>JARQOD010000002.1:126014890-126167337 GCA_033576555.1 Oophaga sylvatica | reverse complement strand
TCCTAAATTTAAGCCTAGGTTCATTGGACCTTATAAGATCATGGAGATTATTAATCCTGTTTCTTTTCGTTTGCTTCTTCCAGGGACATTTAAGATCCATAACGTGTTCCACAAGTCCTTGTTGAAGAGGTTTGTTGAGCCAGTGGTTCCTGCTGCTGTGCCTCCTGACCCTGTTTTGGTTGAGGGCAATCTGGAGTATGTGGTTGAGAAAATATTAGATTCTCGTTTTTCTAGACGGAAACTCCAGTATTTGGTTAAATGGAGAGGTTATGGTCAGGAAGACAATTCTTGGGTGTTTGCTTCGGACATCCATGCTAGGAGACTTATCCGTGCGTATCATAGAACTCATCCTGACCGACCTGGTTGCTCAAATGAGGGTTCGGTGACCCCTCCTCAAGGGGGGGGTACTGTTGTGAATGGGTTTGAGATGAGTTCTGAGCAGAGGCTCCCTCTGGTGGTTACAAGCGGTGCTAGTCTGTCCTGTGAAGATTGTGGGGACTGGGAATCAGGTGTTGCTGACTGGTCTTGTATGGGGAGTCGCCTTCCCATCAGGGTTGCTGGTGATCAATTGTTCTGGTCTGAATCCTTTATTCCAGTTTCCCTTGTAGCCTGCTGTGTCGTGTCTGCATCTCCTGCTAACAGATAAGACATTTTCTTCTTTTGTGTTTGTGCTATATTTTTGCATTTTGTCCTGCACTTCTGTGGGGGCCTTCAGGGTCCCCTCCGGGGCTTCTACCCTCTCAGTTTTGTTCAGCCACTGATGTTTGTACTTTTGCTTTTTCCATTTTTTTCAGTGGCTGCTGTTTTGATTTTGTTACTCCAGAGAACTAATTTAGGTGGTAGAGGTCGTGTGATCTCAGGTGTTTTTGAAATTAGTAGAGTTGGTGCTTTGCAGGGTTTTTTGGGATTGCAGTAAGTACCCTTCCTATCCTTTTCTATTTAGTTAGTTTGGGCCCCAGCGTTTGCTCGTACTTTTTTCTTTCTGTGTCAGTATTTCATCTTGTCTAACCGCCATTACATGTTTGGGGGCTTTCTATTATCTTTGGGGTTCTGCTCCGGGGCAGATAGTTTTCCTATATCTATCTTTAGGTGTAGTTAGTTTCTCAGGCTGTGACGAGGCGTCTAGGACCAACGTAGGAACGCTCCACGGCTGCCTCTAGTTGTGGTGGTTAGTCAGGGTACTGCAATCTCATAGATTCCAACTGCTCTGGTGTATTGCCTTTTTTATCTGCACTCCTCAGCTACCGAAACATAACACCCAACCCTAACTTTAGCCTACCACTAACCCTAACTTTAGCCTAACTAACCCTAACTTTAGCCCCAACCTTAACTCTAGCTTAACACTAACCCTAACTTTAGCCCCAACCCTAACTTTAGCCTAACACTAACCCTAACTTTAGCCTAACTAACCCTAACTTTAGCCCCAACCCTAACTTTAGCCTAACACTAACCCTAACTTTAGCCCCAACCCTAACCCTAACTTTAGCCCCAACCCTAAGCCTAATTTTAGCCTAACACTAACCCTAACTTTAGCCCCAACCCTAATCCTAACTTTAGCCTAACACTAGCCCTACCTTTAGCACTAACCCTACCTTTAGCACTAACCCTAACCTGCTTTATCTGTTTTTTTTTTACTTTATAACAAGATCACTGACTTGCACAACTGTTGCCAGCAGCACTTGTAACACTGTTTCTCCTCTAATCTCTCACTGACAGGAGATCAGAGGAGAAACAGCTTATTATGAGGCAGATTGCCTGGGAAAGTTTGTTGCTGCAACAAACTTTCCTGTTATGTTTCGGTAGCTGAGGAGTGCAGGTAAAAAAGGCAATACACCAGAGCAGTTGGAATCTATGAGATTGCAGTACCCTGACTAACCACCACAACTAGAGGCAGCCGTGGAGCGTTCCTACGTTGGTCCTAGACGCCTCGTCACAGCCTGAGAAACTAACTACACCTAAAGATAGAAATAGGAAAGCTATCTGCCCCGGAGCAGAACCCCAAAGATAATAGAAAGCCCCCAAACATGTAATGGCGGTTAGACAAGATGAAATACTGACACAGAAAGAAAATAGTATGAGCAAACGCTGGGGCCCAAACTAACTAAATAGAAAAGGATAGGAAGGGTACTTACTGCAATCCCAGAAAACCCTGAAAGGCACCAACTCTACTAATTTCAAAAACACCTGAGATCACACGACCTCTACCACCTAAATTAGTTCTCTGGAGTAACAAAATCAAAACAGCAGCCACTGAAAAAACTGGAAAAAGCAAAAGTACAACATCAGTGGCTGAACAAAACTGAGAGGGTAGAAGCCCCCGGAGGGGACCCTGAAGGCCCCCACAGAAGTGCAGGACAAAATGCAAAAATATAGCACAAACACAAAAGAAGAAAATGTCTTATCTGTTAGCAGGAGATGCAGACACGACACAGCAGGCTACAAGGGAAACTGGAATAAAGGATTCAGACCAGAACAATTGATCACCGGCAACCCTGATGGGAAGGTGACTCCCTTATATAAGACCAGTCAGTAACACCTGATTCCCAGTCCTCACAATCTTCACTGGACAGACTAGCACTGCTTGTAACTACCAGAGGGAGCCTCTGCTCAGAACTCATCTCAAACCCATTCACAACAGTACCCCCCCCTTGAGGAGGGGTCACCGAACCCTCATTTGAGCAACCAGGTCGGTCAGGATGAGTTCTATGATACGCACGGATAAGTCTCCTAGCATGGATGTCCGAAGCAAACACCCAAGAATTGTCTTCCTGGCCATAACCTCTCCATTTAACCAAATACTGGAGTTTCCGTCTAGAAAAATGAGAATCTAATATTTTCTCAACCACATACTCCAGATTGCCCTCAACCAAAACAGGGTCAGGAGGCACAGCAGCAGGAACCACTGGCTCAACAAACCTCTTCAACAAGGACTTGTGGAACACGTTATGGATCTTAAATGTCCCTGGAAGAAGCAAACGAAAAGAAACAGGATTAATAATCTCCATGATCTTATAAGGTCCAATGAACCTAGGCTTAAATTTAGGAGATGCTACTCTCATAGGAATATTATTTGAGGACAACCAGACCAAGTCCCCCACTTTAAACCGAGGACCATCAGTCCTATGCTGGTTAGCAAACCGCTGGGCCCTCTCCTGAGAGAGGGACAACCTCTCCACTACCTGGTCCCAAATCAGTTGCATACGCTCCACAACAGAGTCAACACCTGGACAGACAGAAGCCTCCGTCTGTCCTGAAGAAAATCGAGGGTGAAACCCAGAATTACAGAAAAACGGAGACATCAAAGTAGCAGAGCTAGCCCTATTATTAAGAGCAAACTCAGCCAAAGGCAAAAAAGAGACCCAGTCATCCTGATCAGCAGACACAAAGCATCTTAGATAAGTCTCCAATGTCTGGTTTGTTCTCTCAGTTTGACCATTGGTCTGAGGATGAAATGCCGAGGAGAAAGACAATTGAACACCCAGTTTAGAACAAAAAGTCCTCCAAAATCTGGAAACAAACTGGACTCCTCTGTCAGACACAATGTTCTCAGGAATGCCGTGTAAACGAACCACGTGCTGAAGGAACAACGGCACCAATTCAGAGGAGGAAGGCAACTTAGGTAATGGCACAAGATGTATCATCTTGGAAAACCTATCACAAATTACCCAGATGGTGGTCATTCTCTGAGAAACAGGAAGGTCGGAAATGAAATCCATAGAGATATGGGTCCATGGTCTCTTGGGCACAGGCAATGGCATCAACAAACCACTAGAGCGAGAGCAAGGCTTGGAGCGAGAGCAAGTCCCGCAGGACTGCCAAATTCCCTGACATCACGAGACAAGGTAGGCCACCAAAAGGACCGACTAACCAAGTCTCTGGTACCAAAAATTCCGGGATGCCCAGCCAACGCGGAACAATGAATCTCAGACATCACACTCTTTTTCCACTGGTCCGGGACAAACAATTTTCCAACAGGGCAGCACTCGGGCCTATCCTCCTGACACCCCTCCAGAGCAAGTCTCAAATTGGGCGATATGGCGGAAAGAACTACACCCTCTTTCAAAATAACAGAAGGATCAGATAACTCAGGAGAGTCCGCAAGGAAACTCCTCGAGAGGGCATCCGCCTTAACATTCTTAGTGCCAGGAAGAAAGGAAACCACAAAATTAAAACGTGTGAAAAACAAGGCCCACCTGGCCTGTCTAGGATTGAGTCGCTTGGCAGATTCCAGATAGACCAGATTCTTATGGTCCGTAAGGGCCACCACCTGATGTTTGGCTCCCTCCAGCCAATGTCTCCACTCTTCAAAAGCCCACTTCATGGCCAATAACTCCTGATTACCCACGTCATAATTACGTTCAGTAGGAGAAAATTTTCGAAAGAAAAAGGCACAAGGGTTACTTTTAGAGGTCTCTGGATCTTTTTGGGACAAAACGGCACCTGCCCTAATTTCAGAGGCATCAACCTCCACCTGAAATGGCAGAGAAACATCAGGCTGCCGTAGAACAGGAGCAGAAGTGAATCTCTGCTTAAGTTCCTGAAATGCAGAGACTGCCTCAGGAGGCCAATTCACCACATCAGAACCCTTTCTGGTCAAATCAGTTAATGGTTTAACAATAACCGAGAAATTACCAATAAATTTACGATAAAAATTGGCAAAACCCAAAAATCTCTGAAGAGCCTTTAATGAAGTAGGTTGGACCCAATCACAGATGGCCTGAACCTTGACCGGGTCCATTTCAATAACAGATGGGGACAAAATGAATCCCAGAAATGAGATCCTCTGTACGCCAAAAAGACACTTTGATCCCTTCACATACAGAGCATTCTCTCTCAAAATCTGGAATACAGTTCGAACATGTTTCACATGAGAGTCCCAGTCATTAGAAAAAATCAAGATATTATCCAAATAAACAATCAGAAATTTGTCCACAAAATCCCTGAAAATGTCATTCATGAAGGACTGGAAGACGGAAGGAGCATTACTGAGCCCAAAGGGCATCACCAGGTACTCAAAATGCCCTTCAGGGGTATTGAATGCCGTCTTCCATTCATCCCCGTGCTTAATGCGAATAAGGTTATACGCCCCCCTGAGGTCAAGCTTGGTAAACCAAGTAGCGTTTTTCACCCTGGAAAACAGGTCAGAAATCAAGGGTAACGGGTATTGATATTTCACAGTAATATGTTCAAGAGACGATAATCAATACACGGCCTTAATGAACCATCCTTTTTGGCCACAAAGAAAAAACCGGCACCTAAGGGTGAAGAGGATGGTCTGATATGACCCTTCTCCAATGATTCCTTGATATAAGACCGCATAGCGTCATGTTCAGGTACAGACAAGTTAAAAAGGCGACCTTTAGGGAATTTACTACCCGGCACTAATTCAATAGCGCGGTCATAGCTCCTATGGGGAGGCAAGGATGCAGATTTACTTTCGCTAAACACATCAGAAAAATCAATCAAAAAGTCAGGAACATCCTGAGCCTGGGGGAGGCAGAAAAAACAGGAGTGTTGGTATTAACACATTGGCAGCCCCAACTGGTTACAGACACAGATTTCTAATCCAAAACAGGATTATGAGACTGTAACCAAGGAAAACCCAGCACGATAATGTCATGCAGATTATACAGAACCAAAAATTTGCAGCACTCCTGGTGATCAGGTTCAACCCTCATTATCACCTGAGTAGAAAACTGGGTTTATTCTCAGCCAAAGGGGTAGAATCGATCCCCAGTAGGGGAATAGACTTCTGTAGGGGTATCAAGGGAAATCCACAACGTTTAGCAAAATCATAATCCATCAGATTAATAGCTGCTCCAGAATAACGAAAGCCTGAGCAGAAAATGAGGACAGAGAGCATATCAGAGTGACAGTTAATAAAAACTTAGTCTGAACACTACCTAAGACAACTGAGCGTGCAAAACGTCTTCACCGCTTAGGGCAGACTGAAATAGCATGAGAGGCATCACCACAGTAGAAACATAACCCACTGCGCTTTCGAAACTCATGACGCTGTGCCCCAGACACCACTCTATCACACTGCATGGGTTCAGAAGCTGGTTCACAAGGCAACACCGTTCCACGCATACTTCTCCGCTCACGCAAACGTCTGTCAATTTGAATCGCTAATGACATAGAATCATTGAGACCAGAGGGGACAGGGAATCCCACCATAACATCCTTTACATTATCTGACAGACCCTTCCGGAAAAGGGCTGCCAAAGCGTCGTCATTCCATTTGGTCAGGACTGCCCACCTACGGAATCTCTGACAGTATAACTCAGCGTCATCAAGCCCCTGATTTAATGCCAACAAGGCTTTTTCAGCTTGATCAGTGACATTAGGCTCATCGTACAATAACCCCAAGGCCTGAAAAAATGCATCAACATCACTCAAAACAGGATCCCCAGGTATCAGGGAAAAAGCCCAATCCTGAGGATCGCCGCGCAGGAGAGAGATGATAATTTGAACCTGCTGCGCTGCGTTCCCTGAGGACTTAGATTTTAAGGCAAAAAACAATTTACAATTATTTTTGAAATTCTGAAACTTAGCTCGATCCCCTAAAAACAAATCTGGCATGGGAATCCTAGGTTCCACAACAGGCAACCCAGCAAGATAGATAGCAATACTCCGAACCTCAGTGGCAAGCTGATCCACACGGCCAGACAACTGTGCAAACTCCATTGAGAGAAAAGATCCTCCCCAGCACCCAGAGATACAGAGGGAAAAAAAAAAATGCAACAAACAGAAAAATATCTCTGACAACTCTGACAACCTTTTTTCTTTCACAATATTTTTTCCCTTCTGTGAGTACCATACAATTTTCAATTTTTAGGCCGGTGATACTGTTATGTATCGGTAGCTGAGGAGTGCAGGTAAAAAAGGCAATACACCAGAGCAGTTGGAATCTATGAGATTGCAGTACCCTGACTAACCACCACAACTAGAGGCAGCCGTGGAGCGTTCCTACGTTGGTCCTAGACGCCTCGTCACAGCCTGAGAAACTAACTACACCTAAAGATAGAAATAGGAAAGCTATCTGCCCCGTAGCAGAACCCCAAAGATAATAGAAAGCCCCCAAACATGTAATGGCGGTTAGACAAGATGAAATACTGACACAGAAAGAAAATAGTATGAGCAAACGCTGGGGCCCAAACTAACTAAATAGAAAAGGATAGGAAGGGTACTTACTGCAATCCCAGAAAACCCTGAAAGGCACCAACTCTACTAATTTCAAAAACACCTGAGATCACACGACCTCTTCCACCTAAATTAGTTCTCTGGTGTAACAAAATCAAAACAGCAGCCACTGAAAAAACTGGAAAAAGCAAAAGTACAAACATCAGTGGCTGAACAAAACTGAGAGGGTAGAAGCCCCCGGAGGGGACCCTGAAGGCCCCCACAGAAGTGCAGGACAAAATGCAAAAATATAGCACAAACACAAAAGAAGAAAATGTCTTATCTGTTAGCAGGAGATGCAGACACGACACAGCAGGCTACAAGGGAAACTGGAATAAAGGATTCAGACCAGAACAATTGATCACCGGCAACCCTGATGGGAAGGTGACTCCCTTATATAAGACCAGTCAGTAACACCTGATTCCCAGTCCTCACAATCTTCACTGGACAGACTAGCACTGCTTGTAACCACCAGAGGGAGCCTCTGCTCAGAACTCATCTCAAACCCATTCACAACACTTTCCCAGTGATTTGTCTCATTGGCTGGTGTGACGCTGACGTCATCAGGACCTGAACCAATCAGGTCTCGTTGAGGTCGGGGGTCACAGGAAGCGCTGTGCGCCAGAATCCCTTCGTTATAAGGTACGTGGGGGTCCCAATCAGCACAAAACCGCCGACCATAGACAAACATCGGCTCTACACAAAGTTCTGCTGGCGCCAACGTTTATCTATGGCTGGCGGCCATGAAGCACTTAATAAATTTGCAAAACTTTCTATATTTCTATTTTTTTTCAGTCAAGATGGGGTGCAGAGTGTACATTAACCCCTTTATTCCATCGGACGTAATATTCCGTCCATGAGACCCTGGACCTCATTCCCATGGACGGAACATTACATCCATGGCGATCAGCTGCGCTCCCGGGGGGAGCGCAGCTAATCGCCGCCGGGTGTCAGCTGATTATCACAGCTGACACCTGGGACTGTGTGTCAAGAGCGGTCGCGGACCGCTCCCGGCACATTAACCCCTGGCACAGGGAGCATCGCACAGGGAGGGGGCTCCCTGCACGCTCCCCTGAGACCCTCAGAACAGCGCAATGTGTCGCTCCCTCCAAGGACCCGGATCCAAGATGGCCGCCGGGTCCTGCAGGGAGGCGGCTTCCTCAGTGCCTGCTGAGAGCAGGCACTGAGAAGCCTGCAGCACTGCCAGAGCGATCGCTGGTATGACAGAGTGCTGTGCACACTGTCACACCAGCGATTTCACCCTACACAGTGATGTTCCACCCTGGGACAAAGTATAAAAGTTAAAAAAATAAAAATAAAAAGTGTAAAAAAAATTAAGAAAAAAAAAAAAATATTCCTCAATAAATTCATTTATTCCTGTAAATAAAAAAAACCAAAATAATAAAAGTACACATATTTGGTATCGCCACGTCCATAACGACCCCCCCTATAAAACTGTCCCACTAGTTAACCCCTTTAGTGAACCCCTTAAAAAAAAAAAAAACAAAGCAAAAAATCAATGCTTTATCATCATACAGCCAAACAAAAAGTGGAATAACACGCGATCAAAAAGACCGATATAAATAAACATGGTACCGCTGAAAACGTCAACTTGTCCCGCAAAAAATGAGCCACCATACAGCATCATCAGCGAAAAAATAAAAAAGTTATAGCTCGCAGAATAAAGCGATGCAAAATAATAATTTTTTATATAAAATTGTTTTTATTCTATAAAAACACCAAAACATAAAAAAATTATATAAATGAGGTATCGCTGTAATCATACTGACCCAAAGAATAAAACTGCTTTATCAATTTTACCACACACGGAACGGTATAAACGCCTCCCCCAAAAGAAATTCATGAATTGCTGATTTTTGTTCATTCTAACCTCCCAAAAATCGAAATAAAAAGCGATCAAAAAATGTCACATGCTCAAAAATGGTACCAATAAAAACGTCAACTCATACCGCAAAAAATAAGACCTCACATGACTCTGTGGGCCAAAATATGCAAAAATTATAGCTCTCAAAATGTGGTGATGCAAAAACTATTTTTTGCAATAAAAAGCATCTTTTAGTGTGTGACAGCTGCCAATCATGAAAACCCGCTATAAATAGTAAATCAAACCCCCCTTTATCACCCCCCTAGTTAGGGAAAAATAATAAAATTAAAAAAATGTATTTATTTCCATTTTCCCATTAGGGTTAGGGTTAGGGTTGCGGCTAAAGTTAGGGTTAGGGTTGGCGCTAAAGTTAGGATTAGGGTTAGGATTAGGGTTAGGGGTGTGTTAGGGTTAGGTTTGTGGTTAGGGTTGGGACTAGGGTTAGGGGTGTGTTGGGGTTAGGGTTGGAGTTAGAATTGGGGGGTTTCCGCTGTTTAGGCACATCAGGGGCTCTCCAAATGTGACATGGCGTCTGATCTCAATTCCAGCCAATTCTGCGTTGAAAAAGTCAAACGGTGCTCCTTCACTTCTGAGCTCTGCCATGCGCCCAAACAATAGTTTACCCCCACATATGGGGTATCAGCGTGCTCTGGACCCCAAGAGTTATTGTGCAATTTGTCCTATTTCTTCTGTTACCCTTGGGAAAATAAAAAACCGGGGGCGAAAATATAATTTTTGTAAAAAAAAAAATGATTTTTTTGTTTTTACGACTGTACATTATAAACTTCTGTGAAGCACTTGGGGCTTCATAGCGCTCACCACACATCTAGATAAGTTCCTTGTGGGGTCTATTTTCCAAAATGGGGTCCCTTGTGGGGGTTTCCATCAGGGCTCTCCAAATGCGACATGACGCCCCCAGACCATTCCATCAAAGTCTGCAATCCAAAATGTCACTACTTCCCTTCCGAGCCCCAACGTGTGCCCATACAGTAGTTTTCTCCAACATATTGGGTATTAGCGTACTCAGGACAAATTGGAAAACAACTTTTGGGGTCCAATTTCTCCTGTTACCCTTGTGAAAATAAAATATTGGGGGCGAAAAAAATAATTTTTGTAAAAAAAAAAAGGATTTTTTATTTTTACGGCTGTACATTATAAACTTCTGTGAAGCACTTTGGGGTTCAAAGTGCTCACCACACATCTAGATAAGTTCCTTGTTGGGTCTATTTTCCAAAATAGGGTCACTTGTGGGGGGTCTTCACTGTTTAGGCGCATCAGGAGCTCTCCAAATGCGACATGACGCCCCCAGACCATTCCATCAAAGTCTGCAATCCAAAACGTCACTACTTCCCTTCCGAGCCCCGACGTGTGCCCATACAGTAGTTTTCTCCCACATATTGGGTATTAGCGTACTCAGGACAAATTGGACAACAACTTTTGGGGTCCAATTTCTCCTGTTACCCATGAGAAAATAAAATATTTGGGGCGAAAAAATCATTTTAGTAAAAAAAAAAGAATTTTATTTTACGGCTGTACGTTATAAACTTCTGTGAAGCATTTCGGGGTTCAAAGTGCTCACCACACATCTAGATAAGTTCCTTGAGGGGTCTAGTTTCCAAAATGGTGTCATTTGTCGGGGGTTTCCACTGTTTAGGCAGATCAGGAGCTCTCCACGACATGGCATCCAACCAATTCTGCGTTGAAAAAGTCAAACGGCGCTCCTTCCCTTCCAAACTCTGCCATGCACCCAAACAGTGGTTTACCCCCACATATGGGGTATCAGCGTACTCAGGACAAATTGCACAATAACTTTTGGAGTCTTGTTACCCTTGGGAAAATAACAATTGTGGTGAAAAGATCATTTTTGTGGAAAAAATATGATTTTTTAATTTTACGGCTCTGTTTAGGCTCATCTGGGGCACTGCAAACGGAACATGACCCCCATCAACGACTGCATTCCAAAACGTTACTACTTTCTTTCCAAGCCCTGCCGTGTGCCCAAACAGTTCCCCCCACATATGGGGTATCAGCGTACTCAGGACAAATTGGACAACAACTTTTGGGGTCCAATTTCCTTGGAAAAATAAAAAATTTGGGACTAAAAAATAATTTTTGTGGAAAATTGTTTTGTTTTTTTTTCACACTCAGGCATTATAAACTTTTGTGAAACACTTGGGGGTTCAAAGTGCTCACAACAGATCTAGATAAGTTCCTTAGGGGGTCTAGTTTCCAAAATGGTGTCACTTGTGGGGGGTTTCCACTGTTTAGGCGCATCAGGGGCTCTCCAAACACGACATGGCGTCCAATCTCAATTCCAGCCAATTTTAGTTTGAAAAAGTCAAACGGCGCTCCTTCCCTTACGAGCTCTGCCGTGTGCCCAAACAGTGGTTTCCCCCCACATATGGGGTATCGGTGTACTCAGGAGAAATTGCACAACAACTTTATCTGTCCATTTTCTCCTTTTACCCTTGTGAAAATAAAAAAAAGTTTGTAAAAGATCATTTTTGTGGCTAAAAAGTTAAATATTCATTTTTTCCTTCCACGTTGCTTCAGCTCCTGTGAAGCACCTGAAGGGTTAATAAAATTCTTGAATGTGGTTTTGAGTACCTTGAGGGGTGCAGTTTTTAGAATGGTGTCACTTTTGGGTATTTTCTGCTATATAGACCCTCAAAGTGACTTCAAATATGAGGTGGTCCCTAAAAGAAATGGCTTTGTAAATTTTGTTGCAAAAATGAGAAATCGCTGGTCAACTTTTAACCCTTATAATTTCCTAACAAAAAAAAATGTTGGTTCCAAAATTTTGCTGATGTAAAGTAGACATGTGGGAAATGTTATTTATTAACTATTTTGTGTGACAAATTTCTCTGTTTTAAGGGAATAAAAATTCAAAGTTTGAAATTGCAAAATTTTCTAAATTTTCGCCATATTTGCGTTTTTTTCAAAATAAACTCAAGTTATATCGAAGAAATTTTACCACTATCATGAAATATGTCACGAGAAAACAATCTCAGAATCGCGAAGATTCGTTGAAGCGTTCCAGAGTTATAGCCTCATAAAGAGACAGTGGTCAGAATTGTAAAAATTGGCCCGGTCATTAACCTGCAAACCACCCTTGGGGGTGAAGGGGTTAATGAGAAAAAAAATGAACTTTTTGAATTTACCAAATGGCTGCAATGAAACAAAGAGTGAAAAATTTAAAGGGGTCTGAATACTTTCCGAACACACTGTAATTATCCACCCTTACTCTGGCACCTAATACTGAGAGTTAACATGTGTCAGTATATAAGATTGCTGCTCGCTCCACAACCCTCTTATTCTCCGAATAGTGCAGACGGTGTCTTAACATAGTAATGTCTGCTGTCTCCCTTCTATTACGGGGAGGGAAAGAATCTCAGGAGTTTCAAGACCTGGGAACATAGCACTCCCTAAATAACAGCTTGGTGGCATGTAGCGCAAACCAACTTCTGTTCATGGAATCATGAAAATAATTGTCCTTAGTCTCCTGAAGGTTGTCTGAAGACCACAGAACACTGTCATTTAGGAAGCACGTCAGCTGAGTATTTGCAACATTATCTACTCTCCAAGACAGTGAAGTGAATCTGTCACCAGGTTTTTGCTGCCACATTTGAGGGCAGCATGATGTATGGAAAGAGACCCTGATTCCAGCAATGTGTTGCATACTGAGCTACTTGCTGAAATTTTGAAAAAAAAATCCCTATTTTATCTACTGCTACTGATCTAGCAGTTATTCGAATGTTGATCTCTGTATAACCCAGCACCCATGACTGATTGGCAGCTTTCTGTCCAAGCACGAGGTTCACCGAAAGCTGCCAATCAGTGGTTGGGGTGGTGTTATACTGAGCTCATGAATATGGAGGACTAGATGGCAGAAAGTTTACTAGTCCTCTAATGATCTCCTGATGATAAATCTGATTTTATAAAAACTACAGCAAGCAGCTCAGTATGTGACACATCGCTGGAATCAGGGTCTCTGTCTCTACATCATGCTACAGTCCGATTAGGTGGCGAAAACCAGGTGACAGATTCCCTTTAAAGCTAACAACTTCTCATAAATTCTACTTTTACTTCCTCTTTTGGGAATGCAGAATGGCTCTAAGCTTCCTAATACTGCTGACATCTAATGAATGGACGTGTGGGCACAGATTTAGTATTGCTGTCTTAAAATTAAAGGGTTATTCTCCAAAATAGAAAATTACACAATATCCACAGGCTAGTGCATAACTTGTGGATTGCTGGAGTTTCAGAGCGATCTCAATAATTGGGCTCTGCAGAGTTTCTTTAGAATGGAGCAGAGATGCCAATGCCTAATTCCATTCATTGTTTATGGGACTGCCGAGCGTTGTAGTCGGCGTTTACTGGCAGGTCCATAGACAGTGGAAGGAGCGTAGGTCTAAAATGCACACATCTGCTCCATTCAACATTTCCAGCTGTCCACAGACAATGAGTGGAGCATGCAAATTCAACATGGGCCCTGAATGTGGGTCACTGAGGGTCCCACCGGTCAGACCTCCTAGTGATCAGTAAGTTATCCCCTATACTATGGATGGAGGATAGCTACTTTGGGAATAATTCTTTGAGATTTCCATCACCTTAGATAGTTGTTGGCTGAATGTTCGTGTATTTCCGTGCTGTAGGGAGAAAGCTGCTGTCAAACATCTGCAGATCGGGAGATTGAGCTTAAAAGGTCGGGAGGTCTCCATGATCATTAGCTGATTGGCCAATCCCACCGATATTAGGAAGGTTGGAAAACATTAATGTGCCTTCAAGCCTAAAATGAGACCAGGGGGGAAGATGCACCAAAATAATCACAGTGCTATACTTTGTGTGAGAGATTTGGCACATTCTGCTGGACAAGTTAGACATTTTTCTCTTCTTCGTTATGCCACCTCTTTGTTGACCTAGTTTACACCAATATTTTGTACCAAAAGCAAATTTAAGCCATGCTCCCTTTTCTAGACACTTTTAGCCTGTCTAGTAAGGCATCACAAGTGTCTACAGACCAAAAGAAATCTAGTGCAAGGTATGTGCGCCTGGTTTTGTTGCAAATCGAGGCAATATTTGGGGCATTTAAATCTCCTTTATTACTTTAACATGTAATATAATATGTCTTGTAGACTGTGAGCCTTCGCGGGCAGGGTCCTCTTTCCTGTACCAGTTGGTGACTCGTTTTGTTCAAGATTATTGTACTCATTTTTATTATGTACACCCTTTTCACATGTAAAGTGCCATGGAAGAAATAGTGCTATAATAAATAAATAATAATGTTTAATCTTTTTTTTGTATTGGCAAGCTCTTTATAAGGTGACAAATATACCCTGTTGTTGCAGCTGACAATTGTATAATTCAGGCAATACTCTGCACTTTCTGTAATTCCCATCTCTTTCAATTGGGAGGGACTATGCACGAGTGGTCTACTTTTTACTTATGGCTGTGACTCAGAATTAGATGGAGTCCAAACAGATAGATCCTCACAATCTGTGTTTTATAATTACTTTCTTTATTACTTATTATGCTTTGCTTATATAGGGCTATTAATTGCACAGCGCTTTACATACATTATCACTGTCCCCACTGGGGCTCACAATCTACATTCCCTATCTGTATGTCTTTGAAGTGTGGGAGGAAATCTTGTTATTGGCAAAGCAGCTGGGCCTGATGGCCTCAGCCCAGTGTCCTCAGAGCATGTGCCAACCAACTGTGTACTGTCTTCCAGCACCTGTTTAACTGGAGCCTTCAATCACAGGGGGTACCAGAACTGTGGAAGACCACCTGCCTGGTGCCAGTTCCTAAGACCACTTTTCCAACTTCCCTACAAGACTATCGTCCAGTGGCCTTAACATCGCATGCTATGAAGTCCTTGGAGAGAATAATACTCGCCTACTTGTGCCCGAGGGTGAGGGCCTAAACTGACCCCCTGCAGTTTGCGTACCAGCAGAGATTGGGGGTGGATGATGCTGTAGCGTCTCTGCTACATACAATGCATTCGTTCTTGGACAATGATGGAACTGCAGTGCGCGCTATGTTCTTTGACTTCTCTAGTGCTTTCAATACCCTACAGCCACTCTTACTACATAATAAGTTGACTGCTATGGCGGTAGATGAGGGGATGGTGAACTGGATAAATGACTACCTGACAGACAGGCCGCAGTTTGTAAGGATGGGGGAGGTGGTATCTGGCAGTGTACGGAGCAGTGTGGGAGCCCCTCAGGGTACAGTGCTGTCACCCTTCCTCTTCTCATTGTATACAGCTGACTTTCAGTATAAATCTGATTTTTGTCACCTCCAAAAATTCTCAGATGACTCCGTGATTGTAGGGGGCATTGTGGGGGGCCGGGGGGAGGAGGAATATAGAAGGGTGGTTTCTGACTTTGTGGATTGGTGCCAGACTAACTGTCTAGAACTAAATGTAAAGAAAACCAAGGAGATGGTGGCGAGTTATAGAAGGAAAAAGGATGATTACTTACCGATCACTATTGCTGGCCAGGAGGTTGAGATTGTTGAGAGCTACAAATATTTGGGGGTTCACCTTGACAGTAAACTCGATTGGAGGTGTCATACAGAAAAGGTTTACAAGAAGAGAATGAGCAGACTGTACTTTCTGCGGAAGCTCAGGTCGTTCAATGTGTGCAGTAAAATGCTGGAGATGTTCTACCAGTCCGTTGTAGCAAGCGCCATCTTTTTTGCTATCATTTGCTTGGGCAGTAGTGTGCGAGTAGCTGACGCTAATAAACTTAACAAACTTATCAAGAAGGCAAGCGCAGCTGTTGGCCTCCATCTTGACTCTTTTGAGGAGGTATTGGAGGATAGAATTCAGAAGAAGTGTAGGGCTATAATGAACAATAATACACACCCACTATACGAGCTGTTCTTGAATCAGAAGAGCACATTCAGCAGCCATCTAATCCTACTAAGGTGCAAGAAGGAGAAATTCAGGAAATCGTTTGTACCTACTGCTATGGGGATGTATAATAATTTCCTAAGGGTGGCAGAAAAATAATGACTGATGGCTGGTGTACTAATGTCAATTAACATTATCTTATATATACCTGAACTACCCACTTTTATTTATTATGTAATGTTGGTACACCTGTGCAAGATTTGTGTCCTAATATTTTATGTACTGCTGTTTGTATTGCTGCTGTAATACTGTAATTTCCCCCCGGGATCAATAAAGTGTATCGTATCGTATCGTATCGTAAATCGGAGGACCCGGAGGAAACCCACGCAAACACGGGGAGAACATACAAACTCCTTGCAAACGTTGTCCTTTGTGTGATTTGAACCCAGGACCCCAGAGCTGCCAGGCTGCAGTGCTAACCACTGAGCCACCATACTTTTTTCAGTTTTAATAAAAATAAGTTCTATATTCATGTAACATATGAGGGACGTTCATTAAAGATTTCCCCTGACCCATTTCCTGTGGACTAAGAGCAATGAATCTCGGCACAGTTATTAGTCCTTCTCTACATAGGTGCCACCTAGGGACACACACTTCTCCCATCTCTTTAAGCAACTGTAAACACCTCGCTTGTAGAAGTCGATAGGTTGCTCCAAAATCCACGCTGTGACTTCGTAAATCAGAGTCTCATCATCTGAAAAATGGTTGCCCTTCAAAAATAACTCCATTGTTGGAAAGAGGTGGAAGTCCGATGGTGCGAGGTCAGGAGAATAAAATGGATGCGGTAGGATTTCAAAGCCACAGGAGCATGCTTCCATTTGGGCAACATGTGAGTTGTGAACTGATGCATTGTGTTGCAGAAGGCGGACACCTTTGGTGAGCATGCCACATCTCTTGGTTTTGATGGCCTCCCGCAATTTCCACAGCAGTGAAGCATAGTATGCCCCAGTGATCATGGTACTCATTGCTAGGAAATCCATCAATACTACTCCATGCTGGCCCCAAAATACTGTGAGAATGACCTTGCCTGCCAACGGTTGGGCACGTGCCTTCTTTGGAGGCGGTGAGTAATGATACTTCCATAATGATGGACCCAGCTTTCATCCTGTGTGATCAGTCTGTTGAAAAACTCCTCCTGGTTTCCATGACACATCGTCAATAGAGCCTGAGAGCATGCGACTCGCTCCTGCTTCTAGAAAGGTGTGAGCAGCCGGGGAACCAAGCGAGCGGATACCTTATGCATGTGAAGATGGGCTTGGATGATTTTTTTCCATGGACCCAACACTAATCTTGACATTTTGGGTTAGGTGGTGAATGGTTACACGGCGATTTTTCAAAATTGCGACCTACACATGCTGGATGGTATATTCATCAATAGCAGAGTGGCGTTGCCCTGGAATTGGAGCTGTTTGCTCCGAAGTCTGACCACATTTGAATTGACGATGCCAGCTCTTCAGTACATCATATGATGGGGAAACATCGCCATAAACCTATTTCATCTCATCGAACGTTTCCTTTGGTGTGCAGACTTTCAAGTTAAGGAACTTGATGACTGCTCTGTATTCCACTGGGTCCATTATCAAACCTCACACCACTTCAGCACCTGGAAAACCAAGACCGTTATCAGTTCTGAGTTGCAAATTAGCACGTAACCTATAGAGACTTATATCATTACACATGTGCAGTTTCAGCGTCCTGTGAGAAATACAGTCATGGCCAAAAGTTTTGAGAATGACACAAATATTAATTTTTACAAAGTCTACTGCTTCACTTTTTCTAATGGCAATTTGCATATACTCCAGAATGTTATAAAGAGTGATCAGCTTAACAGCAATTACTTGCAAAGTCAATATTTGGCTAGAAAATGAACTTTATCCCCCAAAACACATTTCAACATCATTGCAGCCCTGCCTTAAAAGGACCAGCTAACCTCTTTTCAGTGATTGCTCCTTTAACACAGGTGTGGGTGTTGATGAGGACATGGCTGGAGATCAATCTGTCATGATTAAGTAAGAATGACACCACTGGACACTTTAAAAGGAGGCTGGTGCTTGGCATCATTGTTTCTCTTCTGTTAACCATGGTTATCTCTAAAGAAACATGTGCAGTCATCATTGCAATGCACAAAAATGGCCTAACAGGGAAGAGTATCGCAGCTAGAAAGATTGCACCTCAGTCAACAATCTATCGCATCATCAAGAACTTGAAGGAGAGAGGTTCCATTGTTGTCAAAAAGGCTTCAGGGCGCCCAAGAAAGACCAGCAAGCGCCAGGACCGTCTCTTAAAAGTGTTTCAGCTGCGGGATCGGGCTACCAGCAGTGCAGAGCTTGCTCAGGAATGGCAGCAGGCAGGTGTGAGTGCATCTGCACGCACTGTGAGGCGGAGACTCTTTCTTGGAGCAAGGCCTGGTCTCAAGGAGGGCAGCAAAGAAGCCACTTCTCTCCAGAAAAAACATCATGGACAGACTGATATTCTGCAAAAGGTACAGGCAGTGGACTGCTGAGGACTGGGGTAAAGTTTTTTCTCTGATGAATCCCCTTTTCGATTGTTTGGGACATCAGGAAAACTCCTCATTCGGAGAAGACAAGGTGAGCGCTACCACCAGTCTTGTCTCATGCCAACTGTTAAGCATCCTGAAACCATTCATGTGTGGGGTTGCTTCTCAGCCAAGGGAATCGGCTCTCTCACAGTCTTGCCTGAAAACACAGCCATGAATAAAGAATGGTACCAGAATGTCCTGCAAGAGCAACTTCTCCCAACCCTCCAAGAGCAGTTTGGCGATCAACAATGCCTTTTCCAGCATGATGGAGCACCTTGCCATAAAGCAAAGGTGATAACTAAATGGCTCAGGGAACAAAACATAGAGATTTTGGGTCCATGGCCTGGAAACTCCCCAGATCTTAATCCCATTGAGAACTTGTGGTCAATCATCAAGAGACGGGTGGACAAACAAAAACCTAAAAATTCTGACAAAATGAAAGCATTGATTGTGCAAGAATGGACTGCTATCAGTCAGGATTTGGTCCAGAAGTTGATTGAGAGCATGCCTGGGAGAATTGCAGAGGTCCTGAAGAAGAAGGGTCAACACTGCAAATATTGACTTGCTGCATTAACTCATTCTAACTGTCAATATAAGCTTTTGTTACTCATATGTTTGCAATTATTATATTTCTGTCTGTGATAAAAAACATCTGTCAAACACACATAAAAACCAGAGGGCAGCAGATCATGTGAAAATATAATATTTGTGTCATTCTCAAAACTTTTGGCCATGACTGTATAGTCAGATTATTCTGGTACTTGTGTAGATTATCCTCCCATATATCTCCTTGAAGACATATGTGGAATATTCCACTGAGATTATTTTGTCATTATAACCAGTTGGTTTCTCTCATATAACCCTTTTAGATACAGTATATGCAACATTTTCTATATTTATATATGCACCAACATTGCCTTAGAACCATGTGTGATTGCCAAAATCTGGTGATCTCTATGCATACTGATGTCAATTTCCAGGTACCCACCTTTGTTCATCTGTGGTATTTTACGGTTTTTAACATTCCTTGATTTTCTTTGTGAATATTTAAATAAGGCTATGTGCACACGTTCAGAAATCTTTGCAGAAATTTCCTGAGAAAAACCGGACTTTTTCCCAGGAAATCCGCATGCGTTTTTATCGCGGTTTGAGCACGTTTTACCGCAATTTTTTTCTGAACATTCTAGGCTAATAATATAGTGGGAAATACGCAAATTTACAGTGAAATTAATGAACATGCTGCGTTTTTTACCGTGATGCGTTTTTTTGCGTGGAAAAAAACACGCCATGTGCACAAAAATTGCAGAATGCATTCTGAATAATAGGATGCTTACTACATGCATTTTTAAGCGTTTTTGCCATGGAAAATCGCGGAAAAGATGCGAAAAAAATGCGAAAAATCCAGAACTTGTTCACATAGCCTAAAGGTTGTCTATTTTTCTAACCTTGATTTCTCAGTTCTTTTTGGTGTCAATATCCCTTGATATTAATGATATAGGTGTTTTTCTTTTTAGTTTGTTGCAGCATTTCATCCTTTATCTATCTGGTCATCTGTATTAGGAGGCTTGTTACAAACTCCAGTTAGCAGCTTTCCATTATTGCCATCCCCATATACATCTACCCATACTGACTCTATATTGTAGTTTGTAAAGGTTCGGGGCACTTTTGAGGATGGGTGCCCAGGGCAATTTGCCAGTTTGCCCCCTTCCACTAAAGCCGACTCTGGATACTAGAGAGCAGCTGTTGCATTACTCTAATTACTCTAGTCATGAAATGGAAAAATAATAGTTGTGTGAGTAAACTCCTAAAAAAACCTAAGATGGTGAGACTTATGTGAGTTTTGAACACGACCTTGGTCTAGCAGACACATCGGTCATCCATGGACATCATACGAGAACATGGTAAAAACAGCCTCCTACCTGCTTGAATTACCGATTACACTTCTCATTCATGTATCCAGTACGATGTTATTGTTGTGGAGCGATGTACATGTGATATTCTGACGGGCTTACTAATCAGAAGAGGATTCCAACAGGTAAAAGACAATTCGATCTAGTATGCTAGCTATGAACGGCCGATGTGGCCATCGGAACAGGGTCCTGTCAATATTTTTGACCATTTCTATTACTTACTTTATCATCCTGACGGATGTCACTTGATAAACTGTTCACAAGACATGAACATCACTCGTAAAACTTTTCACAATAGTTAACATAATTGTGATGTTGGATGTGGAGTTTTGCACATGAGCCAAAGCACAAACTATACAAATAATACCCTGTTATTTAATCAAGTCAAGAACAGTTTTTGCTCTGGGAAATAAAAAATAATTAGATGAGAAGGGATGAATGCTCTGGACTACCTCACATGTGAATGAATGGCCACTTCTCTGCTTGTTTTGCTCTGTCACTGCCAGAAGAGTATTGTGCCCAGTGCATTCCAATTACAGAGCTGCTGCCTTTCCTCATTTGAACTCTCAGTTGTCAGAATCCAGATCCAAATAAAGAGATATAGTCCAATTTGTCCATGACTTGCTTTATAAGCAAGCACTTAGGACACACCAAAAGGTTCTTAAAATACGTAACTGTAACACAGGGTAAGGCGTCTCCATATGGTACATACCAGCTCTGGCGTGTCGAGGTAAGGAGGCTTATTCGCCGTGCAATGCTCCTCTGGGAAATTTAATATGCAAATTGCCTCTTCAAAAAAAGAGGACTTGAACTCTATAGCGCCACCTATTGGAAGTAGCAATCCTACAAGTCACAATCAACCCTTTAACGAGTCTTGTAATATGACTTAGGATAAAAGCCAAATCAGTATCTCCATTTGCAGACATGGTGTTTCGGACTATTGGTCCTCGTCAGTGCAAAGTAGGAAAACTGATTTGGCTGGATGAGAGGCTCTGGACTAGGACCAGAGCTGGTATGTCACTCTCCACAAGGAGAAACTTTACCCTTAGACCCTAGTCCAGAGCCTCTCATCTAGCCAAATCAGATCTCTCCTACTTTGCACTGACGAGGACCAACAGTCCGAAACACCATGTCTGCAAATGGAGATACTGATTTGGCTTTTATCCTAAGTCATATTACAAGACTCGTTAAAGAGTTGATTGTGACTTGTAGGATCGCTACTTCCAATAGGTGGCGCTATAGAGTTCAAGACCTCTTTTTTTGAAGAGGCAATTTGCATATCCATATGGTACAACATTTTTTCCCATACTTTCAAAACTAATAGGAGGTCACAGTGTTTTAGAAGAGCGCTTGAAAGCATGTCATGTTGTACATGCAGTCTTTTGTGTTGGTAGCATGTTAAAGAGCATGTTGTCTATCATTATTGGAATCAATTTTCTATTTTATTCAGTTAGATCTCTGCTTAAAGGGTAACCATACTTTCAAGTAGCATTTCAGAATAATCTTTCCTGTATGTTGATTTAACACTGTATCTGACCAGTATATGATTTGTATCCTACATTTTCACCAGTTTTTCCCTCTTCAGGCTCTATTTCTAATTTCCAATTGATTCTAAGGTGGTGGGATGAACCAATCTGCAGTGATCTCTCCCAAAAACAGCACAGCACACGGAGAGGGATCTCTGGTCTTCATTTTCTTTTTAGCACGCACTAGACAAGCAGTAGCAGCATGGAGGACATTATACGGCAGTACTGAGCTGTCTGGATGTGAATTGAGCAATGGGGAGATGTAAATGACTTATTAGAAAGTGTAGCACAATGGTTCTGTGTCTCCTCTGCCTATTTTGCCTCCATGCTAGTCATTCCTCCTTTCTTTCCCCTCTCCATAGTGAATAATGAGCTGTAGCACATGACACCACAGTGAGCTGGCAGTCAGTCTTGTGTTGAGCAAGATGGATTTGGGCTATTTCAGAGTGGATGACAAGTTCCAGAGGCAGGGGGAGAAGAAGTACCTGATTAGTGGGGAATGAAGCTAATATTTCTGATAAGATATATTATAACATTTCTTATATTCACCTGTATAATTGATTTAACCAAAATTTATTGACAGTACAGTGCCATTTTAACCCCATAACGACCAGAGGTATTTTTGTTTTTGCATTTTTGTTTTTTGCTCCTTCTTCCCAGAGCCATAACTTTTTTTTATTTTTTGGTCAAAATGGCCATGCGAGGGTTTGTTTTTGCTGGACGAGTTCCACTTTTGAACAGCACTATTGGTTTTAACATATTGTGTCCTGGAAAACGGGAAAAAATTCCAAGTGCGGTGAAACTGCAAAAAAGTGCAATCCCACAGTTGTTTTTTCTTTTTTTTTTTACCGTGTTCATTAAATGCTAAAACTGACCTGCCATTATGATTATCCAGGTCATTACGAGTTCATAGACACCAAACATGTCCAGGTTCTTTTTTATTTACCGTAAGTAGAGAAAACAAATTCCAAAGTTTGTTAAAAAATATTGAGTCATATTCCGATACCCATAGCGTCTCCATTTTTCATGACCTGGGGTTGTGTGAGGGCTTATTTTTTGCATGCCAAGCTGACGTTTTTAATGATACCATTTTGGTGCATATACGATCTTTTGATCGCCTATTATTACATTTTAATGCAATGTTGCGGCAACCAAAAAAGCGTAATTCTGGTGTTTTGACTTTTTTTCTGGTTATGCTGTTTAGCAATCAGGTTAATTATTTTATTATATTGAAAGATCAGGAGATTTTGAATGCGATTTTTTTTATTGTTTTATTTTGAATTCGGTGAAAGGGGGGTGATTTGAACTTTTAGATTTTTTTATATTTTTAAAAACTTTTAATTTTACTGTTTGCATACTTCAATAGTCTACATGGGAGACTAGAAGCTGCAGTACTTTGATTGATGTAGCAGAAATGCCACCGGGCAGCGCTCATAGCAATCTGGCTATGACAACTTAGAGGTCTGCTGGAGACCTCTGGTTGTCATGCCAATCCATCAGTGACTCGCGATCAAGTGACGGGGGTCACTTGGGATTTCCGGCTCGCTTCCCGGAAGCGCAAGATAAATACAGCTGTCAGAGATTGACAGCGGCATTTAACTAGTTAACAGCCACGGGTGGATTGCGATTCCACCTACGGCTGTTACGGGCACATGTCAGCTGTATATATCACAATCTGTATCTACTGTATGTAAATAAACGTTATTACTTCTGCTTGACCAATCGAGTGTGCAGTGAATAATTCTGTGGGTTTATACTGAGATCCCAATCCCTTTCCACTAGCATCTCCAAAAAAGCAGTTATAGTGCCTAAGGGTTGAATCACTGTGTAAAACTATCCCAACTTCCATGTCCTGTTGCTATAGAGTGTTTTAGTTACCTTAATAATAAAGGACCCTCGAGATTTATCCTACTAGAAAAATAGTATAGTGTCGAATTTAAAATAATGATCATTTGGGTCTCTATCAGAGGTGAGGGGCGTTCAATGTTCAGATATGACTACAAGAAAATGGCGCCTTATTTACTGTCATTTTATATTTATCCAATTTAATAATCCCTTCTCTATTGCTTAGTAGCCATTTTCATCTGTTCTGAGGAGATTTTTAAAAAAATTGGCATGGTATATCGGTTGATACGGGACAAAGATGAGCCTGGTCTCTGCTAATATGGTGCCGGGTCATTGCATGGATATGACTACAAGAAAATGGTGCCTAAATTATTGCAGCATCAGTGCATACCATTGCATGGATATGACTACAAGAAAATGGCGCCTACTTTATTGCAGCATTATTGCATACCATTGTCCAATTTAATGACCTTCTTTTCTCATTGCTCAGAAGCCATTTCCCTCTTGATCTGAGGTGATTTTGATAAGATTGGCATGGCATATTGGATGATATGGAACAATGATAAAGACGGTCTTCTTTAATATGGCGCCGGCACATATTGTTGGGCTACATCAAAATGGCACTGATCAGAGAAATAATGATATGGGACTATGATAAGGACGGTCTCCTTTAACATGGCGCCGGCCCACATTGTTGGGCTACATTAAAATGGCGCTGATTGGAGAAATCCTTATACTAAGTTTATATAGAGACGGCAATGATATGGGATAATGATAAAGACAGTCTCCTCTAACATGGCGCCGGTTTACATTGCTGGGCTACATCAAAATGGCGCTGATCAGAAAAGTAATGATATGGGACTATAATATGGATGGTCTCCTTTAATATGGCGCCGGCGAACATTGTTGGGCTACAATAAAATGGCACTGATCTGAGAAGTAATGGTATGGGATTATGACATACATGGTCTCCTTTAACATGGCGCCGGCTCACACTGTTGGGCTACAACAAAATGGCGCTGATCAGAGAGATCTTTATACTAAGTTTGCATTGAGATGGTAAACCGGAGGCGACGTGTGGCCACTTCCGATTATGGATAACGCGCAGTGTGGATAGCAACAGGTATCTATGGGAGAACCTGGGAGGCGGCGTCTGACTATGTGGGAGAGCGCATGAGATGATGCTATACTTCTACTGTGAGACTCCTGACAACGCCCAGTGTGTGAGAGTGACGGATGGGAGTCTGTGATTGGCTATGAGAGACTGGAAATGATGTCAGACTCCAATGTTGAAGTGAGGCACTTACAAGGGTATAAATTCCTCAGAAGCTGAGAGTACATGTAGGCTGATCTTCATCCACATGGGCTGCCAGGCATATTGATGCACCTAAGAGCACTATATTTTGGGGTGATATTAGCCACTGCGATATCCCCACCATACCCATATATTATGATCCCCTGATGAATCCCAAGATAGGGGAGGAAACGCGTTGGGAAATGTAACACAATTTATGGTCCAGGAGGTACATTAGTTTGAGACCATACTTGGGTACTGTCCTTGTGAGGACAGGAGTCTTGTAGGGGCACGACAGGGAATGTTAGTCTGAACCATATACTACTCCCTAGCTTTTTCAGACCCCTATTCAAATATTGTCTATATGAACAAGACTCCTGCGCTGGTACACCTATCAGTCTTGGGGTCCACACCCAGTTACCGGGTAGATGAGATGCAAACTGGACTATACAGGACATTCATCTGAATGGATGAGATTGATCCATTTTTCTTTTATTAAGCACATAGCACGAGCACTTTATGTATGTATGTTATATGTCTTGCACTGAAGGGTTGTTTTTATACCATTGATTAAAGGTTATGTTTTAACTGGTAAATTAGGTTACCCTATCTGCTTATATTGTTGTTTATACTGAGATCCCAATCCCTTTCCACTAGCATCTCCAAAAAAAATTCACGTTTAGGCCTCATACTCACTGGCGCCGAAAACGGATGAAAATCAAACGAAAAAAAATCGGATTCAAATCTGACCAATGTTAGTCAATGGGTGAGTTTTCATTAGCGATTTTTTTCTCATCAGATATTGGTGTGAGAAAAAAATCACAGCATGCTGCGATTTGATTCGATTTTGGCATGATAATCGCCAATGCAAGTCAATGGGTGCGATTAAAAAACGCACAGCACTCGCACCATGCACGTGCTGTCCGATTTATATTCTGCAGGTGAACAACTGGCTACGTCGATGGTGCCGTCAGCAAGGATTTGGATTTCTGGATCACGGAGTGAATTACCTATACGATGGACTACTTGCTAGAGATGGGGTGCACCTTACGAAGACTGGAAAACATGTATTTGGAAGTCGCCTTGCTACACTCATCAGGAGAGCTTTAAACTAGAACAATGTGGGAAGGGAAGCAAAACGCCAGCAAAAGCTATACACTTGACAAATACTATTGAGATTTCTGCTATTAGAAGTGAAGGGGAAGAACAAAGACAAAAACATTTACATAATAAAAATATTGAAGGAAGAGAAACCAATCACAAACTAAAGTGTTTCTATACGAATGCACAAAGCATGGGCAACAAACAAGGAGAACTGGAGCTACTAACGCAGGAGAAGAAATATGATGTCATTGGAATCACTGAGACTTGGTGGGACGATACACATGATTGGAATACAAGGCTAGAAGGATACAACTTATTTGCAAGAAACAGACTTGATAAACGAGGAGGAGGTGTTGCATTGTATGTTAGAAAAGCGTATATCTGCACAGAGATTGAAGCTTCAGAGACTGGGAGTTCTGTGGAAACTGTTTGGGTAAGAATACAAGGACAGAACAATGGAAAGGACACCATTGTAGGCATTTACTACAGGCCGCCTGTGCAAGCTGAAGATATGGATGAACTCTTTATGCATCAAATGGCCAAGTTCTCCAAAAAATATGACATAGTGGTCATGGGAGATTTCAACTATCCAGAGATTTGTTGGGAATCTCTCTCAGGCAAAACTAACAGGTCCAGGAAATTCTTATGCTCTCTTGCTGACAACTTTATCTTCCAAAAGGTAATGGAGAAAACAAGGGGATCTGCTACCTTGGATCTAATCCTCATAAACAGGGAGGAAATGGTGGAGGAGGTAAGAGTGGCTGGGACTCTAGGAGGTGGTGACCATGCTATTTTAGAATTTTGGATAACAAGAGGAGGAAGACCTGTGAAGACTCAGACGTCAAGGTTAGATTTCAGAAAGGCAGATTTTAAGGAACTCAGAAAGAGAATTGGAGGGATCCAATGGCTGGATATCCTTAAGGACAAAAATGTCCAGGAAGGATGGAAAATCTTGAAAAATGAGATTCTCAAAGCACAATCGTTAACAATT
This sequence comes from Oophaga sylvatica, assembly GCA_033576555.1. NCBI lineage: Eukaryota > Metazoa > Chordata > Amphibia > Anura > Dendrobatidae > Oophaga > Oophaga sylvatica. The sequence continues at coordinate 126,140,142 of JARQOD010000002.1, read as the reverse complement.
CCGAAAAGAGGGAAGAATGGGAAGCATTTAAGGAAACCAGGATGGATGAACATAGAACTTAAACACATGCTAAAAAGGAAGTGTTGTGACCCGCACCACAATTGTGGGTTACCAGGGATATGGGATACTCGGAGCAGAGCCTGTAGATTTCTATGGGGAATGTCACTGGTAGCGTGGCTCAGTCCGTGTCCCTGGCGGTCAGGCGTATGTTGGGGGGAATATTTACAGGGGATTTGGTATATAACAGTTCGTGACGCCACCTGTAGTTGTCTGATCACTAAGACCAGCGCTGCAGTAATTCTCTGAGGGGATGTTGTGGCAGCCAGATGACGGGTCCCCCACAGGTGGGACTGGTCCCTCAAAGTCTATGGTATTAATGATGTCGGGTGCAGATAAATAAATCAGTCTCACACCATCCAGCGTCTTTCCATACCTTTTACTTGTCAGATGTTTAGGCAGGTCCCAGGGAGGCTGGTCGGGTGGAGGATGTGCTTCGAGATAACAGCTGAACAGGTTAGGGGCCTCCTTTACTTCCAATATTATGAGTCCAACCTGCATAGAGCTAAGTTCACTCCGATTTCTCCAGCTAACTCCTTAGCTGTACTGCCCGGTCAGTTTAGTGGTCGGAGCCTTCCTTTGAGAGAGCTGAGTTCCTACTGTTGTCCTGCATCGACTCAAGGTTCCCACTCTCCCTGACCCCAGTTACGTACCGACACTCCAAGGGCTGCTTTCTGTGACCTAAGGTCCAGTAAGACTCTGGTTTTTCTACCACTACGCCTGAAGCTGTAGTGACACTTCGGTCCCCAGTGACCGGTGAACAATGTGCAGGATAGTCCAATCCTTAAGGCACTGCTATAACTTCTTCCACTGCGCCCTTCGCCCTGTTCGCGCTTGTAGCATAAGCACTCCACACTTCCTAAGGTAATGCAAGTCAATCCCTTCTTGCTTCTTCCTTGGAGCTCGCTAACAGATGCTCAGTATTCTTCTAGTTCAGGAGCACGTCGACTGAACTTCACTGTCCTTGGGACAGGCGACTGAAGTTTCTGCTGCTAACTCTTCTTTCCATCCAACAGTCTGTCTGACTTTAGCTCACACTGAGCTCTGACAGGACATGTTATCTGATCTCCTCTCCTCCTGCACAGACTGCACACACGACTCCTCTGTCCGAAGACAGGAAACCGACTGACTACATACCCTATGGGTGTGTCCAAGTGTGTGGTGGAGTGAATGGTTATTGAGCATTAAACTGTTACCTCTCCGCACATCCTCCAGGGTACTGTGTGTGCCTTCACACAAGGGCTACACATTCCCCCATGGTAAAATACAGCACTCCCGGGCTGTGAAATACAAGAAGACATTTTGTTTTGTATTAACAATAAACATTAAACTCTTCCCATCCGGGAGGTAAGAATTTCTTAAACGTTGCATTCAAACATTAGACATAGAAAAATACAAAACATACTTTCCATAATATATCATATCAACAATATTCTTGTGAAGGACCCGCACCAAACCTTCAACGTGGGTCCTGGGTGGGCTGCAGGACTTCTGGCTGCAGACCTCGCTCAGTGCCACACCACACGGGTTTTATATTCAGAGGTAATAATTGTGCTGTGGTTTCATGTAAAACCAATATAATGCACCGAAGCGCAACTATGTACAAAGATAAGTTCTGGGCTGGCACAGTCCTCAGCCTCAAAGTCCATGACATAATAAAAGACACATATTGGTAACTTCTGAAACTCACATTATACTTCTCACGGTATTTACCCAACCAGGGTATTCTATATGTAAAACTATGCAATCAACTTTTTCAAATTTTCATTCTTGTACCCAGCCGGGCATTCTACTCATTATATATAAATCTATGTAAACCCTATACATAGCAATAAAGTGCCAAACAGCAATTATTTATTTTATCAAAACTTTTTACATCTTCTTAGTTGCGGTAAACCCCTGTCTGGGTCCTACCGGTCTTCACATTTTCTTGCAGACTTCAATGACATTTTCCACCCCGGGGGCTGGAACAATGCGATGCTCCTTAGAATGCATGACAAACAGGTCGTGACCTGCTATCAGGGTTTGGGTCGCAACAGTTCTTGTGCGAACCTCTAGGGGCACTCCGGGTGCTTTCTCTTTGTGGGATGCCAATTGCGTCGCTGTTTGCGTAACAGGGGGCGATTCAGCTGTAACCGCAGTTTGCGATGTAGATTGGGTCGCAGGTCGCGATGTAGTAGGAGGACAAGGCAGTGAAGAGTATGCAGGCGGTGCTTCGAACTGCGAGGGACATTCAGGGGGCGATGCCGGGGCACGGCCTGGTGCAGCGGGAGCTCGAGACTGTGACGCGCTGGCAATGGTGACGTTACCTGCTTCGGGGACGGGGTCACGGACGATTGTGACATTAAGGGCATACCATCCCTTCATACCCCAGTGCCGTGTGCAGGTGACTATGTCCCCATTAACCAGGTCCCTTCCCGTATGGCCTTGTGGTAGGTGGGACTCTACGTCGCGTCGGCTCACAAATATCCCTGGGTAAAGTCCCGGTTCCCGGATAAAACCCCAGCCCTTGCGGAACTGGAATTCGGTGACGCACCCCTGACGTCGTGGTTCCCTCCGGGTACCTTTATCGCGGCGAACGGTCTCCTTGTCCGCGATGAGCTCTGCATGCTGCCGCTGTCGGTTACGCTGTCTCTCTTGTTCTTCCTCCTGTCGGCGTTGCTGCTCCTCCTGACGTTGCTGCCACGCACTTTCCCATTTTACGGCATAGGCGACGTCATCAAGACGCTCCATCGCGTCCCAGTCGACCTCCGGCAGCGACGGACAGGATCCCTCCAGTGTCCCTACCGGGGAACAATCATCTGCTGCGGCCTCCTGGCCGGACGGGCGTTCCGGAACTGGCGGTACCTCCTCAACCTCCTTCGCTTCCACCGCTCCATCGGTAGGATCAGGGTCGGTCCTTTTGGGGGTAGCCTCCGGTTGCTCCTTAGCCTTGGGCAGCAGAAGTTTTGGTAATTCAAATCGTGGAGGGTCGTCGAGGGGAGAGAGCACCGCGTCCCACAGCCGCCGCTGTATCTGGTTACGCCGGCGTCTCTCGATCTCCTCCATGCCAGGTTGTTGCAAGATCATATTCTTTAACCTTGCATTTTCCTCTCCAATCTCCAGCAAGGCTTGCTGCAGGTGCAGGACCACAGATGGTTCTGGTTCTAGTGGCAGCTTGGCTGGGGAACGGGGCCTGCCTTCCACCGCTTCCCTGCTCGGCTGCACACGTCCTGCCTCCATCATGTTCCAGAACACTCTCTCTTCTTCTACCAGAGCCGTCAGGTCTCTTCCGTGGAGGCGGGGTTTGCGTCTCCTCCTCTTCGCAGGGAAGGTGAAGAGGAGGCGGACCTCCTTTGCTGTAGGGCAGGATCGCATATTGTAATAGCACTTTGAGAGGGCAGGCATTCTCTTCGCTCCACAGGGGGGCACACGCCCACGAATCCACGCCCACCTTCTTCTCCAGCGCCTGAGGGCGCGAATTTGGCGGCAAAATGGCGGATTTTAGCGCCAAAAATAGCAAACAGTCCTTTTTCACAAAAACACCTCCACAGGCACACAGGGCTCGCAATTTTGCGAGTTTCGCATCCTGTTTGTGACGCCAAGTTTTTGTTGTGACCCGCACCACAATTGTGGGTTACCAGGGATATGGATACTCGGAGCAGAGCCTGTAGATTTCTATGGGGAATGTCACTGGTAGCGTGGCTCAGTCCGTGTCCCTGGCGGTCAGGCGTATGTTGGGGGGAATATTTACAGGGGATTTGGTATATAACAGTTCGTGACGCCACCTGTAGTTGTCTGATCACTAAGACCAGCGCTGCAGTAATTCTCTGAGGGGATGTTGTGGCAGCCAGATGACGGGTCCCCCACAGGTGGGACTGGTCCCTCAAAGTCTATGGTATTAATGATGTCGGGTGCAGATAAATAAATCAGTCTCACACCATCCAGCGTCTTTCCATACCTTTTACTTGTCAGATGTTTAGGCAGGTCCCAGGGAGGCTGGTCGGGTGGAGGATGTGCTTCGAGATAACAGCTGAACAGGTTAGGGGCCTCCTTTACTTCCAATATTATGAGTCCAACCTGCATAGAGCTAAGTTCACTCCGATTTCTCCAGCTAACTCCTTAGCTGTACTGCCCGGTCAGTTTAGTGGTCGGAGCCTTCCTTTGAGAGAGCTGAGTTCCTACTGTTGTCCTGCATCGACTCAAGGTTCCCACTCTCCCTGACCCCAGTTACGTACCGACACTCCAAGGGCTGCTTTCTGTGACCTAAGGTCCAGTAAGACTCTGGTTTTTCTACCACTACGCCTGAAGCTGTAGTGACACTTCGGTCCCCAGTGACCGGTGAACAATGTGCAGGATAGTCCAATCCTTAAGGCACTGCTATAACTTCTTCCACTGCGCCCTTCGCCCTGTTCGCGCTTGTAGCATAAGCACTCCACACTTCCTAAGGTAATGCAAGTCAATCCCTTCTTGCTTCTTCCTTGGAGCTCGCTAACAGATGCTCAGTATTCTTCTAGTTCAGGAGCACGTCGACTGAACTTCACTGTCCTTGGGACAGGCGACTGAAGTTTCTGCTGCTAACTCTTCTTTCCATCCAACAGTCTGTCTGACTTTAGCTCACACTGAGCTCTGACAGGACATGTTATCTGATCTCCTCTCCTCCTGCACAGACTGCACACACACGACTCCTCTGTCCGAAGACAGGAAACCGACTGACTACATACCCTATGGGTGTGTCCAAGTGTGTGGTGGAGTGAATGGTTATTGAGCATTAAACTGTTACCTCTCCGCACATCCTCCAGGGTACTGTGTGTGTGTGTCGACCCGCCACCACAATTGTGGATTACCAGGGCAATGGGGTACTCAGAGCCGAGCCCGTAGAAGTCTATGGGATTTGTGTCACAGGTAGCTGTGGCTCGGTCTGTGGCCCGGGCGGTCTGGCGTATGTTGTTGGGGGATATATTTACAGGGGATAACTATATACAGTTCGTGACGCCACCTGTAGTATTCTGGTAATGGGTACCAGCGCTGCTGTAGATCTCTGAGGGGATGGTGAGGCAGCTAGATGTCAGGTCCCCTACAGGTGGGACTCTTCCCTCAAAGTCTGTTAAGATGGTGAAGTCGGGTGCCGGTAAATAACACAGTCTCACACAGTCAATGTCTTTCCATACCTTTACTTGCTGAATGTCAAGGCAGGTCCCGGGGAGGCTGATCCAAAGGGAGTGTATTTTGAGACGGCAGCTGGACAAGTTAGGGGCCTCCTTTAACTCCAATGAACGAGTACAACCAGCCTGAAGCGTAGTTCCCTCTATGATTCCAGCTAATCTTAGCTGTAACTGCCCAGTCAGCTTAGTGTTAGGGGTCCTCCTTTGAAGGAGCTGAATACTTATGTTTGTCCTGCAGAACGCCAAAGTCTTCACTCCCCCTGACCCCAGCTACGTACCGACTATAAGGGGCTTGTCTGCCGCGACCTAGGGTCCGGTAGATTCCTGGTTTTCCTGCCTCTGTGCCTGAAACAACAGCGACTCTTCGGTCCCCAGTGACCGGTAAACAGGGTGCTGGACTTATGCAATCCTGTAGCACCAATTCTATAATCCACTTGCCTTTCGCCTTGTCCACGCTGGTAACATAAACATTCTCACTAGCCAGGGGTCGAGCAGTCACTTCCAATCTTTCTCCTTCCAATGAAGCCAGCCACAGATGCTCAGTTGTCACAGGCAGGAGCACGTCTCTGTACCTGATACTGTCCTTAGACAGGAACGCTGAAGTCTTTCTGTGCTGATACTCCTTCCTTTCCTCAATGTGTGCTGAGAGATAATCCAGCTCTGACCAGACTAAGGTATATTTCAAAACCTATACCGGACTCCACTATTTGAACTGGTTATGAAGCAGGCTAGACTCCTTTCTCCCTCCGTGTTCTCACAGAAGTCTAAGCTCTCCTCCACACGTCTTCTCTGTCCAGAGACAGGAACTAGACTCTTTTCAAAATCACCCTACACCCACTACTTTGACCACTCCCTAGAGTATACTTCACTACCCCAAGGGTGTGTCCAGTGTGTGTAGAATGAATGCATATTGAGCATTAAGCCGCCGTCTCGCCATACACTCCCCAGGGTACTGCGTGTGCCTACCACCAGGGCTACACATTCCCCCATGGTAAACGACAGCACTCCCGGGCTGTGAAATACAAAAGACAGAAAAATTTTGTTTATGCAATAACATTTGGAACAATAACATCTTCCCATCCGGGAGGTAAGAATACTTTGAACGTTACAAACTTTAATACAAATAGTATCAAATAGCATTTTCAATAAATAGATATACAAGATACTTGTGAAGGACCCGCACCAAACCTTCAACGTGGGTCCTGGGTGGGCTGCAGGACATCCAAGTGCAGACCTCACTCAGTGCCACACCACACGGGTTTTGTTTTTCAGAGGTAGATATGTATGGCTTATGTAAAACCAAGATAGGGCGCCGGAGCGCAACTATGTACAAGAAAGTTTTTAGGCTGTCTTAGTCCTCAACCTACGAGTCCATTGTAAACCAAAGGCATATATCAAATCACATTATGATAAAGTGCAATAACTTTTTATGGCTCTATTCACCATTTACCCAGCCGGGCATTCCATAATCAGGAACATATACATGTACATTATATATAAACCTGTGCAAAAACTTTATAAACATTTTTCAAACTTTGACTGATGGTAGATCCTTTATGGACCTTACCAATTCTTTCTATATATTTATTCATCAAATAGTACGCTTTCCACCCGGGGGCTGGAACAACGCAATGGGCCCTAGATCCTAAGACCAGCAAGTCATGTGCTGCGATCAGGGTTTGGGTTGCGACATCTCTGGTTTGAACCTCTAGGGGCGCAACCGGTACACTTTCTTCACACGACACCGATTGCGTCTCCATTACTGTTAGCGATATAGACCGCGTCAGGGTTTGCGATCTATACTGGGTCGCATTTGGCGATATGGAAGTGGCTTTTACTTGCGATAGACCTTGGGTCGCATGTTGCGATGACTTTGACGGGGGCGATGCTGGGGCACAGCCGGATGCTGCTGAAGCTGGAAACGGGGACGCTGCGGTAATGGTGACGATACCTGCGTCTGGGACGGGGTCGCGGACGATGGCGACGTTCAGGGCATACCACCCCTTCATTCCCCAATGCCGCGTATAGGTGACTATGTCGCCGTTTACTAAGTCCCTCCCGGGATGGCCTTGTGGCAGGTGAGATTCCACGTCACGCCTGCTGACGAAGACCGCCGGGTAGAGGCCCGGTTCACGAATAAAGCCCCAGCCCTTCCGGAGCTGGAACTCAGTCACACACCCCTGCCGCCGCGGTTCCCGTAAGGTACCTTTGTCGCGACGGACAGTCTCCTTATCAGCAATCAGCTCGGCAAACTGTCGCTGGCGGTTCTTCTTGATTTCCCGCGCTTCCTCCTGCTGGCGCCTCTTTGTCTCCTCACGACTCCGCCATTCTTGCTCCCACTGGGCGGTGTAGGCGACGTCATCCAGGCGCGCCATTTCGTCCCAGTCCACATCTGGTAGTGACGGACAGGACCCCTCCGGTGTCCCTGCCGGGGACCGATAATCTGCTGCGGCCTCCTGGCCGGGCGGGCGTTCCGGGATCGGCTGTACCTCCTCAACCTCCTCCGCATCCACCGCTTCACCAGTGGGATCGGGAACGGTACTTTCGGGGGCAGCCTCCGGTTGCTCCTTCGCCTTGGGCAGCAGACTTTTCGGTACTTTGAATCGTGGGGGTTCGTTGAGGGGAGGAGACGCCGTGTTCGTCATCCGCCATTTCTGCAGGTTACAGCGGCGTCTCTCAATCTCCTCCAGTCCAGGTTGGAACAACTGCTTTAGTCGTGAGTTCTCCTCCTGGACCTCTAACAACGCCTGTTGCAGGTGCAGGATCGCATAGGCCTCGGATGCCGATGGCAGCTTGGCGGGGGCACGGGGTCTGCTTTCCTCCGCTGCTCCGCTCGGCTCCACACGTCCGGCCTCCATCATGTTCCAGAACAATCTCTTTTCTTTTGGAGACATCCGGTCTCTTCCGTGGAGGTGGGGTTTGCGTCGCCTCCTCCTCGCAGAGAAGGTGAAGAGGAGGCGGACCTCCTTCGCTGTAGGGCAGGACCGCATGTTGTAATAGCACTTTGAGAGGACAGGCATTTTCTTCGCGCCACAGGGGGGTAGACGCCCACGAAGGCACGCCCCTTCTTCTCCAGCGCCTGAGGGCGCGAATATGGCGACAAAAATGGCGATTTTGGCGCCAAAAGTGCAAACAGTCCTTTTTCCAAAAACAAGTCCTTAGGCACGCAGGGCTCGCAATTTCGCGAGTTTGGTATCCTGTTCGTGACGCCAAGTTAGTTGTGTCGACCCGCCACCACAATTGTGGATTACCAGGGCAATGGGGTACTCAGAGCCGAGCCCGTAGAAGTCTATGGGATTTGTGTCACAGGTAGCTGTGGCTCGGTCTGTGGCCCGGGCGGTCTGGCGTATGTTGTTGGGGGATATATTTACAGGGGATAACTATATACAGTTCGTGACGCCACCTGTAGTATTCTGGTAATGGGTACCAGCGCTGCTGTAGATCTCTGAGGGGATGGTGAGGCAGCTAGATGTCAGGTCCCCTACAGGTGGGACTCTTCCCTCAAAGTCTGTTAAGATGGTGAAGTCGGGTGCCGGTAAATAACACAGTCTCACACAGTCAATGTCTTTCCATACCTTTACTTGCTGAATGTCAAGGCAGGTCCCGGGGAGGCTGATCCAAAGGGAGTGTATTTTGAGACGGCAGCTGGACAAGTTAGGGGCCTCCTTTAACTCCAATGAACGAGTACAACCAGCCTGAAGCGTAGTTCCCTCTATGATTCCAGCTAATCTTAGCTGTAACTGCCCAGTCAGCTTAGTGTTAGGGGTCCTCCTTTGAAGGAGCTGAATACTTATGTTTGTCCTGCAGAACGCCAAAGTCTTCACTCCCCCTGACCCCAGCTACGTACCGACTATAAGGGGCTTGTCTGCCGCGACCTAGGGTCCGGTAGATTCCTGGTTTTCCTGCCTCTGTGCCTGAAACAACAGCGACTCTTCGGTCCCCAGTGACCGGTAAACAGGGTGCTGGACTTATGCAATCCTGTAGCACCAATTCTATAATCCACTTGCCTTTCGCCTTGTCCACGCTGGTAACATAAACATTCTCACTAGCCAGGGGTCGAGCAGTCACTTCCAATCTTTCTCCTTCCAATGAAGCCAGCCACAGATGCTCAGTTGTCACAGGCAGGAGCACGTCTCTGTACCTGATACTGTCCTTAGACAGGAACGCTGAAGTCTTTCTGTGCTGATACTCCTTCCTTTCCTCAATGTGTGCTGAGAGATAATCCAGCTCTGACCAGACTAAGGTATATTTCAAAACCTATACCGGACTCCACTATTTGAACTGGTTATGAAGCAGGCTAGACTCCTTTCTCCCTCCGTGTTCTCACAGAAGTCTAAGCTCTCCTCCACACGTCTTCTCTGTCCAGAGACAGGAACTAGACTCTTTTCAAAATCACCCTACACCCACTACTTTGACCACTCCCTAGAGTATACTTCACTACCCCAAGGGTGTGTCCAGTGTGTGTAGAATGAATGCATATTGAGCATTAAGCCGCCGTCTCGCCATACACTCCCCAGGGTACTGCGTGTGCCTACCACCAGGGCTACACATGTGCCTTCACACAAGGGCTACACAGAAGAAAGAAATGTTTATCAAATGGAAAGAGGGAGGCATATCTAAAGAAGAATATAATGCCGTCTGCAGAACCTGCAGGGCACAAATCAGATTATCTAAAGCTGACAATGAATTAAGGCTTGCAAGTGACGTCAAAAGCAACAAAAAAGGATTTTGGGGATACGTCAAAAGTAAAAGAAAAGTCAAAGATGCTATAGGATTTTTACAGGATGAAAATGATGAAATGGTAAGTCAGGATGTTGAGAAGGCTGAACTTTTAAATTCCTATTTTGCATCTGTTTTCTCTCAGAAAGGAAATGTAAAATCAACTGATCTTCACTGTCCTATTAAAGGAATAGAAGAATCCAGGATATCTATAAACAGAAAGACAGTGAGGAAACACTTAGCTAACATAAATGAATTCAAGTCTCCAGGTCCAGATGAATTACACCCCAGGGTTCTGAAGGAGATAGCAGAAGAAATTCTTGAACCACTGTCCATAATCTTTGAAAATTCTTGGAGAACAGGAGAAGTCCCAGAAGACTGGAGAAGAGCAAATGTTGTTCCTATCTTCAAAAAGGGGAAGAAGGTGGACCCAGGGAACTACAGGCCGGTGAGTCTGACTTCTATACCAGGAAAGATCTTTGAACAAATTATTAAAGAACATGTATGCAAGTACCTGGATAAGAATGAAGTGATTAAACAGAGTCAGCATGGGTTTGTAACTAATAAGTCATGTCAGACTAACTTAATTTCCTTCTATGACAGAATCACTGACTGGGTGGATCAGGGAAATGCTGTAGATATAGTATATCTTGACTTCAGCAAAGCATTTGACAAAGTATCTCACACAATCCTTATTGAAAAAATGACTAAGTATGGAATGGACAAGGCAACTGTTAGGTGGATTCATAACTGGCTTAGTGATCGGACCCAAAGAGTGGTTGTAAATGGCTGCACATCCAGTTGGAAGAATGTCTCAAGTGGGGTACCACAAGGCTCTGTTTTGGGCCCTGTATTGTTCAACATCTTTATCAATGATTTAGATGAAGGAATTGAGGGTAAACTGATCAAATTTGCTGATGACACAAAGCTAGGAGGGGTAGCTAATACTAGAGAAGAGAGAGAGAGGATTCAAAAAGATATACATAAACTGGAGCAGTGGGCAGCAACTAACAGAATGGATTTTAACAGGGAAAAATGCAAAGTACTACATCTGGGCAATAAAAATGAAAAAAGCATATACAAAATGGGAGGAATAGGGCTAAGTAACAGCACATGTGAAAAAGACTTGGGTATACTAATTGATCACAGACTTAACATGAGTCAACAGTGTGATGCAGCAGCAAAAAAGGCAAATGCAATTCTAGGATGTATCAACAGAAGCATACAGTCTAGATCACGTGAGGTCATTATTGCCCTCTACTCCTCTTTGGTCAGACCTCATCTGGAATACTGTGTCCAGTTTTGGGCACCACATTTTAAAAAAGACATCAACAAACTGGAGCAAGTTCAGAGAAGAGCCACCAGAATGGTGACCGGTCTGCAAACCATGTCCTATGAGGAACGGTTGCAGGATTTGGGAATGTTTAGCTTGCAAAAAAGAAGACTGAGAGGAGACTTAATAGCTGTCTACAAATATCTCAAGGGCTGTCACATTGTAGAAGGATCATCTTTATTCTCATTTGCACAAGGAAAGACTAGAAGCAATGGGATGAAACTGAATGGGAGGAGACACAGATTAGATATTAGAAAAAACTTTTTGACAGTTAGGGTGATCAATGAGTGGAACAGGCTGCCACAAGAGGTGGTGAGTTCTCCTTCAATGGAAGTCTTCAAACAGAGGCTGGATAGACATCTGTCTGGGATGATTTAGAGAATCCTGCTTTGAGCAGGGGGTTGGACCAGAAGGCCCAGGAGGTCCCTTCCAACTCTACCATTCTATGATTCTATGATTCTATGATATGCACCAGTCTCCTTTGAAAAGCCGGCAATTCATCCCCGGCTACTGTAAAATCACACTGACAGCTCATAAAACAGTAGATACATACACATAGAATACATATATATATATATATATATATATATATATATATACATGTCATTGTAACACATACATATATATATATATTTATAGATTTATAGTTCATACACTTCTACATACTGTAATAGCCGCTAATTCAATTGCCGGCTTTTGTGAAATCACAGAAGCCGACATGAAATGATACATTGTTTCCACACAGTTAACCATGTCATTTCATGTATTTTGATATATGGTTTTAAGTTACAATTACATAAGTATATGTGTGCAAAATTTCAGACATGTAGGGGTTAATTAAAGGTGTAAATTCGTTGAAAAAAAATGCGTGGGCTCCCGCTGTATTTTCTCCACCAGACAGACAAAGCAAGCGAGTGGGGGCAGATAATAATAGCCTAGGGAGGGTACATTTTTTTTGTGCCCCCCCTGGCTAATAACATCTGCCCCCAGACACCCCAGAAAGGGCAAATCTCTAATTAGATTTGCCCTTTCTGGCACTTTGCCTGTCTATTCCCATTGCCCTGTAGCGGTGGCGAATGGGTTAATAAGGGGTTAAAACCACCTTGCAATTGAAAGGTGACTGTAAGCCAGGTTAATAATTGAGAGCTGTCAATTAGACAACTATCAATTATTAATCCTATTGTATGAAAGAAAAATCAAACACACACAGTTTAATAAAAAAGAAGTTTAATGAAATAATCACACAGTTTTTGACCATATTTTATTTTCCTGCTAAAACCATTTCCTGTAATAAAAATAAAATAAAAAAGCAAAATTATTCTTACCAATCCGATGTACAGTCAGGTCCCACGGTGTAATCCATCAGAAAGGGTTAACAGGTTACAGCTCGCAGAGAGCTAATGCTTTTTCCTAGCTGTAACCCCCTGAATGAATAAGTTACTTTCCCAGCGAAAGGAGAGGAAGAGATTAATGAATGAAGCTTAATTGATTTATTGCCACTTTCACTTCAGTGACCTGACCTAAAGTGAAAGTGGGATACAATCAATTAAGCTTCATTCATTAATCACATCCTCTCCTGTCGGCAGGAGATAAGCTCATTCATTCAGGAGCTATCAGCTGAGCACGCAGGATTACTTGTGCTGCTTAGCTGATTGCTAGTTAACCCTTTGTGAAGGATTACATCGTGGGACGTGACAGATCGCCAGATAGGTAAGAATAATGTTGTTTTATTATTTTATATTTATTTTAGGAGATCAAGGGCTTCGCACGGATTAAGAGTAAAATAAAAGATGGTCAAAAAATGTGTTTTTATTTCATTAAAATTATTTATTCTTAAAGTGTGTGTGTTTTTTTTATTTACTTCAATAGGATTAATAATTGATAGTTGTCTAATTGACAGCTCTCAATTATTAACCTGGCTTACAGTCACCTTTCAATTGCAAGGTGGCTTTAACCCCTTATTAACCCATTCGCCACCGCTACAGGGCAATGGGAATAGACAGGCAAAGTGCCAGAAAGGGCAAATCTAATTAGAGATTTGCTCTTTCTGGGGTGCCTGGGGGCAGATGTTATTAGCCAGGGGGGCACAAAAAAAATGTACCCTCCCTAGGCTATTATTATCTGCCCCCAATCGCTTGCTTTGTCTGTCTGGTGGAGAAAATACAGCGGGAGCCCACGCATTTTTTTTCAACAAATTTACACCTTTAATTAACCCCTACATGTCTGAAATTTTGCACACATACACTTATGTAATTGTAAGTTAAAAACATATATCAAAATACATTAAATGACATGGTTAACTGTGTCTAAACAATGTATCATTTCATGTCGGCTTTTGTGATTTCACAAAAGCCGTCAATTGAATTAGCAGCTATTACAGTATGTAGAAGTGTATGAACTTTAAATATATGTATATATATGTCACAATTACATATATATATATATATATATATATATTCTATGTGTGTATATATATTGTTTCTATTCTTTATTAAAGCTGTCAGTTTGATTTTACAGTATAGCCAAGGATGAATTAGCGGCTATTATACTATGTAGAAGTGTATGACCTATATATATATTAGATGTATATATATATATATATATATATATATATATATATTATATATCATTATTTGCTTTTTGTGTACATTTTTTTGTTACAATGTGATTTTTACATGACTTTTTACATAGAGATAACTGCTCTATGTAAAACTTCATGTTAAAATCGCATTGCATACAGATGGAAAACTGATGGAAAACTGACAGAAAACGCATGGTGCGATTTAAAATCGCATCAAAATCGCATGCCTTTTTACAACAAATGTACCGTTTTTTTCCTGCAGAAAACGGACCGATTTTTTTCCACCCAGTGAGTATGAGCCCTTACACAGAATATATTCTATAGGACCAAATGCTAGACTTCTAAGGATAGAAAGCGCGATGATTTCAAGTGGTTCCAGGCACAGTTTTCAGTTTTGAAATTGGGTTGCTGGTGCATTGGGATAACACAACTGTTTGTGAAACTACTGTGCCACGGTCTGTGGAGTGCATGGAGGGGCGTAACTAAGCAGGCACCTGACTCTTTGCTAGAGCCACTGATGGTGGGGTTAGATTTGGCTCCAGTTGCAGGTGATGCTCCAGAACGGACCCACGGAGCTGTGGCAGCTGACCCCCACAGGGGACAGGGAAACAGGGCCGGCCAATAACTGGTTAGCGGGATGGTACGGCACAAGCAGGACAGGAACAGGAACACGGGATGACCACAGTATGGGATCACAGATGCAGCTACACAGGTGCAGGTTCAGACTGGGTAGGTAAGCGGTACAGGTACAGGTCAGACGAATTGGGACTAGGCACAGGCAGGACTTAGGATGACTGGTTTCAGGAGAGACACATGGAATTGGGTATCGGTAAGCAGGCTGGCAACTTCAATTTGTAGGATACAGCTCTCTGCCTGCTCCCCGCTGCCCAGCTTCGGTCTCTGGCTCCTCTCCTGCTCCTGCTTTCTGGCGTGTGTCCAGCTGGTCTCCAGATATGAAGCTGAGTTCACGCGTGCACGCCTGGTCTCTTAAAGAGACAGCGCACATTTTTTCAAAATGTGCTCCTAACCAATGGTGTGTTAATGAGTGCTATTTCTAGCCCCTCTGCCATAGAGGGGGCACCAGAGCAACAATTGTTTCCTTTTGTCAGTTTCCGGTTAAGTGTTCTGATGTGCCTGTGTTCTGTTGTGCACCGTCAGCGTCCTGCCAGTACCCAGCTAATTCTGTTTGTCTTCTCAGACTACCAGTGGCTCTCTACTTTGTACCCGGGATAATACCAGTGCTGCCTGTGCAAGTTCCATCCCGCTCAGCTGTCCGTCACTCTGTTACCCAGGACAATGACAGTACTGCCTGTGCCATCTCCGTCCCGTGCTCCCGCTTCCCGCCTGTCTAGTTCAACACTACCTGTTATCCCTGCCTGTTCACCTGTTCCGCTGGGCCAGCCACCATGTGTCTGGGTCTAACTGGAGGTAGCACCTGCGTCCCCTGGGCACTCCAATCTGATCCTGTTCGAGTGGTATTACTGCAGGTGTCTGGGGCTCACATAGTCACGCCCCCCTCGGAGCACCCCGGTTCGTGGTTCCACAAAAATAGCAATAAACGAATATGCACTACAACATCTGTGCCTCCACTTTCATTCGTTACACCTAACTTGTAGGATCTTAAGATGGATGTACTTAGATGACAACCACATCTTATTTCCAGGACAATAACAAGGTGAATCCAAGCAACTTGTCGGCATGCTTCTTCATACACACAGACGATTTTTCCAGAGTGACCTTAGTGTCCTCCCATATCTTCAAGAAATCTCTAGTAAGATCATCAGCTGCTGTAACACCAGAGGCAGACGATACCTGAGGGAAATTCCTGGCTGTTGCCCATAAACATTAAAGAATGGAGAACTAGCAGAAGACTCACTTATGTGGTTGTTATAGAATTCTATACATCGTCATGATGTGCGTTAGTGAAGTGCCTCAGGAAGCTGGCCAGTAACTGGTTGAGTCTCTCCACCTGTCCATTGGATTGAGGATGGCATGTAGATGGTAAATTCAGGACAACGTTCAGGAGTTTACACAAAGTCCACCAGAATGTGGATGTCAACTGGACACCTCGATCGGAAAATGATGTGAGGGAATCCATGAAGATGGTAGATGAGCTGAATGAATTTCTCAGCAAGTTCTGGAGCGGACAAAGACCTGGCAGTGGTGTGAAATGTACCATCTTTAAGAAGCGATCCACCATTACCCAAATGATAGAACAGCCTGAAGACACAGGAAGATCTGTAACAAAGTTCATAGTAATATGCTGCCAAGGAGCCGAGGGCACAGGGAGTGGTAAGAGTTGCCTAGAAGTTTTGTTACAGCCCCAGGAAGGGCAGGCAGAAACAAACTCCATGATTTCCTTACACATGGTAAGCCACCAGTAGTGAAGAGATATGAGCTGCAAAGTCTTTTTCTGCTTGGCATGTTCGGCCACCTTGGAAGAATGCCCTCTTATCAGATTCTGACACTAAAGTGTGGCGTCCCTGAGGGTCCAGTCGCCACAGAGGTACTGCATCTCAGCCAGAAATGCGGAATGTAGTAGTTGGTGAATCCCAGGAATTATTTTTATAATCTGTATTTCTGATTGCAGATTATTGTATTTTGTTTCCTGTACATTTATGGAAGCTGCTCTTTTGCCAGTTTCTGTTTATTTATTATTTTATGATATAAGGGGTGACAAACTTTAACCCCTTAACAACCAGGGGTATTTTTGATTTTGCATTTTCATTTTTTGCTCCCCTTCTTCCCAGAGCCATTACTTTTTTATGTGTGGTCAAAATGGCTATGTGAGGGCTTGTTTTTTGTGGTACGAGTTGTACTTTTGAACAACACCATTGGTTTTACCATGTCGTGTAATAGAAAATGTGATAAAAAATCCAAGTGCGGTGAAAATGCAAAAAAAAGTGCAATCCCACACTTGTTTTTTGCTTGGCTTTTTTACTAGGTTCACTAAATGCTAAAACTGACCTGCCATTATGATTCTCCAGGTCATTATGAGTACATAGACACCAAACATGTATAGGTTCTTTTTTATCTAAGTAGTGAAAAAAAATTACAATATTTGTAAAAAAAAAAAACTTGCCATTTTCCGAGACCCACAGCGTCTCCATTTTTTGGGATCTGGGGCTCGGTGAGGGCTTACTTTTGCGTGACGATCTGAAATTTTTATTGATACCATTTTGGTGCAGATACGTTCTTTTGATTGCCCGTTATTTCATTTTATTGCAATGTTGCAGCGACCAAAAAAAGTAATTCTGGTGTTTTGATTTTTTTCTCGTTACACCATTTACCGATTGGATTAATTATTTTTATATACTGTATATTGATAGATCGGGCGATTCTGAATGCGGCGGTGCCAAATATGTGTACATTTGATTTTTTTTTATTGTTTTATTTTGAGTGGGGAGAAAGGGAGGCGATTTGAACTTTTATATTTTTTTATATTTTTAAAAACATTTATTTTTACTTGCTTCAATAGTTTCCATGGGAGACTTGAAGCTGCAGTTGTCCGATCACCTCTGTTACATAGAGCAAGGCTGCAGCCCTACTCTATGTAGCAGATATGCTCACATACTCGACCTCCAGGCAGCGCTTATAGCGATGCAGCAATGACAACCACAGAGTTCTTCTGCTGACCCCGGGTTGTCATGCCAACCCATCAGCGACTCGCGGTCATGTGACACGGGTGCTGATGAGAGGCGGTAATAACGTGCTTCCTGCGCGTTCATGTTAAATGCAGCTGTCAGAGTTTGACAGCAGCATTTAACATGTTAACCGACGCGGGTGAATCGCGATTCCACTCGCGGCTGTGTTGGGCACATGTCAGCTGTACAGATCAGCTGTCATGTGCCGGAAAAGGTGGGGACTCATCGCCGGAGCACCAAACAGGGGAAAGGCATCCAATGACTCTGTCTGTCATTGGACGTTAAGGGGTTAAAGTAAATTCTTCCAAAACTTTAAACTATGATTAAAAGGATTGGCCATTTTCTGGTCATTTTTGACAAACATGTTTGAGATGATAAGCCACTTACTATGGCCTTTCTTGAATTTCAGCACCAAATAGGGAAAATAGAAATATAGGCTATGCTGAGTTTCTGAACTAATTGCCTTTTAATCATCTTACAGACACATTGGTTAACAATAACCAGATAGTGGTCAATACCCTTAACATAAAAGCTTTGTAACACATTCCCACTAAACATTTTGCTAACTAAATCTATTTTTCATAATAATCATTTAGTTAAATCTTTTAGCAGACAGGGAAAAGGAAAAGGGAAAATTCAGCTCACCGATTTCAGCAGGAATTCACCCTCATAACACGCTCAATGCGTCAGTTCCAGAGGAATAGGGAAGTAGTACAAGCACGGAGGTGCCTTGATCACAGGCGATGTCCACAACAAGGAGAGACGGGGAAAGGAAGAATGATCTCCAGCATGAAAACTTGGATATTAAAATACAAATGTATTCAAAAAATGTATTAAAAATAAACATCAATAAAGATGCGATACATGGGCAGGGTCCCTGGTACAACCAATGCGTTTTGACCCATTGGGGTCTTAATCTTGGTTAATTATGTAAAGTGCAAAATTATAGTGCCAATACCAAAGAGAAAACAAACAAAAAAAAGACAACACAAATAACCAATCAATACAATGAAAATAAGGTTATTTTGTGAGGTCACAAAAACATAATATAAGAACAACAGAGTACTGCACACGATCTAAGGAGCTGAACCATAGTAATAAATACGTATTTACATAAATCTAAGAACAAACATTAGTGCACACTGTCCTAATAACTGAGCACTAATATTAAAGGGGTAATCCCATAAAACTAAGAATAACAAACAATAGTCCACACTGTCCTAAGAATTGAGCAATATTATTAACCCATTAGTGATAGAGCCAATTTTGACCTTATGACCAAGACAAATTTCCAAATTCTGACCACTGTCACTTTGTGAGGTTATAACTCTGGAACGCTTCAACAGATCCCACTGATTCTGAGATTGCTTTTGTGACATATTGTACTTCATGTTAATGGTAAAATTTATTCGATATGACTTGCATTTATTTGTAAAAAAAACGGAATTTGGCAAAAATGTTGAAAATTTTGCAATTTTCAAACTTTTAATTTTTATGCCCTTAAATCAGAGAGTTATATCACACAAAATAATTAATATTTCAAAAAAGTTTATTAACCCTTCAGGTGCTTAACATGAACTGAAGCAATGTGGAAGGAAAAAATAAACATTTAATTTTTTTCACAAAAAATTTACTTTAGACCCAAACTTTTTTTATTTTCACAAGGGTAACCAAAATTTGTTGTGTTTCTCCTGAGCACGCTGATACCTTATTTGTGGGGAAATCTACCGTTTGGGCTCACGGCAGAGCTCGGAAGGGAATGAGCACCATTTGACTTTTTGAATGTAAAATTTGCTGGAATAATTAGCGGATGCCATGTCGCGACTGGAGAGCCCCTGATGTGCCTAGACAGTGGAAACTCCTTACAAGTGACCCCATTTTGGAAACCACAATCCTCAAGGATTTTATTAAATATGTTGTCATTAGTCTTGAGCGTAAGTGCTCACTACTCCAGATTGCATCTGGTGCTCAGGTATGCATCGAATATCACGGGTGCTCAAGTGACATGCTCAAGTACCCGCCCCGCATGTTTTGCAGTTGTTACACACCCCTAAAAAACATGTGGGATCCGCAATGCTCTGTGCATATCCGATGCAAACTCGAGTAGCAAGCACTAGCGCACAACACTAGCCGTCATATCGTTATAATTTTTTTTGTTTTTTTTACTTTTGAAAACCCCCCAATTCTAACCCCAACCCTAACCCCAAACCCAACTGCAAAGAATGGAAAAAAATATATATACACTGCTCAAAAAAATAAAGGGAACACTTAAACAACAGAATATAACTCCAAGTAAATCAAACTTTTGTGAAATCAAACTGTTCACTTAGGAAGCAACACTGATTGACAATCAATTTCACATGCTGTTGTGCAAATGGAATAGACAACAGATGGAAATTATTGGCAATTATCAAGACACACTAAATAAAGGAGTGGTTCTGCAGGTGGGGACCACAGACCACATCTCAGTACCAATGCTTTCAGGCTGATGTTTTGGTCACTTTTGAAAGTAGGTTGTGCTTTCACACTCGTGGTAGCATGAGACGGACTCTACAACCCACACAAGTGGCTCAGGTAGTGCAGTTCATCCAGGATGGCACATCAATGCGAGCTGTGGCAAGGTTTGCTGTGTCTGTCAGCGTAGTGTCCAGAGGCTGGAGGCGCTACCAGTAGACAGGCCAGTACACCAGGAGACGTGGAGGGGGACGTAGGAGGGCAACAACCCAGCAGGACCGCAACCTCCACCCTTGTGCAAGGAGAAACAGGAGGAGCACTGCCAGAGCCCTGCAAAATGACCTCCAGCAGGCCACAAATGTGCATGTGTCTGCACAAACGGTTAGAAACCGACTCCATTAGGATGGTCTGAGTGCCCGATGTCCACAGATGGGGGTTGTGCTCACAGCCCAACACTGTGCAGGACGCTTGGCAATTGCCATAGAACACCAGGATTGGCAAATTCGCCACTGGCGCCCTGTGCTCTTCACAGATGAAAGCAGGTTCACACTGAGCACATGTGACAGACATGACATAGTCTGGAGACGCTGTGGAGAGCGATCTGCTGCCTGCAACATCCTTCAGCATGCCCTGTTTGGCAGTTGGTCAGTAATGGTGTGGGGTGACATTTCTTTGGAGGGCCGCACAGCCCTCCATGTGCTCGCCAGAGGTAGCCTGACTGACATTAGGTACCGAGATGAGATCCTCAGACCCCTTGTGAGACCATATGCTGGTGCAGTTGGCCCTGGGTTCCTCCTAATGCAGGACAATGCCAGACCTCATGTGGCTGGAGTGTGTCAGCAGTTCCTGCAAGATGAAGGCATTGAAGCTATGGACTGGCCCACCCGTTCCCCAGACCTGAATCCGATTGAGCACATCTGGGTTATCATGTCTCACTCCATCCACCCACCACAGACTGTCCAGGAGTTGGTGGATGCTTTAGTCCAGGTCTGGGAGGAGATCCCTCAGGAGACCATTCGCCACCTCATCAGGAGCATGCCCAGGCGTTGTAGTGAGGTCATACAGGCACATGGAGGCCACACACAATACTGAGCATCATTTTGACTCATTTTCAGGACATTACATTTTTTACTTTAATTTTGTGGGTGACTCCAAATCCAGGCCTCCATTGGTTAATAAATTTGATTTCCATTGATGATTTTTGTGTGATTTTGTTGTCAGCACATTCAACTTTGTACAGAACAAAGTATTCAATGAGAATATTTCATTCATTCAGATCTAGGATGTGTTATTTGAGTGTTCCCTTTATTTTTTTGAGCAGTGTATATTTTTTAATTTTTATCTAAGTGGGTGACAAAGGGGGATTTGATTTATTTTTTTTCTCTTTTGATCACTGCGATATGGTCTATCACAGTGATCAAAAGGAACCAATAGGAAAAATTTCCTATTGTTGTCAGGTACCAACCTTTTGTTTCTCAGGAAGATGACGCTGAGCCAGGGGGAGGATCAGGAGAGCCTGGGGATGGCGGAGGTATCAGGGGGTCTCATTTCTCTCTCCTCTGACATGTATATCATGTCGGAAGAGAGAGAAACCATTGTAACAGTGGCCACACTTTTTTATTTTGTGATCAGTGAGTGAAGGACATGTTTTTAGCATACTAATTAAAGGCCTTCTCCTCTCTTCAGTGACCGCTACAGAGGCAAGTGCAGTTGAAGGGACCAGGGATCACTTCTGTAAAAACTGTCTCCTAAACAGAATATCATCGACAACTAATGGGTGCCTCACAGTTTTAGAACGACTGCCGTATATTCTATACCAGTGAAGCCCACCTGACATATTTTGAATACAGACAAATAAAATGTGTTTATTATTATTTCTGTTCTTCTCAAAGATACCGGATTTTTTTTTTTTTGCTAACCCTGGGTAACCTCATAGGCTAATAGGGGATCAGAAACCTTGTCTGTTTGGTTTATAGAGCAGAGCTTTGTTTAATGAGATAAAAAACGTGAAGCAATGTAACAAATAACTACAGTTTCCACAATAATGTATGTGCATTTCCACAAACGCAAGCATTGTCTGAGTTGAAGGAGATTGCATTGTACAGGATCAAGAACAAATGTTTACAGTGATGCCCCTGGATCCTATCATTTTTTCACACAAATAGTGCACATTTATTGCAATTAATTATAATTTGTTCCATGAACTCCTGATCCCTATATAATTAAAGGGACTTGCCATTTTACTTGAACAAAAGTGTTGGGAAAGTAATTTTGTGGCACTTGCTCATATATAAGTCATATACAATGGGTTCGGAAAGTATTCAGACCCCTTTAAATGTTTCACTCTTTGTTTCATTGCAGCCATTTGGTAAATTCAAAAAAGGTTCTTTTTTTCTCATTAATGTACACTCTGCACCCCATTTTGACTGATAAAAACCAGAAATGTAGAAATTTTTGCAAATTTATTAAAAAAGAAAAGCTGAAATATCACATGGTCATAAGTGTTCAGACCCTTTGCTCAGACACTCATATTTAAGTCACATGCTGTCTATTTCCTTGTGATCCTCCTTGAGATGGTTCTTCTCCTTCATTGGAGTCCAGCTGTGTTTAATTAAACTGATAGGACTTGATTTGTAAAGGCACACACCTGTCTATATAAGACCTCACAGCTCACAGTGCATGTCACACTAAATGAGAATCATGAGGTCAAAGGAACTGGCCAAGGAGCTCAGAGACAGAATTGTGGCAAGGCACACATCTGTCCAAGGTTACAAAAGAATTTCTGCAGTACTCAAGGTTCCTAAAAGCACAGTGGCCTCCATAATCCTTAAATGGAAGAAGTTTGGGACCACCAGAAGTCTTCCTAGACCTGGCCGTCCAGCCAATCTGAGCAATCGTGGGAGAAGAGCCATGGTGAGAGAGGTAAAAAAGAACCCCAAGATCACTGTGGCTGAGCTCCTCAGATGCAGTAGGGACATGGGAGAAAGTTCCACAAAGTCAACTATCACTGCAGCCCTCCATCAGTTGGTCCAGATGGAAGCCTCTCCTCAGAGCAAGACATATGAAAGCCCACATAGAGCTTGCTAAAAAAACACATGAGGAACTCCCAGACTATGAGAAATAAGATTCTCTGATCTGTAAGCGGTATGTGTGGAGAAAACCAGGTACTGCTCATCACCTTCCCAATACAATCTCAACAGTGAAACATGATGGTAGCAGCATCATGCTGCATCATGCTATGGTGGTGTTTTTCAGTTGCAGGGACAGGACGACTTGTTGCAATTGAAGTAAACCTGAATGCGAACAAGTACAGAGATATCTTGGATGAAAACCTCTTCCAGAGTGCTCTGGACCTCAGACTTGGCTGAAGGTTCACCTTCCAACAAAACAATGACCCCAAGCACACAGATAAAATAACAAAGGAGTGGCGTCAGAACAACTCTGTGACCATTCTTGACTGGCCCAGCCAGAGCCCTGACCTAAACCCAATTGAGCATCTCTGGAGAGACTTGAAAATGGCTGTCCACCAACGTTCACCATCCAACCTGACGGAACTGGAGAGGTTCTGCAAGGAAGAATGGCAGAGGATCCCCAAATCCTGGTGTGAAAAACTTGATGCATCATTCCCAAGAAGACTCATGGCTGTATTAGCTCAAAAGGGTGCTTCTACTCAATTCTGAGCAAAGGGTCTGAAGACTTATGACCATGTGATATTTCAGTTTTTATTTTTTAATCAATTTGCAAACATTTCTACATTTCTGTTTTTTTCAGTAAAGATGGGGTGTAGAGTGTACATTAATGAGAAAAAAATACACTTTTTTGCATTTACCAAATGGCTACAATGAAACAAAGAGTGAAAAATTTAAAGGGGTCTGAATACTTTTCGAACCCACTGTAAGTCCTTCTCCTGTACTTGTTAGAGCCACCTTCCTAACAGATTGCTCAGCTTTCATGCCACAAAATAGCAGCTGGAGACCAGACCCCTATCTCCCAACTTTTGAAGGACAGAAAGAGAAAATGTTGGCCACACGACTGGTCCCACACTAATACATGCCCATTTACTATTTCTTTTTACCCTGGTAGGAGGAGATGTCAGAGGGGTGTAGGCAGTAAGGGAAATTCAGCAGATAAATGAGACTGCAGGGCATAGACCAAAATCTGGGACTGTCCGCTGTATCCAATACAGTTGGGAGTAGAGATGAGCGGATCGATTCACGGGTCTCTGGTCCAGCGTCCAGCGTCAGTGGTACCAGGTGGCTGGATGGGAGGCCATGCGTCCTGCTCATCTCTAGTTGGGACCTGTAGATTTATTTTTTGTTAATTCATTCAATGTTGTGTGACAGTGTCACTGGTTTTATATGTGAGGGGAGGTATGTGTCACACAGGATGCTCTCCTGTGTGAACTAAAACCTACTTTATTTATCTGCCAGCATGTTATATGCTGGTAGGTTTACTCTGTTAAAGGAGGTGCGGTTTTATGGGAATGTCAAAGAGGGCGGGAGGCATTCCCCCTACCTCCCCTCAGGGTGTGGCTGAGCAATGGATAAAAACTGAGTCCTGTTTTTTTTTCTCTAGTGTGTGGTCTGGAGAGGCAAGTCTCCAGACAGTATAGTGGAAGCTGCAGAGCTTTCCACAAGGACTTTAGCCGTGCAGTTTATGCTACCGAGAGCGGGTGGAACCCACTCATCTATGGACTGAGTTATTGTTTTTTTTTTTTTATGTTTTTCCCGTTTAACCCAGAGGGGTCATGTTTACTTTTCCTGCGAAACCTGCATGAGTTTATGGCTGATAATAAACCAGCAGAAGGAAAACCTGAGAACGTGTGTCCTGAGTCTACCTCCTGGAGAGCCGAGCGAGTCGTTTTACCACAGTTGGTGGAGAATGCGGGCAGGATTCCAGGAACACGTGAGCCTGCCACAAAGACCGGTGGATGTCCTGGGTGAAGGCTGCCAGACAGCTAGAGAAGTCCGGCAGCATGGAGGAGCTCGTTAAGCACCTGGTCCAGGCCCAGCAGAGCATACAGCAGCAACACCTACAGAGCCAGCAGAGCATACAGCAGGCCCAGCAGAGCATGCAGCAGCAGCACCAGGAGATGACCAAACTGTTGCTTCAGCAGATCCAGTTGCAGCAAAAGTCGCAGCAGCAGCACCAGCAGGAGGCGCAACAACAGATACAGCTTTTGGCGGACGCCATCCAGAGCCGGGCGGCCACCCCAACCCCAGGGCCGACTGATGATTCTCACGTCAGGAAGGCGGTAAGGCGGGCCATGCAGAAGATGACCCCTGGGGATGATGTAGAAGCATTTCTGACTGTTTTTGAGAGGGTGGCTGATCGGGAGAGACTTCCACCAGCACAGTGGGCAGAGGTTCTGGCGCCATATTTATCGGGTGAACCCCAAAAAGCGTATTTTGACTTGGCGCTGCAAGATGCTAAGGAGTATCCCAAACTAAAGACAGAGATCTTAGCACGTCTGGGAGTAAATATGGCAGTAAGAGCCCAGCGAGTTCATCACTGGGCGTATGCTAGCAACAAACCCCTCGTTCGCAGATGTTTGACCTACTGCATCTTGTTCAGAAGTGGCTACAACCGGACTCCTCCACTCCGGCCCAGATGGTTGAGCGGGTGGTGATTGACAGATTCATGCATTCTCTCCCCAAGTCAGTACAGACCTGGGTTGCCCAGGGTGATCCCCAGAACGCAGATGACTTTATCGGCCTGGTAGAGAGGTACCAGGTAGTTGAGAGATCTCTTGGGAAACCGGATGCAGTCATTTCTCCCTACTGGGATACCCAAAAGGGGGTGGGTTCACCACGGAAGGGGTCTAGAGCCACCACTGGGGGGCGTCCCACTCCTATTGAAGGTGCCTTTAGAACAGTTGGGAAAGATATAGTTTGCTGGCGATGTCACAACCCTGGACATGTAGCCGCCAGGTGTCAAATATCCCCTGAGCCCATGGACTGCAGCCTAGGCCGACGGGTCTCCTATTATGCCTATCCAGCCTGTAGCGTGGACTGTCGACCCGGCGAGGGACCGCAGGCATGTGCAGTATCCATTAATGGAATAAAAGTGCTTGGACTGTTGGACTCCGGGAGTCTGGTGACCTTGATCAGAGCATCCCTTCCCCACCAGTTGATCCCTTCCAAAACCCTGGGTGTTCGGTGCATCCATGGTGACGCCAAGGACTATCCCGTGGCCACAGTAATAGTGGAGACAGACTGTGGTGCCCAGTCCCAGGAAGTCGGGGTGGTAAAGGACCTGATACATCCCGTTATATTGGGCCGTGATTTTCCCTTATTCTGGGACTTGTGGGGGAAGGGAACTGGACTAAGTAGCATGGAGAAAAGGGAGATCCTTGAAGAAGAACCCCTGACAGAGTCTCAGGGAGAGGAGTTCCCACTGTGCGTCCTTGTCGGTGATGAGGGTGAGACGGTGACCGAGCAGGCCGACCTACCTGCGTTAGATATGTCCAGAGAGAACTTTGGGACTGCTCAAGTTCGAGACCTGACTTTAAAAGGGGCGTTCGACCAGGTTACTGTATGTAATGGGGTTGCCCAAGAGCCGGGGGCCGACACCAGATTTCCCCACTTTGCAGTACAGGGGGAGTTGCTATATCGGGTGGCCAAACTGAGGGGCGGTGAGATAGTGGAACAGCTGTTAGTGCCGGGGCCATACAGACGACGGGTGCTAGATATGGCCCATTTACATGTTCTGGGGGGACACCTAGGGGTCGAGAAAACTCAGGAGAGGATACTGAGGAGGTTTTATTGGCCAGGGTGTTATAGGGAAATTCAAAATTTTTGTAGGTCCTGCCCCACCTGCCAAATAACCGCTCCCTCCTCCCACTTCCGTAGCCCCTTAGTTCCACTACCTGTGATAGAGGTTCCCTTTGAGAGGATTGCCATGGACCTCGTGGGCCCCATAGTCAAATCAGCTCGGGACACCAATATATCCTGGTCGTCATGGACTATGCGACTCGGTATCCAGAAGCGGTTCCCCTAAGGAACATGTCCAGTAAAAGTATAGCCCGAGAGTTGGTCCATATTTTTGCTCGGACAGGTCTACCAAAAGAGATTCTAACAGACCAAGGAACCCCCTTCATGAGCAAGGTGATGAAGGAGCTTTGCAGAGTCCTTCAGATAACTCAGCTGCGGACCTCGGTTTATCATCCACAAACGGACGGCCTAGTGGAACGCTTCAACAAGACCTTAAAGGCGATGCTCAAGAAGGTCGTTGAAAAGGATGGGAGAGACTGGGACTACCTGCTCCCATTTCTGCTTTTCTCGGTCAGAGAAGTTCCTCAAGCCTCCATTGGCTTCTCTCCATTTGAGCTCCTATATGGGCGACATCCAAGAGGTCTCCTAGACATCGCCAAGGAAACTTGGGAGGCTGAAGTCACGCCACACCGGAGCATCATCGAACATGTCGCCCAGTTACAGGAGAGAATGTCAAAGGTGATGCCCATCGTAAAAGAACATCTCCTCCAGGCGCAGGAAGCCCAGGCGAGGGTCTATAACCGGTCGGCGAGACTAAGACAGTTCCAGCCCGGAGACCATGTTTTGGTGCTGATCCCTACCGTCGAGAGCAAGTTCCTCGCCAAATGGCAAGGTCCATACGAGGTGGTGGAGAAAGTCAGCGAGGTTAATTATAAAGTCCACCAGCCTGGCCGAAGGAAGGCACATCAAATATATCATGTAAACTTGCTCAAGCCGTGGCGGGACCGTGAACCTGTGGAAACTCCTTGCCTGGGAGCCGCACCAGAAGACAAGGAACCTTGGGAGGAGGTCACGATTGCAGAGACTCTATCACCGGCCCAGAAGCAACAGTGTCGAGAATTACTACAGCAGAATCGGGAGCTGTTCTCAGAGTTGCCAGGGCATACACAAGTGGTAGAGCATGACGTGCTGACAGAACCGCATGTACGAGTGAATTTGAAGCCGTATCGGATTCCGGAAGCACGCCGGGAGGTGATCTCGGCTGAGGTGAAGAGGATGTTAGACCTCGGGGTAATAGAGGAGTCAAAGAGTGGGTGGTCGAGCCCAATCGTCCTCGTGCCGAAACCCAATGGAGAGTGGAGGTTTTGTAATGACTACCGTCGGCTAAATGAGGTATCCAAGTGTGACGCGTACCCGATGCCCCGCGTCGACGAACTCATCGAGAGGCTTGGACCAGCGAGGTACATCACCACTCTTGACCTGACGAAGGGCTACTGGCAGATCCCCATGTCCCAGATGGCTAAAGAGAAGACGGCTTTCTCAACACCTGATGGCTGTTTTCAATACAAGCGGATGCCGTTCGGACTACAGGGGGCCCCAGCCACTTTCCAGAGGGCTATGGATCGGATCCTAGCCCCACATAAGAAGTATGCCGCAGCCTACCTCGACGACATTGTGGTCTTTAGCCCAGACTGGGCTAGTCACCTACCTAAATTACAGGCCGTTTTGGACGCGCTAAGGAAAGCAGGATTTACCATAAATCCGAAGAAGTGTGCCATCGGGAAAGAGGAGGCCAAGTACCTGGGCTATGTTGTTGGGAGAGGCGAAATAAAGCCGCAAATCAAGAAAGTGGAGGCAATTCAAACCTGGCCGCAACCGCTCTCAAAGAAGCAGGTGAAAGCATTCCTGGGAATGGTGGGATACTACCGGCGGTTTATCCCGAATTTCGCCACGATGGCCGCCCCACTAACAGATCTTCTAAAAGGCACCAAATCAACCATGGTGAAATGGACGGAAGAAACGGAGACCGCATTTCAAAAGCTGAAGCTAACACTGTGCAAGCAGCCTGTCCTGGTCGCGCCAGACTTTAAAAAATAATTTGTGGTCCAGACTGACGCATCAGAGGTTGGTCTGGGGGCCGTACTCTCCCAAGAAATAAATGGGGAAGAACATCCCATTCTCTATCTAAGCCGAAAGCTGTCCTCCTGCGAGAAGAACTACGCCATAGTAGAAAAAGAGTGTTTAGCCATAAAATGGGCCGTAGATACACTGAAATATTACCTACTAGGCCGGAAGTTTAAATTAGTATCGGACCATGCCCCGTTGAGATGGTTGAGGGAAAAGAGGGGAAAAAATGCTAGGGTAACTAGATGGTTCCTAGAGCTTCAAGATTTTAACTTTCACGTGGAGCATAGGCCAGGGAAGTTACATGGGAATGCAGATGCCCTCTCTAGGATTCCCTGTCTGGTGTCAGAAGTTGCCCAAACCCCCGGCTTTGGGCAGAGGGGGGGGAATATGTGACAGTGTCACTGGTTTTATATGTGAGGGAGGTATGTGTCACACAGGATGCTCTCCTGTGTGAACTAAAACCTACTTTATTTATCTGCCAGCATGTTATATGCTGGTAGGTTTACTCTGTTAAAGGAGGTGTGGTTTTATGGGAATGTCAAAGAGGGCGGGAGGCATTCCCCCTACCTCCCCTCAGGGTGTGGCTGAGCAATGGATAAAAGCTCAGTCCTGTTTTTTTTTTCTCTAGTGTGTGGTCTGGAGAGGCAAGTCTCCAGACAGTATAGTGGAAGCTGCAGAGCTTTCCACAAGGACTTTAGCCGTGCAGTTTATGCTACCGAGAGCGGGTGGAACCCACTCATCTATGGACTGAGTTATTGTTTTTTTTTTTTTATGTTTTTCCCCTTTAACCCAGAGGGGTCATGTTTACTTTTCCTGCGAAACCTGCATGAGTTTATGGCTGATAATAAACCAGCAGAAGGAAAACCTGAGAAAGTGTGTCCTGAGTCTACCTCCTGGAGAGCCGAGCGAGTCGTTTTACCACAGTTGGATCTGCCAGAACTTTCTCATCTTTATGTAGCTTCACTATAAAACATCTGGCCTTTTTGTGTCTGTAAGGCAGTGTTCACACGTTGCAGAAAAACTGTGTTTTTGTCCGCTCCAAACTACACGATAATAATTTTCTCTGCAGAAATCGGCTCACTCAGCTGCTTAACGAGGTAGTCACAGGAAAGTTTCTGTTTTAAATTTTCGACTGGTTTATAAAAACAGGCTTCATAAACCAGTCCAAACATAAGAAATAGAAATATTAACCCCTTAGTGACAGAGCCATTTTGCAGCTTAATGAACGGGCCAATTTTTACAATTCTGACCACTGTCAATTTATGAGGTTATAACTCTGGAACGCTTTAACGAATCCAGCTGATTCTGAGATTGTTTTTTCGTGACATATTGTCCTTCACGTTAGTGGTAAAATTTCTTTGATATGACTTGTGTTTATTTATGAAAAAAACAGAAATATGGTGAAAATTTTGAAAATTTAACAATTTTCAAACTTTCAATTTTTATGCCCTTAAATCAGAGAGATATGTCACACAAATTTCTTAATAAATAACATTTTCCACATGTCTACTTTACATCAGCACAATTTTGGTAACAAAATTTTTTTTTGTTACGAAGTTATAAGGGTTAAAAGTTGACCAGCGATTTCTCATTTTTACAACACCATTTTTCTTTTAGGGACCACATCACATTTGAAGTCACTTTGAGGGGTCTATACGATCGAAAATACCCAAAAGTGACACCATTCTAAAAACTGCACCCCTCAAGGTGCTCAAAACCACATTCAAGAAGTTTATTAACCCTTTACGTGCTTCACAGGAACTGAAGCAATATGGAAGGAAAAAATTAACATTTAACTTTTTTTGCAAAAACTTTACTTCGGAACCAATTTTTTTTATTTTTACAACTGTTAAAAGAAAAAATGAACCACAAAATTTGTTGTGCAATTTCTCCTGAATAAGCCGATACCCCATATGTGGGGGTAAACCACTTTTTGGGCGCACGGCAGAGGTCACAAGGGAAGGAGCGACATTTGACTTTTTCAACGCAGAATTGGCTGGACGCCATGTCGCGTTTGTAGAGGCCCTGATGTGTCTAAACAGTGGAAACCCATCACAAGTGACCCCATTTTGGAAACTAGACCCCCTAAGGAACTTATCTAGATGTGTGGTGAGCACTTTGAACCTCCAAGTGCTTCACAGAAGTTTATAACATAGAACCGTGAAAATAAAAAATCATATTTTTTCCACAAAAACGATCTGTTCACCCCAATTTTTATTTTCCCAAGGGTAACAAGACCCCAAAAGTTTTTGTGCAATTTGTCCTGAGCATGCTGATACCCCATATGTGGGGGTAAACCACTGTTTGGGTGCATGGCAGAGTTTGGAAGGGAAGGAGCGCCGTTTGACTTTTTTAACGCAGAATTGGCTGGACGCCATGTAGCGTTTGTAAAGGCCCTAATGTGTCTAAACAGTGGAAACCCCCCACAAGTGACACCATTTTGGAAACTAGACCCCTAAGGAACTTATATAGATGTGTGGTGAGCACTTTGAACCCCAAAGTGCTTCACAGAAGTTTATAACTCCCGGGCATGAAAATAAAAAGTCATATTTTTTCCACAAACCTGATCGTTTAGTCCCCAATTTTTTATTTTCCCAAGGGTAACAGGAGAAATTAGACCACAAAAGTTGTTGTCCAATTTGTCCTGAGTACGCTCATACCCCATATGTGGGGGGGACCACTGTTTGGGCGCACGGCAGGGCTTGGAAGGGAAGGAGCGCCGTTTGACTTTTTCAAACCAAAATTGGCTGGAATTGAAATTGGACGCCATGTCGCGTTTGGAGAGCCCCTGATACGCCTAAACAGTGGAAACCCCCCACAAATGACACAATTTTGGAAACTAGACCCCTTAAGGAACTTATCTAGATGTGTGGTGAGCACTTTGAACCCCCAAGTGCTTCACAGAAATTTATAAACGTAGAGCCGTGAAAATAAAAAATCATTTTTTTCCTCAAAAATGATTCTTTAGCCCGCTATTTTTTTTTATTTTCCCAAGGGTAACAGGAGAAATTGGACCCCAAAAGTTGTTGTGCAATTTTTCCTGAGTACGCTGATACCCCATATGTGGGGTGAAAGCACTTTTTGGGCGCATGGGAGTGCTTGGAAGGGAAGGAGCACCATTTTGTAATGCAGACTTTGATGGAATGTTCTGCGGGCATCATGTTGTGTTTGCAGAGCCCTTGATGTGCCTAAACAGTAGAAACCCCCTGCAAGTGACACCATTTTGGAAACTAGACCCCCCAAGGAGCTTATCTAGATGTGTGGTGAGCACTTTGAACCCCCAAGTGCTTCACAGAAATTTATAAACGCAGAGCCGTGAAAATAAAAAATCATTTTTTTTCCTCAAAAATGATTTTTTTAGTCAGCTATTTATTTTCCCAAGGGTAACAGGAGAAATTAGAACCCCAAAATTGGTGTGCAATTTGTCCTGAGTACGCTGATACCCCATATGTTGGGGTAAACCACTGTTTGGGCGCACGGCAGGGCTAGGAAGGGAGGGAGCGCCATTTGACTTTTTGAACGCCATGTCGTTTGGAGACCCCCTGATGTGCCTAAATATTGGAAACCCCTCAATTCTAGTTCCAACTCTAACCCCAACACACCCCTAACCCTAATCCCAACCCTAATCCTAACCTAAATCCCAACCCTAATTCCAACCCTAATTGTAACCCTAACCTTAATTGTAACCCTAACCTTAATTGTAACCCTAACTCTAATTGTAACTCTAACCCTAATTTTAACCCTAACCCTAATTGTAACCCTAACCCTAATTCTAACCCTAATTCTAACCCTAACCCTAAGGCTAGGTTCATTTTGCGTTTTACCAGCCTGTTCAACACATAGCATTGACGGGCTGGTAACAGTATAGTATAACGTGATTGCGTTATGCTATACCCGCTAGCGCAGAGGAATCAGCAGATGATTCATCTGCGCTAGCGGTGACGGAGCCCAGACGCTGCAGCCCGCGTCCGAGGCTCCGTCACTGAATGATGGCACGTCGCGAACGCATGCCGCTTTACGGCATGCGTCGCGATGCGCCCTCAAATGGGGGTGAATGGCAGTGTTAACGGACTGCGTTATACCGCGGTGTAACGCAGTCCGTCTAACGGACTGCCATAACGCAGTATGAACCCAGCCTAACCCTAACCCTAATTATAACCCTAACCCTTATGCTAACCCTAACCCTAATTATAACCCTAACCCTAATTATAACCCTAAAGGAAAAATGAAAATAAATATAATTTCTATATTTTATTATATGTCCCTAACTAAGGGGCTGATAAATGGGGGGGTTATGTACTGTTTTTTTTATTTTGATCACTGTGATAGTTTATCACAGTGATCAAAATGTACTTTCTGGAGAATGAATGAAAAAAAATTTGAATCTGCCGCCAAGCAAATCGGCGGGCGCACTGCGCATGCGCCCGCCATTTTTTTTTTTCAGGAAGAAGACCGGGAGGATCGGAGGCCAGGGGGACCTGCCGGAGGACACCGGCAGGTACAGGGGTGTTTCGGGGCACCTGGGGACCCTAATTCTCTCCCCTCTGATGTGCGATCACATCAGAGGGGAGAGAAATCTTTTTTTTTTTTTTTTTTGCGGTCGCCGTTATGCTGTATAGTGGCGATTGCAACACCGGGATCAGTGAATACCGACCCGGATCATGTCCTCTGGGGTCGAGACCCCAGAGAAAATTGCCCATCCCCCCCAGCACATAGAGGCGGGCGCACTGAGCATGCGTCCGCCATTTTCTCCATAGCGGCGGCACCGGAGAACGGAGGGCCCGGGGGCCACATGCAAGGGATTGGGGGCCACATGGGGGTCCCGGGGACCCTTTTTCTCTGTCCTCTGATGTCCGATGACATCAGAGGACAGAGAAATTAAATGGCACATTTTTTTTTTTGCGATCGCCGTTATAGGGTTAATAACGGCGATCGCAACATCGGTGTCGGTAAAAACCTACCCGATTCATGTTCTCTGGGGTCTCGGCTACCCCGGTAGCCGAGACCCCGGAGAAAATGCACCTCTGGGGGGCGCTATTCACTTTTTCCAGAGCACCGTTAATTAACGGCGCTGTGGTTTAAGTACCCTTAATGACCGCCGTTAAAAGGCGTATCAGCGGTCGTTAAGGGGTTAAGTCTCCTTGACATAAACAAGACAGCACTCAGTCACTATAGTCCTTATAACTGTGGGGGGGTTGGGTTAGCCCGCACAGGAAACAGGATTCAGCTCTGTTTACCAAGGTCAGCTCCCTTCCAAAGTACAGTCATGGCCAAAAGTTTTGAGAATGACACAAATATTAATTTTTACAAAGTCTACTGCTTCATTTTTTCTAATGGCAATTTGCATATACTCCAGAATGTTATAAAGAGTGATCAGCTTAACAGCAATTACTTGCAAAGTCAATATTTGGCTTGAAAATGAACTTTATCCCCCAAAACACATTTCAACATCATTGCAGCCCTGCCTTAAAAGGACCAGCTAACCTCTTTTCAGTGATTGCTCCATTAACACAGGTGTGGGTGTTGATGAGGACATGGCTGGAGATCAATCTGTCATGATTAAGTAAGAATGACACCACTGGACACTTTAAAAGGAGGCTGGTGCTTGGCATCATTGTTTCTCTTCTGTTAACCATGGTTATCTCTAAAGAAACATGTGCAGTCATCATTGCAATGCACAAAAATGGCCTAACAGGGAATAGTATCGCAGCTAGAAAGATTGCACCTCAGTCAACAATCTATCGCATCATCAAGAACTTCAAGGAGAGAGGTTCCATTGTTGCCAAAAAGGCTCCAGGGCGCCCAAGAAAAACCAGCAAGCGCCAGGACCGTCTCTTAAAAGTGTTTCAGCTGCGGGATCGGGCTACCAGCAGTGCAGAGCTTGCTCAGGAATGGCAGTAGGCAGGTGTGAGTGCATCTGCACGCACTGTGAGGCGGAGACTCTTGGAGCAAGGCCTGGTCTCAAGGAGGGCAGCAAAGAAGCCACTTCTCTCCAGAAAAAACATCATGGACAGACTGATATTCTGCAAAAGGTACAGGCAGTGGACTGCTGAGGACTGGGGTAAAGTTATTTTCTCTGATGAATCCCCTTTTCGATTGTTTGGGACATCAGGAAAACTCCTCATTCGGAGAAGACAAGGTGAGCGCTACCACCAGTCTTGTCTCATGCCAACTGTTAAGCATCCTGAAACCATTCATGTGTGGGGTTGCTTCTCAGCCAAGGGAATCGGCTCTCTCACAGTCTTGCCTAAAAACACAGCCATGAATAAAGAATAGTACCAGAATGTCCTCCAAGAGCAACTTCTCTCAACCCTCCAAGACCAGTTTGGTGATCAACAATGCCTTTTCCAGCATGATGGAGCACCTTGCCATAAAGCAAAGGTGATAATTAAATGGCTCAGGGAACAAAACATAGAGATTTTGGGTCCATGGCCTGGAAACTCCCCAGATCTTAATCCCATTGAGAACTTGTGGTCAATCATCAAGATACGGGTGGACAAACAAAAACCTAAAAATTCTGACAAAATGAAAGCATTGATTGTGAAAGAATGGACTGCTATCAGTCAGGATTTGGTCCAGAAGTTGATTGAGAGCATGCCAGGGAGAATTGCAGAGGCCCTGAAGAAGAAGGGTCAACACTGCAAATATTGACTTGCTGCATTAACTCATTCTAACTGTCAATATAAGCTTTTGTTACTCATATGTTTGCAATTATATTTCTGTCTGTGATAAAAACATCTGTCAAACACACACATAAAAACCAGAGGGCAGCAGATCATGTGAAAATATAATATTTGTGTCATTCTCAAAACTTTTGGCCATGACTGTACACAGACACGTTTCACATATAACACTTTATATGCACAATTTTGGTTTTTGTTTATTTGGTTGTATGTATTGATTTATTATTAATTTGCACCAAAGCACTTTAGTTACACAGTCTGATGATCTTTGCTGGCTTGAATATTCATTAACTTACCTGTTGTATTAATTTGAGCCTATGTAATTTATTATTGTAATCATTTATATATTATTTTATTTTTTTGTGAGCATTAACATGTTTCCATTTTGTAAGCCTCTGTAGATTTATTTATTTTTATTGTTATATATATTTAAACACACAATCATTGTGGTTTATTGTGTGTTGCCATGTATTAATAAAGGCCTTTTTATTAATAATTTTAATCCTTGGTTATTTAAACAATTTTTTTTACTTTTTTAATTTTTTCTAATCTTATTATTTTCAATATTTTATCTCTTCCCTATCCTGTCTTGTTGGGCTCTACCTACCATATCATATTCTTTGCAATTTGTCCTGAGTACGCTGATACCCCATATGTGGGGGTAAACTACTGTTTGGGCGCATGGCAGAGCTCAGAAGTGAAGGAGCACCGTTTGACTTTTTCAACACAGAATTGGCTGGAATTGAGATCAGACGGCATGTCAGATTTGGAGAGCCCCTGATGTGCCTATACAGTGGAAACCCCCCAATTCTAACTCCAACCCTAACCCCAACACACCCCTAACCCTAGTCCCAACCCTAACCATAACCCTAACCACAAACCTAACCCTAACACACCCCTAACCCTAATCCCAACCCTAACCCTAATCCTAACTTTAGCCCCAACCCTATCCCTAATTTTAGCCGCAACCCTAACCCTAATAGGAAAATGGAAATATATACTTTTTTTAATTTTATTATTTTTCCCTAACTAAGGAGGTGATAAAGGGGGGGTTGATTTACTATTTATAGCGGGATTTTATGATTGGCAGCTGTCACACACTAAAAGACGCTTTTTATTGCAAAAAATAGTTTTGCATCACCACATTTTGAGAGCTATTATTTTTGCATATTTTGGCCCACAGAGTCATGTGAGGTCTTATTTTTTGCGGTAGGAGTTGACGTTTTTATTGGTACCATTTTTGAGCACGTGACATTTTTTTATCGCTTTTTATTTTGATTTTTGGGAGGTTAGAATGAACAAAAATCATCAATTCATGAATTTCTTCTGGGGGAGGCGTTTATACCGTTCCGTGTGTGGTACAATCGATAAAGCAGTTTTATTCTTCTGGTCAGTACGATTACGGCGATACCTCATTCATATAATTTTTTTATGTTTTGGCGCTTTTATACAATAAAAACAATTTTATATAAAAAATAATTATTTTTGCATCGCTTTATTCTGCAAGCTATAACTTTTTTATTTTTTCGCTGATGATGCTGTATTGTGGCTCATTTTTTGCGGGACAAGATACTGTTTTCAGCGGTACCATGTTTATTTATATCGGTCTTTTTTATCGCGTGCTATTCCACTTTTTGTTCGGCAGTATGATGATAAAACATTAATTTTTTTGCTTTTTTTTAAGGAGTTCACTAAAGGGGTTAACTAGTGGGACAGTTTTATATGGCGGGTCATTATGGACACGGCGATACCAAATATGTGTACTTTTATTGTTTTGTTTTTTTTATTTACAGGAACAAATGAATTTATTGGGGAATATTTTTTTTTTTATTTTATTTTGGAATTTTTTTTTTACACTTGTGATTTTCATTTTTTTTACTTTTCTACTTTGTCCCGGGGTGGGACATCACTGTATTATATGAGATCGCTGGTCTCACAGTGTGCACAGCACTCTGTGAGACCAGCGATCTCACAGGCACGGCTATAGGTTTCCTCAGCGCCTGCTCTCAGCAGGCACTGAGGAAGCCGCCTCCCTGCAGGACCCGGCGGCCATCTTGGATCCGGGGGCCTGCAGGGAGGAAGGCCTCAGAACAGCGCGATCACATCGCGCTGTTCTGAGGGTCTCAGGGGAGCACGCAGGGAGCCCCCTCCCTGCGCGATGCTTCCCTGTGCCCCCGGTACACCGCGATCATGTTTGATTGCGGTGTGCCAGGGGTTAATGTGCCCGGGAGCGGTCCGTGACCGCTCCTGGCACTTAGTTCCGGGTGTCAGCTGTGATAATCAGCTGACACCCGGCCACGATCGGCCGATCGCTGCGACGTACTATCCCGTCCATGGTCAAATTGTCATGGGTTTCATGGACGGGATAGTACGTCGGATGGCAGAAAGAGGTTAATGTGTTTTTTATAGTACAGAAAAGCTTTGATTTTGCTCTTAAAAAAGTAACTACAGTTTTTCTGCATTATTTTTTTTTAGGCTCCACATAGAAGATGAGAAAAAAAGCACCAAAACTGCAGCAGCATCTTTCACGGGGGAAGGGGCAGTTTTCATGAAATCACATCCACTTTCAACACTGCAGAAGTTCTGTGCAAAAGAAGCAGCAGAAAATACCAGCATTTACACTACATGTAAACATAGTGTAATTTTCCAAGTAAAGTGGATGTCATTCCATGAAATCTCCTCTCTCTGTGCATCTAAAGACGCTACTAAATGCTGCGTTTCTGGTGCATTAAAAATACAGCTTCACATCTGCAGCAAAAACACATCATATATGGGGGAACAGGGATGAAAGAAACATAGCAAATGCAGTAATCAAAGAAGATTGTTATAGTGTTGTGTGGTGAGTACACCTGCAGAAAAATATCAGTAGAAATAACACAGCATTTATGCTACATGTGAACACAGACACAATGTTAAATTTATATTACATTTTTTATGTATTTAATAGACAAAAAATATCAATCACGCCATTTTTTGTTACATCATTTACCAATACCCGCAAATATGATTACAGGGACACCAAATATGCCTGTTATTTGCTGATTTGTGATATAAATATATATATATATTTAAACTAATTAAAAATGACTTTATTTCATTTTCAAGTGTTTTTCATAATTTATTAGTAATTTTATAGGATGAAAAAATCTTTATTCACCCGCTAAAATACAAAAACATAGAAATACACTGCTGTGTACAATTTATCAGAGCAATCTGCCTGTGAAGTCAGGGCCTGCAATACAGATCAAGTACAAAAAATGCTCCCTGTTACATTACCAGAGCCTTTGGCTCAATTGCTTTAGCTCCTGCCTGTAATGTTGAAGGATGTGGTTTCAAATACTGGGGAGGCTCCCAAAAAAAGAAAAAAATGACATTTTTTATTATTGCTTTTAATTACTTTTATAGGAACAAAAAATGTGACTTTCTTCACCTCTAGAATACAGGGATCATAGAAATACATTGCTTTATACAATGTACCTCTATGTATGTATAATAGTGTAATCGGCTTCTCTGTTCACTGCCTGCAATACAGGTCATGATTACCAAATTCTCCTATCTACAGTGCCTACAAGTAGTATTCAACCCCCTGCAGATTTAGCTGGTTGACACATGCGGAATTAACTTGGCATTGTGACATTTGTACTGTAGATCAGCCTGGAAGTGGGAAATGCACTGCTGCAAAAATTTTTGTTTTAATTTTTTTTTTTTTTTAAACGTTAAAAGTTAATTCAGAGTGTCATTTATTATTCAACCCCTCAAACCACAAGAATTCTGTTTGGTCCCCCTAAAGTATTAAGAAGTAGTTCAGGCACCAAGAATAATGAGCTTCACATGTGTGGATTAATGATCTCTTTTGCCAGCCTTTTCTGACTATTTAAGACCCTCCCCAAACTTGTGAACAGCACTCATACATGGTCAACATGGGAAAGACAAAGGAGCATTCCAAGGCCATCAGAGACAAGATCGTGGAGGGTCACAAGGCTGGTAAGGGGTACAAAACCCTTTCCAAGGAGTTGGCCCTACCTGTCCCCACTGTTGGGAGCATCATCCGTAAGTGGAAGGCTTATAGAACTACTGTTAGCCTTCCACGGCCTGGACAGCCTTTGAAAGTTTCCTCCCGTGCCGAGGCCAGGCTTGTCCGAAGAGTCAAGGCTAACCCAAGGACAACAAGGAAGGAGCTCCGGGAAGATCTCATGGCAGTGGGGACATTGGTTTCAGTCAATACCATAAGTAACGTACTCCACCGCAATGGTCTCCGTTCCAGACGAGCCCGTAAGGTACCTTTACTTTCAAAGCGTCATGTCAAGGCTCGTCTACAGTTTGCTCATGATCACTTGGAGGACTCTGAGACAGACTGGTTCAAGGTTCTATGGTCTGATGAGACCAAGATCGAGATCTTTGGTGCCAACCACACACGTGACGTTTGGAGACTGGATGGCACTGCATACGACCCCAAGAATACCATCCCTACAGTCAAGCATGGTGGTGGCAGCATCATGCTGTGGGGCTGTTTCTCAGCCAAGGGGCCTGGCAATCTGGTCCGCATCCATGGGAGGATGGATAGCACGGCCTACCTGGAGATTTTGGCCAAGAACCTCCGCTCCTCCATCAAGGATCTTAAGATGGGTCGTAATTTCATCTTCCAACAAGACAACGACCCAAAGCACACAGCCAAGAAAACCAAGGCCTGGTTCAAGAGGGAAAAAGTCAAGGTGTTGGAGTGGCCTAGTCAGTCTCCTGACCTTAACCCAATTGAAAACTTGTGGAAGGAGCTCAAGATTAAAGTCCACATGAGACACCCAAAGAACCTAGATAACTTGGAGAAGATCTGCATGGAGGAGTGGGCCAAGATAACTCCACAGACCTGTGCCGGCCTGATCAGGTCTTATAAAAGACGATTATTAGCTGTAATTGCAAACAAGGGTTATTCCACAAAATATTAAACATAGGGGTTGTATAATAATTGACCCACACTTTTATGTTTAAAATTTATTAAAATTCAACTGAGCAACATAACTTTTTGTATTGTAAGATTTATGCTTCTGTTAATAAATCTTACTCTCGTTTGCAGTTTGAAGGCTCTAACTTATTTGCATCTTATCAAACCAGCTAAATCTGCAGGGGGTTGAATACTACTTGTAGGCACTGTATAGCATTGTGGTCGGTGGCTCATAAATAGAGCTGTAGCTTGTGCACATGGAGATGCGGGGAGACCTGATCACAGGAAAGGGGGGAATAATATAACTTAATTTATACACTGAGCAGAGAGATGCAGCCCTGCCCCCGAGGAGGAGCAAAGGAGCAATTAAGACATTGGAGAGAGGTGATTGTCAGAAGCCAAGACAAAAGCCCTCATGTGCTGTGACAGTCCCACTGACTCCTGGATGGTTGGGAGCTATGTCATGAAAAATACTTAACATGGAAAATTGCTTTTCAATTAGGAGACTGACGGACAGGTCTGTGGTCATGTAAGGAGATAGACTGGACCTTGGGTACCTGCATGCCGGGTTCAGAACTAGAAGGACTGCATCCTCTGTTCCTGGGGGGAAGCCTGAGTGGGGCGGACCTTTCCCTGCCATCTGAGGGAAGGAGTGAGACGGGGCTTTCGGCTGACTGGAGTGGGCGGGGAGAGCCAGAAAAGGGCGCGCAGCAGCAGAGAGATAAAAGGAGAACGCACGCGTAGCACAGCAGTTTGGCGCCAGGGCACAGCAGCGTGCAGAGCGGTGAGTGATGCGCTCTGCTTCCTTTGTCCCCTGCATGGAGTACCGCCATTGCGTCAGAGTCCAACCGTTTAGAGCGGGACTGCTGCCAGGGGAGAAGCCGGCTGCAGAACAGAGCAGAGCCGGTCGTGCCGCAGTCAGAAAGAGAGAAATGCTTTGTCCGGGGAGTACCAGCGCCCCACAGACCAGTGACCTTCATTTCCCGCCGCCAGCAGCTGGGGACAGAGAGCGAGAGGGACGTGCAGTGTGTGCCGGTGACTTCCAGTAAGCGAGACGCAGAGCATTCCGTGTCCGTGAGTACTACACACATGCCCCATAAGAGTGAATGAGTACAGGACAGACACTTGTACCCTGACCGTGCTGTTAAACAACTTCTGAGCCACGTGGGCCCTGTACCAGATCATGACCCCTATTACCGCCAGCCAATTTGACCGAGACTGTCAGGAGAGTTGTGCAGGAGTCACGTCGGGCTTAGACAGCACAGTAGCCCGTAACTTTTGTAGGAAACTACAGTATATGGACAAGGGGCAGTGGAAGCTACCGGAGACCGACCACTGTTACCAGAAGACGAGGGGTTATTGTTGTTCTATTGAACCCCACTAGAGAGGACACCGCACCAGCCATTGTGGCGCAATTGAGTTTGCAGCAGGATCTGCAGTTTTGAGACTTCCTTATACGTTTTGCTACTGAACTGCCGATAATTGTACCGTTGTACTTCACCTTGCAAAACCTATTGCCATTTATACTGTTCCACCTTTTACCTCCCTGTGTGTATTTCCCTGTAAATAAACCTGTTAACCCTTGCTCTGTTGCCCGCATACCGTCACTGCATCCTGCATTCCTGCTATGACCCTTTACATTTTGGCGTAGTCGGCAGGATGCAGTTTACGTGCGCAAAGGTGGCAGACCAAGGGTTGGGGGTGTTCCAAGGGCCAGTATACCACTGGGGGCAATTTTGAGTAATCTCCCCAAGCTCACAGGGAGCAACGTACTGTTATGGAGCTGGACTGAGCGGGTCAGGGGAATGATGAGAATGTACCCCATGACTCCTAAGTTAGCGGCGGAGGTTGCCCTGATGGCTCTGGACGGAGAGGCCAGGGATTCCGCCATGTTACGACCTCCCCATAAGCGAGACACCTTTGACAAAATACTGCAAATAGTTGAAGAGACACATGTAGACCCCATGGACATAGGGGAGTTGCGCACGTGCTTGTTTAGGCGTGCTCAAAAAGAGGGGGAGACTGTGACACAGTATATGAACGCACTACAGGAGTTACACACTGCAATTCTTAAGAAAGACAGCATAGGCATAGGACCCCCGACATAGTGCTGCGAGACCAGTTGGTGA
The DNA here is from genome assembly GCA_033576555.1 of Oophaga sylvatica. Taxonomy (NCBI): domain Eukaryota; kingdom Metazoa; phylum Chordata; class Amphibia; order Anura; family Dendrobatidae; genus Oophaga; species Oophaga sylvatica. The sequence goes on along the minus strand of JARQOD010000002.1, from coordinate 126,097,619 downwards.
CAGGCCTAAGAGATGTGCTGCTTGGGCGAGCGTTGTGTGAGCGCCTGCGAGCTAATCCGCGCATGACCTTTGCAGAAATCGGGGCAGAAGCGCGCATAGGCGAACAGGAGCAGGGGGTTGCAGTCTTGACAGGGATGGTCCGGTGTTGCAGAGTACCCAGTCCAGATGAGGAAGAACCGAAGTGGTCCCACGAATTACCGCAAGGAATGCAGAAGGTATGGGAAAAAGTTGAAAAGCTGGAGGAAGCTCTTACGGCTGTTTTGGAGTCCCGTGACATCCCCCAAGGTGACTCGCAGCAAAACCTAAAAGAAGTCAGAGGTGAGGTGCGGAGCATCAGAAGCACCCCAGCAGTTGTCCCAAGATTTGCTCCCAGTGTGTGGAATAAAGAGCGAAAGGAAAGGAGGTATGACTCTCGGAAAGGTAGACGATCCAGACTGAGGAGCCCACCAGACAGGCCCAAAAGTGGGTGTTGGACATGTGGAGAAAAGGGACACCTGTCCAGAAGTTGCCCTACCCGAGACAGACGACAGAGAAAATCTGCTCATCCCTCCAAAGGACCTGCTAACTGGAGAGAATGCTGTCCCTGGGAGTAAAGTTACGGCGAGAAGAGGGGGCCCCACCCAGAGCCAGACAGAGTCACAACGTCGGACGCCGAGAAGAAATGGAGAAGGTGTCGACCGTCTACAGTGAGATGTCTGCGCTGTCCAGGCGCGTGGAGTCTGGTGGAACTCCATCCTGGGTCCGAAGGTCCCGTCTGTAAGACTCGACCCGAAGGGGAAGAAGGGATGTCTGCCCAAGAGGCCCACCAGAGTAAATCGCTACCTTGCCCACCACAAGCTCCCGACGGAAGAGAGAAGGTGACAAGTGTTTCTGGGACCCCCACTCCCAACGGTTCCCGATTATGAGGAGAAGGAACCACTTATCTCGTCCTTTGAAGTGGAAAGCTTGCCGCCCGTCAGCTCAAAGGGCCCTGATCCAGTGGAAGAGTCGCAAGATGCCTCTGAGGTACCCCACGAGTAGTAGTGGACTGTGAAGAGGAAGCAGGTCCTGAGACACTACCCCCAGCAGCTCTAGAGTACGGAGAGAGAGAGTTTCTCAACTTGTAAGATGTTGACCTAGACGAGATTGCTGATCCACGGGACCTGGATGGACCCCTGTTCCCTACCACTCTACCTGAAGTTCGGAGTGACTCTAACAAGCTGTAATGGCAGAATGTGATGCAGCAGAGGCAGGAGCGGATGCAGAAATTGTGGGCATCTGTCGGCCCTCAGAAAACTGTATTGGAGTAAGACGAAGCCTCGCCAATGGAATGGTGAGTTAAAGAAGAAGGGGAGTGTAAGTAGATAGACTGGACCTCGGGTACCTGCATGCCGGGTCCGGAACTAGAAGGGCTGCATCCTCTGTTCCTGAGGGGAAGCCTGAGTGGGGCGGACCTTTTTCTGCTATCTGAGGGAAGGAGGAGTGAGACGGGGCTTCCTGCTTAGGGGGAGGGGGCAGGGAGAGCCAGAAAAGGGCGCGCAGCAGCAGAGAGATAAAAGGAGAAAGCGGGCGAAGCACAGCAGTTTGTCGCCAGGGCAGAGCAGCGTGCAGAGCAGTGAGTGGTGCATTCTGCCTCCCTTGTCCCCTGCACGAAGTACCGGCATTGCAGCAGGGTCCCAGTGCATTTCATTCCCGTTCCTGGATCCCCACAAATGTCACTGAAATAAAAAAAAATTTAGGCCTTGCCCTGAATATGGGTTTAGTAAAAAAAAAAACACTCCACTCTTACTGGGCAACAAAACCTGTCAACAGCACCCCTGTATTTGCAGCCGTCATGTCCCGAGTCCGTTACGAAGCCCTGATGAGATTCCTCCACTTCAGTGACAATTCCCAAATCCCCCCAAGAATTGACGCCAATTATCATCGGCTAAATAAATTGAGACCCCTAATTTCCCTCCTACAAAATTCATTTCTAAATTCCAATACCTCAGAGAAAAATGTGGCAGCAGACAAGTCCTTGATGAGCTAGAAGGGCCGTCTGTCATTCCGCCAATTTATCCCCTCCAACCGTGCCAAATATGGCATAAAATTATACAAAACGTGTGAGAGCTCATCAGGGTACACTTCCACCCTCCTAATTTATGAAGGTAGGGACTGCCAAATAAACCCCCCAAACTGCCTCCAGACAATTGGCATCCCTGGCAAAATTGTCTGGGAGCTAATGACACCTTTTCTAAATCAAGGGTACCACGTGTATATCGACAACTACTACACCAGCATCCCCCTATATAAATCCCTCCACGCTGCAAATACAGGGACCTGTGGGACAGTCAGGAAAAACAGAGTGGGGTTTCCGTCACAGTTGGTGTCCAGACGTTTGGAGAAGGGGGCGTCATTCTCACTCGCAAGTGACTAACTTCTTGCAGTGAAGTGGAATGACAAGAAGGACGTCTACATGCTGACTACACTGCATGCGGACACCACTGTGACGGTCAGAGAGAGGGGTGCCACCAGGGACAAGGAAAAAACGGTCTGCGTCACAGAATATAATAAATTTATGGGTGGCATTGACTTATCAGACCAGGTTCTGCAACCATACCTGGTCAAACGGATCCCATTTTACCCCATTTCACAATTAATTCCAACACTTGATCAATCCCATACCAAACTACTATTCCAACGAATTCTCATCCACGTACCCAAATCTGTACACTCCAGAGTGTGGAGCCCACAAATGTTCTTGAAAAGTCACGTCATCTGAAAATTAATTCTGGGACTTGATCAATCACATACCAAACTACTATTCCAACAAATTCTCGTCCACATACCCACATCTGTACACTCCAGAGTGTGGACCCCACAAATGTTCCTGAAAAGTCAGGTCATCTGAAAATTAATTCTAGGACTTGATTACTCAAAAACATTTTTGACCATTTATCTAACTTTGACTGTTTTTACGACTGTCTTGCTACACAAAACTTTGGCTTCCATTTCTATTACTTATATTTATGTAGGTGATACAGGCATGATCATTTTATTGGAGGATTTCTAAAAATGTGGAAGTTCCATACTTATAAACTATGGTCTTTACTGTATGGTTCTTGCCGAACCTCTGGTACCAGACAATACTTTCCAGATTCTGTAGGGGATTGGTTGTTTTGTGCATATACACTGTGTGCAGAATTATTAGGCAAATGAGTATTTTGATCACGGAAAGATGTGTATCTTCGTACCGTGTTAGCCAGTAGATAGAAAAATATTTAGACTTGAGAGTCCTCAGTGGTTGATACCTTTTAATGGCTAACTGAAAAGATGGTAACAAATTGCAAGCTTTCGAGACTACGCAGGTCTCTTCATCAGGCTGAACTAATACAAAATCTGAAGAATCACATATTTATACACAAGAGGACACAGGAATAATGCAATAGGTAAGACATGTGACGTGAAGCAGAACTGTCATTATGGCTGAGGGATGAACATAAATATGACTAGTTCATAGATAAGGAGTGAAAGTTTTATTACCCTCTGATTGGGGTCTGGTATTGTGTTGTGATGACCCTAAAAGGTCAGGGAAGCAGATTCCTTAATTGTTGTAGAAAGTCATAAAACTCTGGGATATATTCATCCCAGCACTAAGAGTGTCAAAGGTCACCATAAGTTTATATTCCCAGACTTTTCTATCCTTCTCAGATTTGAAGTTAGATTTTAATACCAGTAATTCCATATCCGTCATGCTATGACCGGGCATACAAAAGTGTTTTGCCGGTCCAACATATCTTAAATGGGACAGTTTCCATCCAAAACACATAAAAAACTCTATTGTCTACAACCAAGCCATCAGATACAACCGTATATGTTCCAACCCCATGGATAGAGATGAACACCTTATTCGCCTTAGAAAGACCTTTTTGAACCAGGGCTACCATCCAAGAACAATTGAAAACCAAATTACAAGAGCCACCAGAATATCAAGGAATCACCTGCTACATTACAAAGCTAAAGAGGAAAATAACCGGGTGCCTCTAGTGGTCACCTACAATCCAAATCTGGAGATGCTAAGGGGAGTTGCACGGAAACTACAACCTTTACTACAAAAAGATGCCCGATTACAATCCATATTTCCAGACCCCCCCACTACTGTGTTTTAGGCAGCCCCCAAATTTAAGAAGCATCATTGTCAGAAGCTCCCTGTCCTCTCCAACAGCTGCAGGAACCTTTCCTTGCAACAAGAAGAAATGCAAAACCTGTCCATTTATAATGACCACGGACAAGATAAAGATCCCCAACTCACATCAGGACTACAAGATGCCAGGTACTTTCAGCTGCATCACATCTAATGTGGTGTACCTAATTATATGTACTAAATGTCCAACTGGGGGTCTGTATGTGGGGGAGACCGGGCAAAAACTGAGAACAAGGATGAATTCTCATCGCCACACAATAAGAGAAAGGAGAATGGATTTACCTGTGGCAAAACACTTTTGTATGCCCGGTCATAGCATGACGGATATGGAATTACTGGTATTAAAATCTAACTTCAAATCTGAGAAGGATAGAAAAGTCTGGGAATATAAACTTATGGTGACCTTTGACACTCTTAGTGCTGGGATGAATATATCCCAGAGTTTTATGACTTTCTACAACAATTAAGGAATCTGCTTCCCTGACCTTTTAGGGTCATCACAACACAATACCAGACCCCAATCAGAGGGTAATAAAACTTTCACTCCTTATCTATGAACTAGTCATATTTATGTTCATCCCTCGGCCATAATGACAGTTCTGCTTCACGTCACATGTCTTACCTATTGCATTATTCCTGTGTCCTCTTGTGTATAAATATGTGATTCTTCAGATTTTGTATTAGTTCAGCCTGATGAAGAGACCTGCGTAGTCTCGAAAGCTTGCAATTTGTTACCATCTTTTCAGTTAGCCATTAAAAGGTATCAACCACTGAGGACTCTCAAGTCTAAATATTTTTCTATTTTGATCACATCATCCTTTTTATACATGTTGTCCTACTCCAAGCTGTATAGGCTTGAAAGCCAACTGCCAATTATGCAAATCAGGTGATTTTCATCTCTGTAATGAGGAGGGGTGTGGTCTAATGACATCAACACCCTATATAAGGTGTGCTTAATTATTAGGCAACTTCCTTTCCTTTGGCAAAATGGGTCAGAAGAGAGATTTGATGGACTCTGAAAAGTCAAAAATTGTGAGATGTCTTGCAGAGGGATGCAACAGTCTTGAAACTGCCAAACTTTTGAAGCGTGATCACCGAACAATCAAGCGTTTCATGGCAAACAGCCAACAGGGTCGCAAGAAGCGTGCTGATAAAAAAAGGCGCAAAATAACTGCCCATGAATTGAGGAAAATCAAGCGTGAAGCTGCCAAGATGCCATTTGCCACCAGTTTTGCCATATTTCAGAGCTGCAACATTACTGGAATAGCACAAGGTGTACCATACTCAGGGACATGGCCAAGGTAAGGAAGGCTGAAAAACGACCACCTTTGAACAAGAAACATAAGATAAAATGTCAAGACTGGGCCAAGAAATATGTTAAGACTGATTTTTCTAAGGTTTTATGGACTGATGAAATGAGAGTGACTCTTGATGGGCCAGATGGTTGGGCCCGAGGCTGGATCAGTAAAGGGCAGAGAGCTCCACTCCGACTCAGATGCCAGCAAGGTGGAGGTGGGGTACTGGTATGGGCTGGTATCATCAAAGATGAACTTGTGGGACCTTTTCGGGTTGAGGATGGAGTGAAGCTCAACTCCCAGACCTACTGCCAGTTTATGGAAGACACCTTCTTCAAGCAGTCGTACAGGAAGTAGTCGGTATCGTTCAAGAAAAACATGATTTTCATGCAGAACAATGCTCCATCACATGCATCCAAACACTCCACAGCGTGGCTGGCCAGTAAAGGTCTAAAAGAAGAATAAATAATGACATGGCCCCTTGTTCACCTGATCTGAACCCCATAGATAACCTGTGGTCCCTCATAAAATGTGAGATCTACAGGGAGGGAAAACAGTACAGCTCTCGGAAAAGTGTCTGGAAGCTGTGGTGGCTGCTGCACGCAATGTTGATCGTAAACAGATCAAGAAACTGACAGAATCTATGGATGGAAGGCTTTTGAGTGTCATCGTAAAGAAAGGTGGCTATATTGGTCACTGATTTTTTTTTGTTTGTTTTTGAATGTCAGAAATATTTATTTCTAAATTTTGTGTTGTTATATTGGTTTACCTGGTGAAAATAAACAAGTGAGATGGGTATATATTTGGTTTTTATTAAGTTGCCTAATAATTCTGCACAGTTATAGTTACCTGCACAAACAGATATCCTCCTAAGATAGCCAAATCTAAAAAAAATACACTCTAACTTCCAAAAATATTAAGCTTTGATATTTATGAGTCTTTTGGGTTGATCGAGAACATAGTTGTTGTTCAATAATAAAAAGAATCCTCTCAAATACAACTTGCCTAATAATTCTGCACACAGTGTATAGCGGTTTTGACCTTGGCGGGTGGGAGCTTGCTATGGTGCACCATGTCTATTGGCACATTCGTCTCTCATATAGGGATTGATGGAGCTAAAAGGACATTGTACGACCAGTCTCTGAAAGTTTCTGCCATGCTAGCCTGCTGGTGTTCTTTCATCTTTGGAACAAACTCAGCTTTGCCACATAGTTGGCTGCATTTTCCTCCACATTTTGCCCATCATTCCAGTACAGTTTATTCTTCCTGGTACAATATACGCAAATGCGGGACAACTGTTTTGCTAGCAAGACCAAATTTTATAATCACCCAATGTATTTTTAGGAGCATGCCTCTGTGGCGCCCTGAGGGTCCAGTCGCCACAGAGATGTTGCATCTCACCCAGAGGTGTGACACCTGACTCTCAGGTAAGGAGGAAGCACCCCATTGACTCCATCACCGCATCCACACACATCATGCCAGTGCTGAGCATCAGGCTGGTTAGGAAAGGGTGTAGAAGTGGGTGGGTGGAGTCAGCTGCAGAATTAGGTTGCAGCATTAGTCTAGAGTTTCAGTTTGAGACAGGCAGGCAGTGAGCGAGTACTGTCCTGGCCTGCTGCTCCTCTGAGTTCACCTCAGGGAGCCGTGCTGAGAGAGCGAACAGGTCCTGGGCAGAGACGATCTCACAAGTCGTAGCCCATTGCAGAAGAGGACCAGGCCAACTTCAGGGAACGGTCCCTAGACTAGTGGGAGAGTTCAGCTCCATTAGTAAAACCGTGGGCATTGGTCACTTCAAGTGGCATTGCCATAGCCACCATAATCTCAACAGGAGGCAACCTAGAGGTCAAGTACGTCCAGGACTTCCGTACTGAGTGGCCTAGGCAACCACCAGTCCAGACTGGTAACTGAAAGGACCTAATACTGCCTTGTCTGAGGGCTCTGTGGTGGCGGGGTGCAAGGAAGGAGAGGAGAGTAGCACTGATAAGCGAGAGGCCAGAAAGGAACATAAGGGGAGTCTTTGGAAGTGTGACCAATCTACCTGAGGGTTGCTGGACTACTCACTGGAAGGACACAGCGCCCGGCTGGAATCTGTGTGCACAACAGACTGTGAGTAAAACCTTGAAACTGCAACAGAACGGTTTCCCTGATTCTTCCAGCGACGCACACTCCCTCTGCTACATCTCTCTGCACCATTGCTACACCTTTCATCTATCTGCCCTGGGAGGACACAGTCTTACCTGTAGAAGACTTATCATCTAGCTGCAAAACACCATCCCTTCCAGAGGACCTGCACATCAGCGCTGGTCACCCTGACCAGGTACTACAGGTGGCGTCACGACAAACTACACGAACATTCTACAAACCTATATTCCCCTGTAAATACCTCCCCATTTATAGTGAGCGCGCAGGGCAACGGACCGAGCCATGTGCTGCCCGTGACATCCCCCATAGAAGTCGACGGGCTCGGTGCAGAGTACCCACGGCCCTGGCGGGCGGCTCAACTCCCTCTGTGAGTAATAATTCCTGAAAGGATTTTCAAATAAAGCCAAATTTGTCACATTGCCCCCATTCTGTCTGAGCATTGCATTTTGTCCAAACAGAACTTTTTGACTACATATGGGATATCGTCACGCTCATAAGAAAGTGGGTAACAAATTGTGGGGTCCACTTTTTGGTGTAATCTCAGACAAAAGTGAGAAATTCAGGTCTAAAACAAGATTTTTGTTGAAAAAATTAACTTTTTCAATATGACGACCTATTATCAAATTCTGTGCCGTATCTGTGGGTTAAAATTGCTCAATATACCTCTGGATAAAATCTTTGAGGGGTGTAGTTTCCAAAATGGGGTCAATTTTGGGGGGTTTCTGCTGTTTAGGCACATGTCCAAACCCGACATGGCATCCGCTCTCACAATTTTGAGACTAAAAGTCAAACGGCGCTCCTTCCCTTCCGAGCTCTACCGTGCACCCACACAGAGGTTTACCCCCACATATGGGGTATCAGCATACTCAGGACAAATTGCACAACAACTTTTGGCGTCCAATTCCTCTTGCTACCCTTGTTAAAATAAAATATTGGGGGCAAAAAGATCACTTTTGTGAAAAAAATATGATTTTATATTTTTACGGCTCTACGTCATAATCTTCTGTGGAGCACTTAGGGGTTCAAAGTGCTCACCACACATCTAGATAAGTTCCTTAGGGGGTCTAGTTTCCAAAATGGTGTCACTTGTGGGGGGTTTCCACTGTTTAGGCACATCAGGGGCTCTGCAAACGCAACATGGCGTCCAATCTGAATTCCAGCCAATTCTGCGTTGAAAAAGACAAACGGCGCTCCTTCCCTTCCAAGCTCTACCGTGCACCCAAACAGAGGTTTACCCACACATTTGGGGTATCAGCATACTCAGGACAAATTGCACAACAACTTTTGGGGTCCAATTCCTCTTGCTATGCTTGTTAAAATAAAAAATTGGGGGCAAAAAGATCACTTTTGTGAAAAAAATATGAGTTTATATTTTTATGGCTCTACGTTATAATCTTCTGTGAAGCACTTAGGGGTTCAAAGTGCTCACCACACATCTAGATAAGTTCCTTAGGGGGTCTAGTTTCCAAAATGGTGTCACTTGTGGGGGGTTTTCACTGTTTAGGCACATCAGGGGCTCTGCAAACGCAACATGGCGTCTGTTAGAGGTCGAGTTCCCGCCTCTGCACAGGAGGAATCTCGAGCCATTCCTGCTGCGGTCCCCCATCCGTCTCCGGCCGCAGTGGAGTCTCCTCAGCAGAGACGTCGGTCCAGCATCTTGCTCAGCCTAGTACTGTGCAGAGGTTTACTGCTGCCTCTTGTAATGCTGGTATTGTCTGTACTTTGTTTTCCAGCGTTACTTTGTATGTCTTTGCTTTAACCCTTTTGCTTCTTTCCCCTAACCAGCTGGGATACTGTTGTCTGTTACCTGTATGGATGCTGCTCAGTTCCCAACTCTGCTGCGTAGCCGTACTTGCGTGAGTGTCTCCGCTGCGTTGCATGACCACCCGCATGTGCGGTCCATGGCCTGCTGTAGAAGCTACCCGTAGGTTGCAAAGTCCTCTGCAGTCGTGCATGACTTACTACGTGTGTGGCAGCAGCCACTGTCAGGTGTCCTTCTGTGATGAGTTGTCTGGCTCTGCATAGGGGGTGCGGCCCACACCTGTCCTGCTTTTATGAGGAATGGGTGTGCACTGGAATTGCTGCTCCAGCCTATCGCTGTGAAGCAGCTCATATATAAAGTTCCCCAGCCCTGTGGGGCGTTGCCAGAGCTTTGCATTGAGTCTGCATCAACCCATGATGACCCCGCCATCGTCTGACGTTCGTCCTGGGCCGGTGTCTGATGTTCTCCTGCTGAGCCTGTGCTACGCCTGAGGCCTGAGAGAGAGGCCGCCCAAGTATGCCCGTGCCAGATAACCTTGGACTGCATCTACCGTGATGTCCTCCTGCACTCGTCTGTGATCCTGAGACGTGTACCCTTCTCTGATGTGCGGAATCGGGAGCCCGGCATTATGTTCTGTTTATGTACTGTGTGTGTCTTTAAGTAAACTTTATGTTTCTTCATACCTGAAGTTGTGCGGTGTTGTCTAGTCCTGCAGGTCACCATCTCGCCCACATGCTCAGCTGCCACGGATCCCGGTCGCTGCCCTTCCCTAGTCCGGGCAGGCCCGGGTCTCCCTCAGTGGTCCAGTGGGTCCACATTCTCTTACCATCTGGGACGCATGCCTCACGTCGTCGTGGACTGGCGGCGTGGTAGCATTGGCTAGTTAGGCAAGCTATGCCATGTCCCAACGCCCCGCAGCCGTGGGAAGCGTCACACCTCTCTAGGTTCTGCTATTGTGGCCAGTACTGGTCAGAGGCGAGCAGACGTCTTTAGGACTAAGTCCTGCGTTTCCCCTTCTGAGCATGCCCAGGGTAAGATCTCTCATTGGAGATCAGGGGTCACATGCTCAGGTACTGCAGCAGCTCCTATTGGTCCGCCAGGAAGGTCCTGAAACTGCATGTGTTCTGAACAGTTTCTCATTGGTCCTTTTCTGGCAGGCCCTGTATTTGCTTCTATAAAAGGGTTGTATGGCCATGTGCTAGTATCAATTGCATTATGTGCTTTGCGCCAGTGTGATCTTGCACGCATGTGGTTAGGGCTCGGCTGAAATAAGCCCCTAGAATACCGGCACCTCCGGTGAGGAGATTTGTGTGCACGTGGTTAGGGCTTGGCTGAAATAAGCCCCTAGAATACCGGCTTCTCCGGTGAGGAGATTGCTTGATTGCGTTGCTGTCTGCATGATCACGGACTGCTATCCGCACAGCAGTTATCTGTTATGAATGTGCTGGAGATGGTTTCTGAGCAGAGGCTCCCTCTGGTGGCTGCAGACAGTACTGAACCTCACAGCGAGGAATGGCAATCTGGGATCACGGACTGGACTGATATAAGGGAGGTTCCCTCCCATGTTGGTCGCCGGTGATCAATTGTTCTTGTCTCAATTGTGGTTCCTGGTTCATTTGGAAGTTTGCTGAGTCTTGCCTGCATCTTCTGCTTTCAGATAAGATATTTTCTGCTTTATTTTTGTGCTTGCTTTTTGCATAGTTCCCTGCACTTCTGTGGAGGTCAGCCGGGTCCCCTCCTGGGGGCCTGCGCTCCTCTCAGTTTATCTGAAGCCACTGTTATTTGTTCATTTGCTTTTTCCTGTTTTTTCAGTGGCTGCTGCTTAGTTTTGTTACACCAGAGATCTGATTTAGGTGGTAGAGATCGAGTGATCTCAGGTGTTTTTGCAATCAGAAGAGTTGGTATTTTTAGGGTTTTTTTTTGGATTGCAGTAAGAATCCTTTCCTGTACTTTTCTGTCTAGACAGATTGGGCCCCAGTGTTTGCTCATTCTATTTTCTGTCTGTGTCCGTTCTTCTTCTTGTCTAACCGCCATTACATGTTTGGGGGCTTCCTATTTTCTTTGGGGATCTGCTCCGGGGCAGATAGCTTTCCTCTTTTTGCCTTTAGGTGTATTTATCTCTCAGGCTGTGACGAGGCGTCTAGGATCAACGTAGGAACGCTCCACGGCTACCTCTAGTTGTGTGGTTAGTTCAGGTTACTGCAATCCAATAGGTTCCAGCCTCTCTGGTGTATTACTGTTTTTGCTTTTGCTCCTCAGCTACCTAAACATAACAGTATCACCAGCCAAGCTAAAATTATATGGTACTCACAGAAGGGAAAAATAGTGTAAAAAAAAAAAAGTTGTCAGAGTTGTCAGAGATTTTTTTTTCTGTTTGTTGCATTTTTTCCCTCTTTTTCTCTGGGTGCTGAGGAGGATTTTTTTTTCTCTCAATGGAGTTTGCACAGTTTTCTGGCCGTGTGGATCAGCTTGCCACTGAGGTTCGGAGTATTGCTACCTATCTTGCTGGGTTGCCGGTTGTGGAACCTAGGATTCCCATGCCAGATTTGTTTTTGGGGGATCGGGCTAAATTTCTGAATTTCAAAAATAACTGTAAGTTGTTTTTTGCCTTGAAGCCTAAGTCCTCAGGGAACGCAGCACAGCAGGTTCAAATTGTCATCTCTCTCCTGCGCGGTGACCCTCCATGAGAATCCCACCATGACGTCCTTTACATTCTCTGACAGACCCTTCTGATTAAGGGCTGCCAAAGCATCATCATTCCATTTGGTCAGGACTGCCCACTTTCGAAATTTCTGACAGAACAGTTCAGGTTATCTCGAATCAGCCAAGCGACTTAATCCTAGACAGGCCAGGTGGGCCTTGTTTTTCACACGTTTTAATTTTGTGGTTTCCTTTCTTCCTGGCACTAAGAATGTTAAGGCGGATGCCCTCTCAAGGAGTTTCTTTGCAGATTCTCCTGAGTTATCTGATCCTGCTGTTATTTTGAAATAGGGTGTAGTACTTTCCGCCATCTCGCCCAATTTGAGACTGGCTCTGGAGGGGTGTCAGGAGGATAAACCTGAGCGCTGCCCTGTTGGGAAATTGTTTGTCCCAGACCAGTGGAAGAAGAGTGTGATATCTAAGATTCATTGTTCCGCATTGGCTGGTCATCCCGGGATTTTTGGTACCAGAGACTTGGTGAGTCGGTCCTTTTGGTGGCCTACTTTGTCTCGTGACGTCAGGGACTTTGTGCAGTCCTGTGGGACTTGCTTTCGTTCCAAGCCTTGCTCTCGCTCTAGTGGTTTGTTGATGCCATTACCTGTGCCCAAGAGGCCATGGACCCATATCTCTATGGATTTTATTTCCGACCTCCCTGTTTCTCAGAAAATGACCGTTATCTGGGTAATCTGTGATAGGTTTTCCAAGATGATACATCTTGTGCCATTACCTAAGCTACATTCCTCCTCCGAATTGGTGCCTTTGTTCCTTCAGCACGTGGTTTGGTTACATGGCATTCCGGAGAACATTGTGTCTGACAGAGGAGTCCAGTTTGTTTCCAGATTTTGGAGGACATTTTGTTCTAAACTTGGTGTTCAATTATCTTTCTCCTCTGCATTTCATCCTCAGACCAATGGACAAACCGAGAGAACAAACCAGACCTTGGAGACTTATTTGAGATGTTTTGTGTCTGCTGATCAAGATGACTGGGTCTCTTTTTTGCCTTTGGCTGAGTTTGCTCTTAATAATAGGGCTAGCTCTGCCACCTTGATGTCTCCATTTTTCTGCAATTCTGGGTTTCACCCTCGATTTTCTTCAGGACAGGCGGAGGCTTCTGTCTGTCCGGGTGTTGACTCTGTTGTGGAGCGTATGCAGCAGATTTGGGACCATGTAGTGGAGAGGTTGTCTCTCTCTCAGGAGAAGGCCCAACGGTTTGCCAACCGGCATAGGACTGATGGTCCTCGGTTTAAAGTAGGGGACTTGGTTTGGTTGTCCTCAAGAAATATCCCTATGAGGGTTGCATCTCCAAAGTTTAAGCCTAGGTTCATTGGACCTTATAAGATCATGGAGATTCTTAATCCTGTTTCCTTCCGTTTGCTTCTTCCAGGGACATTTAAGATCCATAACGTGTTCCACAAGTCCTTATTGAAGAGGTTTGTCGAGCCAGTGGTTCCTATGGCTGCGCCTCCTGACCCTGTTTTGGTTGAGGGCAATCTGGAGTTTGTGGTTGAGAAAATATTGGATTCTCATTTTTCTAGACAGAAACTCCAGTATTTGGTTAAGTGGAGAGGTTATGGTCAGGAGGATAATTCTTGCGTGTTTGCTTCGGACATCCATGCTAGGAGACTGATCCGTGCCTATCACTGAGCTCATCCTGATCGGCCTGGTTGCACAAGTGAGGGTTCGGTGACCCCTCCTCAAGGGGGGGAAGTACTGTTATGAATGTGCTGGAGATGGTTTCTGAGCAGAGGCTCCCTCTGGTGGCAGACAGTACTGAACCTCACAGCGAGGAATGGCAATCTGGGATCACGGACTGGACTGATATAAGGGAGGTTCCCTCCCATGATGGTCTCCGGTGATCAATTGTTCTTGTCTCAATTGTGGTTCCTGGTTCATTTGGAAGTTTGCTGAGTCTTGCCTGCATCTTCTGCTTTCAGATAAGATATTTTCTGCTTTATTTTTGTGCTTGCTTTTTGCATAGTTCCCTGCACTTCTGTGGAGGTCAGCCGGGTCCCCTCCCGGGGGCCTGCGCTCCTCTCAGTTTATCTGAAGCCACTGTTATTTGTTCATTTGCTTTTTCCTGTTTTTTCAGTGGCTGCTGATTAGTTTTGTTACACCAGAGATCTGATTTAGGTGGTAGAGATCGTGTGATCTCAGGTGTTTTTGCAATCAGAAGAGTTGGTATTTTTTAGGTTTTTTTGGATTGCAGTAAGAATCCTTTCCTGTACTTTTCTGTCTAGACAGATTGGGCCCCAGCGTTTGCTCATTCTATTTTCTGTCTGTGTCCGTTCTTCTTCTTGTCTAACCACCATTACATGTTTGGGGGCTTCCTATTTTCTTTGGGGATCTGCTCCGGGGCAGATAGCTTTCCTCTTTCTGCCTTTAGGTGTAGTTATCTCTCAGGCTGTGACGAGGCGTCTAGGATCAACGTAGGAACGCTCCACGGCTACCTCTAGTTGTGTGGTTAGTTCAGGTTACTGCAATCCAATAGGTTCCAGCCTCTCTGGTGTATTACTGTTTTTGCTTTTTCTCCTCAGCTACCTAAACATAACAGTTATCTGTGTTTCCCTGTGGAGTTAACAGGACACAGTACCTATCTCTGCGTCTCTACCTCAGCGACTCTGTGTTGTAACAGAGTTCGCTTATACCGCCATATTGTGACACAGTATTTATATTTGCAACTCTGTGAAGTAACGGAGTTTGCCTATACCGCCATCTTACTAGCAGCAGGCTCTGCCTGCACGGTGGCCCCCGGGCTGCGAACGCACCCACTATTTATATTTATCTGGTGCGTTCCGCAGTTCCTAGCAGTATACTAGCGCCAGGGTCTGGCTAGTAAAATGGCGGCCGACCAGCATCTGCAGCAGTATATCCAGCAGCTGGAGGGTAGGTTGGCGACTCGAAAGCACAACCTCAGCTGTGGATGTTACTGCAGTCGCTGTTCAGGCTGCTAGTGTGGCTGCAGCCAGTTTGTCCTCTGCTACCCTGCCCGACTTTTTCCCGCCTCCCACTTCCAGATAAGTTTACTGGCGACAGTAAACAATGTTGGGGTTTCGTCAGTCAGTGCTCCATACATTTAGAGCTCCTGGCTGCACGTTTTCCCACGGTGCGGGCGGAAAGTGGGTTTTATCATATCCCTTTTGTCGGGCAGGGCGTTGGAGTGGGCAATGCCGTTGTGGGAGCGCGATGATCGTGTGGTGCAGAGTGCTCCTCTCTTTTTGGATACTCTGAGACAGGTCTTTTTAGGACCTCGTGTCACCCACGATACTGCTCTCCAACTGTTGGCAATCACCCAGGGTTCATCCATGGTCAGCCAGTTCGCCGTCCAATTTCGGACTCTGGTCTCTAAGCTGGAGTGGCCAGATAAAGTCCTTATACCACTGTACTGGAGGGGACTAGCAGACCATGTGAAGGATGCCTTGTCCACCAGGGAGATTCCCCCCACACTGGAGGAGCTCATTACCATATCTACCCGGACCCAGTGTAGGCAGAGGTTCCGGCTGGCGCCCACCTTCGCCAGACCTCTTGTATCTTCCATTCAGGCGCCCAATTCCCCTGAGGCCATGGAGGTTTCTCGAGCGAGACCTAAGTCTCGGGCCGCTCGAGCACCTGTGATCTGTAATGTTTGCCAAAATTTAGGGCATTATGCTAACAAATGTCCACAACGGTCGGGAAACGACCGCGTCTAGTAACCATTGGAGGGGGTTCACTAGACACAGCAGTACGCGCCTCCAAGTTGTCCTTTAAGGGGACAATCAATTTAGGCTCATCCATTATAACAGTAACGCTTTGTGTGGACTCTGGAGCCGAAGGAAATTTCATGTCCTCTACCTTCGCTCTCCGCCACTCTATACCTCTGGTGATGCTCGCCAAACCTGTGACTGTTCGAGTAGTGAATGGGTCGACACTGCCTTCACAAATCACACATCAGACCATCCCTTTCACGTTATCTATGTCCCCTTCTCATGAGGAGATTATCTCACTCCTTGTCATTCCCGAGGGAATAGACGAGATATTGTTGGGGATGCCCTGGCTCCGTTTCCATTCCCCACATATTGAGTGGATCTCTGGGAGGATATTGGGTTGGAGTGAGTCGTGTACAGGCAGATGTAAGAGGGAATGCATTCAGGTGGCTACTACAGAGATGCCCGCAGATCTTACTTCTCTTCACAAATACTATTGGACCTATGCAGACGTGTTCTCCAAGAAGGCTGCAGAGATCCTTCCGCCTCACTGTCCCTATGACTGTCCTATTGACCTCTTGCCCGGAGCAGAACCTCCTCGGGGACAAGTTTATCCCCTTTCTCTCCCGGAGACGGAGGCTATGTCTCAATACATTCAGGAAAATCTGGCAAGAGGATTCATTAGGAAGTCAGTGTCACCTGCAGGGGCGGGGTTCTTCTTCGTTCAGAAGAAGAACGGAGAATTACGTCCATGCATCGATTACAGGGGTCTTAACGCCATTACCGTTAAGAATAAATACCCGTTGCCCCTGATTTTGGCGCTCTTTGATAGGCTACGGGGTGCAAGGGTATTTACCAAATTAGATCTGCGGGGTGCTTATAACCTGATTCGCATCCGTGAGGGGGACGAATGGAAGACGGCTTTCAATACCAGAGATGGGCACTATGAATATCTGGTGATGCCCTTCGGGCTCTGTAATGCCCCTGTTGTCTTCCAAGATTTTGTTAACGACATCTTCCGGGATATGCTTTCCACCTCAGTCGTAGTCTATCTGGATGATTTTCTCATCTTCTCCCCAGATATTGACTCCCACCGGAAAGATGTCTGCAGAGTCTTTGACCTCTTACGGGAAAATTCTCTCTACGCTAAGTTGGAGAAATGTATGTTTGAGCAGGAGTCCTTACCGTTCCTGGGTTATATCATCTCTGCCCAGGGACTGGCTATGGATCCTGCCAAACTACAGGCGGTGATGTACTGGCAAGAACCCCATTCTCTGAAAGCGGTGCTGCGCTTTATGGGGTTCATTAATTACTATCGTCAGTTTATTCCCCACTTTTCAACTTTGGTAGCTCCCTTGGTAGCCCTCACCAAGAAAGGAGCAAATCCCAAATTGTGGTCAGAAGAGGTCTCCAAGGCCTTCACTTCTATTAAGTCCCATTTTGCTAGTGCTCCCATCCTACATCGCCCCGATGTTGATAAGCCCTTTATTTTGGAGGTGGATGCCTCGTCCATTGGTGCTGGAGCAGTCCTCTTCCAGAAGGATGCTCAAGGTCGGAAGCATCCTTGCTTCTTCTTTTCCAAGACCTTCACACCAGCGGAGAGGAATTATTCCATCGGGGACAGGGAGTTGCTAGCAATGAAGTTGGCCTTCTCTGAGTGGAAACATCTGTTGGAAGGGGCCCGCTTTCCCTTCCAAGTTTTTACTGATCACAAGAATCTGGTTTATTTACAAACTGCCCAGCTGCTAAATTCCCATCAGGCCAGATGGTCCTTATTTTTCTCCCGCTTTCACTTCACCCTCCATTTTCTTTCGGGAGAGAAGAATATCCGGGCTGACGCTCTCTCTCACTCCGTCGTGTCTTCCGAGGAGGAGGAGGGGGAGCCGTGGCTTATTGTCCCCTCTGAGAGCCTGAGAACTGTAGCTTCGGTGTCGCTAGAGTCTGTGCCGCCCGGCAAGACTTTTGTACCATCTAATTTGCGACCGGAGGTTCTCTCTTGGGCCCATTCGTCCAGGGTGGGTGGACATTTTGGGAAAAAAAGGACATCCGAGCTTCTGGCGAGGACATACTGGTGGCCGCGTATGGTCTGGGACGTTGGAGACTATATTCGGGCATGTGTCTCCTGTGCCAAAAAAAAGTCCCCTCGTCAACGGCCAGCTGGGTTACTTTATCCATTGCCGGTGGCAGACAGGCCCTGAGAGATGGTCGGGATGGACTTTGTGGTAGGCCTACCCAAGTCTCGTGGTTGCACCATCATATGGGTTATCACCGACCACTTCTCTAAAATAGTGCACTTGGTACCGCTACCTCGGTTACCTTCTGCACGGGCATTGGTGTCACTGTTTATCAGACACATCTTCTGTTTACACGGTATGCCGGACAAAATCGTCCGTGACCGGGGTCCCCAGTTTGCGTCTCGGTTCTAGAGAGAGCTTTGTCGCCTTCTCAGTATAGAATTAAATCTCTCTTCTGCCTATCATCCCGAGACAAATGGGTTGGTAGAGAGGGCCAACTCTCAGGCAGGCAGGATGACTGGGCATCCTTGCTACCGTGGGCGGAGTTTGCATTAAACAATGCCGTGGCTGATTCCACTGGACAAACTCTGTTCCTCCTTAATTACGGTCAGCATCCGCGGGTTCCTGTACCTATGCCCGTGTCTTCCACCGACTCAAAGGTGGCAGACTGGGCTTTTGTGGCACAGGACATTTGGGACCGCGCTCAGGATGCCATTCTGGCCTCCAAAGAGAGGATGAGGTCTACCGCCGATGCACATCGGCGCCCCGCTCCGACTTTTGCCCCTGGCGACTTAGTGTGGCTCTCCGCCAGTAACATCAGGCTGCGAGTAGAGTCCACTAAGTTTGCACCTCGCTTCTTGGGTCCCTTCAAGGTCCTCGAACAGGTCAATCTTGTGGTCTACCGTCTAGCCCTTTCGCCACGCCTGGGTATCACCGACACATTCCATGTCTCCCTCCTGAAACCCGTATACTTGTCCCGGTTTTCCGAGTCATCTGCCGGGACATCGGGTTCGTCTACGGACGACAATGAGGTGAATGCTATTCTGGGGTGCAAGGTGGTACGTGGCAAAAAGTTTTATTTGGTGGATTGGAGGGGTTATGGGCCTGAGGATAGGTCATGGGAGCCTGCTGAGCGTATTCAGGCTCCGCAGCTCATTGCTGCCTTTGAGCGTAGCGAGGCCCAAGGAAGGAGGGGCCCTGGGGGGGTAATGTTAGAGGTCGAGTTCCCGCCTCTGCACAGGGTGAATCTCGAGCCATTCCCGCTGCGGTCCCCCATCTCCGGCCGCAGTGGAGTCTCCTCAGCGGAGACGTCGGTCCCAGCGTCTTGCTCAGCCTAGTACTGTGCAGAGGTTTACTGCTGCCTCTCCAGGTTCTGCTATTGTGGCCAGTACTGGTCAGAGGAGAGCAGACGTCTTTAGGACTAAGTCCTGCGTTTCCCCTTCTGAGCATGCCCAGGGTAAGATCTCTCATTGGAGATCAGGGGTCACATGCTCAGGTACTGCAGCAGCTCCTATTGGTCCGCCAGGAAGGTCCTGAAACTGCATGTGTTCTGAACAGTTTCTCATTGGTCCTTTTCTGGCAGGCCCTGTATTTGCTTCTATAAAAGGGTTGTATGGCCATGCGCTAGTATCAATTGCATTATGTGCTTTGCGCCAGTGTGATCTTGCACGCATGTGGTTAGGGCTCGGCTGAAATAAGCCCTAGAATACCGGCACCTACGGTGAGGAGATTTGTGTGCACGTGGTTAGGGCTTGGCTGAAATAAGCCCTAGAATACCGGCTTCTCCGGTGAGGAGATTGCTTGATTGCGTTGCTGTCTGCATGATCACGGACTGCTATCCGCACAGCAGTTATCTGTGTTTCCCTGTGGAGTTAACAGGACACAGTACCTATCTCTACGTCTTTACCTCAGCGACTCTGTGTTGTAACAAAGTTCGCTTATACCGCCATATTGTGCCACAGTATTTATATTTGCAACTCTGTGAAGTAACGGAGTTTGCCTATACCGCCATCTTACTAGCAGCAGGCTCTGTCTGCACGGTGGACCCAGGGCTGCGAACGCACCCACTATTTATATTTATCTGGTGCGTTCCGCAGACCCTAACAGCGTCCAATCTCAATTCCAGCCAATTCTGTGTTGAAAAAGTCAAACAGCGCTCCTTCTCTTCCGAGCTCTACCGTGCACCCAAACAGAGGTTTACCTCATATATGGGGTATCAGCATACTGAGGGAAAATTGCACAACAACTTTTGGAGTACAATTCCTCTTGCTACCCTTGTTAAAATAAAAAATTGGGGGCAAAAAGATCATTTTTGTGAAACAAATATGATTTTATATTTTTATGGCTCTACGTTATAATCTCCTGTGAAGCACTTAGGGGTTCAAAGTGCTCACCACACATCTAGATAAGTTCCTTAGGGGGTCTAGTTTCCAAAATGGTGTCACTTATGGGGGGTTTCCACTGTGTAGGCACATCAGGGGCTCTGCAAACGCAACATGGCGTCCAATCTCAATTCCAGCCAATTCTGCGTTGAAAAAGTCAAACTGCGCTCCTTTTCTTCCTAGCTCTACCGTGCACCCAAACAGAGGTTTACCTCCACATATGGGGTATCAGCATACTCAGGACAAATTGCACAAGAACTTTTGGGGTCCAATTCCTCTTGCTACCCTTGTTAAAAAAAATTGGGGGCAAAAAGATCTCTTTTGTGAAAAAAATATGCCTTTTTATTTTTACGGCTCTTTACGTTATAAACTTCTGTGAAGCACTTGGGGGTTCAAAGTGCTCACCACACATCTAGATAAGTTCCTTAGGGGGTCTAGTTTCCAAAATGGTGTCACTTGTGGGGGGGTTTCCACTGTTTAGGCACATCAGGGCTCTCCAAAGGCAACATGGCATCCAATCTCAATTCCAGCCAATTCTGCACTGAAAAAGTCAAATGGCGCTCCTTCCCTTCCGAGCTCTGCCGTGCGCCCAAACAGAGGTTTACCCCAACAGATGGGGTATCAGCATACTCAGGACAACTTGCACAACAACTTTTGGGGTCCAATTCCTCTTGCTACCCTTGTTAAAATAAAAATTGGGGGCAAAAAGATCTCTTTTGTGAAAAAAATATGCTTAATTTTTACGGCTCTACGTTATAAACTTCTGTGAAGCACTTGGGGGTTCAAAGTGCTCACCACACATCTAGATAAGTTCCTTAGGGGGTCTAGTTTCCAAAATGGTGTCACAGTGGTTTACCCCCACATATGGGGTTTCTGTGTATTCAGGAGGAATTGCACAACAAATTTTGTGGTTCATTTTCTCTTTTAACACTAGTGAAAATAAAAAAAAATGGTTCTGAAGTAAAATGTTGGTAAAAAAAAAAGTTGAATGTTAATTTTTTCCTTCCACATTGATTCAGTTCCTGTGAAGCACGTAAAGGGTTAATAAACTTCTTGAATGTGGTTTTCAGCACCTTGAGGGGTCCATTTTTTAGAATGGTGTCACTTTTGGGTAATTTCTGTCATGTACACCCCTCAAAGTGACTTTAAATATGTGGTCCCTAAAATAAATGGTTTTGTAAATTTTGTTGTAAAAATTAGAAATCGCTGGTCAACTTTTAACCCTTATAACTTCCTAAAAAAAAAAAACTTTTGTTTCCAAAATTGTGCTGATGTAAAGCAGACATGTGGGAAATGTTATTTATTAAGTAATTTGTGTCACATATCTCTGATTTAAGGGCATAAAATTTTAAAGTTTGAAAATTGCAAAATTTAAATTTTTTTTGCCATACTTCCATTTTTTTCATAAATAAACAGAAGTCATATTGAAGAAATTTTACCACTAGCATGAAGTACAATATGTCACGAAAAAACTTTCTCAGAATCAGCGGGATCCGTTGAAGCGTTCCAGAGTTATAACCTCATAAACTGACAGTGTTCAGAATTGTAAAAATTGGCCTGGTCATTAAGCTGCAAAATGGCTCTGTCACTAAGGGGTTAACTACCTTTAAAACATAACTTTTTTTTATTTATCCTTATAAATAAATGTAAAAACATTTCCCATGTAAGCATAAAATTATTAATAGAAGATACTAGAAATTGATAGGCAAGAAAGAAACCTGTTGCCGTCAGATCATTTCCTATTGACACTATGACGGTTTGTTGGTTTAACACCCTGTTGTTATTATTAAAGGAAATCGATTATCATCAGTATTTCACCGGCCAAACTATTTATATGCACACGTAGCTCTTTCAAAGAAAAGTCCAGTAATACCATTATATGGCCATTCTATTCCTCTGTTACTATCAGCATATCTCGCTGACAGGTTACCGAACCTTTAATCATTTCACTAAACAAAAGCCAGCTGATTAAAGTTCTTGCAAACCAGGGTGGATAAAAATCATGATTTTTTAAAAAAAATCTAAAAAATCGGATTTTTT
Source organism: Oophaga sylvatica (assembly GCA_033576555.1). Lineage (NCBI taxonomy): Eukaryota > Metazoa > Chordata > Amphibia > Anura > Dendrobatidae > Oophaga > Oophaga sylvatica. Next base: position 126,075,442 of record JARQOD010000002.1, on the reverse strand, counting down.
TTATTTAAATCGGATTTTTTTTGATTTAAATCGGATTTTTTTGATTTAAATAGGATTTTTTTAATCAAGTTGTACACAAGCAAAACTTTGTCTTTTTGCAAATCAAATTATTTTACACAAATAAAAATATTAAAACAGTTGATGATTATGAAACCTAATAATTTTTATTTGCACTATTAAACAATCAGAATTGAACTACAGAGAGTAAGTACTTTTTAACAATAGCCTATCTCTAACGTTTGAAGTAAGCAAACATCTTCAGTGAATACATCAGTCCTTTAAGCCTACTGTTTATTTAGGACTTTTAATAGGAAAACTAGTTGTCCTGCTTTAGCAGTTCCTAAGCGGTTTCGGACTGTTGTGTGCACAAAACCAAATGAAGAAAACAATCTCTCTACTCCTGCCGATGAAGCCGATGCAGTCAGTAGCTGAGTAGCTACATTTATTATCTTCGCTGGAAGAACAAGTGATTGCGACTTCCACCAGTCCAGTGGTTTTAGTTCATAAACGACGTTATCTGCAAACATGTATTTTTGAAATGGTACAGATTCACACTTCAATTTCAGCACAGTTGCCACAATGTCATGGTTAGTATTGGCGAGCCACTCCATTGCAGAGTTGATTTCCGCCTCAGATAGTTTTTTCCCTCTGTAGATGGGATGCAAGATATTGGCTAAATAGTGTTCTTCTTTTAATGCTTGGTCCTTGCGGTGGTGTATTGCAACCTTTACATTGTTTGAGAGGTTCAAGCGATCTAGCGAACCTTCTAAATCTTTCCAAACTTCTGTGGCATCAGCTATGGTTGCAGTATCTTTCTGCATTTTATCCAACGCAATAGATATTGGCTTTAACCTTTCCAAAAGGTCCTCGGCATTTCTCTTCACACCAAGATTTAATACTTTGCTTCGTATATTAGCATCAATTTTATCCCGATGTGTTTCGCAAATGGACACTAATTTTGACCAGTTGTTAATAAACAGTTCCAAGCATTCAGCCAAGGTATTCCATCTAACATCTTGTGGTAGAACCAACTTCAGTCCTCCCATTTCCTTGTAGGTTGCATGTGCAAAATGATTATTGCGGAAATATTTAACAATTTCTACAACATGTTCCTTGACACCCGAAATATGCAGGTCTTTTGCCAAAAGATGCAACAAATGGGCAGAACAACCGTATGTAATGACATCTGTGTCATCCTCATGTGCCAGTTCCGCTCGCATTTTTGCCACATTGCTTGCGTTATCAGTAACTAAGCTCCTTACTTTACATCCAAACTGTTCTTGGCATTGGTGAATTGAGTTCTTAGCAATTTCAAGTAAATATTCAGCAGTATGTGAATTTCCAGATGTGTCGATTGTGTCTGTAAGGTAAGTTTCACCATCTTCTGTTGTGACACAAGTGCAAATTATGGGGTCGTTGTGGATGTTGCTCCAACCATCCAAGCTCATGTTAACAACTTTGTCTTTCAAATATTTTGTACAAGCCGCTCTTTCTTTGTCGTATACAGCCTGAGGCTAGGTGCAGACGGTGCGGAATGGGCTGAGGAATTTTCCGCGCAGTTTTTGTGAAATCCGCAGGTAAAATGACCTGTTTTTTACCTGCGGATTTACTGCGGATTTACTGCGGATTTCCCCAGCGGTTTCAGACCTGCGGATTTCTATTGACAGGGTGGTCACACAAGTCAAACAAGTGTTTGACTCGTGTGACCAACTTTTTACTATTGATGCCGCCTATGTCGCATCAATAGTAAAAAGATCTAATGTTAAAATAATAAAAAAAAAAAAAAATAATGATATTCTCACCTTCCGGCGGCCCCGCAGCTTTCCCGCCTCTCAGCGACGCTCCCGGCAAGTTTCGTTCCCAGGAGTCCTCCCGATGACGTAGCATCTCGCGAGACCGCTACGTCATCTGGGTGATCTCGCAAAGCACTTCTGGGAATGCGATTGGCGGGAGCGTCGCTGAGAGGCGGGAAAGCTGCGGGGACGCCGGAAGGTGAGAATATCATTATTTTTTATTTTAATTATTGTTTTTACATGGATATGGTACCCAGGGCTTGGAGGAGAATCTCCTCTCCTCCAGACCCTGGGTACCATCCGCACATGAACCGCTTCCGCATGGTGGGCACAGCCACTTAGAGCAGGTCTGACAACGCTGCGGAACTGCACAAAAGAAGTGACATGCTGCGGATTTAAATCCGCACCAAATCCGCGCGGAAAAATCCGCAGCATGTGCACTGCGTTTTTTTTTTTTCATTGAATTTAATGCTACTGTATGTCACTTGCAGTTCTGCTGCGGATCCGCAGCGGTAAATCCGCTGCGGATCCGCAGCAGAATCCGCAACGTGTGCACATACCCTGAAGATGTTTTCCTGAGATATCAAATCTACTTGGTGGTTTGTAGCCTGGTCTTATTCCTTCGATCATTTGTACAAACAATGGGTGTTCAACTAGTCGAAAAGAAGAATTGGTTGCAAATATGAATTTAGCAATTAATTCATCAAAATGTTCTTTCTGGCTCGTCGTAGTCTTTAAGAGGAATTTTTCTACACTTTGCACGCAAAGTTTTTTGTTGGGCTGCTTTGTTGAAGTTGTACCCAGATATTGATTGTCACGTGCAGCACAAGACATATTTGACCCTGAAAGCACAGTAATTAAAAATATAATTCGACTGCGTATTTGAAGAAATATAACGAAAATATTTTGAAACAAACTTTTTGAACAATGTAATGGTCCTCGTCCTATAAGGGCTGTCTCAAAAGTTATGCTACTCAAGTTTCCGGTGAAGTTGCTGTAATACTAGTAATATCAGAGCAACTGAAAAAAATTATGTCACAAAAGTTTTAAAAATGTTTTTTTAAAAAAATGGTCAATTTGGCAGACTTCAAAAGTGAATTGTAGCCTACAATAAAAAAAAATAGGCGTATACACTCTTTTATTTTTACTTAACGTTAATCTTCTGTGAAATATTGCCTTAACATAAATTTAAATTCTATACTCCAGAACTAGTGCTAGAAATTTTTCTTTTCATAGACTTTAACCATCCCAGTAAAACGTCTGTTAAAATAGGTTATAATTGCCAGACTTACCACTAGTGCTAGGGTCCTGGTGCATAAGAAGCTGTGGGGGTTCATTGACATTAGTTGTATCACTATCAACATCTTCATTTCCCTTCTGGTTGCAGTTTTCATAATGTGATTTCAAACGGCAAACAAGTCCTTGGATATCCGCCCCCCGGAACTTGCCATCTCCACCTTTCTCGACCACTTCACCACCTGGCTACTCCATTTCCTCTCTGCTGACATCCCACCATCATCATGGGCGATTTCAACATCCCCATTGACACTTCCACCCCGGCTACCTCTAAACTTCTTTCGCTCATGGCTTCCCTCGGCCTCACTCAATGGTCCTCTGCGGCCACCCACAAAGGCGGTCACACGCTGGACCTTATCTTCACCCGCCTCTGTTCCCTCACCAATCTCACTAACTCCCCACTCCCCCTGTCTGACCACAACCTACTGACATTCTCTTCCCTCTCCTCTGTTAGTACGCATCCCCCACTCCACAAACTCACCCACCCTCGCAGAAATCTCAAACACCTCAATTTACAATCGCTCTCTGAGTCCCTCCTCCCTCTCACAGACATAGCCTCACTTAATGACACAGATGCTGCTGCCACATTTTATAACACCACAATAAAAACCACACTTGATTCGGCCGCCCCCCTCACACAGAGCAAAACTCGTACAATCAACAGGCAGCCCTGGCTGACCGGCCTGACCAAAGAACTGAGACGGGCTTCCAGGGTTACCGAGCGGAGATGGAAGAGAACCCATTCTACTGAGCACCTCAACGCATACAAGCAGTCCCTCGCCAGCTTCAAGTCCACGCTCTCTGCCGCAAAACAAACTTACTTCGCATCTCTCATATCCTCCCTGTCTCACAACCCTAAACAGCTCTTCAACACTTTCAATTCTCTACTCCATCCCACAGCACCTCCTCCCTCTCCTCTCATTTCTGCCGAAGACTTTGCCTCCTTCTTTAAGCAAAAGATTGATACTATCAGAGAAGGCTTTGGCCCGCAGCCCCCAATGCCCCTCTTAGCCACTCAGCCCTGTTCTTCCAAAACCAGCTTCACTACCATGACAGAAGATCAGCTCTCCACTCTCCTGTCAAGATCACATCTCACCACTTGCGCACTTGACCCACTCCCGTCCCACCTCATCCCTAACTTTGCCACAGTCTTCATCCCTACTCTCACACACCTCTTCAACCTTTCACTTACAAATGGTGTCTTTCCTTCATCCTTCAAACATGCTTCAATCACACCCATCCTCAAAAAGCCCTCTCTCGACCCATCCTCTGCGTCTAGCTATCGCCCGATATCTCTTCTCCCCTACGCCTCAAAACTACTGGAACAGCATGTATATCTTGAACTGTCCTCCCACCTTTCCTCCTGTTCCCTCTTTGACCGGTTACAATCCGGCTTTCGACCGCATCACTCAACTGAAACTGCCCTAACTAAAGTCACTAACGACCTGCTAACCGCCAAGAGCAAGCGACACTACTCTGTCCTCCTTCTCCTGGACCTGTCTTCTGCTTTCGACACTGTGGACCATTCCCTCCTGCTACAGATTCTCTCATCTCTTGGCATCACAGACCTGGCCCTATCCTGGATCTCATCATACCTAACAGACCGAACATTTAGTGTCTCCCTCTCACACACCACCTCCTCACCTCGCCCCCTGTCTGTCGGTGTTCCTCAAGGCTCAGTCCTAGGACCCCTACTCTTCTCCATCTACACCTTCGGCCTGGGACAGCTCATAGAATCCCACGGCTTGCAGTATCACCTCTACGCCGATGACACGCAGATCTACCTATCTGGACCTGACCTCACCTCCCTACTGACCAAAATCCCACAGTGTCTGTCTGCTATCTCAGCCTTCTTTTCTGCTCGCTTTCTCAAACTGAACATGGACAAAACAGAATTCATCATCTTTCCCCCACCTCACTCTACCCCTTCACCAGACCTATCCATCAATGTCAATGGCTGCTCGCTTTCCCCAGTCCCACATGCTCGGTGCCTTGGGGTGATCATCGACTCTGCCCTCTCTTTCAAACCACATATCCAAGCCCTCGCCACCTCCTGCCGCCTCAAACTCAAAAATATTTCCCGGATCCGCTCATTCCTCAGCCATGAAACCACAAAAACACTAGTGCATGCCCTTATCATCTCCCGCCTCGACTACTGCAACCTCCTACTGTCTGGCCTCCCCTCTAGCACTCTGGCACCACTCCAGTCCATCCTACACTCTGCTGCACGACTAATCCACCTGTCTCCCCGCTATTCCCCAGCCTCCCCCCTATGCCAGGTCCTTCACTGGCTCCCTATTGCCCAGAGGCTCCAGTTCAAAACCTTAACCATGACATACAAAGCTGTTGTGAATGGGCTTGAGATGAGTTCTGAGCAGAGGCTCCCTCTGGTGGTTACAAGCGGTACTGGTCTGTTCAGTGAAGATTGTGAGGACTGGGAATCAGGTGTTACTGACTGGTCTTATATAAGGGAGTCACCTTCCCATCAGGGTTGCCGGTGATCTATTGTTCTGGTCTGAATCCTTGATTCCAGTTTCCCTTGTAGCCTGCTGTGTCGTGTCTGCATCTCCTTCTAACAGATAAGACATTTTCTTCTTTTTGTTTCTGTGCTTGATTTTTGCATTTTGTCCTGCACTTCTGTGGGGGCCTTTTGGGTCCCCTCAGGGGGCTATTGCCCTCTCAGTTTAGTTCAGCCACTGATGTTTGTACTTTTGCTTTTTCCAGTTTTTTCAGTGGCTGCTGTTTTGATTTTGTTACACCAGAGAGCTAATTTAGGTGGTAGAGGTCGTGTGATCTCAGGTGTTTTTGAAATTAGTAGAGTTGGTGCTTTCAGGGTTTTTTTGGGATTGCAGTAAGTACCCTTCCTATCCTTTTCTATTTAGTTAGTTTGGGCCCAACGTTTGCTCATACTATTTTCTGTCTGTGTCAGTATTTCGTCTTGTCTAACCGCCATTACATGTTTGGGGGCTTGCTATTATCTTTGGGGTTCTGCTCCGGGGCAGATAGCTTTCCTATTTCTATCTTTAGGTGTAGTTAGTTTCTCAGGCTGTGACGAGGCGTCTAGGACCAACGTAGGAACGCTCCACGGCTGCCTCTAGTTGTGGTGGTTAGTCAGGGTACTGCAATCTCATAGATTCCAACTGCTCTGGTGTATTGCCTTTTTGCCTGCACTCCTCAGCTACCGAATCATAACAGTATCACCGGCCCTAAAAATTGAAAATTGTATGGTACTCACAGAAGGGAAAAAATATTGTGAAAGAAAAAAAAAAAGGTTGTCAGAGTTGTCAGAGATATTTTTCTGTTTGTTGCATTTTTTTTTTTTTTTTCCCTCTGTATCTCTGGGTGCTGAGGAGGATTTTTTTTTTTCTCTCAATGGAGTTTGCACAGTTGTCTGGCCGTGTGGATCAGCTTGCCACTGAGGTTCGGAGTATTGCTACCTATCTTGCTAGGTTGCCTGTTGTGGAACCTAGGATTCCCATGCCAGATTTGTTTTTAGGGGATCGAGCTAAGTTTCAGAATTTCAAAAATAATTGTAAATTGTTTTTTGCCTTAAAATCTAAGTCTTTAGGAAACGCAGCGCAGCAGGTTCAAATTGTCATCTCTCTCCTGCGCGGCGAACCTCAGGATTGGGCTTTTTCCCTGACACCTGGGGATCCTGTTTTGAGTGATGTTGATGCATTTTTTCAGGCTTTGGGGTTATTGTACGATGAGCCTAATGTCACTAATCAAGCTGAAAAAGCCTTGTTGGCATTAAATCAGGGGCTTGATGACGCTGAGTTATACTGTCAGAGATTCCGTAGGTGGGCAGTCCTGACCAAGTGGAATGACGACGCTTTGGCGGCCCTTTTTCGGAAGGGGCTGTCAGATAATGTAAAGGATGTTATGGTGGGATTCCCTATCCCCTCTGGTCTCAATGATTCTATGTCATTAGCGATTCAAATTGACAGACGTTTGCGTGAGCGGAAAAGTATGCGTGGAATAGTGTTGCCTTGTGAACCTGCTTCTGAATCCATGCAGTGTGATAGAGTGGTGTCTGGGGCACAGCGTCATGAGTTTCGAAAGCGCAATGGGTTATGTTTCTACTGTGGTGATGCCTCTCATGCTATTTCAGTCTGCCCTAAGCGGGGAGGACGTTTTGCACGCTCAGTTGTCTTGGGTAGTGTTCAGACTAAGTTTTTACTAACTATCACTCTGATATGCTCTCTGTCCTCATTTTCTGCTCAGGCTTTCGTTGATTCTGGAGCAGCCATTAACCTGATGGATTATGATTTTGCTAAACGTTGTGGGTTTCCCTTGATACCCCTACAGAAGTCTATTCCCCTACTGGGGATCGATTCTACCCCTTTGGCTGAGAATAAACCTCAGTTCTCTACTCAGGTTATAATGAGGGTTGAACCTGATCATCTAGAGTGCTGCAAATTTTTGGTTCTGTATAATCTGCATGATATTATCGTACTGGGTTTCCCTTGGTTACAGTCTCATAATCCTGTTTTGGATTGGAAATCTGTGTCTGTAACCAGTTGGGGCTGCCAATGTGTTAATACCAACACTCCTGTTTTTTCTGCCTCCCCCCAGGCTCAGGATGTTCCTGACTTTTTGATTGATTTTTCTGATGTGTTTAGCGAAAGTAAATCTGCATCCTTGCCTCCCCATAGGAGCTATGACTGCGCTATTGAATTAGTGCCTGGTAGTAAATTCCCTAAAGGTCGCCTTTTTAACTTGTCTGTACCTGAACATGACGCTATGCGGTCTTATATCAAGGAGTCATTGGAGAAAGGTCATATCAGACCATCCTCTTCACCCTTAGGTGCCGTTTTTTTCTTTGTGGCCAAAAAGGATGGTTCATTAAGGCCGTGTATTGATTATCGTCTTTTGAACAATATTACTGTGAAATATCAATACCCGTTACCCTTGATTTCTGACCTGTTTTCCAGGGTGAAAAACGCTACTTGGTTTACCAAGCTTGACCTCAGGGGGGCATATAACCTTATTCGCATTAAGCACGGGGATGAATGGAAGACGGCATTCAATACCCCGGAGGGGCATTTTGAGTACCTTGTGATGCCCTTTGGGCTCACTAATGCTCCTTCTGTCTTCCAGTCCTTCATGAATGACATTTTCAGGGATTTTGTGGATAAATTTCTGATTGTTTATTTGGATGATATCTTGATTTTTTCCAATGACTGGGACTCTCATGTGAAACATGTTCGAACTGTATTCCAGATTTTGAGAGAGAATGCTCTGTATGTGAAGGGATCAAAGTGTCTTTTTGGCGTACAGAGGATCTCATTTCTGGGATTCATTTTGTCCCCATCTGTTATTGAAATGGACCCGGTCAAGGTTCAGGCCATCTGTGATTGGGTCCAACCTACTTCATTAAAGGCTCTTCAAAGATTTTTGGGTTTTGCCAATTTTTATCGTAAATTTATTGGTAATTTCTCGGTTATTGTTAAACCATTAACTGATTTGACCAAAAAGGGTTCTGATGTGGTGAATTGGCCTCCTGAGGCAGTCTCTGCATTTCAGGAACTTAAGCAGAGATTCACTTCTGCTCCTGTTCTACGGCAGCCTAATGTTTCTCTGCCATTTCAGGTGGAGGTTGATGCCTCTGAAATTGGGGCAGGTGCCGTTTTGTCCCAAAAAGATCCAGAGACCTCTAAAAGTAACCCTTGTGCCTTTTTCTCTCGAAAATTTTCTCCTACTGAACGTAATTATGATGTGGGTAATCGGGAGTTATTGGCCATGAAGTGGGCTTTTGAAGAGTGGAGACATTGGCTGGAGGGAGCCAAACATCGGGTGGTGGTCCTTACGGACCATAAGAATCTGGTTTATCTGGAATCTGCCAAGCGACTCAATCCTAGACAGGCCAGGTGGGCCTTGTTTTTCACACGTTTTAATTTTGTGGTTTCCTTTCTTCCTGGCACTAAGAATGTTAAGGCGGATGCCTCTCGAGGAGTTTCCTTGCGGACTCTCCTGAGTTATCTGATCCTTCTGTTATTTTGAAAGAGGGTGTAGTTCTTTCCGCCATCTCACCCAATTTGAGACTTGCTCTGGAGGGGTGTCAGGAGGATAGGCCCGAGCGCTGCCCTGTTGGAAAATTGTTTGTCCCGGACCAGTGGAAAAAGAGTGTGATGTCTGAGATTCATTGTTCCGCGTTGGCTGGGCATCCCGGAATTTTTGGTACCAGAGACTTGGTTAGTCGGTCCTTTTGGTGGCCTACCTTGTCTCGTGATGTCAGGGAATTTGTGCAGTCCTGCGGGACTTGCTCTCGCTCCAAGCCTTGCTCTCGCTCTGGTGGTTTGTTGATGCCATTGCCTGTGCCCAAGAGACCATGGACCCATATCTCTATGGATTTCATTTCCGACCTTCCTGTTTCTCAGAGAATGACCGCCATCTGGGTGATTTGTGACAGGTTTTCCAAGATGATACATCTTGTGCCATTGCCTAAGTTGCCTTCCTCCTCTGAATTGGTGCCTTTGTTCCTTCAGCACGTGGTTCGTTTACACGGCATTCCTGAGAACATTGTGTCTGACAGAGGAGTCCAGTTTGTTTCCAGATTTTGGAGGACCTTTTGTTCTAAACTTGGTGTTCAATTGTCTTTCTCCTCGGCGTTTCATCCTCAGACCAATGGTCAAACTGAGAGAACAAATCAGACATTGGAGACTTATCTAAGATGCTTTGTGTCTGCTGATCAGGATGACTGGGTTTCTTTTTTGCCTTTGGCTGAGTTTGCTCTTAATAATAGGGCTAGCTCTGCCACTTTGATGTCTTTCATTTTTCTGTAATTCTGGGTTTCACCCTCGATTTTCTTCGGGACAGACGGAGGCTTCTGTCTGTCCGGGTGTTGACTCTGTTGTGGAGCGTATGCAACAGATTTGGGACCAGGTAGTGGAGAGGTTGTCCCTCTCTCAAGAGAGGACCCAGCGGTTTGCTAACCGGCATAGGACTGATGGTCCTCGGTTTAAAGTAGGGGACTTGGTCTGGTTGTCCTCAAAAAATATTCCTATGAGAGTAGCATCTCCTAAATTTAAGCCTAGGTTCATTGGACCTTATAAGATCATGGAGATTCTTAATCCTGTTTCTTTTCGTTTGCTTCTTCCAGGGACATTTAAGATCCATAACGTGTTCCACAAGTCCTTGTTGAAGAGGTTTGTTGAGCCAGTGGTTCCTGCTGCTGTGCCTCCTGACCCTGTTTTGGTTGAGGGCAATCTGGAGTATGTGGTTGAGAAAATATAGATTCTCGTTTTTCTAGACGGAAACTCCAGTATTTGGTTAAGTGGAGAGGTTATGGTCAGGAAGACAATTCTTGGGTGTTTGCTTCGGACATCCATGCTAGGAGACTCATCCGTGCGTATCATAGAACTCATCCTGTCCGACCTGGTTGCTCAAATGAGGGTTCGGTGACCCCTCCTCAAGGGGGGGGTACTGTTGTGAATGGGCTTGAGATGAGTTCTGAGCAGAGGCTCCCTCTGGTGGTTACAAGCGGTACTGGTCTGTTCAGTGAAGATTGTGAGGACTGGGAATCAGGTGTTACTGACTGGTCTTATATAAGGGAGTCACCTTCCCATCAGGGTTGCCGGTGATCTATTGTTCTGGTCTGAATCCTTGATTCCAGTTTCCCTTGTAGCCTGCTGTGTCGTGTCTGGATCTCCTTCTAACAGATAAGACATTTTCTTCTTTTTGTTTCTGTGCTTGATTTTTGCATTTTGTCCTGCACTTCTGTGGGGGCCTTCTGGGTCCCCTCAGGGGCTTTTGCCCTCTCAGTTTAGTTCAGCCACTGATGTTTGTACTTTTGCTTTTTCCAGTTTTTTCAGTGGCTGCTGTTTTAAATTTTGTTACACCAGAGAGCTAATTTAGGTGGTAGAGGTCGTGTGATCTCAGGTGTTTTTGAAATTAGTAGAGTTGGTGCTTTCAGGGTTTTTTTGGGATTGCAGTAAGTACCCTTCCTATCCTTTTCTATTTAGTTAGTTTGGGCCCCAACGTTTGCTCATACTATTTTCTGTCTGTGTCAGTATTTTGTCTTGTCTAACCGCCATTACATGTTTGGGGGCTTGCTATTATCTTTGGGGTTCTGCTCCGGGGCAGATAGCTTTCCTATTTCTATCTTTAGGTGTAGTTAGTTTCTCAGGCTGTGACGAGGCGTCTAGGACCAACGTAGGAACGCTCCACGGCTGCCTCTAGTTGTGGTGGTTAGTCAGGGTACTGCAATCTCATAGATTCCAACTGCTCTGGTGTATTGCCTTTTTGCCTGCACTCCTCAGTTACCGAATCATAACACAAAGCCATCCACAACCTTTCTCCTCCATACATCTGTGACATGGTCTCCCGCTACCTACCTACACGCAACCTTCGATCCTCTCAAGATCTCCTTCTCGACTCCCCCCTCATCTCTTCTTCCCACAACCGCATACAAGACTTCTCCCGGGCTTCCCCCATACTTTGGAACTCCCTGCCGCAAAACATCAGACTTTCACCAACAACGGAGACCTTCAAGAAAAACCTGAAGACCCACCTGTTCCGACAAGCCTACAACCTGCAATGATCCTCAGTGTACTGAACCATCGTACGACCAGCTCTACCCTTTCCTAGTGTATTCTCACCCATCCCTGCAGTCTGTGAGCCCTCGCGGGCAGGGTCCTCTCTCCTTCTGTACTTGTGTGTTCCTTGTCCAGCACATGTTTATTGTACCTGTCTATTTTTTCCCCTTTTCATATGTAAAGCGCCATGGAATAAATGGCGCTATATAAATGTATAATAATAATAATAATAATATCCTTTTGACAGTATTTGCACTTTGCTCTCCCACCTTTCTTTCCAAGCTCTGCTGGCATCTCAACAAAATGAACCCAAATAGGGTCTCTCTTACGACCTGCCATGGCTCACGCAGATCACTTCTGAAGTTTGATTGTTACTACAGCCAAGTACTGCTGACTGACTATCCAACAAGTTTGGGCATGTCAACTGAATGGAAAAAGAAACTGAAACCAAGCTACAGAAAGTGAAACCAAGCTAGAAGTGTGGAGTTAATTGAACAATGATTGAAAGTTTTAGATTTTAATCGTGATTTATATTAAAAAAATCTTTTGATTTAAATCAGTGATTTAAATAATGATTAAAATCACGATTTAAATCGATCTGATTTAAATAGAAAAAAATCATTTGATTTAAATCATGATTTAAATCGTTGATTTAAATCGGCGTGATTTAAATCAATCCACCCTGTTGCAAACATGTTTTGCCTAATCAAAGGTGTCCTCAGGGGTCTGGGACTAAATGAAGTATCCTTTGAATTCTTTGAATAGACAGCCTTTTTATAAACTCTGTTTGTAACATCTTTATCCTGGATCAATCACTACCTTCAAAGACTATTCTTAATACAACTGTTGACAAAATCATCAGAAATCTAAGTTAAAAGGGTATTTTCAAGTTTGGAAATTATAACTTCATGATAATCTGTATGGGGTCCTTATTCTCAAGTATCAAAGTTATCCCCTATTAATAGGACAGGGGATAAATTTCCGATCACTGGGGTGTAATCGCTGGGATCCCCAACAATAACAAAGTAACGGAGCTATGGAGAGCCCCGTGTGAATGGAATGGTGGACAAATATTCTTATGGGAGTGCAGAAGACCACGAGAGTGCTGCACTGAGCTATCTCTGACTGTCCCATTATAAATGAATGGAGCAACAGTGCACATGATAGACCACCGCTCCACTCACATGGGCCTCTCCAGTATCCTAGTTCTCTGGATTCAATAGGGTCACAGTGGTAGAACCCCTAGCGATCAGGAAGTTATCGTCTTTCTTATTGATGTGGGATAACTTAGAAACTCGAGAATAACCTTTTAACCCATTTCTGACATTAGACGTACTATCCCGTCCATGGTACCTGGACCCGTATGACCATGGACAGGATAGTACGTCACATGCGATCAGCCGCGCTCACGAGGGGAGTGCGGTCAATCGTGGCCGGGTGTCAGCTGATTCTCACAGCTGACACCCGGCACTAAGTGCCAGGAGTGGTCACGGTCCTCTCCCGTCACTTTAACCCCGGCACACTGCGATCAAACATGATCGCAGCGTTCCGGTGGCATAGGGAAGCATCGCGCAGGGAGGGGGATCCCTGCGTGCTTCCTTGAGCCCATCAGAGCAACGAGGTGTGATCGCATTGTTCCGAGGGCCTCCTCCCTGCAGGCCCCCGGATCCAACATAGCCGCGGGGTCCTTCCGGATCCTGCAGGGAGGTGGCTTGCAAAATGTCAGATTAGCGATCTGACACTATATAGTGATGTCCCACCCTGGGACAAAGTAAAAAAGTAAAAAAAAAAAATGAACATGTGTAAAAATAATTTTAAAAAATCCCTAAATAAATAAAGAAAAAATAACTATTTTCCCAATAAACACATTATTATTATGTAAATATAAAAACAATAAAAGTACACATATTTAGTATCGCTGCGTCCATAACGACCCGCCCTATAAAACTGTCCCACTAGTTAACTCCTTTAGTGAACCCCTTAAAAAAAAAAAAAAAACCAAGGCAGAAAAACAATGTTTTATCATCATACCGCCAAACAAAAAGTGGAACACGAGATCAAAAAGACGGATATAAATAAATATGGTATGATATGAAAACGTCATCTTGTCCCGCAAAAAAACAAGCCACCATACAGCATCATCAGCAAAAAAATAAAAAAGTTATAGCTCGCAGAATAAAGTGATGCAAAAATAATTATTTTTTATATAAAATTGTTTTCATTGTATAAAAGCGTCAAAACATAAAACAAATATAAATGAGGTATTGCTGTAATCGTACTAACCCAAAGAATAAAACTGCTTTATCAATTTTACCACACGTGGAATGGTATAAAACGCCCCCCCAAAAGAAATTCATGAATTGCTGGTTTTTGTTCATTCTGCCTCCCAAAAATCGGAATAAAAAGCGATCAAAAAATGTCATGTGCCCAAAAATGGTACTAATAAAAACGTCAACTCGTCCCGCAAAAATTAAGACCTCACATGACTGTGGGCCAAAATATGGAAAAATTATAGCTCTCAAAATGTGGTGATGCAAAAACTATTTTTTAGCGTGTGACAGCTGCCAATCATAAAAACCCGCTATAAATAGTAAATAAACACCCCCCCCCCTTATCACCCCCTTAGTTAGGGAAAAATACAATTAAAAAAATGTATTTATTTACTTTTTCCCGTTAGGGTTGGGGTTAAAGTTTGGGTTAGGGTTGGGGCTAAAGTTAGGATTAGGGTTAGGGATTAGGGTTAGGAGTGTGTTAAGGTTAGGTTTGTGTTTAGGGTTATGGTTAGGGCTGGGACTAGGGTTAGGGGTGTGTTGGGGTTAGAGTTGGAGTTAGAATTGGGGGGTTTCCACTGTTTAGGCACATCAGGGGCTCTCCAAATGTGACATGGCGTCTGATCTCAATTCCAGCCAATTCGGCGTTGAAAAAGTCAAACGGTGCTCCTTCCCTTCTGAACTCTGCCATGCGCCCAAACAGTAGTTTACCCCCACATATGGGGTATCAGCGTACTCAGGACAAATTGCACAATAACTCTTGGGGTCCAATTTCTTCTGTTACCCTTGGGGGCAAAAATATAATTTTTGTGGAAAAAAATATGATTTTTTATTTTTATGGCTCTACGTTATAAACTTCTGTGAAGCACTTGGGGGTTCAAAGTTCTCCCCACACATCTAGATAAGTTACTTGGGGGGGTCTAGTTTCCAAAATGGTATCACTTGTGGGGGTTCCACTGTTTAGGCACATCAGGGGCTCTCCAAATGCGACATGACGCCCGCAGACCATTCCATCAAAGTCTGCATTCCAAAAACGTCACTACTTCCCTTCCGAGCCCCGACGTCTGCCCGTACAGTAGTTTTTTCCCACATATGGGGTATCAGCGTACTCAGGACAAATTGGACAACTTTTGGGGTCCAATTTCTCCTGTTACCCTTGGGAAAATAAAAAATTGGGGACTAAAAGATCATGTTTGAGGAAAAAATATGATTTTTTTATTTTCACGCTCGGGAATTATAAACTTTAGTGAAACACCTGGGGGTTCAAAGTTCTCACCACACATCTAGATAAGTTCCTTGAGGGGTCTAGTTTCCAAAATGGTGTCATTTGTGGGGGGGTTTCTACTGTGTAGGCACATCAGGGGCTCTCCAAACGCGACATGGAGTCCAGCCAATTCTGCGTTGAAAAAGTTAAATGGCGCTCCTTTCCTTCCGAGCTCTGCCATGCACCCAAACAGTGGTTTACCCCCACATATGGGTTATCAGTGTACTCAGGACAAATTGCACAATAACTTTTGAAGTCTTGTTACCCTTGGGAAAATAAAAATTGGGGTGAAAAGATCATTTTTGTGAAAAATATGATTTTTTAATTTTACGGCTCTACGTTATAAAACTTGTGTGAAGCACTTGGGGGTTCAAAGTGCTCACCACAGATCTAGATAAGTTTCTTAGAGGGTCTAGTTTCCATAATGGGGTCACTTATGAGGCGGTTTCCACTGTTTAGGCACATCAGGGGCTCTGCAAACGGAACGTGACACCCATCAAAGTCTGCATTATAAAACGTGGACGGCCGCCGGGGAAGTAGCGCTACTGTAAGCTGCTGTCCCCCTGTGGCTGGTGCTGAAGACGGCTCTCATCATTCTCGCTGCTCTGCCTGTGAGCAGGGATAATGACAGCTGGCTTCAGCACCAGCCGCAGGGGGAGAGTGGCTTACAGTAGCAGCTTCTTCCCTGGTGGCTGTCCGCGCACACGGAGGACATCAATGTGTGTACTCCATGTGCACGTGTGCGGGACGTTTTGCCGTCCGTGATGACGGCAAAAAACGGACATGTCAGCGTGTTTTGCCACACGGTCCGTGGTAACACACTGACGTGCACAGACCCATTCATTTGAATGGCTCTACGTGTGTCAGTGTCTCCGGTACGTGTGAAAGGGGCCTAAGGCTCTGTTCACATCAGTGAGGATATCCTGATGGCCTGTTACAAATAAGGCTGCTTTCAGACATCCGTTTTTTGACTTCAGGCATGATCCGGCATGTTGCTAAAAAAACGGATCCGGTACCGGATGCGTTTTTTTACCATTGACTTTCATTAGCGCCGGATCGTGCCTGATGTCATTGCGTTGTATCCGTTTTAGTCCGGATCCGGCGGAAATGTACATTCCGGCGGCCGGACAAAACGGTGCATGTAACGTTTTTTTTTGTTTACCGAAGCCGCCTGATAGTGCCTGAAGCGGCGCATCAGGCGGCCGGAAACAATACAAGTCAATGGAACCGGATCAGTCTTTTGTGCAATCCGTCAAAAGTCTGATCCGGATTCTGGAAATCAGGGACTACTACTACTACTACTACTACATTTTCCAGTGTCTCCGGACATCCAAAACCCACTTTTTCCGGGTTCAAAAGTTCAGGTCGGATCCAGCAAAAAAAACGGATCCGTTGCATCAGTTTTTTTATTTCAGTGCCGGATCCGTCCTTTCAGGTGTTCGACGGATCATGCCTGATACAAAAAAATGGATGTGTGAAAGAGGCCTTAGGAAGACACAAACGTAAGAAGTGATCCACAGCATCAATTACGAGACTGACAGCAGGGGCTGGTAATATTGGGGTCCCTTTTGGGGGCGCAGCGGGGGCTGGGAAGCCAATTACATGCAATTCTCCCAGGAATGGGGACAGATCCCATTATAAAGTGATATGGAAAGTTTCATAACTTTTGATGCTCAACATAATTATTAAATAATGAGATTTTAGTGAAATTTTAGTTCCTCTCTAACGCAGCCCACGGTGAAGTGTGAATGGACCTTAATATTCAGGATTCTTTTTGTACGGTCTAAAATTATTATAAAAAATACAGAAAAATTGGGATGATAGTCTGTCCTATGATAGGACTCCTATCGGTGTGCGGGCCCCGGACCCTTGCCCTGCACTGGCCGCATACGGCAGGTTCCCAGGACCGTCCGTCCCCCGCGCCGGTCACATCCTCTGAAGGCTCCTCATTCTCCCACCACGTTACATTCACTACAGACTCGTCCATTTACACATCGGAGGGGGGGGAGGCTTTTATTTCACGGAGACTCACATGTGACTAAAGACGAGTCTAATCTGCCATCTCCACAATTAACTCACAGTATACCTGAGGGAAGATTAATAGCGCCAAACAATTGCTAATGTCCCTTCTCCGTCCCCCTCCGCGCGGCCACTAGAATGGTGCGGTCCACAGCGGTGACGTCACCTTTCAGCTGTTCTGAGGAGAAAGGCTGGTGTGGAGTTTGAATGTGGCCGCAGTCGGTGGACATGGCTGCTGTGAGGGCTGCGCGGGGAGCAGGCGGCCGTGCTGGCGGGATACCGAGCTGGTGAGCGGCTCTACTCGGCACAGCGGCCATTGCGAAGGCTGAGGAACCTGGAACATTGAACACTTGGAAGAAGCCGCCGGCAGCAGCAGCAGCAGCATCTCCGCTCCCCGCTCTCCAGGACCGCTGGCTGCGGACGGAGGAAGTGACAACTTTGTGCCTGCAGGGATCTGGTAAAGGAATCTCCCGTCTGTACTGGGCGCTCGGGAGCACTGCTCACCTCCGCAGGGTCCCGGGGCAGCGCTGGAGGAGGTTTATTCACACTAGTTGCCCTTAGCAACCAATTAGATTCCAGCTTTCAAATTGCCAATGCATTTGTATGCATAAAAGCTGCAACCTGATTGGTTGCTGTAACTTCTCCACTTTTCCTTTAGCAGTTTGCTTCCATCCCCCTGTTCTGTGTCTGGGCTGTGTGAGGTCCAGGGCCTGAAGAGTTAATGTTACCTGCTGGGGTGGTTGTAGCATCCTGATGTATGAGCACTGTATGCACTTCTGCATGGGAGGCTGTGCTGTATCTGATGGGAGGAGTAGTGCACCGTGCTGCTGTGTTCCTCCCATGCAGAACCCGCTGGGCACCGTTGTCAGTGCTGTTGTTAGTGTCCATCATGTAATCAATCCGGCATGTGTCATTTTAGGTTTTTTGCTTTGATGGAACAGGAAAAACGGAAAGGCAGATGTGAACGGGGCCTGAAACGAGTACTGTGTGCTGGTGTGTGCCACAGTGACCCAGTGTGTGGGGTCTCTGTATCGTCACACATGGAGTATCAGTAGGATTGGGGATACCCAATTCATCCCAAGTTTGGAAGTGCTGGTGGGTACAGTGCGGGCACCATGTAGGGCTCCGTTCACACGTCCTTGCGGATATTCTGATGCTCTGTTACAGTCTAGGAAGAGGCAAACCTAAAGGGAACCTGTCATCAGTTTTTTAGTATCCCAACAAATGCCTGCACCTTTTTTTACTGTTATGGATTTCACAAATGATTACATTGCCTTCTGATCCCCCTGTACACCTAAAATACCATTTGATTTGGTCCCGCGATATATTTAAATGAGGCTGGTTCAGTCCGATGGGCGTCCTCCTTGCACCGCCTGTCCCTCCTCTGCCGTCCTCCGGCTCTGATGTGGATGACGTGTCCCGAGTCTACATAGCTCAGAGGTGGGGAATCTTTTTTTCTGCTAAGGGCAATTTGGCTATTTACACCATCCTTCGGGGGCCGTACAAACTCCGACCACAAAGTACGTCCTGGCACTGGTGTCAGGACATAATCTTTCATTGCATGCCCTTCAGTGTTCAGTAGTGAAAACTGTGTGTGTGCTCACAGAGCAAGAGGAAATGAATGAGCTGGGGTCAATCAAAATACAGCTCCCTGCAAATGCACTGCTGTCCCTGAGAATCTGCCTGGGGGCCTGATAAAAGGTCATCGAGGGCCGTAAATGGCCGGGGGCCTGAGGTTCCCCACCCCTGACATAGCTGAACAAAGTTTTGCGCAGGCGCACTTTGCTCTGCCATATTTCGGGCATGCACATTGATGTCCTTTGCTGAGCCCGCAGTAAGGCAGAGCAATGTGCGCCAGCGCGGCCGGAGATGCTACTGCGCAGGTAAGAGACTTCGTTTTGCTATGTGGATGACGCAGGGCACGTCATCCACATCAGAGCCGGAGGACGGCTTGTTTCTCATTTGCACAAGGAAGGACTAGAAGCAATGGGATGAAACTGAATGGGAGGAGACACAGATTAGATATTAGAAAAAAATTTTTGACAGTTAGGGAGATCAATGAGTGGAACAGCTGCCACGAGAGGTGGTGAGTTCTCCTTCAGTGGAAGTCTTCAAACAGAGGCTGGACAGACATCTGTCTGGGATGATTTAGAGAATCCTGCTTTGAGCAGGGGGTTGGACCAGATGGCCCAGGAGGTCCCTTCCAACTCTACTATTCTATGATTCTACTAGCAGAGAGGAGGAACAGATGCCACAAGGAGGACGCCCATCAGATTGGAGCAGCCTCATTTAAATACAGCATGGGACCAAATCAAATGGTATTTTTGAGATGTACAGGGGGAGGCAATGTAATCATTTGTGAAATGCATAACAGCAGGAAAAGGTGGGGCATTTGTTGGCAAACGGAACCTGTCACCAGTTTTTTAGTATAAGTGATCCATAGCATCAGTTATGAGTGACAGCAGAGGCGTCCCAGTGATTATCATGGGTCCTTTTTTTAATGTCTGGGTTTTTTTTTTAGATCTGAAAACAAAATCTTACATGCTTCTTTTTTTCATTCTGAAAGCTGGAACAAAGATGAACTCTATAATAAAAATGGGGCTTTTCTTCTTCTATTCACATAAGTGATCCTGCTGCTTCATGAGTTAAGTCTTTCTCTCCTTAAAGCGGAACAATCGAAATATGAGTGGATGTGTGAACAGAGCCGGTGTGCAAAAATGGGATACATTTTTTTTTTTTGGGAGGGGAGAAGTGAGAGGATGTGTCAGTACAGATTACCACAGCCAACTGCACAATTCTATATAGTCAGAGATGGAAACCCTGGTGAATACAGTCTGTTCTGGTGAATTATTGATTGAATTTAGTATGTGCTGTATGGTGCCCTAAAGGGGTATTCCCATCCCCAAGATCCTATCCCAATATGTAAAATGTGTAGTAGTAATAATAGTAAATACCGTACTTCCAATTAGAAATGTATTCTAGTTCTTTAGCTATGTCTCTTACCCCATGTAGGGCATTTCAGTAGCTTATGTATCCATGGTTATGACCACTTGTATAGTGAAAGATGGCTCTTAGTGGTCGTAATCATGGATACCTAAGCTACTGAAATACCCTACGTATGGGGTAAGCGACATAGCTAATCAGAAGAACTATACTACATTTGTAATTGGAGGTATTTGATAATAATCCTAATACATATTGGGATAGGATCTTGGAGATGGGAATCCCCTTTAATTGGCTTAAAGGGATTGTCCACCACTAGACAATCCCTTTATTAGTGGGTGCAGCGAGGTGATAAAAAAATTGATTCTTATCTCCCAGACACTTGATTGTTTTCTATGGCTTGGACAAACTGTGAATGCCAATAAGATGCTCCTGCTAAGAGTGGGAACCAGTAAACCAGTGGGGGACATAGTTTGCATATGGTGGAATATCTCCAACCCATTTTGTTTTTTGTCAATGGCTTTTGCAGCGCTTGGCAGAATCGCATTGTCTGCCCAGTGAAGTTATATCTAGAAATGCGGCGACGATGTCTTCTTGGCTGCCTGCTCTTTGCATATTTGCAAATGTTGATGCTCTTCTGAATATGCTTTGCATTGACTGGAGCAGCAGCTTCTAAGTCCCACCATTTGCTTGTGGAAGACGTGTTTATTTGGCAGAGAAGCCGCTCCTCTCCTCTGCTGAACTCTAGATACTCTACAGTACATGAAACTCTATACTGCCTGTCTTATGCTGCTATACACAGATCTCTGGGCTCCAGACATTTTACCAAGAAGCTGTCTCACTTTTTTTAAAGAGACTCTACAGAATAACTGTTCAAACCAAGTGCAGGTGCTTCACGGTGGAGCCGATCATTTATATACACCTTACCACATGCTTGTTTTGCCTCCATCTCCACCCTTCCCCTTTATTTGATTGACATCTCTACCTTCATATGGCCAGAGAAGGTTGGGTGTGCAGGGGGGGAAGGTGTATATAAATGATTGGCCTTGCCATGAAGCACGGAGCGCCTGTACTTGAACAGTCAGCCTGTGCTGACAGTCCCTTTAACCCTATCAGAGTGGGCAACTCCCAAAAAGCAAGGGTCTTCAACTGATGGCTCTCTGGCTCTGCAGTACTAGAGACTAGGAAAATCTAGCCTTTCCAAGAGTTGGAATGACGACATTGAAGTTGTTGTTCAGGCTCAGAACAGAAGCCTACAGTCACGATTCAGCAATGTGCAGGTGGTCACATGACTACGTGTATTTGATTTGCAGACTTGCTGTCACGTGCCGACTAGTCTCATCCAGCTTAACTCAATTCTCTTCTATTGAGGGAAACAAAGTGCATCTACTCAGCATGTGACCACAAATGAGACGTGGTCACGTGACAGCTCACTTCCATTGGGAATACAGTGGAATTGTCACACTTTATTTCTTGTTTCTTAGAAATTGTTCAAGCATTTTACTCGTATGTAACATCACTGGGATAAATTTCTGGGTGCCGATCGGAGCTCTGGCTTTACTTAGAACGGGTGCACATCCTTAATTATGGTTCTGTTTTGTATACTGGGTTAGCCATGATTATGCAAAAAAATAGTATAGCATGAGAACAATTAAAGTGAGTTGTCCAGTATATGTCAGCTCCACCACTGACTGGTGGTCCCCACTGGTCTCTGCTTCCGTACAGCACAAGACCACGGTGGCCACGGAGTGCAGCAGTGACGTGAATGTGCATGAGGTTATCCCTGCAGGGAGGTAAGCCAAGACTGTGGCGGACCACTGCAGTGTCAGTGCGCTCTACATTTTTATGCATTTGCTGTACATTTTTCTGATTGGATATCACACTGGCGGGGTTTACAGGTTATGAATTTGCAATGACCTAATATTTTTCTTTTTGCATATTGACATCACGCTATCATAAACTTTACTCTTATAAGAATTGCTTGTAATCGTACAGTGTTTCTACTCATGGCTATGCCTCGGTTGCATACAAACAGTGCTCTTATAAGGGTGTAATATATGGGTGGTGTTTTTGTGGCTACATTTTTGTCTAAACCTCTGCAGAATTTCTTCCTTGATAGTTCTACTTTAATGTTTTTATTTCATGGAGAAAGATGACTACGGTAATTCTACTAAATGTCAGAGGACCTGTCACCAGATCAAAAGTGGTCAGTTTTGGCTGGAATTCCTGTTAAGTATTTGTTTTTTTTCTTTTTGTTTTAGTTGTTTGTTAAATTCCACCATACAATCCTAGAGATATGGGCCTTTTTTATTTAGAGATCTTTACTAAGGGGGTGTTGCTCATAGGATAATGCAAAGCAATATAAGTTCTCCCCCAGAGGATATTGTGAGCCGTGCCCCCTTGGTAAAGACTGTACATCTAGCGCGCAATAAAAAGGCCCATATCTCTGGAATCGTATGGCGGCTTTATAAAAGAAAAAAATACAAAAACAAAGCGTAATACTCAGACAAGCCGGGCAGACTAAAATAAGAGCGAGGAAAAGGAATGTATAAAAAGAACGAACATAACTTATTGGTCCAAAGATATGGAGAAGTATAATAGGTTTCTTGGGCATTTTAGACATGGAAGATATGTAGATAATAAGGGAATGTACACTTATCTCATATAAACAGAGGTATATTATATTTCCTGTGTTTGTTAGGTGGGGTGTGAGCATGGAATATAGGTAGATTACAGGGGAATGAACACAAATCACATACAAAAAGTTATATTACATGTTCATTCCCCACCTGACAAGCACATTGAATGTAATATACTCCTATTTATATTGGATGTGTTCATTCCTCTCTTATCTACATGTCTAAGGATGCTTAAGAAACCTATTATACTAGCAAGTTATAGTATTATTTTTATTTATTCCTTTTCTTCATTCTTTTTAGTATGTCCCCAAAAACTGTCTGCTTTTGACCTTGTGACTGGTTCTCACCAGTCCAGGGGGTCTTGTCTGTACATGTTTTCACAAGTGGGCCTCCCTATGTACAAGTACAGATACTGCATGGTAATACTGTAGAGTACTGAAAAATGTAGAGATTGATCAGGTCATGGATTCAAGTGCTTCCTCCTCTGTAGCGTGTCGGACTGTCATTTGAAGCTGCGTTATTAATATGTTTATTTGAGTATCTAGACCGCCTCTTGTGAACAGTGAGGCGTAATTCTTGCTTTTGACTTTGTCTATACAGCAAATAAATAAAATGTACCGTTGTTTGTTTAAATAAGCATGTTTATTAAAAAAAAAATCTTTCCAGTACATGTAAATTGTCAGTCCTCCTCTCTGCTGAAATCGCAGACATATGGCTCATTGTATAATACCATTTTCCAGGACGTCCCTCCTGACAGCACCATGGGGACGTCCTCCTCTTTGCTGGGACAGGAAACACACAAGAGATTAAAAGTCCCCTCCCCGCCCCCTTTTCCTCAGTGTGTTTCCTGTCCCTGCATGGAGGGACACACAGGAGACTTACCGGGTTCAGGGGGATCGTGAGGCCACGCCAGATCCTTCCCCCTGTGAAGCAGCCCAGGGCTGAAACTCTCCAGTGGGGAGTCCCTCAGCTCCAAAGACCAGGTGCGGCAGGCCCTGAATTGCGGACGTTCCTCCAGGTGGGAGGCTCTCGTCCGCGACCTCATACTGAGGGGTGCAAGGCGGTTCCTGGTAGGACAGCATCCCGCAGCCTGGCGAGTGCTTTGCGGTGGATACTTTCCATACCTCGGCTGTGACCAGCGTCCGGGGGAGCGGTTCACTTCCGGTTCAGCGTCGCACTTCCGGTGACGTCATATCCGGGAGACGCTCACCGCATGGAGAGCAGACACTTCCTGGAACGACGAGAGCTGGTGGAGACCATTACAGCACCTAATCGTGAGTATGGGTGTGTGATCTAGAGACACGCCAAGACAGGTGACATATCGCCGCTTCCCCTATCGGCAGGACGCAGTAATTTGGTCAAGCAGCCTACCTTGTTCCTCATGGATACAGACGCGGCAGATGGCGGTGGGGTAAGTGCGCTTGGCGTAAAAAAAAAAAAAACCCAGCCATAACCTGACAGCCACCCAGGAATCCGACCTAATTAAGTTCCTGTCTTTTCTATAGGACAAAGGAACTTCGTCCGCTCCCATAACTACAAAAAAGGCTGGTAAAGCCTTAGCAAAATCAGCCAGGTGTCCGGTGTGTCACAGCAAACTGCCAGATGGCTATGACAGAACCCTTTGTTCTTCTTGTACCTCTAAGGTTATGAGAGATGAACAGCCTTCATTGCTTTCTGAAATGAGGCGCATGATTTCTGAGGAGGTTCAGGCCTCTATATCCACACTTACTCAGCAGTGGCCATGTAGTCCTGGCTCTAGTCGTAAGCGGCCCAGGTGGGAAACGGATTCAAGAGAACAAGATTTAAGCTCTGAAAATAGATCAGATTTAGAAGAAGCTATTTCAGAGGAAGAAGGAGAACTTCCCCCCGACACTCAGGATAGGAAAAAGAAATTTCTATTTCAACCTGAGGATACTAAGAATCTGATTAAATCTGTACGGAACACCATGAAGATCGAGGAAACTCCCAGAACACAATCTAGACAGGATTTGATGTTCGGGGGACTTACGTCTCAGAAAGAGACAGTTTTTCCTGTTAGCAATCACATTAAAACAATGATCCTGGAGGAATGGAAGAGCGCGGAACGGCGTCTAGTTTTGTCACGTGACTTCAGGGGAAGACTACCGTTCGAACCTGAAGATGTTAGATTATGGGAAGAAGTTCCGAAAATCGATACCCCAATAGCTAGAGTCACAAAAAAGACTGCCATCCCATTTGAGGACTCCTCTAGCCTACGTGACCCTATGGACAGAAAGGCCGATATTCTCCTGAAAAGAGCCTGGGAAACCTCAGCGGCCCTTATTAGGACTAATATTGCTGCCACCTCTGTAGCCAGATCCATGGTTTATTGGATGAGTCAATTGGAGGATTAGTTATCCAATAAGACTCCTAGAGCTGAGATTTTAGCCTCTCTGCCGGTTATGAATTCAGCCACGGCTTTCCTGGCTGATATGTCTGCAGAATCGGTCAGATTTTCTGCTAGAAACAGCTCCTTATCTAATGCAGCTAGGAGAGCTGTCTGGCTAAAATCATGGTCCGGAGATAACGCCTCTAAGATGAAATTATGTTCCATTCCATTTTCAGGGCTTAGGGTCTTCGGACCAGCTCTGGATACTATCTTAGAATCAGTATCAGACGCTAAGAAGGGTTTCCCAGAGGATAAACCCCGCTGAGCTCAATCCTTTCGGCGAGGTTCCCTGTCTAGAAGACAGTTCGATTCTAGAGGTCAGGGAAGATCAAGCAGAGGATCATATAAGAGTTACCATTCCCAGGGAGGAAAGAACAAGAATACGTTCTTTGGCTCCTCACATAGAACTAGGAGACAATGACGCCAACTTTATTGGCGGACGACTCCGTTATTTTGCAACAAACTGGGAACTGGTTACTCAGAATCAGTGGGTTCGCAGAACTATAGCGGAAGGTTATCGGATAGAGTGTTGCGCTCCGCCACCCGAAAGATATGTTCCCCCTACGGTGATCTCCACAGACTCGGTCATGTGGACAGATCTCCAGGACCTACTAAGGCTTTCTGTCATAATTCCTGTTCCCCGGGCAGAGTTAGGCAAGGGTCACTATTCCTCCCTCTTCACTATCTTAAAACCGTCCGGAGAATCCCGTACTATAATAAATCTGAAACCCCTAAACTATTGGGTCACATACAAGAGGTTCCGGATGGAATCAATCAGGTCTGCAACCCACCTTATAGACAAGGACGCGTTCATGTGCACTCTCGATCTGAAGAGTGCATACTACCATGTCCCAGTTCATCACTCATCACAAAGTCTTCTCAGGTTTGCAATGCAGTTACCGACCCGGACCTGCCACTTTCAGTTTCAATGCCTACCCTTCGGGCTGGCCTCGGCTCCCCGAATATTCTCAAAATTGGTCTCGGAGATTGTGGCCTTTCTAAGAAGCAGAGGTACTATTATTGTTCCATACTTGGACGATTTTCTTATAGTGGCGCGAACAGAAGAGGCGCTGGTCGAACACAGAGATCGCTGCATTTCCATACTCAATTATCTGGGTTGGATAATAAATTGGGAAAAGTCAGATCTAGTTCCCGAACAAAAGAAAGTCTTCCTGGGTGTTATACTGGATTCAAGTCGAAGAATCTCTTTCTTACCTCGGAAGAAGCGAGAGTCCATACAGGATGTAACGAAGGTTCTAATGAAGCACCAGCCCTCTATAAGATCCGCCATGAAGGTTCTAGGTCAGATGACGGCTTGCATTCCATGCGTCAGATGGGCACAGTTCCACTCAAGACCCCTTCAGAAAGAGATTCTTTCGTCATGGAATCGGAACTACAGCTCGATAGACAGGACATTACATCTGTCAAAGACGGTAAAAGAATCTCTCCTTTGGTGGATGCAGCCAGACAATCTAAAGTTAGGAGTAAGATGGTCGACCTCCCCTTATGTAAAAGTTACCACGGACGCCAGTTCCTGGGGTTGGGGAGCTCATCTGAAGGGCAGAATACTACAGGGCAGATGGCCAGAAGAAATCCAGTATCGATCCTCAAACTTCAAGGAGCTCTACGCTGTATGGGAAGCCCTAAGAAGGAACCAATCCGAACTCAAAAATCAGCATATCAGTATTTACTCGGACAACATCACAGCAGTTTCGTTTTTGAATCACCAAGGAGGTCCCAGACATCGACCCCTTCAACAGTTGGCAGAGATGATATTCACCTGGGCAGAGCAGGTCGTCCTTTCCTTAACGGCAGTCCACCTGGAAGGTTCCCAGAATGTAATAGCCGACTACCTGAGCAGAAAGAAAGTGAGTCCTACGGAGTGGGAACTAAAACAGGATATCTTCAGAGATCTATGTCGGAGGTGGGGAACACCTCAAATAGACCTATTTGCAAACAGAAGAAATGCGAAGATTCCCAGGTTTTTCTCCCTGAACCCCTTGGACGATCCAGAGGGATTGGATGCCTTAAGCCAGAAATGGGAAGAACATCTGTTATATGCATTCCCACCTCTAGCGCTCATCCCGGCCGTATTACGGAAGATCAAGGAGGATCGGGCTACAGTAATAATGATCGCCCCTTATTGGCCAAAGAGGAGCTGGTTTTCTCTACTAACAGACATGTCAATCGAAAACCCCTTAGAGCTGCCTCTGAATCCGGACTTAATTCATCAAGGTCCGATCCATCATCCGGACCTGAAGAGATTACATCTCTCAGCCTGGATCCTGAGAGGGTGACCTTGAAGGCCAAAGGCTTATCTGACCAGGTCATAACCACAATCCAGGCCAGTAGAAAGCCAGTCACATCGGCTATCTATCTCAGAATCTGGAAACGCTTCTGTACAGTGAGTGGCGGGTCCGACTTGGTGACAGGCACTCCAGACATTCCTAAGATTTTAGATTTCCTCCAGTCAGGCTTCAACATGGGACTCAGACCCAGTACCCTAAAAGTTCAGATCGCTGCATTAAGCTCCTTCTTAGACTACTCACTAGCTTCTCACCCATGGGTGATAAGATTTGTTAAAGCTATTCAGAGACTACGGCCCACGATTAGACAGTGTCTCCCAATATGGGACCTTACTCTGGTACTCAGGGCTTTATGTAATGATTCATTCCGTAATAACAGCACAATGCCTATTTCCTTGCTTACCAGGAAAGCAGCTTTCCTGGTAGCAATTACCACTGCTAAAAGAATAGGTGAAATTCAGGCTCTATCCACTAGAGACCCATATTTTCAGGTTAGGGACGACAGCATTCTGTTAAGGTTGGATCCTGCTTTCTTACCCAAGGTTGCTTCAGATAGTAACCGTAATCAGGAGATTATCTTACCTTCTTTCTGTGATAACCCTTCCAACGAAAAGGAGCTGAGGCTCCATTCGTTGGATGTCAGAAAGGTGGTACTAGACTACATAGATGCCACTAAAGACTGGCGTATAGATTCGAACCTATTTGTCCTCTACGGAGGAATCAGTAAAGGGAAAAAGGCGTCTAAACCTTCCATCGCTAGATGGATTACCTCTTTAATTTCAGAGGCCTATTTAGCTGAAGGGTCAGAACCTCCGGCGGGCCTAAAGGCCCACTCAACCAGAGCATTAGCTGCCTCCTGGGCAGAGAGGGCAGGCGCCTCTCTGGAACAAATTTGTAAGGCGGCAACATGGGCTAGAATTGATACATTCTGCAAACATTATAAGATAGATGTACTTTCTAACCGGCAGACGGCCTTTGGTAGGAAAGTTCTGCAGGCGGTGATCCCACCCTAAGGAGCTTTCTTTGGTACTCCCCATGGTGCTGTCAGGAGGGACGTCCTGGAAAAGGGTCATTAGACCTACCGCTAATTAGGTTTCCAGGAGTCCATCCTGACAGCACTGGTAGCTCCCTCCCTCTTCAATACGTCATATGCTGTAATATGATTTTCAATAATTAAAGTGTTTTGTGCATTATACATGTCATGGTTCTTGATACAACACTGAGGAAAAGGGGGCGGGGAGGGGACTTTTAATCTCTTGTGTGTTTCCTGTCCCAGCAAAGAGGAGGACGTCCCCATGGTGCTGTCAGGATGGACTCCTGGAAACCTAATTAGCGGTAGGTCTAATGACCCTTTTCCCATACATTTGCTGTACTAATCCTAATGTCTTCCTTGGCTGGCAGTGATTCAGTAGGAGTCTGTTGTGGTTTTGTAATTACACGGGGGTACGGCTTGTTACAGGACAGCTGCTGTAGTTTTAAAAAAAAAAATAATAATAATTACGGTAAATAGTTGTATGATTTAAAAAAAAAAAAAAAAAACAGCTGGTGCTCCCAAGAAAGCATGCAGGCGAATTTATTGACCGAGTGGTTATTTGGGTAAAACTGCTGTTTTCTAGTTTCAGAGCCTTCACACCTGGCCTTAAAAGGATTTTCCGCTAATGGACAATCCTTTTTGAATGCAGCATAACGTGCATACAAACAAGCATACATTACAGAGCAAAAAAAAAAAAGTACTTGCTTCCTGGGCTGGTGCCACTGCTCTGCGTTGAGCACTGTGATGTCATGACTAGTGATGAGCACAAGTGCTTGTTACTAGAGTTTTCCTAGGGTGCTCGGTTATATGCACAGAGTATCCCGCTCCCACATGCTTTGCAGCTGTTAGCCACAAAACATGTGGGGATTGCCTGACAAACATGGGCAATCCCTGCATATTTGTGGCTGTCTAGCTGCGAAACATGCGGCCGCGGGGACTCGAACATGTCACTTGGGCACTGCGATACTTGGTGCATACCCGAGCACCCTAAGCAAACTTGAGTAACTAGCACTTTCAGTGGTCATGACATTGATGACATTCTGTGATCTCTGCTGTATTGTAGTAATATTGCAGCCCTGTATACCTGTGAGATGGAAGCTGAAGCCCAGAGGAACCTGCAGATGTGTCGGGTATAATCAGAGCAGAGAGCGGCCATTGCACATCACGTTGGTAACCATTACTGTACATATTGCACTGGTAACTCGCCTTTTCTTTAAAATAATCTTTAGCGGCAGATCCTTGTGCAGATCAGTATCCGGAATACAGTTCTTAACAGCTCATTTGCATATAAGAAAAATGTGGATTTCTCTGGAATAAGATGTCAGCTCGCCAATATAAATGTATCATTTTATTCAGCTTCCTATGACCTACTTGCAGATATAGATGGTTTTAGGAGTGTTGATCCTACTGACAGATTCCATAAGACATCAGAAATTGGTGATATGTTTGGGGCCTACAGGCTTGCAGGTATTTTTGCTGTACGACTGATGTATGGTATGCTATCGCTTTACTAGTATGGAAACATAAGGCGTCACGGCACCGATTTTTATTTCTTTCCTTGTACACTGACCCAGCTGCTATGCAGGGAACTACAGCCTCATTCATTACAATAGTGCAGTGTTGCACTTCTGGGTAGGAGGAGTGCTTGGGAGAACTGTCTCCAGATAGACCAGGGTCACAGAGGTTAGGCTACCACCAATCTAATGACAATTTTTACACAGTGGCCCTCTTTCCTTGGAGAGTAGTGCTGGTCTCATGTATCCTAAAGACTACTTTGCAAAGAATTTTGAGACTGTGATATATAATAACACGATGAATTGTGGGGTTCATTAAACTTCTTGGCTGTGTGGAATTTCAGCCTTTTGTAAAAGATGGTGGAATAAGTAGCGTTCCTGTCACAGAGCTTTCAGGGAATACTTGCTATCATAGGCGAATTATGAGGGCAATCTGGGCTACCACCGAAAGCTCCAGGGGGCCCATGGTCAGATTGTCATTTTATAATGTTATAGGTGGCAGGGAGCTTTCCTAGAGCTCCACTGCTGACCATACATATCGGCAGCGCAGCTCCAGGGGAGCTCCTGTCGCTTCTTCTGTAATGTGGTGGTGCAATGACGTTATGGCAGCATGTATGCGCTGGCCACAAGTCGTGGAGCCCCATTGACTGGAGCAGAGTGTGTGTGTGGTTTTATATAGGAGGCTATATGTGGGCTCGCACTGTATATAGGGGCTGTGGGGAACCTTACACTGTATATAGGGGGCTATGTGGTGGCTCACAGTATATAGGAGCTGTGTACTGTATATAGGGGAATGTCAGGATTGCCCAGAATTACTTTGTCTATTGGTTTAGCCTCCACAACAATCTCTCAATTTTCCCGAGGGGCCACATAATTGCCCACCCTTGTTCTGTTACATATATAGCGCTGTTCATAAGGGGAAAAAAATTGCTTGTAGCATGCTGCGATCTCTCGTTTTGCATCTACAGATGTGCTCCAGAGCACCTGTGTTAATCACATGACTTATCACATGATCTATAAAAGGAGGTCATGTGACATGTCACATGATGCATTGTGTGGGGAGCACACCTTGTAAACTGGCTGGGGCCTTATCTGCTCTTACTCTGTCCCTGTGTGCATTGGCCGTTGTGGTGTGACGACTGCACAGTAGTCAGAGTATTGGCCTCATGTAAACGTTGTTGCTCAGTGGGTTAAGTCCTCTGGTATTCTTGTAGCGGGGGGATCCTGTCCCACCTGGCACACAAATGCGTTTCCCATGTCAGGTTGGTAATTTTTTGGCCATAGAATTACTAAGTTGTGCCAGACTTGGGTTTGCTTCCTCTGATCCCCATGTCAGCGTGGGAATGGCAGCAGCTGGTGAGGAGGTTGGCTTTCCGTTGAGAGGACTCGCGTTGCTGTCCTGTGTAAGTCCGTTCAGCCCTGTCTGGACTCCACATTGCTGACACATTGTGACTCCACTCCTGCATTGCTCTCATACTTGTTGCTTGTGTCCCCTAATCTATGCACATGTCTACACTTGAGCTGTCCGTGCATGCTGCTAGGATATGATGTGCGTATCTCATTGCTTGTCCACATTGTCATGTCGGCTGTCGTTCCTCCTCCCTCACCACCCTTCCTGCTACCATTCAAAGTTTGCTGCACCCACTGTCCTATTTCTTTCCCGCATATCAGTTTCCCTCAGAAATCTTACTGTATCGTATTTTGACCTCCCACACATACAGCATTTTACTTCTGAGCCCCATGAGGCCTACACTGGAAGGAATTGAGGGGATAGATATCTGAACTATGGCTTCCAAGAATTCCAGCAATACATTGGTTGGCTATAGAAAGTGACCTCAAATGCTTTCTGCATACCCAACGATTGCCTTCAATGAAGCATTTGTTGGACATATGTACTTGTGCTCAATATTAGGGTACATTAACATACATAAACTTTCCACTGCTGAATTTGCCAATAATGCATAGCAAATCTGCAGCAAATCCCCATTTGTAACAGATTTTGATGCAGATTTAATGAGGCTTGCTCATTGAAAAGAGTGAAATGCTGCACATTTGAAAAACAAAACATTTTGCTCCCCTCAATGTTGGGGTAGAGGGAACAATACTATTGAAAAGTAATTTAGGTTATTCCAGCAATATCCAAATGTGTAAACTAAACCATCACAGCACAAGAAGGAAGGGCACCGTCCACTGATCAATGAGAGAGAAAACGGCAAGGATCTGACAAGATATGTCTGCTGAAGAAAATAGCTGTATTTCCCATGATGGGACCATGCTGGAGAACGTTTTTTTAAATTTCTCTGTAATTCCACCAGGAAACTTGTGAATAAATTGATGGTCGTTTGTTCTTAATCTGCTTGTATCAATTCGCTGACGGGATTTCACTTTGTAGAGACATACGCTTTAAAGAGGGCAATGGTAACACCCGGATGTCTCAATGGGAATATTAACCAGTGTATCAATAATTTGCCATTTAATAGATCTGTTCTGCAGTAGGTTCTTTTTAAAAATAAAAAAAAAACTTAGCAAAGACAAGGTGGTATGATTTACCTTTTACCATAAAGTACCATTTTTTTTCTTTCTAATAAAGGTGCATATTCTAGACCAGCATTCCCAAACCCATCCTCATACCCCAAAAAGACATCAGGATTTCCTCAAACTGCCACACCCCTGCAGTACTCTGATTCCTTAATAATTCCACCACCTGTGCAATGCTAAGGAAATCCTAAAAACAGGATTGGAATTTGGGAAACTCTGTCCTAGATAATCAAAAAAAACTTAAAGAGGCTCTGTCAGCAGGTTTTTGCTATCAAATCTGAGAGCAGCATGATGTAGTGATAGACACGGATTCCAGGGATGTGTCGCTTACTGCACTGCTTGGTGTAGTTTTGATAGAATCCCTGTTTTGTCTGATGTAGATGTAGCAGAACTAAGTTTTCTACTCCTGTGTACAGTCATGGCCAAAAGTTTTGAGAATGACACAAATATTAATTTTTACAAAGTCTACTGCTTCACTTTTTCTAATGGCAATTTGCATATACTCCAGAATGTTATAAAGAGTGATCAGCTTAACAGCAATTACTTGCAAAGTCAATATTTGGCTTGAAAATGAACTTTATCCCCCAAAACACATTTCAACATCATTGCAGCCCTGCCTTAAAAGGACCAGCTAACCTCTTTTCAGTGATTGCTCCATTAACACAGGTGTGGGTGTTGATGAGGACATGGCTGGAGATCAATCTGTCATGATTAAGTAAGAATGACACCACTGGACACTTTAAAAGGAGGCTGGTGCTTGGCATCATTGTTTCTCTTCTGTTAACCATGGTTATCTCTAAAGAAACACGTGCAGTCATTGCAATGCACAAAAATGGCCTAACAGGGAAGAGTATCGCAGCTAGAAAGATTGCACCTCAGTCAACAATCTATCGCATCATCAAGAACTTCAAGGAGAGAGGTTCTATTGTTGCCAAAAAGGCTCCAGGGCGCCCAAGAAAGACCAGCAAGCGCCAGGACCGTCTCTTAAAAGTGTTTCAGCTGCGTGATCGGGCTACCAGCAGTGCAGAGCTTGCTCAGGAATGGCAGCAGGCAGGTGTGAGTGCATCTGCATGCACTGTGAGGCGGAGACTCTTGGAGCAAGGCCTGGTCTCAAGGAGGGCAGCAAAGAAGCCACTTCTCTCCAGAAAAAACATCATGGACAGACTGATATTCTGCAAAAGGTACAGGCAGTGGACTGCTGAGGACTGGGGTAAAGTTATTTTCTCTGATGAATCTCCTTTTCGATTGTTTGGGACATCAGGAAAACGCCTCATTCTGAGAAGACAAGGTGAGCGCTACCACCAGTCTTGTCTCATGCCAACTGTTAAGCATCCTGAAACCATTCATGTGTGGGGTTGCTTCTCAGCCAAGGGAATCGGCTCTCTCACAGTCTTGCCTAAAAACACAGCCATGAATAAAGAATGGTACCAGAATGTCCTCCAAGAGCAACTTCTCCCAACCCTCCAAGAGCAGTTTGGCGATCAACAATGTCTTTTCCAGCATGATGGAGCACCTTGCCATAAAGCAAAGGTGATAACTAAATGGCTCAGGGAACAAAACATAGAGATTTTGGGTCCATGGCCTGGAAACTCCCCAGATCTTAATCCCATTGAGAACTTGTGGTCAATCATCAAGAGACGGGTGGACAAACAAAAACCTAAAAATTCTGACAAAATGAAAGCATTGATTGTGCAAGAATGGACTGCTATCAGTCAGGATTTGGTCCAGAAGTTGATTGAGAGCATGCCAGGGAGAATTGCAGAGGTCCTGAAGAAGGGTCAACACTGCAAATATTGACTTGCTGCATTAACTCATTCTAACTGTCAATATAAGCTTTTGTTACTCATATGTTTGCAATTATTATATTTCTGTCTGTGATAAAAACATCTGTCAAACACACATAAAAACCAGAGGGCAGCAGATCATGTGAAAATATAATATTTGTGTCATTCTCAAAACTTTTGGCCATGACTGTATAACCCCGCCCACACCCCTGATTGGCAGCTACCAGTGTACACTGTA
Source organism: Oophaga sylvatica (assembly GCA_033576555.1). Lineage (NCBI taxonomy): Eukaryota > Metazoa > Chordata > Amphibia > Anura > Dendrobatidae > Oophaga > Oophaga sylvatica. The sequence continues at coordinate 126,040,861 of JARQOD010000002.1, read as the reverse complement.
CATGATCAGAAAGCTGCCAATCCGTGATAGGGGCCGGGATACACAGATTAGCCTGACTGGTCTGCACCTGGGACCTAGTCCGGCATTGATCATTTCATGCTGATAAAACTCTGATTGCATTGAAACTACAACATACAGCCTAATAAGTACTATATCCCTATAATCGGGCTCTCTGCCTTTACATTATGCTGTGCTTTGTTTCAATAACAACCTCCTGACAGATTCCCTTTAAATGTATTTGTCATACCTTTTTATATTGGAACCTTAATTTTTACCATGTATTAAAGTCACAATTTGACAATTCGACATCAACATGCAAGACTTGACACACACATCTCATCTAAATAGCATAATTTTTACAAATTTAATATTTTAAGGTGTTTCATTTTTTAAATACCTTAAGTCCTAGGCTTGAACAGAGTATGTGAAATATGTGGTACAAATTAGTGCTGCATAGGATTGCATACAATTCAGTGTATGGCTTTGTAATGTAACTTCGTAAGGTAATGTTCACACATTGCAATTCCGTCGATTTTCGGATGTTTAAGCAATAAACGCTACTGGGTTTTTTTAAGCAGAAAACGCAGACAAAACACTAACAAAGATGCACAGGCTTCTTCCGGGTGTTTTTCCTTAACCTTTCTATTGACTTGTATTGAGTGTCGTCTTGGTGGAAAACGTCTGAAGAATGTACGTGTCACTTTTTTTATGCTTGGCATCTTTTGAAAGCTTTAAATATTTAAAAGAAGCTGAAAAGCCTGAATGTTTGAACAGAAAGTTGTTTTTCCATAGAAATGAATATGACGGTTCTCGTGAGTATTTTGTGAGCGTTTTATCAGAGTAGCACCACTCCAAATCTATCGGAAACATGGTGTGACCAGACCTTTAGAACACTTGCCTTTTATAGTCTATGGAGCTGTTCATTTGTCTGTGTTTTATGCTTCGTGTTACCGCAAGAAAATCTGGGAGACATATCCGCTTTTGATCAAGTCATAAATAAAAATAATACATACATGTCTAATGGGCACTTGAAAATCCCTTTTTTTTTTTTTTTTTTTTTTTGTGGGGAACGTGTGAGGGCTGTACATGTACATATAAAAAGACATCTGAATGATCCTTAATTGTTTGCCAAGTAAATGAATTTCCCTTTTTTTTTTTTTTACCTGCCACTAACTACTATAACACAAAACACATGGCAGGAGACTTACTATACAAGCACTTGCCTATAATTAACAAGTTTTTTTTTTTTTACTTTACTGTTCTTAATTTTATTAGTCCCTTTTTCTTTCTTTGTCTGTTGCTCCCTGATTAGCATGTCTATGTAAATGGCTGTTCACTGGGACAACTGGGCTCTGACAGCAGGTCTGTGAAGGACCATGAGATAAATGTATAAAACAATAGCAGATTGTGCCTGGGGAGAACAGATGCTGTGAGCTTTGGCTAACCACAGTTTAAAAGATGCGAGTGTTGGAGCCTCCCGTCACAGCAAAGCCTGACTGTTCTTGCCGGTAAGATGGGGTTAACTGTCATCCCTGCTAAGAGTCCTCCATGTGAATAGCTAATGGATCTGCTGTTTCTCTGTACAATTCTGACATTCAGCCAAGGCTAGCAGGTCAGAGCTGAGCACTTGTAGGCGGACTGGAGAAGAGTTGGGGTTCTGGGTGGACAGCGGAGAAGGGGAGTAAAAGCGGCGGAGGGGGGACACAATAGCCTTCTCTCTGTTCTTCTGGAATGCAAGGGTGAGTATGATGCGGTTATGAATAAACATCAGTCTTTTCTCATGCATGGCATCATCAGACTTGTTCATCTTCTCCATCCTCTATTCTTCTTTCATATCAGTGTGGTGAAATAAGAATCACCTCACAAGTTTCAAACTTTAGGACCAGTGGCATACGGTAATTGGAGTCAGATGAGCCCCGATTTAAATTTGGACCTTTCCCTCTGCATGTTTGTCAGATGCACGGGCCATTGTAGCGTTCTTAATCCTATAAAGACATGTGTTGCCCCCCCATCCTGGCTACTCCTTGTAATAATGTCCTCTTCCCTGGTATAATGGCCCCCATTCTGGTATCGTATCTCACATCCTGGGCCCCTTCTGCTTTTCTTCAGCACATTTTAAAAAGAAACAAACACTTCTACTCACCTTCATAAGCTCCTACATTGCACGGTGTCCTCTTCTGTAGCCAGGACAGGAACAGGAAGCCGACTTCAATGTGCTGGCACGGGCAGTGCGTGACGTGACTGGTAAGCCGACGTCAGCTGCCGGCCTCTGACCAGTCGTGTGTACTGCAGGTCTCTGCACCACAATACGTTTCACCTGAATGTGCGTCCGAGGACGCACCTTTAGGTGAAATTAACGTCTGGGGGTCACCCTTGCTCATGGGCCCAGTTGCATCCTCTGCAACTATGATCGTTATGCCTCTGTTTGGAAAAGCTGTGGGGGTGGAAAACCCTCCCAAAGTCTCAAGTGTGACTATGCCTAGTTGAGTAGGAATGTGTGTCGTGGTGTAATGAAGTAGGCTTGCAAGTCCATGCACAAGAAAAGCCTTAATGCAATCATTCTAATTTCTACTTAAATTTACCTGATCATTGTGATGTGATAATTTTTTTCCTACAAATCATTTGGTGGCAGTTATAGAGATTTTTCTGGTGTTTTAATATACACTGTTCAAAAAATCAAGGGAACACTTAGGCTAGTTTCACATTTCCAGCGGGCGCCTGGCGGCGCCCCCGGCATTTTGCCGCGGCGCCGCATCTGAAAACCTTTCACACTTCCGGCGGCCAAAATGCGTTTTTTTGCCGGATGGTTTCTGATGCTTGGAGAGATCAGAAACCATCCGGCAAAAACAAAAAACGTTACATGCAGCGTTTTTTCCGGACGCCGCAATGTACATTTGCGCCGCATCCGGACAAAACCGCATGCAACGCATTGACATGCGGCGCCATCCGGCGCTAATGCATGTCAATGCGAAAAAAGCCGCATGCGGCGCATCAGATTTTCAGATGCGGCGCTGCGGCAAAATGCCGGGGGCGCCGCCAGGCGCCCGCCGGAAATGTGAAAGGGGCCTTAAACAACAGGATATAGCTCCAAGTAAATCAAACTTCTGTGAAATCAAACTGTCCATTTAGGAAACACTGATTGACAATCAATTTCACATGCTGTTGTGCAAATGGAATAGACAACAGATGGAAATTATTGGCAATTATCAAGACGCTCAATAAAGGAGTGATTCTGCAGGTGGGGACCACAGACCGCATCTCAGTACCAATGCTTTCTGGCTGATGTTTTGTTCACTTTTGAATGTTGGTTGTGCTTTCACACTCGTGGTAGCATGAGACGGACTCTACAACCCGCATAAGTGGCTCAGGTAGTGCAGCTCATCTAGGATGGCACATCAATGCGAGCTGTGGCAAGAAGGTTTGCTGTGTCTGTCAGCATAGTGTTCAGAGGCTGGAGGCGTTACCAGGAGACAGGCCTGTACACCAGGAGACATCTAGGGGGCCGTAGGAGGGCAACAACCCAGGAGCAGGACTGCTACCTCCGCCTTCGTGCAAGGAGGAGCACTTCCAGAGCCCTGCAAAATGACCTCCAGCAGGCCACAAATGTGCATGTGTCTGCACAAACTGTTAGAAACCGACTCCATGAGGATGTTCTGAGTGCCCGACATCCACAGATGGGGGTTGTGCTCACAGCCCAACACCGTGCAGGACGCTTGGCATTTGCCCCAGAACACCAGGATTGGCAAATTCGCCACTGGCGCCCTGTGCTCTTCACAGATGAAAGCAGGTTCACACTGAGCACATGTGACAGAGTCTGGAGACGCCGTGGAGAGCGATCTGTGGCCTGCAACATCCTTCAGCATGACCAGTTTGGCAGTGGGTCAGTAATGGTGTGGGTGGCATTTCTTTGGAGGGCCGCACAGCCCTCCATGTGCTCGCCAGAGGTAGCCTGACTGCCATTAGGTACTGAGATGAGATCCTCAGACCCCTTGTGAGACCATATGCTGGTGTGGTTGGCCCTGTGTTCCTCCTAGTGCAGGACAATGCCAGACCTCATATGGCTGGAGTGTGTCAGCAGTTCCTGCAAGATGAAGGCATTGAAGCTATGGACTGGCCTGCCCGTTCCCAAGACCAGAATCCGATTGAGCACATCTGGGACATCATGTCTCGCTCCATCCACTAACGTCACGTTGCACCACAGACCTTCCAGGAGTTGGCGGATGCTTTAGTCAAGGTCTGGGAGCAGATCCCTCAGGATACCATCCGCCGCCTCATAAGGAGCACGCCCAGTCGTTGTAGGGAGGTCATACAGGCATGTGGAGGCCACACACACTACTGAGCATCATTTTGACTTGTTTTAAGGACATTACATTCCATTTTAATTTTGTGTGTGACTCCAAATCCAGGCCTCCATTGGTTAATAAATTTGATTTCCATTGATGATTTTTGTGTGATTTTGTTGTCAGCACATTCAACTTTGTACAGAACAAAGTATTCAATGAGAATATTTCATTCATTCAGATCTAGGATGTGTTATTTGAGTGTTCCCTTTATTTTTTTGAGCAGTGTATTTAAATATTTTTTATATTACTTATTTATATAGCGCCATTAATTCCACAGCGCTTTACAGACATTGAAATGACCTATCAAGGGGAATTAAATTCACAACACCAGAGCCTTGTTGTTGAATCTGTTAACCAGGGCTGTGAAGTCGGAGTCATTATAAAATGGACCGACTCAGACTCTTAAAATATATAATACATTGGGTTCAGTAGTTCAGTGCAGGATGTGCTGTAAATGTTTTCATAAGTAATTGGGAAAGTTATGAAATGTCCTATAAATGTCTGTTCTATTCCTGATTTTGACTTTTAGTTTAGATCAGGGGTCTCAAACTCAATTTATCCAGGGGCCGCTGGAGGTAGAATCTGGGTGAGGCTGGGCCGCATCAGGTTTTCCACAAGAAAAGCTCTTACAAAAACATTCCAATGTTATCAAATGTCCCAATGGGGACAGTGTTGATGATGTATGTATAGTGCTGTGGAGTTAATAGCGCAATATCAATGAATAAATATTATTCTTAATATTATGTTACAATACCAGGATCTGAGGATTTTCTGTTTCGAGGTCAAGAGCTCTCTGATGCATTGTTGCTGCCTGTCTCGCTGTCTTCCTCTTTTGACACTGCAGTGTGGTGGACAAGTAAACATTAACTGGTTAACATCAAGAAGTCATTCTCCCCCAGCGCTCATTCTCCCCAGCACTCATTCTCCCCGTTGCTTTTTCCCCATCACCCCGTCGTTGCTTTTCCCCATCACTCCCATAATTGCTTTTTCCCCCATCACCCCCATCATTGCTTTTTCCCCATCAGTGCTTTTCCCCCATCACTCCCATCATTGCTTTTCCCCATCATTGCTTTTGCCCATCACTCCCATCATTGCTTTTGCCCATCACTCCCATCATTGTTTTTCCCCATCACTCCCATCATTGCTTTTCCCCATCACTCCCATCATTGCTTTTACCCCATCACTCCCATCATTGCTTTTCCCCATCACTGTTTTTCCCCATCACTCTCCTGCACACACACACCACCTCTCACCTGTCCACACACACACACCTCTCACCTGTCCGCAGCATCACCGGTGCCCACGCTTCCTCACTCTGACAGAGCAGGCCTCTGAATGATGACGTCATCCAGCGGCGCTGCTCTCTGTGTCAAAGACAGGAAGCGCGGGCGGCGGCAGCAGCAGATGAGGCGAGTATGCCCGGCGCCCGCACTGACATCTTTCTGTGGTACCGCTCATTAAGCTCATGAATATGGGCGCCACGCCTATGAAAGTGGAGTGGCGTCCATATTCATGACCTTAATGAGCGGTACTATGAGTGACTGGGATTTCACATGCTGTGTCTCTCGCATGTGAGATCCCAGACAAGGGCCGCAAAATACTGTACCGAGGGCCCATGAGGTGAGGGCCGCAAACTAGTGTCCCGAGGGCCGCAGTTGGCCCGCGGGCCGCGACTTTGAGACCCCTGGTTTAGATGAATCTGTGCTGCACTTTATGTACATGCTCAGAAGTGACCAGTGCTGTGGGGTCGGAGTGGTGAAGGTAGTGAGGTCAATGAAATTGAGGAGTCTGAGCTGGTGGTTTGGCTTACTGATTCCTACTGTTAACAAACTCATACCAACTTTTTCTATCCCTCGCTGCTCCACTACCAATCTGTACTTCTAACAGGGACTTCTTGACTTGGACATGTGACCACTACAGCTAATCACTGTAGTGGTTCACCCCTGCAGCTAATGATTGGCCATATCTAGGATAAAACTGGGCCAATCTCCTCAACTTATCAGTGGGATGTGGATCCTTCACAGTTACGAGGGGCGATCATTAAAGATTTCCCCTGACCCTTTTCCTATGGACTGAGAGCAATGAATCTTGGCACAGTTATTACTTCTCTACATAGATGCCACCTAGGGACACACACTTCTCCCATCTCTTTAAGCAACTGTAAACACCTCGCTTGTAGAAGTCGACAGGTTTCTCCAAAAGCCAGGTTGTGACTTCGGAAATCAGTCTCATCATCTGGAAAATGCTTGCTCTCCAAAAATAACTCCATTGTTGGAAAGAGGTGGAAGTCCGATGGTGCGAGGTCGGGTGAATAAGAGGGATGCGGTAGAATTTTCAGAGCCACAGGAGCATGCTACCATTTGGGCAACATGTGAGTTGTGAACTGAAGCATTGTCTTGCAGAAGGCGGACACCTTTGGTGAGCATGCCACGTCTCTTGGCTTTGATAGCCTCCCGCAATTTCCGCAGCAGTGAAGCATAGTGTGCCCCCAGTGATCATGGTACCCTTTGCAGGAAAATCCATCAATACTACTCTGTGCTGGTCCTAAAATACTGTGAGCATGACGTTGCCTACTGAGGGTTGGGTAAGTGCCTTCTTTGGAGGCGGTGACTCATGATGCTTCCAATGCATCGACTGGACTTTAGTCTCAGGATCATAATGATGGACCCAGCTTTCATCCTGTGTAATCAGTCTGCTGAAAAAGTCCTCCTGGTTTCCATGGCACATCGTCAATAGAGCCTGAGCGCATGCGACTCGCTCCTGCTTCTAGAAAGGTGTGAGCAGCCGGGGAACCAAGCGAGCGGATACCTTATGCATGTGAAGATGGTCTTGGATAATTTTTTCCACGGACCCCACACTAATCTTGACATTTTGGACTAGGTGGCGAATGGTCACGTGGCGATCTTCCAAAATTGCGACCTCCACTTGCTGGATGGTATATTCATCAATAGCAGAGTGGGGAGCTGTTTGCACCGAAGTCCGACCACATTTGAATTGACAATGCCAGTTCTACATCATATGATGAGGAATCATCACCATAAACCTATTTCATCTCATCGAACGTCTCCTTTGGTGTGCGGCCTTTCAAGTAAAGGAACTTGATGACTGCTCTGTATTCCACTGGGTCCATTATCAAACCTCACACCACTTCAGCACCTGTGAAATCAAGACCCTTATCAGTTCTGAGTTGCAAATTGACACGTAAGCTATAGAGATGTATATCCTTACACGTGCAGCTTCAGCGTCCTGTGATAAATAGAAGTGGGTCAGGGGAAATTTTTAATGAACGCCCCTCGGGTAATTTACTTAATGTGAATAAAATAAGAATTCCCATAGTAACAAAGCTGCACACATTTCTGCAAAAAGGTGACTGACGGACCCTGGGCACCAAGCATTTTCATACTTACAAGTGTACGATGAGTATTGTGAAAGTTACTTAGTCGTTGTGTATTTTTTGCTTGTACCAGCAATTTCAACTTCTATTTGCACACCCAATGCCAGATATTTTGGAGGAGAACAAGATACTTTCCGTGCAGAGAGCCTGGATAGACTTGTCACTTTTTCCATCATCCAGATTTTTCTCTAAATTCTTTGAAGACTATTTAACTGCCGGAGCTTATTTTAGTCTGTAACACACTTTATTAATTTTAGCTGTGTAACAAAATGGTATTAGAGAGGTCGTCGTATGAATCTCTCTATACCAAAAGCTCAAATACTGTTGCATAAACCATATAATTTGTCAATCTTTTTTTTTGTTTCTGCTCATCTGTGGTCTCTGGACATCAGACGACATACCATAGTCCCTTCTTACTTGCCCTGCTGCTATTTCATTAGCAGGGCAGATCAGGGAGTGGGTGTCCAGCAGCACTAATCTCATTAAGCTGGACGTGCACATTGCTAGACGCTTTTAACACCAAGAAGCAACATTGTCATAACTTTTCACTTGATTTTTTTTTTTTCAACAAGTGGAAGAAATGTTAATTTCCTTTGATCTGTGCACTAAACGTGATGTTTAAAGGGAACCGGTCAGCAGTTTTGGCCAAAATAAGATACGGCCACTGCCTTTCAGTGCTTATCTACAGCATTTGATGCTGTAGATAAGCCCCCCCCCCCCCCCCCCCGATCTGACCAGAAAGATAAGAAAAATGTTTTATTATTCTCACCCGGGGGGGGGCAGTCTAGTCCTATGGGTATCTCGGGTCCTGGTCCAGCGACTCCCATCTTCTTGCGATGCCGCCGTCTTGCTTGCTTCACAGGCTCTCCGACATTGCGCTCCTGCGCAGGCGTACTTATCTGCCCTGTTGAGAGCAGAGCAAATTCCTGCAGTACGCAGGCACTGGGCCTCTCTGACATTTCCCGGCGCCTGTGCACTGAAGTACTTTGCTCTACCCTCAACAGGGCAGATAAGTACGCCTGCGCAGGAGCGCGATGCCGGGGATCCATGAAGCAAGCAGGAGGACATTATCGCAAGAAGATGGGAGGCGCTGGACCCGGACCCGCGACACCCATCGGAACGGAGCGCCCCCCAGTTGAGTATAATAAAACTTTATTTTTCTTATCTTTCAGGTCGGATCGGGGGCTTATCTACAGCATTATAGAATGCTGTAGGTTAGCCCAGAAAGGCAGTGGTCGTATTTTATATCAGCCAAAACTGCTGACAGGTTCGCTTTTAATGTTGGGATTGCTTAAAAAAATATTTAGACTTGAGAGTCCTCAGTGGTTGATACCTTTTAATGGCTAACTGAAAAGATGGTAACAAATTGCAAGCTTTCGAGACTACTCGGGTCTCTTCAGAGGGCAATAAAACTTTCACTCCTTATCTATGAACTGTTCCAATATTTATGTTCATCCCTCTGCCATAATGACAGTTCTGCTTCACGTCACTTGTCTTACCTATTGCATTATTCCTGTGTCCTGTTGTGTATGAATATGTGATTCTTCAGATTTTGTATTAGTCTTCGCCTGATGAAGAGACCTGAGTAGTCTCGAAAGCTTGCAATTTGTTACCATCTTTTCAGTTAGCCATTAAAAGGTATCAACCACTGAGGACTCTCAAGTCTAAATATTTTTCTATCTACTGGCTAAGGCCTGTTTCACACATCCGTTTTTCCCCTTGCGGCGCCCCCGGCATTTTTTCGCAGCGCCGCATCACAAAACCGTATGCGCCGCATGCGGTTTTTTTTCCCATTGACTTTTATTAGCGCCGCATGGCGCCGCATGTCACTGCGGCGCGTCCGGTTGGTGCCGGATGCGGTGTCTGGAAAAAACGTTGCATGTAACGTTTTTTGTCTGCGGCGAAAAAGCCGCATGCGCCGGATGCGGCGCATGCGGTTCTTTTTTACAATGAAAGTCTATGGACGCCGCAATGCGCCGCATCGCGGCGTCTGCCGCATCCGGTTTGTTAATTGATATACCAGCCCACAGCAAACAGATACAAGGAAGTACCACCCCTCAGCAAACATATAAAAAAAAAATTGGGTGGGACATCAGACACAGCCACAGAGAGACACGGAGAGCCACAGAAAGCAGCCACCGACGCAGCCACCGGACTCGCAGCCAGGATCCGTACCATGGAGCGCCAGGAAAACAGACGGTAAATATGAACCACCCACCCCCAAATTCAAAAATTTAAAATACATATGTCACCAATGCTGTGTGAGCTGATGTTTATTTTTTGTGGCCTGGTACATTATATATTTAATGTTTTTTCTGTGATGGGGATTGGTTCCCCAGGTATTTAATGAAATTAAATTGCCGATGATGGGGTGGGTCCCCGAGTTTAAAATGCATTTGTTTGGGAACTTTATTGTGTATTCACTCCATGTTCAGTGTGGAATAGACACCACGAGTTAATCTCTGTGACGTGATGGGGTGGATCCACATACGGCGGCGACTTCGCAGGCGCTGACGCCGCTGCTCCTCAAACTTTAGCTCCTTCTCCAGAACGATAAACCTCAATCGATTCATCTCCGCAGTAAAATCAACAAGATTCCTGAAGATATTGCCGATAATGGGTTCCATGTTCGCCAATCACTTGCTACTTGCTCTTCTCTCCAAACTGCACTTTCTCCTCTACAACCTGTCAAAGAAGGGATGTAGGAGCAGTGTATATATAGGATTACAGTAGCCAATCATATTTGGAACCCCAAAAAGGGCCCCAAAATGGGCGTGCTTAAAAGCCGGATCCGGCGCATTACGGCGTCAACGGATGCCAACCGGATACACCGGATGAGACGTATGCGGTTTTTTGCCGCATTCGTGAACCGGATGCGGCGAAAAAACCGGATGCGGCACATCCGTTCAGAGAAAATACCGCATGCGGCGCTGCGGCTAAATGCCGGGGGCGCCGTTTAGGCGCCCGCCGGATGTGTGAAACAGGCCTAACACGGTACGAAGATACACATCTTTCCTATATCAAAATGGGGGATTGCTTAACAAACAGGTAATCCCTCCATGTGTTTTGGCTGTCTACCGCCACAAAACATGCAGCTGCAGGGACTCAAAAATATTATCCGAGCCCACCCAAGATACTCGGCTAACACCTGAGCATGCTTGGATAACGTGATCCAAGCACGTTTGCTCACCACTAATCATTATCCATTTGTAGAAGCCATCTTTTCAACTTCAGCTTTTATACAGCTGGTATTCTGTTTGCCTCAAGAATTTGTTGAAATGTCATTGAATCCATTCTTCACTCTACCCTTGCCATTGATTGCAAAACAACACCAATTCATGATTGATCCAACCCCATGCTTAATGGTTTGCAAGATGTTCTTTTCCTGAAATTCTGTGCCCTTTTTTTCTACACACATACCTTTGATCATTGTGGCCAAAGAGTTTTATTTTAACCTCATTGGTCCACAGGACTTGTTTCCAAAATGCATCAGGCTTGTTTAAATGTTTATTTGCATACTTCTGACGCTGAATTTTATGGTGAGGAAGCGGGAGAGGTTTTCTTCTGATGACTCTTCCATGAAGGCCATATTTGTGCAGGTTTCTCTGAACAGTAGAACAATGTACCACAACTTCCGAATCTGCTAAATCTTTCTGAAGGTCTTTACAGTCAAGGTTCTGATTTGCCTCTCTAGCAATCCTATGAGCAGCTCACTGAAATTTTGCTTAGTCTTCCAGACCTTATCTTGACCTCCACTGTTCTTGTTAACTGCCATTTTTTTAATTACATTTCAAGCTGAGGAAAGGGCAACTTAAACGCTTTGCTATCTTTTTTTTTTTTTTTTTTTTATAGCCTTCTCCTGCTTTGTGGGCCTCCACCATTTTTGTTTTCAGAGTGCTAGGCAGCTGCTTAGAAGAACCCATGGCTGCTGGTTTTTGGCACAAGGTTATACGCGGCTGGCTTTTTTTTTTTTAAAGCTGGGAAATTTGCATTACCTTGCCTTTCCTAACGATGATGGTGAAAAAGCCATAACCCTAAGGTCTGAAACTTTGCTCAAAGTCATCTGAGCACACATCTCCAAGGGTGCCCAAACCTATTCTGCCCATTTTCCTTTTTGTAACTTTTAAAATGTGTAAAATATATAATATATATTTGTATTATTATTATTATTTATTATTTTTTTTTTTTTCTAAAGCACAAAGGAAATGTGTCATCTTTAACTTGTTTTGGTACAGTGATCCTTGGTGGTAGTGGTTTCCCATTTAGCCATTTAGATTGTAGAATGAATGCAGGTGTAACAGAAGATTGTGACAACAGCTTGAATCATGAAAAGCAGTGAGCTTGATTCTTGTCCTACAATAGGAAAAGAAGCTTCATGGTTGCTGACCTAATCATTCACAATGAAAAACAGCTCCAGTGCATCCTGGCTGCTGAAAACAAGTAGATGGGAAGGTGCACTGAACTGTTTGGCCATGCCAAGGGTGCACGAGCGCCTGTACTACTTGCATTCTTTATATATTCTATTGTGTTTTACGGTGCTGTCCCATTTATTATTTTTTTTATTTTTTTTGCATTCCCCAGTATTCCCCATGTGGGTAAATGACCACGTGGTCATGAACAAGTTGCATCATGTGGTCACATGAAAAACCAGAGGTGGACAATTAACGTTCCCGAGGGGCCAGATGACACTGTAACTGTTGTGGAGGGCTGAACCAATAAGCTGAAATTGATTCTTAATATAATTTTATATTAATATTAATTGTAATATCACTTAATGTTCAGCACAGCTAAGTATGCTGCCATTCCCCAAATACTGTATGAACCCATACACAGCCCCCTATATACACCATGAGCTCAAACACCGCCACTACATACCATGAGTCCATACTCAGCCCCTATATACAGTATGAGCCTCCACATAGTCCCTTTATATACAGTGTGAGCCCCCACATAGCATCCTATATACATGCAAACATCACACACATGAGAAAAAAAAGACATACCTTGCTCCCGTTCCCCTGGCGCTCTGCTCTGGTCTCCGATTCTCCACAACAGACATGATGAGGTGATGTCATCGCGTCTGCTGTCTCACACGCTGACTGGTGGAAGAAGGCGCTAGCTGCCCCTCCTCCACCAATGTATTCACCACTGTCTGCATTCTGAGGATGCACATAGGGTGGTGGTGAGAGCATGGTGCGGCCCGTGGGCCACTGTTTCTGCCTTTGAGCTGTCTCTGTCCGGGGACCGGACTGGAACAACCAGAGGGCCCGCGTGTTGGCCGCAGATTGCCAAGCTCTGGCCTAGCTGCATCAGTAATACAGGGAAATATGACTGCTAACATTTCTTCTGAGACATTTCAGCCCCATCGATTTGTGCTAATACATGGCGTTTATTGGTACCCTTAATCACAAGAAGCGATCAAAGCCCATAGAAGTTTAAAAACGCCCTGTTTTTTTCCATACTGCAGAGCCATTTGCTTTACTTGTGCCCTTCCTGGTACTCTAACATGGACTACGATCCCTTTTGGTTCCGTAGAAAATCTGGAGCACACAGAAGTGCACCCCTAACAGGCGGCGTGGGTGCCAGGCTGCATCTCCATGCAGGCTCCTCCACCTTAGCTGTCAGTGTGCTTGAAGCCTCACTTCCCAGACAGAGTTGCTGCCTGACCTGATCCATGTTTTCTAACCAGACCTGTGAATGATCCCATAGGAACACCCCTGGCTCTTGGGCTAATCAGTCTCCTGTGGTTGTGACTGCCCGACGTTGTGACATCTGCAATGCTCAGCACATGCTGAGGACGTCCAATATAGAAGTAGGATATTGAACAAATCTACCCTTTTGTCACAGCGCCCCTTGCCTATGCTCCTTGTCCTGGCTCTTCCCTGCTAGTGATCTTCACGTATGACCCCTTGTTTCTGATTAAATCCCTGGTATGGCAGCTCTGAGACTGATTGGATTCTTTATATTTTACATGTGAAATCAAAATCCCTGTTAAATGAGAACATTTTTGCTTTCATCTTAGGTTTTCCCTTCCACTCTGGAAAAGGCGAGATGGGTGAGAACTCGTATGCTTGCCCTGGGTTGCAGAAGTTCTCCTCTCTAGGCCTTGTATAATGTTTCATGTCTGTCTCATGTTTCCTGCTGGGGGAAGCCCACCATTGCTGTGTGTTCACCAGATGTTGGGATAGGAAGGGCTCAGCAGTGCAGGCTCACAAATGGTTGGGATTCCCAGCTGTTACCTTGTTCTCCTGTTTCACATCTAGAATACAGACATGGCCGTCTGATTGTCCACAGGGTGTGTTTCCTGCTAATGGAGACTCCTGCTGTGTGCTTTTTGTTGTGTGACCTACTAGGAGCAACATGCATTCACATCTCATGCTTTTATATGGAAAGTATGTGATATGTGTGCGTGTCCGCTTAAATTTCTTTACTCCTTTAGTGTCTTGTAGGATTGCTGATTCCAACAGGACGCGCTATAGAGTACAAGTCCTCTTCCTCTCTGAAGAGGCAATTTGCATATTAATATAGTAAGCTTTTCAGGCTGTGAAACATAGTTTAGTTGTCCCTACTTGCTGGACAGGTGTGCCAGTTTTGCCATATCTGTGCTGCGTTATCTTAATATTTGCTCCTGAGTTCGAGTCCCAATATAAAGGCAAACATTATTAAGCCTAAATCTGACCATTAGAAAACACTGGTGTTTCACGGAGGTCCATCCGTTACAGGGACTTAGTTTGAATAGTCATTCGGTGCTGACAGTCGCCCTGCTCGGTGCATCATGGTGGAGGTCAATCATTTATATGCACCTTCCCACCTGCTTGTTTTCCCTCAATCGCCACCTCGCCTTATTTGATTGGCAGGTCTGCTTCATAGACCCAGAGAAGGGTGGAGATAGAGGGGGAAAACAAGCAATGTGTATATAAATGATTGGCCCCGCCATGGAGCGCCTGTGCTTAGTTTGAACAGTCATTCTGTGCTGATGGTCCCTTTTTATGACTGCTCATTGTAGGGCATCATACTGTACCACCATGCAGCGGGTCAATGAATATGAAGAGGCAGTCATCCGAGGAGCCTAAGCGTGCGTTCATATTGTTGGCTTCAATGTAAACGGTACAGTGAGGTGGACACAATTACCGGAAAGGCGACAGCCAGTTCACACTAACTATGCTATATGTGCACTAAAAGTTGACGTACACTCTAAATATGGCTAAATGCCAAGTTCAGTCTTTTCTGATTTTCTTTATAGAAAAGTAAAAATGTGGTCGGTTTCTGTCTTGCAGGTCGGTCCTTGATGGGCACCCTCACCTAATCTTCTGCACAATATTCCGCTATGGCGTTTGATTCGTCACCTTCTGCTCTGCCGCATGTTTCACAACACTTCAATATTCAGACTGTTGACACCGGGCAAGAAAATCCTTTTGAGGACTTATGTAGCCTGGAAAATGGACGGCATTATGATGTGGTTCCAACTGTGGTGTGTTCCTTGTGTTGCCTTTTTGGACTTGTATATGTATTTTTTGGTAAGTAAAATGATTGCATTTTAGTTTGATTTGGAGAAGAAATAGAACACCTCAATACACTCCTCACACAATTGTAACTTTAAGGCTATGTGCACACGTTCATGAATCTTTGCAGAAATTTCTTGAGAAAAAAATTGACTTTTTCGCAGGAAATCCGGATGCGTTTTTATGCGCATTTTTACCACTTTTTTTTCCTGAACATTCTAGGTCAATAATATAGCGGGAAATATGCAAATTTACAGCGAAATTAATGAACATGATGCGTTTTTTACCCCAATGCGTTTTTTTCGCGGAAAAAAAACGCACCATGTGCACAAAAATTGCAGAATGCATTCTAATCATAGGATGCTTAATGCATTATTATTATTATTTATTATTATTATAGCGCCATTTAATCCATGGCGCTTTACATGTGAGGTGGGGTATACATAATAAATACAAGTACAGTAATCTTAGACAATACAAGTTACGACTGGTACAGTAGAAGAGAGGACCCTGCCCGTGAGGGCTCACAATCTACAAGGGATGGGTGAGGATACAGTAGGCGAGGGTAGAGCTGGTCGTGGTTTGGTGGATCTGTGGTTACTGCAGGTTGTAGGCTTGTCGGAAGAGGTAGGTCTTCAGGTTCTTTTTGAAGGTTTCCATGGTAGGCGAGAATGCATGCGTTTTTTAAGCGGGAAAACCGCCGCAAAAACGTGAAAAATCCTGAATGTGTGTGCACATAGCCTAAGACACATTGTAGAAGAAGTCTTCCTTTAAAGGGGAAGCTACCATCAGAAAATGACCTATTGATTAAAACAAGTTTTTTTTTTTTTTTTAAATGTATTTTTGTTTAAATATTGGCAATGCTATTTTTTCCCTCTTTATTATATAAAATTAGTAATCTTGCAATTTTCACATTGGCCATTGGAGCTGTTTTACACTTGTATTTTCCTGTCCTTTCAGGAAGAGTTTACAGTTTTCTAATTACAGGCAAGGTTACAATGATGGCTAATGCCTCACAGGATCCACCAATTACAATAAGCGATGTCACAGCGGACCCTGCTCCCCTTCCTTCACAATGACCTTTTTACATACTCATACACTTCAATACAAAAGATAGTCTGGGTCTAACCTTTATGGCTATATATATACACTGCTCAAAAAAATAAAGGGGACACTCAAATAACACATCCTAGATCTAAATGAATGAAATATTCTCATTGAATACTTTGTTGTGTACAAAGTTGAATATGCTGTAAACATAATCACAAAAAAATCATCAATGGAAATCAAATTTTTGAACCAATGGAGGCCTGGATTTGGAGAGACCCCCAAAATGAAAGTGGAAACAAATGAAAATGAAAATCAAAACAAGACAAAATTAAAGTGAAAACAAGTCAAAATGATGCTCAGTATTGTGTGTGGCCTCCACGTGACTGTGTGACCTCCCTACAACGCCTGTGCATGCTCCTTATGAGGTTGCTGATGTTCTCCTGAGGGATCTCCTCCCAGACCTGGACTAAAGCATCCGTCAACTCCTGGACAGTCTGTGGTGCAACGTGACGTTGGTGGATGGAGCGAGACATAGAATCATAGAATGGTAGAGTTGGAAGGGACCTCCTGGGCCATCTAGTCCAACCCCCCTGCTCAAAACAGGATTCTCTAAATCATCCCAGACAGATGTCTGTCCAGCCTCTGTTTGAAGACTTCCATTGAAGGAGAACTTACCACCTCTCGTGGCAGCCTGTTCCACTCCTTGATCACCCTAACTGTCAAAAAGTTTTTTCTAATATCTAATCTGTGTCTCCTCCCATTCAGTTTCATCCCATTGCTTCTAGTCTTTCCTTGTGCAAATGAGAATAAAGATGATCCTTCTACAATGTGACAGCCCTTGAGATATTTGTAGACCGCTATTAAGTCTCTTCTCAGTCTTCTTTTTTGCAAGCTAAACATTCCCAAATCCTGTAACCGTTCCTCATAGGACATGGTTTGCAGACCGGTCACCATTCTGGTGGCTCTCCTTTGAACTTGCTCCAGTTTGTTGATGTCTTTTTTAAAATGTGGTGCCCAAAACTGGACACAGTATTCCAGATGAGGTTTGACCAAAGAGGAGTAGAGGGCAATAATGACCTCACGTGATCTAGACTGTATGCTTCTGTTGATACATCCTAGAATTGTATTTGCCTTTTTTGCTGCTGCATCACACTGTTGACTCATGTTCAGTCTGTGATCAATTAGTATACCCAAGTCTTTTTCACATGTGCTGTTACTTAGCCCTATTCCTCCCATTTTGTATATGCTTTTTTCATTTTTATTGCCCAGATGTAGTACTTTGCATTTTTTCCCTGTTAAAATCCATTCTGTTAGTTGCTGCCCACTGCTCCAGTTTATTTATATCTTTTTGAATCCTCTCTCTCTCTTCTCTATTATTAGCTACCCCTCCTAGCTTTGTGTCATCAGCAAATTTGATCAGTTTACCCTCAATTCCTTCATCTAAATCATTGATAAAGATGTTGAACAATACAGGGCCCAAAACAGAGCCTTGTGGTACCCCACTTGAGACATTCTTCCAACTGGATGTGCAGCCATTTACGACCACTCTTTGAGTCCGATCACTAAGCCAGTTATGAATCCACCTAACAGTTGCCTTGTCCATTCCATACTTAGTCATTTTTTCAATAAGGATTGTGTGAGATACTTTGTCAAATGCTTTGCTGAAGTCAAGATATACTATATCTACAGCATTTCCCTGATCCACCCAGTCAGTGATTCTGTCATAGAAGGAAATTAAGTTAGTCTGACATGACTTATTAGTTACAAACCGTGCTGTCCCAGATGTGCTCAATCGGATTCAGGTCTGGGGAACGGGCAGGACAATCCATAGCTTCAATGCCTTCATCTTGCAGGAACTGCTGACACACTCCAGCCACATGAGGTTTGGCATTGTCCTGCATTAGGCGGAGCCCAAGGCCAACCGCACCAGCATATGGTCTCACAAGGGGTCTGAGGATCTCATCTCTGTACCTAATGGCAGTCAGGCTACCTCTGGCGAGCACATGGAGGGCTGTGTGGCCCTCCAAAGAAATGCCACCCCACACCATTACTGACCCACTGCCAAACCGGTCATGCTGAAGGATGTTGCAGGCAGCAGATCGCTCTCCACGGCGTCTCCAGACTCTGTCACGTCTGTCACATGTCCTGAGTGTGAACCTGCTGCTTGCAACATCCTTCAGCATGGCCGGTTTGGCAGTGGGTAAGTAATGGTGTGGGGTGGCATTTCTTTGGAGGGCCACACAGCCCTCCATGTGCACGCCAGAGGTAGGGATAAGATACCACAGGTAGGCAGCAGGAAGCCTACTGTCAATCACTAGGACATTGGCAGTCATGCCCCATCAAGGGAGCAGAAGAGAAGCTGCTGCTCTGACGTGACGTCAGCTGAAGCCACTGAATCACTGTCAAAAGCGTCTGTGACTGCTCTGTACCGGCAGAGATCAGTGCCAAGCACAGCAGGCAGATAGTTGGCAACTACCTGCCTGTTAGTCTTAGGTCCATAGTAATAAATAGTCTTGAATAACCGCCATTCAGCTGTCCAGGCACAATCTGGATTGGCACTATGCTAACCGCACAGTAGTGGAAAATATTTTAGCAATCATAAAAATTGCTTTAAAAAAAAAAAAATATATATATATATATATATATATATATATATATATATATATATATATATATATATATATATATATATATATATATATATATATATATATATATATATATACATACATACATTTCTCATGGTTAATTTTAGGCTGGTTTGATAGTCTGAATATAGACCTCCAGGTGCAGGCCGGCCAATGCTCTCCTGACCTGAACTCTGTAGCTTCATACACATATATGTTACTGCTGAAATCTGGTCAGGAGACGCTCGGCCGGTCCGGATATCACTGTCTGAACTTGGACCGTAAAACACGAATGTGTGAGAAACTGGCTGTAAACTTGCAGGACAGGAGAGTAAATGTATGATTGCAGAGGGGACTGGCCATGGGATCCCCCTCCATCCTCTAATTAAAAAAAAAAGTCCCAAGAGCGACTTGTGGGAGTCCCATCGATGGCACCCTCACAATAATACTTGTATCACCCATCCACAGTATAGGATAAATTAATTATATATATATATATATATATATATATATATATATATATATATATATATATATATATATATATATATATATATATATATATATATATATGGAATAACACTATAACTACTGCATCTGAGAAACGAGAAAATTTTTCTAATACCTCTTGGGTGCCCAGAGACAAACTAAAGTTTGGATGTAATCCCAGTATGTTGGAAATAAGGCATCCTATTACCAAAAAAAAGACCATGGTCTGCCGTAGGGTCAGCATTGTAAGCAATGTATTGCCTCCTGTATATACTTTAACCAAAGTTTCTGCTGTCCTTCTCTGCAGGTTACCGGTGCTTCAAAGCCATCATGTTTCTGTCCGGTCTGCTGGCTGGTTCAGCGGTTATTTTTTTACTTTGTTACAAAGAGCGAATCCTGGAAACTCAGCTGAGCCTGGAGCTAAGTGCGGGCATCGCCTTGGGCATTGGCCTGCTTTGTGGACTGGTCACTATGCTTGTGCACAGCGTGGGCCTGTTCATGACCGGCCTGATTCTTGGACTTCTGCTGGCCACCGCTTGTCTTGTGGGCTTGGAGCAGGTCTTCCATCCCCCCACTGCCTGGATTCCTATAGGCGCCATGATGGGCTCTGCTATGCTCTTTGCTGTATTGACTCTGCAGTGGCAAAAGCTTTTCACTGTGATTTCCACCGCCACCTTTGGGGCTGCTATATTGACTGTGTGCACAGATTATTTCATTGAATTGATGCTGCTGGTGCAGTACATCTACGACTGTCTCCGCCTCAACGTGTCGATTCCCCTCTGCTGGTTCAGTTGGGTGGTTCTTGGCATTTGGCCAGTGTTGAGCATTCTGGGAATTGTAGTCCAGTGGAAGCTGACAGCTGAAGGCTTCTCGCATACAGACGGTGAGTACAGTTGTGTTTTGTGGTAAGTGTTGGCATTTGCTAAAATAACATAATTTTACTTTATCGGAGGTTAAGATATAGGCAAGGTTTCCTTTAATCTCAGATAAGGAGGATGGTAGCACCCAGTTGTAAAAATGTAACAGACATCTGAGAGATTGTTCTCCAGCATGGTGCTGCGGCGCATGCAAGATGTCTCTAGAATGATGGCACTAACCAGAGAAAGTGGCCAAAAAATGCTTATTGTTCAGCATTGTGATTGCAAACAAGGTTAATAATGCAACATATGTGATTCGTCTGAGCTGTAATATGGGACCTATTTGAGTGCATCTAAACAGAAATCGGGACCTGCTCCTTTGCCGTATTTAAAGGTACTTTTCTCTTAAGAACAATCGACCTGTTGGAGCATTGTATTGCAGCTCACTAGCGGAGAGCCTAAGGACAGTCGCTTTCTGCTATACAGCCCGCTATGTGTCTGAGGTCTGACCCGGAGCAAAAAAAGAGAATAGCCCCTTACACAGAGGGCTGGAGAGTTTGTGATCTGCATGGACTTCAACATCAAACTTTAGTTTATGACCAGGAATAAATGATCAACAGAATTTTCACATGGCGGTTGACATGTATTCCATGGTGAAATCGAAGTCTGTGTCCCATGAATGTGACTGGGGTTTCAATAAGGATCCAAGAAAAAGAAAAAAATTGGCACACCAACTGAAATAAAAATAAAAAAGAGTTTATTCGTCTTTCAAGCCATGTTTAAAATATCCAAAACACCTGACGCGTTTCTGGTGCACCAAAAGCACCCTTAGTCATAGACATATTAAAAACAAAATACATAGAGGTAATATAGAGCATTGTAGCCAATCAAAAAATACAAGCAATTAATACAAATAGAGACAGGTGATAGAGTATCAACATGAACTTTACATACAAAGAACCCTAATAAATATAATACAAATCATTCCTAGAGTTCATACCTCTAGGAAATTTTGTATCCAATTTAAGTATCCAAAATGCTTCCTGCATTGTCAGACATTTATGTCTATTACCACCTCTAATTGGGGTTTGAACTTTCTCCACGCCACAAAAAGAACAAACTAAGATCACCTCTGTGCACATTTATAAAATGTTTTGCTGTTCCGGAATGCACTGTGTTTTTAATTTCAATATTCTTCAAATGTTCGGCTATTCTTTTTTTTTTTTTGAAGAATATTGAAATTAAAAACACAGTGCATTCCGGAGCAGCAAAACATTTTATAAATGTGCACCGAGGTGATCTTAGTTTGTTCTTTTTGTGGCGTGAAGAAAGTTCAAACCCCAATTAGAGGTGGTAATAGACATAAATGTCTGACAATGCAGGAAGCATTTTGGATACTTAAATTGGATACAAAATTTCCTAGAGGTATGAACTCTAGGAATGATTTGTATTATATTTATTAGGGTTCTTTGTATGTAAAGTTCATGTTGATACTGTTTCACCTGTCTCTATTTGCTTGTATTTTTTGATTACAATGCTCTATATTACCTCTGTGTATTTTGTTTTTAATATGCCCATGACTAAGGGTGCTTTTGGCGCACCAGAAATGTGTCAGATGTTTTGCATATTTTAAACATGGCTTGAAAGACGAATAAACCCTTTTTTTTTATTATTTTTTATATCAGTCGGTGTGCCGATTGTTTTTTTTTTTTTTTTTTTTTTTTTTTATTTATTTTTTTTCCCCTTTTCTTGGATACTTGCTGCTTTCACCAGTGAAAACTGCACCCACCTGTTCTACATTGGACCCAGCCCAATTGGGGCTTGCAAGTGGATTACGTTTGGAAGCTCCTACACCTCTTTCTCTGGGGTTTCAATAACCTCATTTACATAAATTAGAAAATATACAAGTTGGAAAAAAAATAAATAAAATTGCATGCTACTTATAGCTGCAGATGCTGCATGGAAAAGCCAATGGTTTAGGTCAAGGCCAATCAAAATGTGGTTCTGCCACACTGCAAATTGTGGCTCACATTCAGGAAACCTCATAGAAAAAGAAACCGGTCAGATTGCCAATGCACTAACAGGATGCAGCAGACCCATAATTAATGTGGGGGCAGCACAGGTGCAAAATATTGATGGAGCAACCACTCATAAACCTACCAATTCATAGAGAGGGTTGTTGCCTAGTATTAAAAATGCACACAGAAGAGGCTTGCATAGGGCGCCAGTCACACAGGTACGTGTGATGCCCAGTGTCTGGCTTACAGCCTATTGATGATGCCCTATTAGATTAGGCGGGATGTCCAGCACTATCTAAGTGTACCCTCATAAAACAGACTGAAGGGCCGGCTGCATCCTGCATAAAAATGGAAAGATGTGCAATAAAAAGATGAAAAATGAGGTATTGGTTGATATTTTGGCAAAATATGCAAGCTCGCAAGCCACGTGGGGGTCTACTGCATCCTGCAAGTGCATTGGTAATCTGACCTGTTGTTGGTTAAGGATGTTTATTTATCTGTGATGTGTTTTACAATGCAAATTTTGTGAACCAAGCCCTTAGTTTTATAATGTCTTAAATGTATATGTGCACTTGCGGAGAACCTTTTTTTTAATAAATGGCTATTTCGTAGGGAAATGTGTAGACCATATACTGTAATCTGTTGCAAGTCACTGATCTCATACTTGACCGTTACCATCTGTGTGATGCTCTGCAGTGTGTATTCAGGTCAACAAGGGTTAAAGGTTAATGGGAAAGGTTGATAATATATTGTGACTTCCGGCTCTAAGGTTACTGAGGACTGAAGACCCCACAAGTTCTGGGTCTGCCGCAATCCCTGTCAAGGACAGAATGCAGCTGTTACTTGGAGATCTGATCCAGGCTTCCTAAAGTCTCGGTCACTGAAACAAGAGGCGAAGGTGGTGACCGCATCCAGAATGCAGAGAATTCCTTTTATTAGGTCATCACAAATACAGAGAGCCCAAATACATTGTCTGTATTACTGTCTAGCTTATTGTGGTGTCGTTATTTTTTGTTTTGTTTTTTTTTTGTCTCCTGTGTCCAATTTGAGCTAAACCAAAATCCTGTTCAATATTCAACATGTACATGTCTGTATCTCTAACATGGTTATTAAAGAGACACAAGTATAATTTAGGGGCACGTACACACGCACATAACATTAGATTGACTAATGGTCGCGGGCGACATGAATCCAAGCCTGGCTGCACAATTGTAGTCTGGCATGTTTTTCTCTGTTTCTGAGAAGGCGTAGTTTGTGTAGTCATCTGGGGACTATAAGGAGAGACCTGACTAGTCCAGCGCCGCCCTCAGTCTGCTTCTCCCTGCCTGGTGTAATTGATGGGTCTCTCCCTGTCACTTGGAGTGGGGTGGGATGGGGTTCACAGTAAAACTTACTGGGCTGCGATCGAGCCTCGGATTTCATGCTGCCAAATCTAAGAACAGGTTCCCCTGTAAGCCCTCTTCATTTGGTATCCTATACTGCCCAAATAGGAATACAGTGTACAGCTGACTATGGTGATCAGGCACGCCATGCTAATTGACCAAAACGTGGACTTAACGCATCTTTTTCATTAACCAGGAATTTTAGTTGCTTTCTATCTAGTTGTCATGCTGACACTAAATACTGGATCCACAGTCCAAGCTCGGAAGTCACAGGCCATCAGTGCCCTCTTTAGTAGTGACAAGTGGTGCGCCCTGTTTCACCCCAATTGCTATTACTTAGCGCAGAAGTCTAAAGGGTAATGGACATTTTTATGGTTTAGTAATACATGAAAATAAGAGACATTTATAATATCTCTTATTAGAGAGATCTGTTTGTTTATTCTCCTGGACTGATCTAATTCCAAACCATCTTGGTATTGTCTGCATGACAGTCCGTCCTTTTGGAGACATTAATTTCTGTAACTTTTTTACATTTTACCTTTTAAAAACTTAGTCCATGTACGGTTCTTTCTTAATTTGACAGTGATTATAAGCAGACGCCAGAAGCGCCTCCAGCTCCTCAGAATCCGCCAGAAAGAGGCCAAAAAACGTCAGAGTGTAACTTCTCAAGAGGGGACTTATCGTCGAAAGGCTAACCCTATAAAGAGATACACTGGGGACATCCTTGCACCGGTGAGTCTGTTACAAACTCTAATCTAGTCATGGAAAACTAATGTAAATAAATGATATTTATGTCTGCAAGACTTGGCATTTACACTGGTAATAAAATGTGTTTTGGGCCTTGTAGGATCAGAAGTAGAGATGAGCAAACCCCGTCCTGGTGCTGAACTCTGAACATTGACTTCTCCTGGAAGTCCATTTTATATATCAGAAAGATTTTCCAGCTCCAAAGTTCGGGTACCCCCTTTATTTCTATGGGGTTCAGGTCTTCTCATCCCCAATCAGGAGAAGTGTATTTATTTTGTGAGGTTTTTCTGCAAAGTCTCCAGACAATAAGTTCTGTAAAAGCAGAAATAAAAGAATTTAATTACAGAAGTGTTCCTTTCTAGGCTTAAAGCGAACCTGTCAGCAGGATTGTGCAGAGTAACCTACAGACAGTGTCAGGTCGGCGCCGTTATACTTATTTAAAATGATACCTTGGGTGAAGAAATCCGTCTTGTGGTTGGTTTTTAATCTCTATTTTCAGTTTTGAGTTAATGATATGCTCGTGCTTCGGGGCGGCCTGTGGGTGGTCTTCATGTGGTGCTCTGATTAGGTATTCATACTGATGGCTTCTGACAGGTCACTGATCCCTCACTGACCTGTATATCTATATAGATATATATAATATATATAGATATATATAATATATACACACATACATATACATATAGATAGCAAAAATTCTCAAAATGGCGTCGGCCGCACCTGTGCAGTAGCATCCATCGGCGATCCGATAGATGCTACTGCGACGGTGCCATCTTGGTGGAGACAATTTTTTTTTTTTTTTTTTTCTCTAGCAAGATGGTGCCGGCGGCAAGATATCATCTACTGCACAGGTGCAGCCAGCACGATTTTGAGAATTTTTTTTTTCAATTTATATCCGCAAATAAAACAATTTACTGCATATTATACATGCGATCATGCTGCAGCTCTGGCACCTGCCTCCTAAATGTTTTATTTTTTTCCCCAATACTTATCAGTATACTGAATGTGGTCTGGAAACAGGTGACTGTGGGCCCCTGCTTTGTAGGAGGATTCACCACGGCTGGCACCAACGTTGGGATTTCACTTCCATGTCAGATGGCTATTCCCATAGTCAGGGCAGGGCACGGAGGGGAAGAAAAGCTGAGATTACAAGCACTTCTCATTATGTTTCTTATTGATTTCTCTCTTGCAGAGTTACTTACAGAGCCTCAGAGAGCGGCAGACTGGCACCGGCACATCTATGAGCAGCCTAAACACCAACATGCAGACTGTCGTTGACATGGACTATGAATGTGGCTCTACTGTGCCCCTTACTGCCACCACTCCTGTCATTCGGGTCTGAGGTGTGCTCTCAGGGTATAAACTCGCATTTGATTGAAGATAATAGGCCAAGTTGTTGTGCCTTATGTAATGGCTCTTGATACATCTCACCCTCTCATTAGCCAGAGTGAATGCCCTCCTCTCCTTTTATTGTGTGGACTTCAAAAATAGAGGAAACAGAAAATGAAGGCGTTTTGGACAGTTTTACCTAAGCCTGGTAGACACATATTGGATGAATGTAC
>JARQOD010000002.1:125975100-126014790 GCA_033576555.1 Oophaga sylvatica | reverse complement strand
TTTGTGTTAGGAGCCTTCCAATTGATGAAACTAGGTTCTTGCTTTTGTCTGCGCTTGACTCAAAGTCCCTATTCCACCTGACTCCAGTTACGTACTGACTATATGGGGCTTGTTTGCCGCGACCTAGGGTCCGGTAAATTCCTGGTTTTCTTACCACTATGCCTGTAACAATAGTGATCCTTCGGTCCCCAGTGACCGGTAGCAATGTGCAGGACTTCTTCAATCCGTAAGCACTATTCCAATAAACCACTGTGCCTTTCGCCTTGTCCTCGCTGGTAACATAAGCACTCACACTAGCCAAGAGTCGAGTAGTCACTTCTTTCTTTTCCTTCACTTTAAAGTTAGTTACAGATTCTCAGTTATCAATAGGCAGGAGCACGTCTCTGAACCTTACACTGTCCTTTAGACAGGTGACTGAAGACTTTCTGCACTAAGCTTCTTCTTTCCTTCAAATGTATTCAGTTGAGGTACAGCTCTGACTAGGCTGAGGTGAATTAAACCACCTGTACTAGACTCCACTTTCCGAACTGATGATAGAGCAATCTGGACTGCTTCCTCCCTCCAGACGTCTTCTCTCTCTGAAGTCTCAACACAGACTCAATCACTCAACACACATACACCCTGACCACTCCCTTAAAGTAAAACTACACTACCCTAAGGGTGTGTCTAGTATATGTTGAGTGAATGGATATTTAGCATTAAACTGCTGTCTCGCCACACACTCTCCAGGGTACTGCGTGTGCCTAACACCAGGGCTACACACATCCTTAACTCTGCTGCCCGACTAAGTCATCTCTCTCCTTGCTACTCCTCTGCTTCTCCCCTCAGCAAATCTCTTCACTGGCTCCCACTCCCTTAGCGTATCCAATTCAAATTACTAATACTGACCTACAAGGCCATCTATAGCCTGTCTCCTCCATATATCTCTGAACTAATCTCCCGATATATTCCCTCACGTAATCTCTGATCCTCCCAAGACCTCCTTCTCTCCTCCACACTTATTCGCTCCTCACCCAACCGCCTCCAAGACTTCTCCCGAATATCCCGCATCCACTGGAATTCTTTGCCCCAACACATCCGACTATCAACCACACTCGGATCTTTCAGACCGAACCTGAAAACCCACCTCTTCAGGAAAGCCTACAGCCTGCAATGACCCTGCTACCTCCTCACCACTACCGGAGATATCGCCTCAACTAACACCGGAACTGCTGCAACCCCCCCAACCTACTGTCTCCTTCCCCACAATCCTGTAGAATATAAGCCCGAAAGGGCAGGATCCTCCCCCCTCTGTATCAGTCTGTTATTGTTAGTTTACTGTAAGTGATATCTGTAATTTGTATGTAACCCCTTCTCATGTACAGCACCATGGAATCAATGGCGCTATATACCGTAAATAAATATTAATAATAATATGTTTATACATAGAGACCTGTCAGTCAAAGGGATCGAGGCAGAGAAAACACACAGTCCCGGTCAGCTCTTCGCAGTATGTTTAATCTAGTTCACTGGTTGGGCCCAGTCCTTTTGTCTGCCCTTATTCACACACTGAGGTCAACATTGACACATGGTAAGGTTTTCAATATTACTGTAGATTGTGTAGGACTGTCCCTGTCTTATTTAAATGCACTTTTTGTTTTTATTTACTTAGTTACAGCAGGGTTTTTGAGCACTTTTTGTCTTGTAGGTTTTAATCATTTCAGAGTAAAATATTCCTGGATGCAGCCAGTATGCTGCTTGATGTTTAGAATCTGATAACAGGTTCTCTTTAATCCCTTTAAGGCCAGGTTCAGACATACAAGAAACTCGGGCGAGTCTCGCATGTCAATACCCGACACTGCCACCGGCACAGGAGCGTGCAGCTACTTGAATTTCTATGCAGCTGCACGCTCCGATCCGAGTGTCGGCAGAAGTGCCGGGTATTGACATGCGAGACTCGTGCGAGATTTTCTCATGTCTGACCCCGGCCTAACCCAGAAGGTGGTTTGCATGTTATTGACCGGGCCAATTTTTACAATTCTGACCACTGTCCCTTTATGACGTAATAACTCTGGAACGTTTCAATGGATCCCGGCATGAGTCATGAGTAAGACTGCTTAGTGCAGTCGAAACGCGTCGACTGGGTCATGTTGCAAATTTTCTTTTGTACGCACTATATTTTCTTTTGAAAAATAAAAAGAAAAGAAAAATCCAGTCTTGTTGAGAAGGACTCCAAGTTTTTCTATTGTCTTTGTGATTTAAAGGCATGAAAAGTCAGAGATATGTCACAGAAAATACTTAATAAGTAACATTTCCAACATGTCTACTTTACAACAGCACAATTTTGGAACCAAATTTTTTTTTGTTAGGAAGTTATAAGGGTTAAAAGTTGAACAGCGATTTCTCATTTTTAGAACACCATTTTTTTAGGGACCACATCACATTTGAAGTCACTTTGAGGGGTCTATATGATAGAAAATACCCAAAAGTGACACCATTTTAAAAACTGCACCCCTCAAGGTGCTCAAAACCGCATTCAAGAAGATTATTAACCCTTCAGGTGCTTCACAGGAATTTTCGAATGTTTAAAAAAAATGAACATTTAACTTTTTTCACAAAAAATTCATTCAGATCCAAATTTTTTTATTTTACCAAGGGTAACAGGAGAAATTGGACCTAAAAAAGCTGTTGTGCAATTTGTTCTGAATACGCTGATACCCCATATGTGGGGGTAAACCACTGTTTGGGCGCACGGTAGAGCTCGGAAGGGAAGGCGCGCTGTTTGACTTTTTCAATGCAAAATTGGCTGGAATTGAGATTGGACACCATGTCGTGTATGGAGAGCTCCTGATGTGCCTAAACAGTGGAAATCCCGCAAAAGTGACACCATTTTGGAAACTAGACCCCCAAAGGAACTTATCTAGATGTATGGTGAGCACTTTGAACCCCCAAGGGCTTCACAGAAGTTTATAACGTATGGCCGTAAAAATAAAAAATCATATTTTTTCCACAAAAATTATCTTTTCACCCCCAATTTTTTATTTTACCAAGGGTAACAGGAGAAATTGGACCCTAAAAGTTGTTGTGCAATTTCTCTTGAGTATGCCAATACACCATATATAGAGGAATACTAGTTTTGAGGCACAGTGCAAAGCTCAGAAGGCAAGGAGTGCCACATTTTACTGTTATGGTTTGCAGGTGCCATGACCCACTGGGAGAGCCCATGAGGTGCAAGAACAGCAGAACCCCCCCATAAGTGACCCCATTTTACAAACTACACATCTCAATGAATTCATCTAGGGGTGCAGTGATCATATTGACACCATGGGTGTGTCACAGAATTTTATACCATTGGGCAGTGAAGACAAAATAACTAAATTTTTACCACAAAATTTTGTGTTAGCCAATGATTTTACATTTTCACACAAGAAGTTGGTAAAAATGGCACCAAAATTTGTCACACAATTTCTTCAATTTCCCATATGTGGCTGTACACTCCTACTTAGCCATACAGAGAGACTCGTGAGGAACGTAGCGCTATCTGCCTATTCAAGTGAATGGGTCTGTGCACATGTCAGTGCGTTTCCGTGGACCATGTGTCCGTGGGCAAAACACGCTGACATGTCCATTTTTTAATGTCAGCACGGGCCACAAAACATCCCGCACACATGCATACACATAGCACACATGGATGTCATCCATGTGACACGTATCGGCGCCGGGGAAGAAGCGTTACAGTAAGCGCTGTTCCCCGGCTCTGGGTGCTGAACACGGCTCCCATCATTCTCCCCTGCTCTGCTGGTGATCAGAGCGAGCAGGGGAGAATGATGAGATTTACATTTAAGTGATAAAAGAGACAGCAGGCGGTGGCTGACGGGACTAATACTCGCATCAGCCTACCCCTGCTGATAATAACAGTGACAGCAGGAGCGGCTGATGGGGCTATTCCAGCCGCCGCCTGAGCTATAAATAAATAAATGAAAAAAACGGCATTGGTTCCCCTGTATTTTCTATAACCAGCCAGGCAAAACTCACAGCTGGGGGCTGCAACCCTCAGCTGTCAGCATCAGCAAGGTTGGTTATCAAGAATAGAGGATTTCCCACACTGGTTTTTTTTTAATTATTTAAATAAATAATTTAAAAAAATGGCATGGGATCCCCTCCATTTTTGACAACCAGCCTTGCTAAAGCTCACTGCTGGGGGCTGGTATTCTCAGGCTGGTAAGGGACCATGGATATTGATCCCACCCAGACTAAAAAATAGCAGTCCGCAACTGCCCAGAAAAGGCACATCTATTAGATGCACCAGTTCTGGTGCTTTGCCCTACTCTTCCCACTTGCCCTGTAGCGGTTGCAAGTGGGGTTCATATTTGTGGGGTTGATGTCACCTTTGTATTGTCAGGTGACATCAAGCCCACGGCTTAGCAATAGAGAAGCGTCTATAAGACACCTATGAATTACTAATCCTATAGTTACACGGTAAATAAAGACAGCCAAAATAAAGTCTTTTATTAGAAATAAAACAAAACACAGTTTTACTTTTTTATTTAAAAATAACAAACACAGTTATACTCACCAAACGCCTATTCCACCGAAGCCCGTTCTCCTGTAATAAAACTAAAATAAAAAAACAACAATATACCATACCTGTTTCTCATTCTTTTCCATGCTGTAATCCATGTCTGCGAGATAATTAGTTTTCAACCTGGACGGTGCCAAGATGCGACCATCTGGTAAATGAGCTGCTGGGAACGCAGCGTCAGTGACCGGAGATGACATCATAGAGGTAACCTCCGGAGACTGAGGCTCCGTTCCCAGCTGGGCTGAACTGTGGTGACTTCGGTGAGATCCCCGCTAGCGCCGTGAACGCTCACGGTGCTAGCGGGGATTTCAACAGATCTCACCGCAGCTCAGCCCGGCTGGGAACACAGCCTCAGTGACAGGAGGTTACCTGTATGACGTCATCCCCTGTCAATGACGCTGCGTTTCCAGCAGCTCATTAACTAGTGGCTCTAAGCCTGGACGGTCGCATCTTGGCACCGTCCCTGGTCAAATAAGCTTAGGTCACATGGATGGATCATTACATCCGATGTCAGAAAGGGTTAAAATCAATTCCATTGCTTAGGCAGCTGCAGTCATACAACCAGTTCCACATAATGACTTTCTAACCCAGTAAGGAATATTACTGTAATGTACAAACACTGTATGGCATTTACAACTGTGCTATGCCAGATTGTATGAATTTTCTGTACTAAAAAGTGAGGAAAATCATAGAAAATTTGTAAAAGAATGTGAAAGAAAGTAGGCAGGGCTTGATAAATACACTGTTTGGCTTATTCTTCTCAATGCAGTAATATGCTGTATATAAAAAAAATTGCTTCTTCCCTCAAAATACACTCTAAATGGAAACCTACTCCACCTACCTTTTGCCTCGGCCCAAAAGCCACATACGAAGACACCAGTTTTAAAAGCTGCATATGGTACATTATGGTTAAAGAAATTCCTTTTTGGTGCTGGTGCATCAAACTACACCTCTGATTGCTAGAAACAAAGATAATAAATTGTTTGGCTCCCTCTACTGGTAAAAAACATTATATGCAAGCAAATACTTAAACATTAAGATTAAAGGGTTGGTCTGGCACCTAAGATGTATTTTCTAACTTTCTATCCACTTTTGTAATGGGCTTTATTACACAACACCCTACACTTTCTGTATCTAGCTAATCCCTAAATATTTTTTTTACTTTACTTGCTGTGACGTTTTGTTTGAGAGGAGTCTCAAACGTGACTTCACTGGAGACTGGGGCTGCACTCACTTCCCTGCGTTTTACATCGCCCCTTTTGAAACAGTATATCACAGGGCTATCTCATACATAAACTTTGACTTGCAACTATTTAGCATATGATTAGGTATCCAGATTCTTTTTATGTCACTGCATTGTTACTGTTTAGCTCATGGTGGTGGAAAAATATTTTTCTTCCTGTATACTACAAAATACAACCTGTTCTCACATTCCCTAATAGCACAGTGTGTTACTAGATTGATTCACAAGTAAAAGGTTACTGGTTTGAATTGAGGAGCAGCCATGAAGACGATTTCCCCAAGTAAAGAGAAATAACATCAACCAGCTCATCATTAGTGGTCTCTCGGCCAAGAAAATTGCCAAACTGCATCATGTGAGTGCCATGACAGTTGGAAAAATACTAAATGAAGTCCATCCATCTATTCAAAAGCCAAGAGGTGGACATCCAGGCAACATAAAGGTGTCAACAGGTTGGCTTACCACAAAGTCTATCCATTCTGGCACGACAAACACGACAGTGGAGGAGGTGGCTCGTATGCTTCATAATAGTGAGATCCCAGATATTGATGCAAGCATCGTGCAACGCACATTACACAAGTCTGGAATGATGGCTCGAAAAAAGGTTAAAGAAGCCTCGAATTCAATATCGTCATAAGAAGCATTGGCTTGAGTTTGCAAAAAAGTAGGAAAAGTGGACAGTAGAAAATTGGAAATGGGTGATTTGGAGTGATGAGATGAAAGTGAATAGACTAAGCTCTGATGGGTGTAAATGGGTCTGGAAGAAACTAAGGAAAAAGGGGCTAACAGATCAAGAAATTGAAGGAACTGTCAAGTTCGGTGGAGGAAGCCTAATGATATGAGGTTGTTTCACAGCCAAAGGTGTTGGATACTTGATAAGGACCAGCAGTGGTCTCAATGCTTAGCTATATGTGAGTATCCTACAAGACAAATTACTTTGTACACTTAAGTACTATGAGTATGAAAAGGACAACATTGTAACAAATGGAAGCGGAGGCTGAGATGGTGAAGTGCACATTCGTTTATTGCTATTTTTGTGGAACCTCGGGACCATGGTCCGGGGGGCTCCGAAGGGGCCGTGACTATACAAACCCCAGACACCGGTAGTAAGACCCCTCAAACAGGATCAGAATGGAATGTCTGGGTGACGCAGGTACTATCTCCAGTTAGACCCTGGACACGTGGAAGCTGGCCCAGCGGAACGGGTGCACTGACAGGGATAACAGAAAGAGTAGACTTGACTGGCAGGATGCGGCTGGACGGGACGAAGCTGGCACATGCAGTACTGACGTCGTCGTAGGTAATGAAGTAACGGACGGCTGAGCAGAATGGAACTTGCACAGGCAGCACTGGTGTCATCCCGGGCATAGTGTAGTAAGCCACAGGTAGTCTGAGAAGACAAACAGTATTAGCTGGGTACTGGCAGGAGACTGGTAAAGCACAGCAGATCACAGGCACGTCAGAACACAAAACCGGAAACTAGCAACAGGAAACACTTGTTGCTCCGGTGCACTATCTATGGCAGAGGGGCCAGAAATACCACACGCAAGAATGCTATTGGTCAACAACATTTTTGAAAAGTGTGCACTGTGTCTGGGGATGTGCTGGCAGCACGCCAGAAAGCAGGAGCAGGGGAGAGAGCCAAGACAGAGCGGCAGGAAGCAGACTGAGAGTGGGGGCACCATAGCGCGGGGATAGGGACCCCGCGGGCACAGGTGCTAGAGACATAGTGTTCCAGCAGAACAAGGACCAGAAGCATACGTCGAGATTGGCCAAGAAGTGGTTCAATGACAATGAAGTAGAGTTGCTGGAATGTCCTCCACAGTCCCCAGACCGCAACCCAATCAAACACTTATGGGTGGAGTTGAAGAAAAAGCTGTACACATACCCAAGTGAGTTGACCAGTATGCATCAACTTTGGAAACGTGTAGAAGAGACCAGGGATCAAATTTTGGTTGAGACATGCTTGTATCTGATCAAGAGCATGCCCAGAAGGATTCAAACAGTGTTGAAAGCCAAAGATGGATTTACAAAATACTAATAAAATAATTAAATTAAATACTAGATTTTTAGGAGCAAACCAGTAACAATGCAGTGACAAGACAAGAATCTGCATAACTAATCATATGCTAAATAGTTGCTAGACAAATTTATGTATAAGATAGCCGAGATGATTGTCTATAAAATGATGGTAGTCTCACATTTGAAGCAGTAGTGGATGGTGAGACATTGAGCCTGAAAGTTAAAAGCTCAAAACATTGTTACCCTTTTGCTTGCTATTGTAGGTATGAGCCAAATAAATTAGAAAATGTCAGCAACTCTATAGCTCAAAATTGTCACCTCTTAATGAAGGCATTTAATGAAATGCACGTAGTGGTGGATGCCACTCATACAATGGAGCCCTCGGTGACCAATACATCTGTAAAGCCAATCTACAGCTTCTATAAAGCTACTTCAAAATCAGCACTCGAGAATGCAGAAATGGAAGAAAGCGCAGTGTGCAGATGGGCAGAAATATAGGCTCTAGAGAATGAATGTGAGCATGCCAAAGCCATGGCAAAGTTAAAGGTCCTGAAAAAAGCTATCAAAGGGAGTCAACGAGACAATAATCAGTTTAAGTGATTTCGATACAGAAAACCCTCTTAAGAAGACAAGAGACTATGTACTGAGCTTAAAACGCGACCTTGATTCGAACAATTTTTCCTGATAGCTTAGACATTTCTCCAAAGCAGCAGGACATAGATCCTTCTCCAGCATCCTGCATTCAAGGTCAGTACAGTACACTGCCAATTCATTATCTTGAACCATCTTCATGCACCAGAACGTAACAGGGCTCTGCCTCTTAGTAAGCTCCATACATAGATGGTCACATGCAAGCCAATATGTCGGCAAGTCACCATACTCCTGACAACCCCATAGTTCCAGTTCCACATGTGGCAGAAAGCATGCACATCAAACCTGTTATTGGACTAAATGCCTATGCCGCACCATACTTTACTGCATCTCATCTTATGAACAGCACTACTCAGCCAGCAATTGTCTTTCCAAAATCAAAGAAAACTGACATGTCTGACTTTGCAAGATACCTGGTTCGCCGTGAGCTTATTAAGACTGGTTTCACAAGGTTCAATGATCAAACTGAGAACTATAGAGGTTGGAAATGTGCCTTTAGATCCATAATTAGTGATCACAGAATCACTGCTGCTGAAGAACTAGATTTCCTGATTAGGTGGCTCAGACCACAATCCACAGAGTGGGTGCAGAGACTCAGATCTGTCCACATCAGTAAGGCCTCTTTCACACATCCGGTGTGCGCCTGACGGTGCCCCGGCATTTAGCCGCAGCGCCGCATCAGAAAACCTGATGCGCCGCTTGCGCCGCATGCGTTTTTTTGCCGGATGGTTTCTGATGCCCGGAGCCATCAGGGGAATCCGGCAAAAAAAAAAAAAACGTTACATGCTGCGTTTTGTCCGGCCGCCGGAATGTACATTTCCGCCGCATCCGGACAAAATCGCATACGACCCATTGACATGCGGCGCCATCCGGCGCTAATGCAAGTCAATGCAAAAAAAAACGCAAGCGGCGCATCAGGTTTTCTGATGCGGCGCTGCGGCTAAATGCCGGGGGCGCCACACCGGATGTGTGAAAGAGGCCTAATCCAGCGACTGGTTTCCTGGCTGTATGGGAAAGGCTAGTGTAGCAATATATTATATGCTGAGCCGCCTCTAGGGGTCTCACTACCTGGATGTATTCAGAGGATAGAGAGGAGGGACTCGTTGGTAAGAGCATGAGACAGGAAGCATTCATGTAATGTGGCTGAGAGAACGTGCACACAAAAAAAGTAACCCGTTACCACAAACGTGTCAGAGGCATAAACGAGAAATAGAACATGGTGGCAGCAGGGCTGAACCTATAAAGAACAAGTGGACAGACAATCCAGGCAGCTTGTGGTACAAAGCTCAACTGTAAGTACAGTGCCCACAGTACAGCATTATGGAGAGCGCATTAAAACCTCCTCAGAGACTAGACATCATGTCCTCAAATCTATCGCAGACCTGGAGACATTGGAAGGAGGAGTTTACTCTGTATGTGGATCTTACAGTAGACACCAATGATCAGAAGCGAAAGGTGAAGCTCTTCTACTATCTGATTGGAGAAAAAGGCAGAGAACTTGCTCAGACCCTGATCCAGGACGGTATGGACAGTCTGGCAGACATTGTACAGGCATTTGATAAGCACTGTGACCCCAAGAAGAATGAGACAGTGGAAAGATTTAAGTTTGTCACCAGAAATCAGGAGATGGGAGAGAATATAGACGCATATGTGACTGAGCTGAAAAGACTGGCAGCAACATGCAGCTTTGGAGATATCAGAGATTCTCTTATCAGAGATAGAATAGTGTGCGGCATCAGAGAGCCACAGCTAAGAGAGAGACTGCTGAGAGAGGGGGAGTTAACCCTAGAGAAATGCATGCAAATAAGCAGAGCTGCAGAGCTAACAAGAGACAGCCTGAAGATGATGGCAGACACCACTGAGGAGCCAGTACATGCAGTAACCATGAGAGGAAAAGCAGAGCACCAAGCGAGAACAGTCCAATGCAGATACTGTGGCAGAAGACATGAGAGAGACAAAGAGAAGTGTCCAGCATATGGACAAAGCTGCAGGACCTGTGGTAAGATGAATCATTTCGCAGCTCTCTGCAGACTTAAGCCCTTTAAAAAGCACAGAGAAATTCACAGTGTGACACAGGACAATGACAGTGACAGTGCAGAAGATATTACATGGATACAGCTACAGTCTGCAACAGAGAATGTCAATACAGTCAGACAGCCAGAACCTAAAGATACAAGACAACTGTTTGCAACTCTTTTATTAAATGACAAACCCATTAAATTTCAGTTGGACTGTGGAGCAAGTTGCAATGTCATACCGGAGGATCTACTAAATGAACAGGTGTCCATTGAACCTACTGATAAGGTACTTATGATGTACAACAAAACGATACTGAAACCTCTTGGGACATGCAAACTGAAGGTTAGTAACCCATGCAACAGAAAGAGTTATAGAGCCCAATTTACAGTGCTGCAGGGTGGTGACCACATACCGTTACTAGGTATAAAAGCAGTTCAGGCAATGGACTTAATAAAGGTACAATTCCATAACATTTTGTCTGTGGAAGTCAAACAGAGTATGAAGGATATCCCAAAAGCAGACAGCAATCTAGATTTACAGATTATAAAAACACAGTATGCGGATGTATTTGAGGGTGATGGATGTTTTGAAGGAAAACACAAACTGGAAATTGATAACACAGTACAACCTACCAGATTACTGACAAGAAAAGTGCCTGTAGCGCTACTTCAGCCATTGAAAGAAGAACTACAGGATTTAGAAAAGCGAGGCATGATAGAAGTCGTCCATCAGAGCACAGACTGGATAAGTAGTTTGGTCATAGTGCAGAAACCATCAGGAAAACTAAGAATTTGTATCGATCCCAAACCACTCAACAAAGCTCTCAAAAGGAATCACTATCCGATGCCTACAATAGAGGATGTGCTACCAGATTTATCAAAGGCAAAAATATTTTCAGTTTGTGACGTAAAAAATGAATTTTGGCATGTGGAACTGGATGAAGAATCCAGTTTATTGACAACGTTTTCTTCTTCATTTGGTCGTCGTAAATGGCTGAGAATGCCCATGGGACTGACACCAGCTCCAGAAATATTTCAGCAGAAGTTGATGCAAGCTTTGGAAGGACTCCCAGGGGTAAAGACGATAGCAGATAATATATTAATAGTGGGAGAAGGTGACGATATGCAATCTGCAATAAAGAATCACGATACAAGGATGCTACGATTTTTAGATAGGTGTAGAGAAAAAAGGATAAAGTTGAACTTGGAAAAGTTGAAACTGAAAATGACGGAAGTGCCATATATAGGACATCTTCTAACCTCAAATGGAGTGAAAGTGGATCCAGAAAAGGTGAAGGCGATACAAGAGATGCCTACCCCAACAGATGTGTGTGGAGTACAACGATTTTTGGGCATGGTGAATTATCTGTCCAAGTTTTGCAAGAATCTATCAGACATGTGTGAGCCAATGAGACAGCTAACTCACAAAGATGTGTTGTGGGAATGGACAGAAGCACAGGAGACGGCTTTCCAATCAGTAAAGACAGCCATTGCAGACACAGCAACCTTAAAATATTTTGATCCACAGTTAGAGGTGGTAGTCCAATGTGATGCATCAGAAAAAGGCCTAGGTGCCACATTAATGCAAGAGCGGCAACCAATCACATTTGCAAGCAAAGCACTAACACCGACAGAGCAGGGATATGCCTAAATCGAAAAGGAGTTACTAGCTGTGGTGTTTGGAATGGAAAGGTTTCATCAGTACACATACGGTCGACAGGTAACAGTACAGTCCGATCACAAACCGTTGGAGAGCATTACAAAAAAAACACTACTAAATGCACCAAAGAGACTGCAGCGCATGCTTCTGCGACTTCAAAAATATGATTATGAAATTGGATATTGTCCAGGAAAAGACTTGTTGATTGCAGATACTCTAAGCAGAGCGTACTTACCCAACTCAGAGGATAAAGGACAAGAAATGGACAACATCAATATGTGTGATTATCTTGCAGCATCTAAAGATAAACTGAAACAAATACAGACCTTCACAGAAAAAGATAAAACACTACAGATATTAAAAACTGTAATCCTGCAGGGCTGGCCAAAATATAAGCAGCATGCTCCAAAGGAAGTTGCTCCATTCTTCCATATACGAGATGAACTGTCAGTACACCAAGGAATCATCATAAAGGGAGTGATACCGGAGACTCTGAGAAGAGACATACTACAGAAATTACACTCGTCCCACTTGGGCATTGAAGGATGTTTGCGGCGAGCAAGAGAATCAGTTTATTGGCCGGGTATGAATGATCACATAAAAAGTTACATAGCACAATGTGAGATATGTGCGTCCGGCGGGGATAAACAACCAAAAGAGCCATTGCAACCGCATGCCGTTCCAAATAGACCATGGTCAAAAATAGGAATAGATTTGTTCACATTGGAGGAAAGAGAATACCTGGTAACTGTGGACTATTTTTCTAACTTTTGGGAAGTGGACCATTTGAAGGATACAAGAGCAAGAACAGTTATTAAAAAACTCAAGGCTCATTTTGGCAGATATGGGATTCCAGAGATTGTTTTTACTGATAATGCCGCTCAATTTAGGTCAGAAGAGTTCAAGGAGTTCAGCAAGTTATGGGAATTTGAACACAATACATCATCTCCTGGATATCCTCAAAGCAATGGCAAAGCGGAATCAGCGGTGAAAACAGCAAAGAAGTTGATTAAGAGAGCGAAACAGGCAGGGACAGATGTATATCTATCTATACTGGACCACAGAAACACACCTTCCCAAGGTCTAGACAGCAGCCCAGCACAGAGGCTTCTGAGTAAACGGACAAGGACACTCATACCAACAGCTAGTCGTCTTCTGAAGCCAAATCTGGTGAGGGGAATGAGGTCAAAACTAAAGAAAAATCAGGATAGACAAGCGTTCTATTATAATCAGTCGGCAAAAGATCTACCAGAACTGAGACAAAATGACAACATCAGGATGCAGCCGAGCAAGTATGACAAACAATGGAGAAAAGCAAAGGTGCTCCAGAAACTAGGACCTAGATCCTACGAGATTGTGACAGAGGAGGGAAGAAAACTAAGGAGAAATCGGAGACATCTGAGAAAAATGCAAGAAGGATCTGATACATGGTCATATGAACAGTATCCTCATATCCAAGATGAGGAAACAGCAAGTCTAAGCAGAGAGGCTACAGGGATGGCCCAGGTTCAGTGTGGAGATTTCGGTCGGAGACAGGCAATACCAGATGCGGTAACGCCCGAATCGAGAGAACCACCGAATAGTGGCAGTAACGCATCGTATGTTACTAGATCGGGCAGAATGATCACAAAGCCAGCACACCTCAAGGACTATATATACAACCAAGTATTTTAAAGTATCTTAATAGCATGATGCTTGCCAGTTTATGTCACCAATATCTTGAATATTGAAATGTTCACATGTATGTTAGTTATATTAGCTTAGTTATTTCTTCAGTTAAAAGACAAAGGATGTAGCAATATGTTATATGCTGAGCCGCCTCTAGGGGTCTCACTACCTGGATGTATTCAGAGGATAGAAAGGAGGGACTCGTTGGTAAGAGCACGAGACAGGAAGCATTCATGTAATGGTGGCTGAGAGAACGTGCACACAATAAAAGTTACCCGTTACCACAATAGTGTCAGAGGCATAAACGAGAAATAGAACAGCTAGAATGAAGCTTTGACAGTCCTGAAACCATAAAAAATGCGCTATTGAATTAACTACAGGATTTTCCAAAATTATCCAACAAGAACACATCAAAATTCAAAGAGTTCAGTGACCTCCTGTTAGAGCTCCAGCTGGCCAAGGTAGGCAAGCACCTACCGGGACACTGCTCGTGAACCCAATAGTCTCTAAGCTGCCGTACAGTATTCAAGAAAAGTGGACCATACTAGGGTCAAGATACAAAAAAGAAAATCAAGTCTCTTTTCTTCCGTTTTCCTACTGTAAAGAGGTCAAGAGTATTAACCCTTGAAATGTTTGCATTCTTTCATGTGTGTTAATGTATGTCTGTCATGTGCTGTATGATGTCAGGTACTTGTGTTATTTCTAATATGTATGAGTAAGGGAGGTATAAATATAGGTAGGTAGTGCATCCTAGGGGTCACTAGTGGAGGGCACTAGTAGGGTAGTATATATAGTTGAGTTTAGATATAGTTTGCGAGGGATCACTAATGGGGGCATGTTAGAGATCCAGTTAGGCAGTTATAAAAATATGTCAATGCAGTACTTGGGTTGGACATTAGATGGGGACATTGAGCACATCCAGTCTAATAGGGACAATTGGTTAGGGACTTTTTGCCAGGGAAAGATTGCCTCCAAGCGGGAATCTGCCGGGAAGATTTCCTCCAAGCGGAAGTCAGTCGGGGGTGGACCCTGCTAGTGTGAGGACATCCACGTTCCTGGGCCCTGGGCATAGAGAAGAAGTGTGAGGGGACCAGCATCCCCTGAGCAGCCGGTGAAGGATTCACCATGGTAGCGTGAGCCCAAAGTCTGTGGGTTTACGTAGCAGTAGTCCAGTGGAAGTACCACTGTGGGAACGCTCAGCAGAAGAGGTAGTGCATGAGCATAGTAGCAAGTGGGCCACCAGCAAGTATCCGGGCAGGATAACCTGAGAGGGGTGGACGACCTAGTAGATGTGTATTTATAGACTGGATTGAAGTGTCTCCAGGGGAAGAGATCGAAGTGCCGTTTTCACCGGGCTCCTCGTCCTGTCAATACTTTGTGGTCCATTCTGGTGTAGCAGAGGAGAAGAAGCGGAGTTGTGGAAAATGTATTGCTGGTATTGTATAATTCGTGCTTATGGTGTCTAGGATGTGCTGTGTCCGGAGGAAAATAAAGCAGAACAGTTTGACGTGATTCTGGACTCTGACTCTGATTGTTCTGTATGCTCTATCATGGGGGAGAAGAACACCCCAGAAGAATAGAGATAACAGGAGTAAAGAATGCAGCTGTTCCCAATAAGTTCACCCCTTGGTCAACCCTTTACACTACTTCTGTGAATTCATCAAAAATATTGCGTGTAAGACTGACCCAAGCTTTTTCTACGGCGAACCCAATGGCCCTGGTTTATCTCCTCCTCTGTTATGATTTGGTAGCTGAGGAGAGCAGGCAAAAAAGGCAATACACCAGAGAGGTTGGAATCTACTGGATTGCAGTACCCTGACTAACCACCACAACTAAAGGCAGCCGTGGAGCGTACCTACGTTGGTCCTAGACGCCTCGTCACAGCCTGAGAAGCTAACTACACCTAAAGATAGAAAGAGGAAAACTATCTGCCCCGGAGCAGATCCTCAAAGAACATAGGAAGCCCCCAAACATGTAATGGCGGTTAGACAAGAGGAAATACAGATACAGACAGAAAATAGTATGAGCAAACGTTGGGGCCCAATCTTCCTAGAAAGAAAAGGATAGGAAGGACACTTACTGCAATCCAAAAAACCCTAAAAAAATACCAACTCACTAATTGCAAAAACACCTGAGATCACACGACCTCTACCACCTAAATTAGTTCTCTGGTGTAACAAAACTAAGCCGCAGCCACTGAAGAAAAACTGGAAAAGGCAAATGAACAAATAACAGTGGCTCAGATAAACTGAGAGGAGCACAAGCCCCCGGAGGGACCTGGCTGACCTCCACAGAAGTGCAGGACAAAATGCAAAAAGCAAGCACAAAAATAA
Organism: Oophaga sylvatica; assembly: GCA_033576555.1. Classification (NCBI taxonomy): domain Eukaryota; kingdom Metazoa; phylum Chordata; class Amphibia; order Anura; family Dendrobatidae; genus Oophaga; species Oophaga sylvatica. Next base: position 125,998,637 of record JARQOD010000002.1, on the reverse strand, counting down.
AAGCAGAAAATATCTTATCTGCTAGCAGAAGATGCAGGCAAGACACAGAAAGCTTCCAAGTGAACCAGGAACCAAAGTTGAGACAAGAACAATTGATCACCGGCAACCCTGATGGGAGGGAACCTCCCTTATATAAGACCAATCTGTAACACCTGATTGCCAATCTTCATTGAATAGTTCAGTACTGTGTTGTGAATGGGTTTGAGATGAGTTCTGAGCAGAGGCTCCCTCTGGTGGTTACAAGCGGTGCTAGTGAAGATTGTGAGGACTGGGAATCAGGTGTTACTGACTGGTCTTATATAAGGGAGTCATTTTCCCATCAGGGTTGCCGGTGATCAATTGTTCTGGTCTGAATCCTTCATTCCAGTTTCCCTTGTAGCCTGCTGTGTCGTGTCTGCATCTCCTGCTTACAGATAAGACTTTTGCTTCTTTGGTGTTTGTGCTATATTTTTGCATTTTGTCCTGCACTTCTGTGGGGGCCTTCTGGGTCCCCTCCGGGGCTTCTGCCCTCTCAGTTTAGTTCAGCCACTGAGTTTTGTTCTTTTGCTTTTTCCAGTTTTTTCAGTGGCTGCTGTTTTGATTTTGTTACACCGGAGAACTAATTTAGGTGGTAGAGGTCGTGTGATCTCAGGTGATTTTGAAATTAGTAGAGTTGGTGCTTTTCAGGGTTTTCTGGGATTGCAGTAAGTACCCTTCCTATCCTTTTCTATTTAGATAGTTTGGGCCACAGCGTTTGCTCATACTATTTTCTTTCTGTGTCAGTATTTCATCTTGTCTAACCGCCATTACATGTTTGGGGGCTTTCTATTATCTTTGGGGTTCTGCTCCGGGGCAGATAGCTTTCCTGTTTCTGTCTTTAGGTGTAGTTAGTTTCTCAGGCTGTGACGAGGCGTCTAGGACCAACGTAGGAACGCTCCACGGCTGCCTCTAGTTGTGGTGGTTAGTCAGGGTACTGCAATCTCATAGATTCCAACTGCTCTGGTGTATTGCCTTTTTTACCTGCACTCCTCAGCTACCGAAACATAACAGTACTGTTTGTAACCACCAGAGGGAGCTTCTGCTCAGAATTCATTTCTAACACATTCACAACAGTACCCCCCCCCTTGAGGAGGGGTCACCGAACCCTCATTTGGGCAACCAGGTCGGTCAGGATGAGCTCTGTGATACGCACGGATCAGTCTCCTAGCATGGATGTCCGAAGCAAACACCCAAGAATTGTCCTCCTGACCATAACCTCTCCACTTAACCAAATACTGGAGTTTCCGTCTAGAAAAACGAGAATCCAATATTTTCTCAACCACATACTCCAGATTGCCCTCAACCAAAACAGGGTCAGGAGGCGCAGCCATTGGAACCACTGGCTCGACAAACCTCTTCAATAAGGACTTGTGGAACACGTTATGGATCTTAAATGTCCCTGGAAGAAGTAAACGAAAGGAAACAGGATTAAGAATCTCCATGATCTTATAAGGTCCAATGAACCTAGGCTTAAACTTAGGAGATGCAACTCTCATAGGGATATTTCTTGAGGACAACCAGACCAAGTCCCCCACTTCAAACCGAGGACCATCAGTCCTATGCCGGTTGGCAAACCGCTGGGCCCTCTCCTGAGAGAGGGACAACCTCTCCACTACCTGGTCCCAAATCTGCTGCATACGCTCCACAACAGAGTCAACACCTGGACAGACAGAAGCCTCCCTTATAAACCGGACCAAAAAACACCAAAACGGTGTAATACAGGATATACACAGAGTATAACATGCAGAATATATGAAAATCAAATAAAGGAAAATGCACTACTCATATTAGAAAAATACAAATTTTATTAGGATAAACAATCAAATATTAAAATGTACCAAGGATGGCAGTGAAAAACCGACTAAACAGGGAAATCGGTAACATTAGGATACACGCACTAGAAGGGTACCATATATAATAGTGGTGATACAAGGACCAAATGCAAAGTGCATATAGTAACTAGCCACAATGACCATATAAAAGAGAGTGATATACACACATCAGAGTCAGGACTAGAGTAAAACAATAGCACAATAAAGTCCAAAGTACCAGTTAGATCAACAAATAAATGGCCCAGCTTGAATACCTGAATGAGACCGCGTCCCTGCCACCCCAATGTGCGTTTCGGCGCAGTGCCTTCTTCCGGGGGTATGGCAACACATATACCAGAGCAGTATATATATCCATAATGGCCAATCAGAAATGGTGTGTCAAAACTCCAAGCCCACATAGCGGCGCATGTGTAACCCCACCACCCGGAAGTAACTGACACCGAGTGCGTCATCAGCTGAGCAGGGACGCGACACTCAGCACCGCCCACAAGTCACGTGAGCCAGCCGAGAGCGCGTCCCCAACAACGGCCGATTGGAGACGCCGTCAGGACAGCAACCAGCGGGCAGGGAGCACGCATGCGCACGAGAGCAAAATAAAGGAGCGCAATCTGGACATAAAGTGAACAAGAGATACGGAGGTATTGCCGGCACAAAAAATAATACATATAAATGAGCATGAACAATAATGATAAAAATAAGAGCAAAAGAAACTAATAATGACAATACAAAACCGGACAATAAATATAATAAATATGCAATAATATAATATACAAATGTGCACAACAAGTAATATAAGAGTCCATATAATGACATAAGAAAAGAATATATAATACATGGTGACACATATGAGGAAGAATAAAGTGTGAGACAAAAATATATAATGAAAATAAATGGTGTAACCATCAATATTTATGTAACCAAAAATTAGTTACAACAAAGTGCAAAAGGTGAAGCGAGATGCAGATCCGTTCCGTCTGGGTAGATGCCATGAATATATATAAAGGGTGAATATATCATAGAGATCTAGAACAAAAAATACATAAATAAGTTAAAACAAAATAAAAGATGCCATTAAAAAACATACAAAAAAGTGATCAGAGGAAAGCTGCAAAACTCAGGTTCTCATTTAAACCCTGGGGATGAAGTGTGCGTAACCTCCAGATCCATCTGGCCTCTCTCTGTGCTAATAGACGCCCATAGTTACCACCCCGTAGATTTGGGACCAACCTATCAATACCCCTAACCAAAAAACCCGAAGGGTCACAAGAATGGTGAATTTTGAAATCGCGGGGTATAGTTTTTAGAGACCCAATGTCATTCTCTTTGGCCGCCGCCAGAATGTCCCGAACATGTTCACGCACACGTAGTTTTAGAGCACGAGTAGTGAGGCCCACATAAATCATCTTGCACGGACATGTGCCGTAATATACAACCATGCTCGTGGAGCAGGTGATAGATTGAGTAATAACAAATTCCCTCCCATCAGATGAGAAGAAGTTTGTAGCATGAGTGACATTGGGCAGGCAATACAATTGCCACAAGGTTTAGATCCCCATGTCTGTGCACGAGGGGTTGAAATGGAGGGAAAAAGAGGAGGAGGAATGGATGGTTTAAGATAACTCCTCACTAAATGATCACCCAAATTATGGGACCTCCTAGCCACCACCGAGGGTCGATCCGATAGATAATTTTTCAAAATTGGGTCCACAAGCAATATGGGCCAGAATTTATCAATGGCGTCATACATTTCACTCCATCTAGAATGGAACTGGGTGACCAAACTCACCTGATGCCTAGATTTACGTTGAGCAGATGAATATAACAGATGTTGTCTATCAGTATTTCTAGCTCGATTGTATGCCCTCTTAATCGATCTTTTACTGTAGCCTCGGTCAAGAAAACGTTTCTTCATATCTTCCGCTTGGGCCTCAAATGTCTCATTAGAGGAACAAATTCTTCTAATCCGTAAGAATTGACCTGTAGGAACTGAATTAATCACATGGGGTGGGTGGGATGATGATGCATGTAAAACGGAATTAACCGATGTGTCCTTACGGAAAACATTGGCAACCAAAGACCCATTACAATCTCTCTACACCAGGACATCCAAAAAATCAATACTACGAAAATTAAATTTGTAGGTTAAATGAATATTGAGATGATTCTCATTCAAATTATTAAAGAATGACTGCAAATCAGAAGGTGTACCTCGCCAGATGAGGAAAATGTCATCAATGTAGCGGGTCCAAAATATGATCCGCTCCATTGATGAACCCCCATCTGACGAGAACAGATCCCTCTCCCACAGCCCCAGGAACAGATTAGCATATGAAGGCGCACAAGCCGCGCCCATCGCGGTTCCCTGGAGCTGCAGGTAGAAGGATCCATTAAAAACAAAAAATTGTGAGTCAAAAGAAAACGTAGAATATCAATCAAAAAACTGGTGTCGCTGGTGTTGAGACTTGTCATTGAAAGGAAATGCAAAACAGCCCTCAGACCATCTTCGTGGCGAATATTGGTATATAAAGACTCAAGGTCACATGTGACAAGGAGCATGTCCTCATCAACATGTACGGAGTCAATCTTCTTTAAGAATTCTGAGGTATCTTTAAGGTATGATGGAATAGTCTCCACAAGGGGTCTGAGGAATGAGTCAATGTATTTGCCAACGTTTTCCGTGAGCCCACCCACCCCAGAGATAATAGGCCTACCTGGAGGATTTTGGAGGCATTTGTGTACTTTAGGCAAGAGGTATAAAGTCGGGATACAAGGATCTTTAACCAACAGAGTGTCCAAAACTTGTGGAGTGATCACATTAGCAGATAGGGCCTTATGTAGAATCTTACTCAGCTCTTCCCTAAATGAAATCAGAGGGTTAAAGGTAAGTTTCTTATAGCAACGTGTGTCCCTAAGTTGACGCTGAGCTTCAGAAACGTATAGCTTAAGTGGCCAGACGACCACGTTGCCCCCCTTGTCAGCTGGCTTGAAGATCACATCCCTAAGTTATTTAAGTCTCTTGAGCCCAGAAAGTTCCGTGCGAGAAAGATTACCACGAGATATACTCGTAGGAATCTTCTCAAACTCATTGGAGACAAGTTTAACAAACAGATCAACATTAGGGCACAGAGACAAGGGGGGAAACTTTCTAGATTTTGGATAGATGGAGGGAGGCACCTTACCTAAAGATGGATTATTATGTTCAAGTGCCAACTCCTCCAGTATTTGGAGGGCTTGTTGTTCCTCAGGAAGTGGAAAATTACGTTGAATATATTCATCATGATGCCATTTCTTGAAGATTAAGGAACGTGCGAACAGATGTAAACTAGTTACTATATGCACTTTGCATTTGGTCCTTGTATCACCACTATTATATATGGTACCCTTCTAGTGCTTGTATCCTAATGTTACCGCTTTCCCTGTTTAGTCGGTTTTTCACTGCCATCCTTGGTACATTTTAATATTTGATTGTTTATCCTAATAAAATTTGTATTTTTCTAATATGAGTAGTGCATTTTCCTTATTTGATTTTCAGACAGAAGCCTCCGTCTGTCCCGAAGAAAATCGAGGGTGAAACCCAAAATTGCAGAAAAATGGAGACATCAAAGTGGCAGAGCTAGCCCTATTATTAAGAGCAAACTCAGCCAAAGGCAAAAAAGAGACCTAGTCATCATGATCAGCAGACACAAAGCATCTCAGATAAGTCTCCAATGTCTGGTTTGTTCTCTCAGTTTGTCCATTGGTCTGAGGATGAAAAGCAGAGGAGAAAGACAATTGAACACCAAGTTTAGAACAAAAAGTCCTCCAAAATCTGGAAACAAACTGGACTCCTCTGTCAGACACAATGTTCTCAGGAATGCCGTGTAACCGAACCATGTGCTGAAGGAACAAAGGCACCAATTCCGAGGAGGAAGGCAACTTAGGTAATGGCACAAGATGTATCATTTTGGAAAACCTATCACAAATCACCCAGATAACGGTCATTCTCTGAGAATGTAAGGTTCTGTGTACATGTTCCTGAAACTCAGTTTGTTCGTCAGCCATTTTACTTTCTGTCTTGCTGCAGCTATCTTGCCCTCAGTCAAAATGGAGTTTCCAGCTTGCATGTTCCCGCCCTGATTCTCTCCTTTTGCTTCTTAAGCAGCCACAGCTGAGCAATCAGTGCTTCAGAATCTAGCCTGCAGTGAACCTGTGACCTGACCCCTGAAGCCTTGGACCTTGTACTCCAGCTATTCCTACTGAGGAACTCTGAAGCACTTGTGGACTCTGAACCCTGCTCTTTGAAAGACCCACGTTTGCATGGACTTACGGTAACAGAGAAGAAGATCCTGAACCTGTTGTGGAGAGTGATTGCTGAGCTTAGATTACTCTGGCCTGCTGTGTCTCCTGCTTCTGTGTCTGCAAACTGTGTGACTATTTTTGCCAACTTGTATGAAGTAATACAAGACTTTCTATATCAAACCTGTGTCTCATGTATTTTCATCGCACCCAAGCACAAGACGCTATATGAACTGTACTACATACATTACAAGATTCTGAAGCCAAATGTTAGTGTCTGCTGGGTCTGGAAAGGCTGTGTCTGCTGTAACTGTGGATATCGGATGTCCGGTTGTACTTTCTGTGATGACAGTGGTTGTGACTTCTCACAACCATTCCAGGTGAGCAATTCCCTTAAGTGTTTTTTTTTCTGCAGTGTTACCACAGGTAAACACTATTGTTTTTTTTTCTTTTCTCTTTTTTGTCTGCTGTAACTGTGGATATCAGATGTCGGGTGAACTTTCTGTGATGATAGTGGTTGTGGACTTCTCACAACCATTCCAGGTGAGCAGTTCCTTAATTTTTTTTCTCTCTGCAGTGTTACCACAGGTAAACACTATTGTTTTTTTTTTTTTCTCCTCTCCTCTTCTTCCAGTACTCCTGTCTTAAAAGATCTGGAAAATGGAGGCCCGCATAAAGGAACTTTGCGGAGTGACTGATAATATCCTTGCAGATTTGCAGAATATAAAGACCCGTTTTTCAAGCCTACAGGACCTCACTAATCACAATTTGCAAGTGTTTGGACAGACTGCCCAGGATTTGCGAGCCAGGATTGAGGTTCTAGAGGAGCGAGTCCAGGCTCCTGCCGTAGCCCCGAGTTCTGGATTCCCAAGTTGCCCCCTTTTCGTTTTGGCGGTGAACGTGAGAAATTCAGGGGATTTATTAATCAATGCAATCTTTTTTTTTCTGCACATGCTTCACAATTTCCCACTGAACGATCTAAGGTGCTTACTATAATTATGTTGCTTACCAACAAGGCTTTGATGTGGGCAAACCCTCTGATTGAGACTGAGGATGATTGTTTGAATCACCTTGATGCTTTTATTTCAGCCATGGGGCAGGTGTTTGATGACCCCAATCGAGGTGCAACAGCTGAAGCAGCCATGTTAGCTTTGCGCCAAGGTAAGCACTCGGTAGCTGAATATGCCTTGGATTTCAGGAGATGGGCCCTTGATACCACCTGGGACAGTTCCGCCAAAAAAATCTATTTTTCGAAAGGGGTTATCTCCACTGATTAAGGATGAACTTGCTCGTGCCGACCCTCCCACTGCGTTAGGTGACTTTATTAACTACTGCATCCGTATTGATACTCGTCTAACTGAACGCAGGCAAGAGAGATGGTTCGAAAGCAATCGCACTAACCTTTTCCTACCTTCCTCTCCAGCTAAGGAACCTTTGAGTAGGATTACACGGGAACCTGAACCTGAACCCATGCAGGTAGACTCTTTACAACGACGGGTTAGTGATGCACGCAAGGAACATCGTTTTAAGGAGAATCTATGTTTCTATTGTGGTAAGTCAGGGCACTTCATTATAAACTGCCCCAGCCGTTCTCGTAAGACTACTGCAGCACTCATTCATTGTGAGTGTTGCGAGAGGGGATCTGTCAGGTCCGAGCCTCAGGCTGCAGAGAGATCTGCAGCAACAGATCTTGATTTCTCGGACTTAAACTCCGTTACCTCTGAGGACGTTGACTGTGTAAACGCTGCCATTTTTCAAGTTTCCTCAGCGGTGTCCCAGCTGAGTTGTAAGAAAAACAATTCTCATTGCTTTCTTTCCATCAAACTCTGGGTTGACTCAGCTTGGGTGTCTAGCTCTGCTATGATCGACTCAGGGGCAAGTGGAAATTTTATGGATGTCTCCTTTGCTCTGAAACAGGGGATACGTTCAGTGAAGAAGGCTACTCCAGTACAGATGGAAACTGTGGATGGCTCCCTGCTGACCTCTGGACCAGTGGATCAGGAAACAGAGCCTTTGAGGGTTCTTATGGGTAAAGATCATCAAGAGAAACTGTCCTTTATGCTTATCTCTTCTCCCCACTTTCCCATTATTCTAGGGCTACCATGGCTGCAGGCTCAGAATCCTACCATTAACTGGGAGACCAAGGAATTACACTTTCCAGAGAAACAGATGAGTCCAAAAGTTTCAGCTTGCTCTGTTCCTAAAGGAACCATGTCAGTCCCTGAACTACCAGCTGTATACCAGGACTATGTGGATTTATGTGACAAGAAGAACGCTGACCAGCTTCCTCCTCACCGTCCATATGATTGTCCAATTGAATTATTGCCTGGAGCAGAGATACCTTTTGGTAAGATCTACCCCCTGGCGGGGCCCGAGCTAAAGGCTTTAAAGGATTACATAGACGAAAATCTAGCCAAGGGCTTCATACGCCCCTCTTCATCTCCTGCAGGTGCACCCATCTTCTTTGTAAAGAAGAAAGATGGATCTCTGAGACCATGCGTAGACTATAGGGAACTCAATAAGGTTACTATTAGAAACCGTTATCCATTGCCTTTAATCCCTGAGTTATTGGAGAGAGTGCGACATGCCAAAATTTTCTCTAAACTAGATCTTCGTGGGGCCTATAACTTAGTCCGTATTAGACCTGGGGATGAATGGAAGACTGCATTCAGGTCACGCTATGGACACTTTGAATATCTAGTTATGCCTTTTGGTCTGAGTACCGCCCCAGCCACTTTCCAACACTTGGTGAATGACATCTTCAGGGATCTCCTAGATACATTCGTGGTAATTTATTTGGATGATATTCTAATTTTTTCTAACTCCACAGAGGAACATCATGGACATGTGAGAATGGTCTTGGAACGTCTAAGACAAAATCATCTTTACATCAAACTTGAAAAGTGTGAATTCCATAAGACCGAAATTCAATTTCTGGGGTATGTACTGTCTACACAAGGAATTAGTATGGATGGAAGCATTTTCCCGTCTAAAAGATAAATTTACCACTGCACCTATCCTAGTACATCCCAACCCCGAGCTTGCCTTCATAATAGAGGTGGATGCTTCAGACTGTGCCGTTGGAGCTATACTCTCTCAGAGAACAGGTGAGAAGAATGTCTTGCATCCCTGTGCCTTCTTTTCCCAGCAGTTGTCTTCGGCTGAGAGGAACTACGATGTGGGCAATAGAGAGTTGTTGGCCATTATTGCCGCCTTCAAAGAATGGAGACACCTTCTTCAGGGAGCTGCACAGCAAATAGTCGTCCTGACAGACCATCGTAACCTTGAGTTTATCAGGTCGGCTAAGTGCCTGACTCCTCGCCAGGCTCGCTGGAATCTTTTCTTAAACCAATTTAATTTTATCATTTCTTATAGACCAGGATCGCGCAATGGAAAGGCTGATGCACTCTCTAGGATTTACTCAGCAGAGACACGTCCAATTACTCCTCCTAAGACTATTCTTCCTGACTCTAGATTCCTAGGAGTAATTCATAATCAAGACCTACTTAAGGACATCAAGGAAGCATACCATGCGGATTCCTTTTTGGCACAACCCCCAAGGGACGTAAGTCTTGTCTTTAAGAATGGTGTGTGGATTCAGGGACAACGCCTGTATATTCCTGAAACAGTCAGATTGAGAGTATTGCAACTCATTCACGATTCCAAGATAGCTGGGCATAGAGGAATTCTAAAGACACAGGAATTTCTTTCTCGTTTCTTTTGGTGGCCCACTTGCAGGAAGGATGTTTTAAACTATGTCACTTCATGTGAAGTCTGTGCAAGATGCAAAACACCTCGCTCCTCACCAACTGGTCTGTTACAGCCTCTTCCCACCCCGTCCCGCCCGTGGGGATCCATTTCTATGGAATTCATTGTGGAGTTACCAACCTCTCAAGGGAAGAACACCATTCTAGTGGTGGTTGACCGTCTAACAAAGGCAGCTCATTTTATTCCTTGTGTCGGCTTACCCACTGCAAAACAGACATCAGATCTGATGATTAAAGATGTGTTTCGCTTACATGGAGTACCGGATGAGGTTATTTCGGATCGAGGGGTGCAATTCACTTCTAGGTTTTGGCAAAATTTCTGTGCAGCATTGGACATTAAAGTAAACCTTTCTTCTGCTTTTCATCCCCAGACTAATGGACAGACCGAACGAACCAATCAAACCCTGGAGCAGTATCTCCGCTGCTTTATCTGCCACCTACAGGATGATTGGGTGGATCTACTTCCATTAGCTGAGTTCTCGTACAACAACTCTCAGAGTGCCTCCACTAAGCAGTCTCCTTTTTACTCTAATCTAGGTTATCATCCTAACATTCTACCACGATTTCCCATAGAAACGCCTTTACCAGCAGTGGCTGAAAGAATCACGTCTTTACAGAAGAATATGGATCTTCTAAAGGAGAATCTGGAATCGGCTCAGGAAAGGTACAAGAAAGCAGCAGATAAATTTCGTAAACCTGCACCAGCTTTAAAGGTAGGAGACTTGGTCTGGCTGTTAACCAGAAATCTTAAGTTAAGGATTCCATCGTCTAAGCTGGGACATAAGTACATTGGACCCTATAAGATCAGTAAAATTATAAGTGCCGTTGCTTGTCGTCTTCAACTGCCCAGAACTATGAGAATCCACCCTGTCTTTCATGTATCCCTACTAAAGGCTGCGACACCCAATACGTTTCCTGGACGTTCTTCTCCTTGCCCTGACCCAGTGCTAGTCGATGGTCAGGAAGAATTTGTGGTGGAAAGGATTTTAGATTCCAGGTTGTATAGAAATCAGTTACAATATCTGATTAAATGGCAGGGCTACCCAGTGGAGGACAACTCATGGGAACCAGTCAATAACGTTAATGCTCCTCGCTTGCTCCGTCAGTTTCATCAGAGGTACCCACACAAGCCTGGTCTGAGGTCATCCGGAGGTTGTCCCTAAGGGGGGAGTAATGTAAGGTTCTGTGTACATGTTCCTGAAACTCAGTTTGTTCGTCAGCCATTTTACTTTCTGTCTTGCTGCAGCTATCTTGCCCTCAGTCAAAATGGAGTTTCCAGCTTGCATGTTCCCGCCCTGATTCTCTCCTTTTGCTTCTTAAGCAGCCACAGCTGAGCAATCAGTGCTTCAGAATCTAGCCTGCAGTGAACCTGTGACCTGACCCTGAAGCCTTGGACCTTGTACTCCAGCTATTCCTACTGAGGAACTCTGAAGCACTTGTGGACTCTGAACCCTGCTCTTTGAAAGACCCACGTTTGCATGGACTTACGGTAACAGAGAATAAGATCCTGAACCTGTTGTGGAGAGTGATTGCTGAGCTTAGATTACTCTGGCCTGCTGTGTCTCCTGCTTCTGTGTCTGCAAACTGTGTGACTATTTTGCCAACTTGTATGAAGTAATACAAGACTTTCTATATCAAACCTGTGTCTCATGTATTTTCATCGCACCCAAGCACAAGACGCTATATGAACTGTACTACATACATTACAGAGAAACAGGGAGGTCGGAAATGAAATCCATAGAGATATGGGTCCATGGTCTCTTGGGCACAGGCAATGGCATCAACAAACCACTAGAGCAAGAGCAAGGCTTGGAGCGAGAGCAAGTCCCGCAGGACTGCACAAATTCCCTGACGTCACGAGACAAAGTAGGCCACCAAAAGAACCGACTAACCAAGTCTCTGGTACCAAAAATTCCGGGATGACCGGCCAACGCAGAACAATGAATCTCAGACATCACACTCTTTTTCCACCGGTCTGGGACAATTTCCCAATAGGGCAGCGCTCGGGTTTATCCTCCTGACACCCTTCCAGAGCCAGTCTCAAATTGGGCGAGATGGCGGAAAGAACTACACCCTCTTTCAAAATAACAGCAGGATCAGATAACTCAGGAGAGTCCGCAAGGAAACTCCTCGAGAGGGCATCCGCTTTAACATTGTTTGTGCCAGGAAGAAAGGAAACCACAAAATTAAAACGTGTGGAAAACAAGGCCCACCTGGCCTGTCTAGGATTAAGTCGCTTGGCTGATTCCAGATAAACCAGATTCTTATGGTCCGTGAGGACCACCACCTGATGTTTGGCTCCCTCCAGCCAATGTCTCCACTCTTCAAAAGCCCACTTCATGGCCAATAACTCCCGATTACCCACGTCATAATTACGTTTAGTTGGAGAAAATTTTCGAGAGAAAAAGGCACAAGGGTTACTTTTAGAGGTCTCTGGATCTCTTTGGGACAAAACGGCACCTGCCCCAATTTCAGAGGCATCAACCTCCACCTGAAATGGCAGAGAAACATCAGGCTGCCGTAGAACAGGAGCAGAAGTGAATCTCTGCTTAAGTTCCTGAAATGCAGAGACTGCCTCAGGAGGCCAATTCACCACATCAGAACCCTTCTTAGTCAAATCAGTCAATGGTTTAACAATAACAGAGAAATTACCAATAAATTTACGATAAAAATTGGCAAAACCCAAGAATCTCTGAAGAGCCTTTAATGAAGTAGGTTGGACCCAATCACAGATGGCCTGAACCTTGACCGGGTCCATTTCAATAACAGATGGGGACAAAATGAATCCCAGAAATGAGATCCTCTGTAAGCCAAAATGACACTTTGATCCCTTCACATACAGAGCATTCTCTCTCAAAATCTGGAACACAGTCTGAACATGTTTCACATGAGAGTCCCAGTCATTGGAAAAAATCAAGATATCATCCAAATAAACAATCAGAAATTTATCCACAAAATCCCTGAAAATGTCATTCATGAAGGACTGGAAGACGGAAGGAGCATTAGTGAGCCCAAAGGGCATCACTAGGTACTCAAAATGCCCCTCTGGGGTATTAAATGCCGTCTTCCATTCATCCCCGTGCTTAATGCGAATAAGGTTATACGCCCCCCTGAGGTCAAGCTTGGTAAACCAAGTAGCACTTTTCACCCTGGAAAACAGGTCAGAAATCAAGGGTAACGGATATTGATATTTCACAGTGATATTGTTCAAGAGACGATAATCAATACACGGCCTTAATGAACCATCCTTTTTGGCCACAAAGAAAAAAACGGCACCCAAGGGTGAAGAGGATGGTCTGATATGACCCTTCTCCAATGACTCCTTGATATAAGACCGCATAGCATCATGTTCAGGTACAGACAAGTTAAAAAGGCGACCTTTAGGGAATTTACTACCAGGCACTAATTCAATAGCGCAGTCATAGCTCCTATGGGGGGGCAAGGATGCAGATTTACTTTCGCTAAACACATGAGAAAAATCAGTCAAAAAGTCAGGAACATCCTGAGCCTGGGGAGAGGCAGAAAAAACAGGAGTGTTGGCATTAACACATTGGCAGCCCCAACTGGTTACAGATACAGATTTCCAATCCAAAACAGGATTATGAGACTGCAACCAAGGGAAACCTAGTACAATAATGTCATGCAGATTATACAGCACCAAACATTTGCAACTCTCCTGATGATCAGGTTCAACCATCATTATCACCTGAGTAGAGAACTGGGGTTTATTCTCAGCCAAAGGGGTAGAATCAATCCCCAGTAGGGGAATAGACTTCCGTAGGGGTATCAAGGGAAACCCACAACGTTTAGCAAAATCAAAATCCATCAGGTTAATAGCTGCTCCCGAATCAACAAAAGCCTGAGCAGAAAATGTGGACAGTGAGCAAATCAGGGTAACAGTCAACAGAAATTTAGTCTGAACACTACCCAAGACAACTGAGCGTGCAAAACGTCTTCCCCGCTTAGGGCAGACTGAAATAGCATGAGAGGTGTCACCACAGTAGAAACATAACCCATTGCGTTTTCGAAACTCATGACGCTGTGCCCCAGAAGCCACTCTATCACACTGCATGGGTTCAGAAGCTGGTTCACAAGGCAACACCCAAACGTCTGTCAATTTGAATCGCCAATGACATAGAATCATTGAGACCAGAGGGAGCAGGGAAACCCACCATAACATCTTTTACATTCTCTGACAGACCCTTCCGAAAAAGGGCTGCCAAAGCATCATCATTCCATTTGGTCAGGACTGCCCACCTTCGGAATCTCTGACAGTACAACTCAGCGTCTTCAAGACTCTGATTTAATGCCAACAACAAGGCTTTTTCAGCTTGATCCATGGGCGTACCCAGGATCAAAACTAGGGGGGGCAAGCCAATGTCACATCTTATACAGGTTACATCATATACACTGTACATTATACTGCATATTAGGTATGGAGCATTAGAACTGATGTATATTGTATAATACAGCAGTGTATGCGACACTACGCTGTATATACCATATATTATACATGGCACACTAACCTCTATACAAAGACTAAGAGGCATTATAACCTGTATATGAAAAGTATAATACAGCAGTGTATATACACTCTATATACCGCACACGATGTGTATGACCTGTATACACCATATACTACACTCTATATACCGCACACAATGTGTATGACCCTGTATACACCATATACTACACTCTATATATAGCACACGATATGAAAATAGTCATTTTTCATTAAGCTGGGACTATACGTCAACTTTGGCCATGAAACAGCCGCTTCTATAATACAGATGAATGGGGTCGCATTGTGACCCGCTAGGTACCGCGACAAAGAATCAGAACCAGTTGGATTTTTTTTGCAACTTGATTGTCGCAGTTGCAATACCTTGTGGGTCATAATGCAACCCCATCGATGGAGCAGCAGCAGCCTAGAGCAATTTTTGGCCATTTGTGTCGCAGCCAATGTCGCCTTCTTTGATGTAATGGATGAAAAATATATATAAATGCTATTCAAAACAATGTGTATATTTTATATGACATTTCCTTAGTAAATATTAATATAACACTGATTAGCTGTGGTGCAGGGGGAACCAACTTTAAAACCTCTTAAATCCACAAATAGTCACTACATTAACAGAGAGATATATGACTGAACTGCAATACCAGACACAGCCCATAGACAAGAGAGCGCTAACAAAGCAGAACTTTTTACAATCCCATTAATGGGGTGACCTCATATGTACAGCCACTGGGAATGGGGAACCTGGTACCTCATGGATGATGGGGGGTCCTTCAGCCTCCTGCATCACCTAATAGTAGCTCAATTATTGAGCAAATCTAGCATCACAAATTAGGATTTAGTTCAGAAATAGCCACAAGATGTTCTGCAGCAGCTTGCATCTGCAAACCAAACCATATCACTAAGAAGAGGACATGGAGCATAGTCCTAATAGTCCAAATCTTTACCTACAACCTCTTCAACTTTTATGGGAATATTTGCTGAATATGTCAATATTGGCCATGATGTTCTGCAGCAGCTTCCACCCTTACAAAACACACACTGTATCATCAGGTTGAGTTGAGGCCAAGCCTTATAGTCCTACTTGGTAAATTACTGCATCATTTCTATCTACAAATTGTAATTGTTCAACTTCTATGGGGCTACAAGTCCCTGTAGATCAAACACTAGATGTGGCCAAGATGTTCTGCAGCAGCCACTCATCTACAGTTACCAGCATGTCATAAGAAACTTGTCAACTAGACACAGGTTGAAAACCTCATAAAGTGCAACCTTGCCAAGATGTTCTGCAGCAGCATCGCAAGGTAACAACTTGTTGCAGTCCAAAAGTTACTGTTGTGGGACTATAACCCCCAGCAGGTGACAGGTAAAGAGTAATATACTGTAGCTGCTGGAGAACTAGAAGTCCCAGCAGATAAAGCTGGATTAATAGGGAAGAGGAGAACTGCCTGTGGACTACAAATCCCAGGATATCATAGATTCACTAGATGCATAGTTTGGAGCTAACCATAGTGACCCCCTTGCAAGATGTTCTGCAGCAGCAGCAGCAAGGTAGTAGTACTCACACAGATGTGACGGAATGTCTCCTCCAGGAGCTCCTGCTGAACATGGTCCACAGGGAAGGTGTGGGGGTCTCTTGGTGCCCAGGGGTCTCTCAGTGCCCGGGGTCCCCTGTCCTGCTTTTTCTAGCTTCACACAATGAACCCAGAGGGTTCAGACAGTGTTCAGAGGCATGCTTACGTTGCACGCTGTACATGACACGCCTCTGAACCCTGTCTGAACCCTGGCCGGATCCAATCCCAGCGTGCAGCCGGGTGCCATAGCAATGCCAGGGATCTCAGTCTGCTCTGCAGTGAGTCCCCCCGCCCCCTGTCATCTGTGTGTGGCCGCCTGGCTGGCCTCCCTCCAAGTTCTTTCATTGTGGCCCCTGCTTCTAGGGGGGGCAGTAGCCCCCCCTGCCCCACGGTGGGTACGCCCATGGCTTGATCAGTGACATTAGGTTCATCGTACAATAACCCCAGAGCCAGAAAAAATGCATCAACATTACTCAAAACAGGATCCCCAGGTGTCAGGGAAAAAGCCCAATCCTGAGGATCGCCGTGCAGGAGAGAGATGACAATTTGAACCTGCTGTGCTGCGTTCCCTCAGGACTTAGGTTTTAAGGCAAAAAACAACTTACAGTTATTTTTGAAATTCAGAAATTTAGCTCGAACCCCTAAAAACAAATCTGGCATGGGGATCCTAGGTTCCACAACCGGCAACCCTGCAAGATAGGTAGCAATACTCTGAACTTCAGTGGCAAGCTGATCCACACGGCCAGACAACTGTGCAAACTCCATTGAGAGAAAAAAAAAATCCTCAGCACCCAGAGAAAAAGAGGGAAAGAAAAAAAAAAATATATATATATATATATATCTCTGACAACTTTTTTTTTTTTTTACACTATCTTTCCCTTCTGTGAGTGCCATATAATTTTCAGTTAGGCCGGTGATACTGTTATGATTTGGTAGCTGAGGAGAGCAGGCAAAAAAGGCAATACACCAGAGAGGTTGGAATCTACTGGATTGCAGTACCCTGACTAACCACCACAACTAAAGGCAGCCGTGGAGCGTACCTACATTGGTCCTAGACGCCTCGTCACAGCCTGAGAAGCTAACTACACCTAAAGATAGAAAGAGGAAAACTATCTGCCCCGGAGCAGATCCCCAAAGAACATAGGAAGCCCCCAAACATGTAATGGCGGTTAGACAAGAGGAAATACAGACACAGAAAGAAAATAGTATGAGCAAACGTTGGGGCCCAATCTTCCTAGAAAGAAAAGGATAGGAAGGACACTTACTGCAATCCAAAAAACCCTAAAAAAAATACCAACTCACTAATTGCAAAAACACCTGAGATCACACGACCTCTACCACCTAAATTAGTTCTCTGGTGTAACAAAACTAAGCCGCAGCCACTGAAGAAAAACTGGAAAAGGCAAATGAACAAATAACAGTGGCTCAGATCAACTGAGAGGAGCACAAGCCCCCGGAGGGGACCTGGCTGACCTCCACAGAAGTGCAGGACAAAATGCAAAAAGCAAGCACAAAAATAAAAGCAGAAAATATCTTATCTGTTAGCAGAAGATGCAGGCAAGACACAGAAAGCTTCCAAGTGAACCAGGAACCAAAGTTGAGACAAGAACAATTGATCACCGGCAACCCTGATGGGAGGGAACCTCCCTTATATAAGACCAGTCTGTAACACAATCTTCATTGAATAGTTCAGTACTGTTTGTAACCACCAGAGGGAGCTTTTGCTCAGAATTCATTTCTAACACATTCACAACACTCCTAAGTTTGAGTCCACTTTTTCTAGCAACAGATGCTGCAGAGGTCCAGTGTCGGTGAAAAAGACTGATATTTTTCCCACACCTATATCAGCTCCAGACAAGAGCAACAAAGATGAAGAGGTAAAAAACCTTAATCATCTGTGGCCCAGTCATAAGAAGCCACACCCCCTAAAGAAGCGTATCGGCATCAGAAAGAAACCGCTTCAGGAACACGAGGATCTTCTAAAACAGTTTGGAGTATGTTACAGATGTGCTTCTACTGAACACTTTGCTAAAGACTGTAAAGTTACTATTAAGTGCTTGGAGTCTTACAATGTGGACCACATACAAGCGCTCCATCCATCTCAACTTAACTGTGCACAGCTTACACCTTCCTTACCTAACACAAGCCAAGGCAGAGCAAGCAGCAAGTCCTACTAGAGTAACTTCTTCAAGCACAGAAGACTGCAGTAAAGGCCTCTAGGACAAGTCGTGTGCGAAGATATGCCTGGCGCACGTATATCCCAAGGGTCAATCATAGAAAACCGTAAGGGTTTATGCCATCCTGGACTATCAGAGGTAACGATCATTTGCAAAGTCAGTATAACGCTGGTGGGTGTGGACCCATGGCACCATGGACCTGGCTTACCCTTGAGGGATGTGACTAAGTGTCTACCTGGTCTTCCCCAGGGCTTCTGATGGTGAGGAAAGGCTGGGCTGCTGGTAGACACCACATACCAGTCCAGGGCAGTCCACAGAACTGCAGCAGCTGATCAGGGGGTCAGAGGCATGGGTACAAGGTACAGGGGCTCAAAGAAAAAGACATAGTCAGACAGTCCAAGGTCAGGGCAATCAGCACAGGTTCGATACACATAGCTGAAGTTAGGATGAGAGAGTTCAGACAGGACGCATAAAGAAGCTGGGTCGTTAACGGAGACATGGAGGAATACAGAACCTACAAAATGGATACCAAGTATCCAAGCACACCACTGAAAAGTGATATATTAAAAAGTATAATTTTATTCAAGGGTTTATTACACATAATAAAACATCATGAATCAAAAATAACATGAAACATGTAAGAGGAAACAAACGAGAGGAAAATACTCAAGCAAGTAAGAGTCGTAGAGTGGAGCAGTAACAGGCTATGGGTAAGTACGTAGCAATGTGTCAGGATCCCATCTGGGTTGGAGCCAATGTTACTGCAAACACTAGGGAAAGCAGAGGCAGGTAGCGTAGTCAGAAGGCAGGCCGAGGTCGGTACACAGGAAAGGCAGTGTTTGTAGCAGGGAAGCAGGCAAATAACGTAGTCAGGTGGCAGCAGGAGGTCGGTACACAGGAAAGGCAGTTCGGTAGCAGAGGAGCAGGCAGATAACGTAGTCAGGTGGCAGCAGGAGGTCGGTACACAGGAGAGCAGTGTTTGTAGCAGCAGGAACAGCAGGAGAAAGAGCTTGACTAAAGGCTGGAAGCACAATAATCTCGCAATGACACACCCACAGGGCCAGGTTTATATAGGGTGTGTAATTGGCAATCAGAAGCCCAATCAAGAGAGCACTAGGTGTAGCCAATCAGGAAGAACAGTCAATGGTATCTGGGTTCAGCAAGGAACTTTGCAGCCAGCAGAATAGCTCAGATGGTAGAGCTGCTGGCCAGTGGACAAGAGGTACTGGGTTCGACTCCTGACAGTACTCCCCTCCTTCCAGGATGGCCTCTGGACATCTCAGGAGCTGGCTTATCCGGGTACCTTTGATGAAAGGCTCTTGTCAGTCTAGGAGCATGGACGTTGTCCCTTGGTTCCCATGAATTTTCCTCTGGTCCGTAACCCTTCCACTGCACCAGATACTGCAGTTTACCTCTGAATTTTCGGGAGTCCAGAATCTTATCCACAATGTATTCTTCTTCACCACGGATCCTTTCTGGTGGAGGAGGTGGCTGAATTCTTCCTGGAAACGGGTTTTCACAGAAGGGTTTGAGCAAGGATATGTGAAACACTGGATGAATCTTTAGATTGTTGGGAAGTTTTAAACGAAAAGCAACCTGGTTAATTTTTGCAGAAATTTGAAAAGGTCCAATGAATTTCTGACCCAATTTGGAGGATGGCACATGTGTCTTAAGGTTTTTAGTGGACAGCCAAACTTTGTCTCCAACCTGAAGAGCAGGGGGCACTCTCCGATGTTTATCTGCTGCTTCCTTATATTCTTCCTGGGTCTTGAGCAATATCTCTGATAATTCCTTCTGGGATTCCTGTAATTTTGTAAGCCTGTCATTAACAGCAGGAATGGGAGTGTTCACTGGCAGATTAGGGATAAATACTGGATGTACTCCATAATTAGCAAAAAATGGGGTTTGAGATGTAGCGCTATGTATGGAGTTGTTGTAGGCAAACTCTGCTGTTGGTAAATAGTCCACCCAGTCATCCTGAAGATAGGAAATGAAGCAACGGAGGTATTGCTCCAAAGTCTGGTTCGTTCTCTCCGTCTGGCCATTGGACTGAGGATGGAAAGCGGTAGAAAGATTCACCGTGACTCCCAAGGCTGTACAGAAACTCTTCCAAAATTTTGACGTAAACTGAACGCCTCTGTCAGACACCACGCTGTCAGGAATTCCATGTAACCTGAATACCTCTTTGATCATCAGTTCTGCAGTTTTTTCAGCAGTAGGAATTCCTTCAGTTGGAATAAAGTGGGCCATTTTTGTGAGTCGGTCCACTATGACAAGGATGACGGTCATCTGTTTGGAAGGGGGTAGTTCCACAATAAAATCCATGGAAATAGATCCCCAAGGCCTGGATGGAACTGGGAGTGGTTGCAAGAGTCCTAGAGGAGACGATCGTGGGGTCTTGTTTCGTGCGCATGTTAAACAGGTTGAAACATATTTCCTCACGTCCTTCCTACAATTAGGCCACCAAAAGAAACGAAGTAGTAAGTCTTGTGTTTTTGCAACTCCAGGATGTCCTGCCAGTTTAGAATCATGGACACTTTTGAGGACTTCAAGGCGAGAAGATTCAGGTACATATATTTGGTGTTTCTGCATCCAAAACCCCTCTTTGAATGAAAGATCGACGTCTTCCGAAGGATGGTTAAGGAAAGAGTCCTCTTGATATCCATCTTTAATTCTATTACCTAGTCCTCTAGAGTGCAATATTCCCAAAAAATTTTTAGGGCCTAGAATTGTATCATCATTACTAGACCTCTCCTGAGGTTCCGAACACATCCTGGACAGGGCGTCAGCCTTGCCATTTCTTGAACCAGGCCGGTAAGAGATTATAAAATTGAATCTTGAGAAAAATAAGGCCCATCGTGCTTGTCTTGCAGACAATCTTTTTGCTGTACGGAGGAATTCAAGATTCTTGTGGTCCGTGAGGACAGTCACAGGGTGATTGGCACCTTCCAGAAGATGTCTCCACTCGGAGAAGGCAACTTTAATGGCTAACAGTTCTTTATTACCAATGTCGTAGTTCTTTTCTGCAGATGACATGGTGTGGGAAAGAAACGCACATGGGTGAAGTTGCATCTTGTCCCCAACTCGCTGAGACAGAATAGCTCCCACTGCAGAGTCCGAGGCGTCCACTTCGACAGTAAATGGCAATTCAGGATTTGGGTGTACTAACAATGGAGCAGACGTAAAAAGAGTTTTCAACTTGTCAAAAGCCTCCTGTGCCTCTGGAGACCAGAAAAATGCTTTGGTCTTTTTTGTTAGTGTAGTAATTGGTAGTATGATCCGTGAAAAGTTCTTTATAAATTTTCGGTAAAAATTTGCAAATCCTATGAAACGCTGGACGTCTTTTAAATTTCTTGGAACAGGCCAGTCCACTACAGCATTGATTTTGCCGGGATCCATGCTCAGACCTTCTGGGGAGATGATATATCCCAGAAATTGGATACTGGTTTGTTCAAACTCACATTTTTCAAGTTTAATGTAGAGATGGTTCTCCTGTAGTCGTTCCAAGACTAACTGGACGTGCCTGCGATGCTCTTCCAAGGTGTCTGAAAATATAAGAATGTCATCGAGATAAGCCACAACGAATTGGTCCAAGAAATCTCGAAATACATCATTAATAAAATGTTGAAAGGTGGCTGGGGCATTGCTAAGGCCAAAGGTCATAACAAGAGATTCAAAATGTCCATATCTCGTTCTGAAGGCGGTCTTCCACTCATCTCCTGGGCGAATCCGTATGAGGTTGTAAGCCCCTCTAAGATCCAGCTTCGTAAAGATTTTCGCAGAACGGAGTCTCTCAAATAGTTCAGGAATCAAGGGTAGCGGGTAGCGATTCTTGACAGTGATATTATTCATCTCTCTGTAGTCAATACATGGCCGCAGAGTGGAGTCTTTCTTTTCAACAAAGAACAGGGGTGCCCCAGCTGGAGATGTGGAAGGTCGAATAAAGCCTTTCTCTAAATTTTCATCCAGGAACTTTCTTAATACCTTCAATTCAGGTTCGGAAAGATTGTAAATCCGTCCAAATGGAATGGTTGCTCCTGGCAGCAATTCAATGGGACAGTCGTAAGGACGGTGAGGAGGTAATTGATCTGCTTTCTTCTTACTGCAGACATCAGAGAACTGCTGATATTGAGGTGGTAGTTTCTCTTCCTTCTCATGCGAAATCTCAGAGATTTGGACTTGTTGGAGAACAGGGGGTTCCTTATGACAATTATTCTTACAGTAGTCAGATGGAAAGGTGATGGTCCTTGATGCCCAGTTGATAGAAGGGTTATGGACTGAAAACCAGGGGATCCCTAGAATAACCGGAAATTTCGGAGATGAAATAAGGTGGAAACTGACAGCTTCATGATGATCCGGGTCGATACAAATCTCCAGTTCGATTGTCTCATGCGTGACAGGTCCAGAAGACAAAGGTGATCCATCCACAGTTTCCATTTCAATTGGTGTGGATTTGGTCCTACTGGAAATATCATTATCACGTGTAAATTTTAAGTCCATAAAATTTCCTCCTGCTCCCGAATCCAACAGGGCAGAGCATTGTATTTTTTGGGTGCCCATTACAACCTGAATGGGGATTACAAAATGAGATGATGTGGTATGTATTTTGTCTATTTCTGGCGTTACTGATGAGATAGTCTGCAAGATGGAATCCGACTGCTGAGAAAGGTCCGTATTGCTGGCAGACCTGTTGTTGGTAAAGGCTATAGTCCTTTTGTTAGGACAGTTGATGGCATAGTGTCCAGGGTCCCACAATTGAGGGGAGAGATGTTCTGCACGTCGCCTCTCCTTTCCTGTGCAGAGAGTGGTCTTCGGATGACGTCGATCTGCATCGGTTCAGACACAACTTGCGTCTTTTCTTGGTGGGCTGATGCTGAAAATGAGAAGCCAGGGTATTCCCAAGTGCTCGCAGTCTCTCCTTTCTCCTTCAGTAAGTCTCTGGTCAAATCCGGATACATAGTTGAATTTAAAATCCTCCAACTGGTCAGGGGTCTCAACCCTGGCAAGCTCGTCTTTCATGGTTCTGATAACCCTCGTCGAAATTGACTTCTCTGGGCCGCTGGATTCCAGGTGGTGTCGGCCACCCCGCGACGGAACTCCCATGTATATTCCGCAACAGAGCGACGTCCTTGGCGGGAAATTATGTAATTTGGTTTCTGCTTGGCACAGCGGTTTGGGTCATCAAAAAACTTGTTCATAGCTGCGGATGAAAGCTTCCAGGTCATTAAGGAGGCATAGTCCTTTTACATAAAGGGGAAGCCCCAAACAAAACTTCATCCGCAGGGATTTATCAAAAAAAATTTTTCCTCTCCGGGAAAGGGGCAGGTTTCATTGGAATTATCGGCATTGATTGAGGAATCCTCGGGTTCTGCTTG
>JARQOD010000002.1:125922560-125975000 GCA_033576555.1 Oophaga sylvatica | reverse complement strand
GGCATGCTCTCAATCAACTTCTGGACCAAATCCTGACTGATAGCAGTCCATTCTTGCACAATCAATGCTTTCATTTTGTCAGAATTTTTAGGTTTTCGTTTATCCACCCGTCTCTTGATGATTGACCACAAGTTCTCAATGGGATTAAGATCTGGGGAGTTTCCAGGGCATGGACCCAAAATCTATATGTTTTGTTCCCTGAGCCATTTAGTTATCACCTTTGCTTTATGGCAAGGTGCTCCATCATGCTGGAAAAGGCATTGTTGATCGCCAAACTGCTCTTGGAGGGTTGGGAGAAGTTGCTCTTGGAGGACATTCTGGTACCATTCTTTATTCATGGCGTGTTTTTAGGCAAGACTGTGAGAGAGCCGATTCCCTTGGCTGAGAAGCAACCCCACACATGAATGGTTTCAGGATGCTTAACAGTTGGCATGAGACAAGACTGGTGGTAGCGCTCACCTTGTCTTCTCCGAATGAGGCGTTTTCCTGATGTCCCAAACAATCGAAAAGGGGATTCATCAGAGAAAATAACTTTACCCCAGTCCTCAGCAGTCCCACTGCCTGTACCTTTTGCAGAATATCAGTCTGTCCATGATGTTTTTTCTGGAGAGAAGTGGCTTCTTTGCTGCCCTCCTTGAGACCAGGCCTTGCTCCAAGAGTCTCCGCCTCACAGTGCGTGCAGATGCACTCACACCTGCCTGCTGCCATTCCTGAGCAAGCTCTGCACTGCTGGTAGCCCGATCCCGCAGCTGAAACACTTTTAAGAGACGGTCCTGGCGCTTGCTGGTCTTTCTTGGGCGCCCTGGAGCCTTTTTGGCAACAATGGAACCTCTCTCCTTGAAGTTCTTGATGATGCGATAGATTGTTGACTGAGGTGCAATCTTTCTAGCTGCGATACTCTTCCCTGTAAAGGTACTGCCACACTAAACAATCCCGCTAGCGATCTCGTTAGCGTTGCATACTAATGAGATCGCTAGCGGGATTGTTTCTATATCGCTAAATGCTACCGCATTTAGCGATATAGTTAACGACGCTATCGCCGTTAGCGATCTTCTTAACGACTTTAGCGGTACAAAAGTACCGCTAAATCGCTAAGAAAAGGTGCCACACAGCGATAAGATACTTACCCAGCGGGAGCGCCAGCGATGAAATAGGGTCCGGAGCGATTCCAGCGACGAGCGAGATCACAGCAGGAAGCTCGTCGCTGGAAGCTGCCGCACTGAACAATATCGCTAACGGGATCGCTAAATAGTGACGTTTTTTAGCGATCCCGTTAGCGATATTGTTTAGTGTGGCATACCCTTTAGGCCATTTTTGTGCATTGCAATGATGACTGCAGGTGTTTCTTTAGAGATAACCATGGTTAACAGAAGAGAAACAATGATGCCAAGCACCAGCCTCCTTTTAAAGTGTCCAGTGGTGTCATTCTTACTTAATCATGACAGATTGATCTCCAGCCATGTCCTCATCAACACCCACACCTGTGTTAATGGAGCAATCACTGAAAAGAGGTTAGCTGGTCCTTTTAAGGCAGGACTGCAATGATGTTGAAATGTGTTTTGGGGGATAAAGTTCATTTTCTAGCCAAATATTGACTTTGCAAGTAATTGCTGTTAAGCTGATCACTCTTTATAACATTCTGGAGTATATGCAAATTGCCATTAGAAAAAGTGAAGCAGTAGACTTTGTAAAAATTAATATTTGTGTCATTCTCAAAACTTTTGGCCATGACTGTACACTGGGGAGATCACACAGATCCCACTGCTGCCACCAATTTCTCAGGGAGGACACTGGAGAGATCACACAGATCCCACCGCTGCCACCAATTTGTCAGGGGTCGCTACTCCGCTGCCTCCAATCGTCAGGACAGTTATACAATTCAGTGATAGATGAGGCCGTGGATGCTCCCACTGCTTGGCTGATTATTGGGGACCTAACAGTGAGCATATGGTATAGACACCTCCGATTCCAATGCATGGAATATATGTATTGTATGGTTACTGGCAACTTTACAATAACAAAAGAAACTACTAGCTGCCACCACCAATCATTTATACAGACTGATTGGACAGCCCTAAAAACGCATTTCTGCAGACTGGCCTACCGCCTCAACATATTTATCTACCTATCCCTGTGTTGTCCATTCAAAATTTTCTTCAAGACCAGGACCCTCGTATCATGTTCTCAAACGCTTTATGCATTTAATAGTCTTCTGTGTCTGTACTTTTACACATACGGGTTGGTAACCGGTTCATGCAGCATTACATGAACACCCGATTTATTACATTGATGGCCGAACCGTACAATGAAAGCAATTGTTACCATCTACCTTTCATGTCTCCCCTATTTCCTCATAGATGGTAAGCTTGCGAGCAGGGACCTCACTCCTCTTGGTATCTGTTGATTTATGTGATTACTGTTATCCTGTAATGTCTATTGTCTGTACAAGTCCCCTCTAAAATGTAAAGTGCTGCAGCATTTGTTGGCGCTATAGAAATAAAATTATTATTATTTATTCAGACTCCCATAACAGCACCACGAGAGAGTAGGGTAGTAATTAGACCAGACCCTGCCTATTTATCCAAAGTTGCCTCTCACTTCCACAGAACACAAGAGATAGTTCTCCCCTCCTTCCTCCCTAACCCTACTAACCAAAAGGAGGAAAAACTCCATACCCTAGATGTCAGAAGATGTTTATTAGAATATCTCTCTGTCACTAATCCATGGAAAAAGGACAACACCTTATTTATATCCTTCCAAGGCATTAGATAGGGTCTTAGAGTTTCCAAATGTACATTAGCAAGATGGATTAGGGAGGTTATCTCTCTAGCTTACATAGCAGGTGGCGGACCAGTTCCACAGAATTTGAGGGCACATTCTACCTGAGCCATGGCAACCTCTTGGAAAGATCTGGAGTATACATCGACCAGATATGTAAGGCAGCCACGTGGTCATCTCCTAGCACCTTTTTTAATCATTATAGACTAGACATGGGTGCCTCCTCAGATCTTGCCTTCGGGTTAAGAGTGCTGCAGGCTGTAGTCCTTCCCTAGAATAGTGTTGCATCTCTGTAATTCTCTCGTGGTGCTGTCATGGGAGTCCGAATAAAGTATTAAGTTACTTACCGGTAACGGTATTTTTCGGAAGCCTATGACAGCACCCTTAGTTCCCTCCCTTTCACGTGTGGATGCACACTTCCTTCACTTATAAGGTTCACGTGGATTAGTTTATTTAAATTGTGTGTCATTAACCATGGAGGTCCTCTCGGCTCTGTAATTTAACTGATGCGTGGGATACCGGTAAGTAACTTAATACTTTCCCTCATCCATCTCAGGCGCACAAGATCTGACACTAGCCTGAACTTCCGGCTTAACAGGTAGTATCTCAGGGTGTCTATTGCCCATTTGATGGCCAAGCACTCTTTTTCAGGTTTGACACACAGTATTATCTGCAGATATGAGGCTGTCCAATGGGGGTGAAATTTTCTCACTCATTGGCAAATCTATATATGTCCTTCTGGGAGAGTAAGTACATTCACACGGTGAATAATCCCTTTTTGGATAGGGTTCTGTGGTGGGGGAGATACATCGATGATGTCATTCTTAGTTGGTGTGGCCTCGTCGATGTGTCTTCCCCACCATCTTTTCCTGACTTTATTAGATATATTAAAGGAAATGCATTGAATATCACTTTTACACATCAGGTGCATGGCACTGTTGCTACATATTTGAATGTAACACTTATGGGGGATGACTCTCTTGGGATAATTCATACATCTACATATAGGAAAGAGATCAGTGGTAATGCAATCTTGCATGCGGACAGTTGCCATCCGCCGCATGTAATCCGTAATCTTCCACTGGGAGAATTCATACGTGCCACAAGGACATGTTCCAATGCTGTCCTGTATAATCAGGAGAGTAAGAGAATCTGAAATAGGCTCTCTGGGAGAGGCTATAAAGAATGGATGTTGGATAGGGCAGCTAATAGAGCAGATAAGAAATCCAGGAATAGTTTGCTATCTGAAAAGGATTGCGGTAACAGTGGGGTCATTAAAAGTGGGAGCAATGTTCCCACTTTGTCTACTGCATACAGTTCAAACTACAAAAATATTGTTAAATTGCTACATAGGCATTTACCAATATTGCATCAGGACCCCATTTTGTCTGAAATTCTGTTAAAAGGATATAGATGTGTCCCTAAAAAAGCTAACAATCTTGGACAATTTTTATCCCCTTCATTATATATGTCAAACTCCAAGAAGCCTACTTGGCTTACTTATATTGGTTGCTATAGATGTGGGGGAAACAAACTTGTGGACTATGCCAATATATAGATAGAAAAGACAAATATGTTAATAATGTTACCCATAGGGAATACAAGATAAAAACATACATCAATTGCAATACCACGCACATTGTCTATATAGCGACGTGTGTGGTGTATGTGATAAATATTATATAGGTTGTACTACCAGAAGTTTAAAGAAAAGGTTGAGTGAGCATATCACCGCTGCAAATCCATGGTCCGCAGCAAGTCGGAAAAATATCTCAGGTTTATCAAAACATTTTTTGGATATGCATGGTGGGGACTTACGGGGTATAAGGGTTAAGGGAAATGAAAGGGTGAATAGACCGATTAGGGGAGGTGATTGGGAGCGCACGCTTCAGTGTCGGGAAGCTTTTTGGATATTGGCCATGAATGCGCGTTACCCAGAAGGTCTCAACTATAGAAATGACCTTTTATATTTTTATTAAATTATTCTTAACCCATTTCAGGTATAAGTGCTTGTAACAATTTTCTGAGTAGCAGTTTTCTTAACCCCTTTCTGACATCAGACGTACTATCCCGACCATGGTACCTGGGCCCGTATGACCATGGATGGGATAGTACGTCACATGCGATCGGCCGCGGATAGTACGTCACATGCGATCGGCCGCGTGTCAGCTGATTATCACAGCTGACACCCAGCACTATGAGCCAGGAGCGGTCACGGACCGCTCCCGGCACATTAACCCCTGGCACACTGCGATCAAACATGATCGCAGTGCACCGGGGGCATAGGGAAGCATTGTGCAGGGAGGGGGCTCCCTGTGTGCTTCCCTGAGACCCTCAGAGCAGCACGATGTGACCTGCGCTGTTCCGAGGGCCTCCTCCCTGCAGGACCCCGGATCGAAGATGGCCGCGAGGTCCTTCCGGGTCCTGCAGGGAGGCGGCTTCCTCAGTGCCTGTTGACAGCAGGCGCTGAGAAAGCCTCCTGCAGTGCATGTCAGATCGCTGGTCTGACAGAGTGCTGTGCAAACTGTCAGAGCAGCGATCTGACATTATACAGTGATGTCCCACCCTGGGACAATGTAAAAATGTAAAAAAAAATAAAATAAACATCTGTAAAAATAATTTAAAAAAATTCCCCCCCCCCAAAAAAAAAAATCCCCAATAAATTAATTTCTTTATGCAAATAAAAAAAGAAAAAACAATAAAAGTACACATATTTGGTATCTCCGTGGCCCGCCCTATAAAACTGTCCCACTAGTTAACCCCTTTAGTGAACCCCTTAAAAAAACAAAAAAAACCCAATGCTTTATCATAATACCGTCGAACAAAAAGTGGAATAACACGCGATCAAAAAGAAGGATATAAATAAACATGGTGCGGCTGAAAACTTCATCTTGTCCCGCAAAAAACTAACCACCATACAGTATCATCAGCAAAAAAATGAAAAAGTTATAGCTTTTTTATATCAAATTGTTTTATTGTATAAAAGCGCCAAAACATAAAAAAATTATATAAATGAGGTATCGCTGTAATCATACTGACCAGAAGAATAAAACTGCTTTATCAATTTTACCACACATGGAACGGTATAAACACCCCCCCAAAAGTAATTCATGAATTGATGATTTTTGTTCATTCTAATTTCCCAAAAATCATAATAAAAAGCGATCAAAATATGTCAAGTGCCCAAAAATGCTACCAATAAAAATGTCAACTCGTCCCGCAAAAAATAAGACCTCATATGACTCTGTGGGTCAAAATATGCAAAAATTATAGCTCTCAAAATGTGGTGATGCTAAAACTATTTTTTTGCAATAAAAATCATCTTTTAGCGTGTGACAGCTGCCAAACATAAAAACCCACTATAAATGGTAAATAAAACCCCCCTTTATCACCCCCTTAGTTAGGGAAAAATAATAAAATTTAAAAAATGTATTTATTTCCATTTTCCCATTAGTGTTAGGGTTGGGGCTAAAGTTAGAATTAGGGTTACGGTTGGGATTAGGGTTAGGGGTGTGATAGGGTTAGGTTTGTGGTTAGGTTTATGGTTAGGGTTGGGACTAGAGTTAGGGGTGTTTTGGGGTAAGGGTTGGAGTTAGAATTGGGGGATTCCACTGTTTAGGCACATCAAGGGCTCTCCAAATGTGACATGGCGTCTGATCTCAATTCCAGCCAATTCTGCGTTGAAAAAGTCAAACGGTGCTCCTTCCCTTCTGAGCTCTGCCATGCGCCCAAACAGTAGTTTACCCCAACATATGAGGTATCAGCATACTCAGGACAAATTGCACAATAACTCTTGGGGTCCAGTTTCTTCTGTTACCCTTGGGAAAATAAAAAATTGGGGGTGAAAATATCATTTTTGTGGAAAAAAATTATGATTTTTTATTTTTATCGCTCTACGTTATAAACTTCTTGAAGCACTTGGGGGCTCAAAGTTCTCCCCACACATCTAGATAAGTTCCTTGGGTGGTCTAGTTTCCAAAATGGGGTCATTTGTGGGGGGTTTCCACTGTTTAGGCACATCAGGGGCTCTCCAAACACGACATGACGCCCGCAGACCATTCCATCAAAGTCTGCAATCCAAAACATCACTACTTCTCTTCCGAGCCCCGACGTGTGCCCATACAGAAGTTTTCTCCCACATATAGGGTATTAGCGTACTCAGGACAAATTGGACAACAACTTTTGGGGTCCAATTTCTCCTGTTACCCTAGTGAAAATAAAATATTGGGGGCGAAAAAAATGATTTTTGTGAAAAAAAATGATTTTTTATTTTTACGGCTGTACGTTATAAACTTCTGTGAAGCACTTGGGGGTTCAAAGTGCTCACCACACATCTAGATAAGTTCCTTGGGGGGTCTATTTTCCAAAGTTTTCCACTTGTGGGGGTTTCCACTGTTTAGGCACATTAGGGGTCCAATTTCTCCTGTTACCCTTGGGAAAATAAAAAATTGGGGACTAAAATATAATTTTTGTGTAATTTTTTTTTTTTTCACACCCAGGCATTATAAACTTTTGTTAAACACTTGAGGGTTCAAAGTGCTCACAACAGATCTAGATAAGTTCCTTAGGGGGTCTAGTTTCCAAAATGGTGTCACTTGTGGGGGATTTCCACTGTTTAGGCACACAGGGGCTCTCCAAATGCGACATGGTGTCCAATCTCAATTCCAGCCAATTTTGGTTTGAAAAAGTCAAACGCTCCTTCCCTTACGAGCCCTGCCGTGCGCCCAAACAGTAGTTTTCCCCCACATATGGGGTATTGGCGTACTCAAGGGAAATTGCACAACAACTTTTTCTGTCTATTTTCTCCTTTTACCCTTGTGAAAATAAAAAAAAGTTTGTAAAAGATCATTTTTGTGACTAAAAAGTTAAATGTTCATTTTTTCCTTCCACATTGCTTCAGCTCCTGTGAAGCACCTGAAGGGTTAATGAACTTCTTGAATGTGGTTTTGAGTACCTTGAGGGTGCAGTTTTAAGAATGGTGTCACTTTTGGGTATTTTTTGTCATATAGACCCCTCAAAGTGGCTTCAAATGTGAGGTGGTCCATAAAAAAATGGCTTTGTAAATTTTGTTGTAAAAATGAGAAATCGTTGGTCAGCTTTTAACCCTTATAACTTCCTAACAAAAAAAATTTTGGCTCCAAAATTGTGCTGATGTAAAGTAGACATGTGGGAAATGTTATTTATTAACTATTTTGTGTGACATATTTCTCTGTTTTAAGGGAATAAAAATTCAAAGTTTGAAAATTGCTAAATTTTCCAAATTTTCGCCATATTTGCATTTTTTTCAAAAATATACGCAAGTTATATCGAAGAAATTTTACCACTAACGTGAAGTAAAATATATCACGAGAAAAAATTCTCAGAATCGCGAAGATCCATGGAAGCGTTCCAGAGTTATAACCTCATAAAGAGACAGTGGTCAGAATTGTAAAAATTGGCCCGGTCATTAACGTGGAAACCACCCTTGGGGGTAAAGGGGTTAATGCATTTTTTTATATGAAAATAAAAACACCCTTTTTTTCTGTTTGAATTTTCACGGTAATAGGGTTGAATATATATGCTGCTTATTTGTAGTGATTGATTAATTGCAAATGCATATGAAAATAGGTATATATATTCCATGCGGCATTTAGGTGCTATTATGCTCCTCTTTTGGAAAAAAGGTTTTTAGAATTTAATGTTTGTAGATCTTCATCTAACCTTATCAGTTCACAATGAGTGATGTATATAGATATCTTTATTTGTTTAATATGCACATGGAATTAGCATGCACATATGCACTTTATGCAGTATTATAACAGTGACATGCGTTTTTTGTGTGACCACATTCTATGAAAATAGTTTAGTTGTTAAATAGTTAAATGGAAGTGGTCTCCTTAATTAACCACATGTGCTTTTGCAATGTGTTATGATTTGGTAGCTGAGGAGAGCAGGCAAAAAAGGCAATACACCAGAGAGGTTGGAATCTATTGGATTGCAGTACCCTGACTAACCACCACAACTAAAGGCAGCCGTGGAGCGTACCTACGTTGGTCCTAGACGCCTCGTCACAGCCTGAGAAGCTAACTACACCTAAAGATAGAAAGAGGAAAACTA
This sequence comes from Oophaga sylvatica, assembly GCA_033576555.1. Classification (NCBI taxonomy): domain Eukaryota; kingdom Metazoa; phylum Chordata; class Amphibia; order Anura; family Dendrobatidae; genus Oophaga; species Oophaga sylvatica. The sequence goes on along the minus strand of JARQOD010000002.1, from coordinate 125,966,126 downwards.
TCTGCCCCGGAGCAGATCCCCAAAGAACATAGGAAGCCCCCAAACATGTAATGGCGGTTAGACAAGAGGAAATACAGACACAGACAGAAAATAGTATGAGCAAACGTTGGGGCCCAATCTTCCTAGACAGAAAAGGATAGGAAGGTCACTTACTGCAATCCAAAAAACCCTAAAAAAAATACCAACACACTAATTGCAAAAACACCTGAGATCACACGACCTCTACCACCTAAATTAGTTCTCTGGTGTAACAAAACTAAGCAGCAGCCACAGAAAAAACTGGAAAAGGCAAATGAACAAACAACTGGCTGAACTAAACTGAGAGGAGCACAAGCCCCCGGAGGGGACCTGGCAGACCCCCACAGAAGTGCAGGACAAAATGCAAAAAGCAAGCACAAAAAACTAAAAGAAGAAAATGACTTTTCTGTTAGCAGAAGATGCAGGCACGAAACAGCAAGCTTCAAAGTGAACCAGGAACAAAAGTTGAGACCAGAACAATTGATCACCGGCAACCCTGAAGACCAGTCAGTAACACCTGATCGCCAATCTTCACAATCTTCATTGAATAGTTAAGTACTGTTTGTAACCACCAGAGGGAGCTTCTGCTCAGAATTCATTTCTAGCACATTCACAACAGCAATGGTTGAGAACATATAAAGGAATTGTTGATTTTATGTCTGTATGCCTTAGAGCAGGGGTCCCCAACCGCCGGTCCGCGGCCCAGGACCGGGCCGTTGCAGTTCTGTTGCCGGACCCCGGAGCCACGGCACAGAATGCTGGACACACATGGAGCCGGCAGCTGTAGCACTGTAGTGACAGCTACAGCCGCCGGCTTCCAGAAGACTCGATATTCACCCTCAGTTCCTGCATCCCTGTCGGCCGCGGCAGCTTCATCCAGTGCTGAGCGGTGACGTAGCACCGCTCATTAAGGTCATGAATATGGACGCGACTCCACTCCCATAGGCGTGGCGTCCATATTCTTGACCTTAATTAGCGGTACTTCATGACCGCACTGCACAGGAGGAATCTTCCGCGGCCGACAGGGATGCAGGGAAGTTCAGCGACGGTGTGAGGGTAAGTATGGGGGAGGACGGGGGCGCCCAGCCATGCATACAAGGGTGGGAGCAGAGCCTTGTAAACAAGGGTGGGAGCGGAGCCATGCATACAAGGGTGGGAGCGGAGCCATGCATACAAGGGTGGGCATGGAGCCATGCATACAAGGGTGGGAGCGGAGCCATGCATACAAGGGTGGGAGCGGAGCCTTGTATACAAGGGTGGGAGCAGAGCCTTGTATAAAAGGGTGGGAGCGGAGCCTTGTATACAAGGGTGGGAGTGGAGCCGTGCATACAAGGGTGGGAGCGGAGCCTTGTATACAAGGGTGGGAGCGGAGCCTTGTATACAAGGGTGGGAGCAGAGCCTTGTATACAAGGGTGGGAGCAGAGCCTTGTATACAAGGGTGGGAGCGGAGCCTTGCATACAAGGGTGGGAGCGGAGCCTTGCATACAAGGGTGGGAGCGGAGCATTGTATACAAGGGTGGGAGCGAAGCCTTGTATACAAGGGAGTCACATTCACATTGTAAATGTTATAATTAAATGATAAGTATGCTCTACTACTAAACTACAACCCCGTCCATAGCCCCGCCCCCTTATGACCAAAGCCCCATCCCTGCCACACCTCCATCCCCGCCCTGCCGGGCCATGGAAGATTGGTCTTGCTTGAAGCCGGTCCCTGGTGCAAAAAAGGTTGGGGACCACTGCCTTAGAGGAAGGACCGCTTCAGGTCCGAAACGCGTCAGGCGTTGGGGGCTTCCCCCTCATATATTGTTTTTTAACCATGATTTTCTGAATAAAGAAGATGTTTTTTTATGGAAATGTTAGGGTTCGAGTTCCCGCTACTGCACAAGGGGAATCTCGAACCAGTCCTGCTGAGGTCCCCCATCCGTAGTGGAGCCTGCTCAGCAGAGATGTCAGTCCCAGCGTCTTGCCCATTCCAATACTGTGCAGAGACTTACTGCTGCCTCTCCTCTCCTATTATAGCCAGTGCTGGAGCAGACGTCTTTGGAACGAAGTCCTGCGTTTCCCCTTCTGAGCATGCCCAGGGTAAGATCTCTCATTGGAGATCAGGGGTCACATGTTCAGGTACTGCAGCAGCTCCTATTGGTCCGCCAGGAAGGTCCTGAAACTACATGTGTTTTGGAACAGTTTCTCATTGGTCCTTGTTTCTGGCAGGTCCTGTAGCTGTTACTATAAAAGGGTGGCATGGCTGGGCCGCCATGCGCTAATATCAACCGTTATATGCTTTGCGCCAGTGTGGTCATGCGTGTGTGTGTGGTTAGGGCGGCTGAAATACGCCATTACAATACCGACTTAATCGGTGAGGAGTTTGGTATGCTAGCTGGTCAGGGTCGGTGTCCTAGATGCCCTAGATTACCGCATAACCGGTGAGGAGTTTGATTGCCGTATTCAGGGCCTGGCGTTCAGACGCCATAGATTGCGGGTGACTCCCGCGAGGACATTAGCGCATGATCACGTTCTATGTTCGCTTAGCAGTCAACTGTGTACCTGGGTGCCTGACAGGACACAGAAGTTTCTCTGCGCCTCTGTGACGTAACAGGGTTCGCTTTCAAAGCTATACAGCGCCCTAGCGTGTTTATTTTGCGACTCAGTGGTGTTAAGTGAGTTCGCACACATCGCCATATAGCGCTGCGGCATTCCTTCTAGCGGCTCTGTGGATTAACAGAGTTCGCACATATTGCCACAGCGCGTTACGGCGTTTATTTTGGCGACTCTGCGGGATAACAGAGTTCGCTTCTTGCGCCATTTTACTAGCAGCAGGCTCTGCCTGCACGGTGGACCCCGGGCTGCGAACGCACCTCTCTACATCATATATTTGGTGCGTTCCGCAGACCCTAACATAATATTAGCGCCAGGGTCTGGCTAGTAAAATGGCGGATGACCAGCGTCTACCGCAGTACATCCAGCAGATGGAGGGTAGGTTGGTGGCTCTTGAGCGCACAACCTCAGCTGTGGATGTTACCGCAGTCGCTGTTCAGGCTGCTAGCGTGGGTGCAGCCAGTTTGTCCTCTGCCACCTCTGCCCCTACATTATCCCACCTCCCGCTTCCTGACAAGTTTGCCGGTGACAGCAAGCAATGTCGGGGATTCGTGAGTCAGTGCTCTATACAGCTCGAGCTTCTGGCTGCACGTTTCCCCACGGATCGGGCACAAGTGGGTTTTGTACTGTCTCTACTCTCGGGCAGAGCGTTGGAGTGGGCAACGCCGCTGTAGGAGCGCGACGATCGTGTGGTGCGGAGTGCTCCTCGTTTCCTGGAGGCTCTTAAAAAGGTCTTTTTAGGACCTCAGGTCACCCATGATACGGAGCTACAACTGCTGGCATTGGCACAGGGTATGTCTTTGGTCAGTCAGTTTTCCGTCCAGTTTTGGACTCTGGCCTCAGAGCTAGGCTGGTCGGATAAAGTTCTCATTCCAGTCTACTGGCGAGGACTGGCTGACCATGTTAAAGACGCTTTGGCTACCAGGGAGATTCCCGCCACACTGGAGAAGCTTATCTCCATATCTACCCGCATGGACCTCCGTTTTCACGAGCGGAGGTTGAAGCGGGCCCAGTGTAGGCAGAGGATTCGGTTGGCTCCCACCTTTGCCAAACCTCTCGAATCCCCCGATCTGGCGTCCGAACCCCAAAAGGCCACAGAGGTTCCTCGTGCAGGACCTAAGTCTCGAGCCGTCTGAGTATCTGTGGTCTGTAACCTTTGTCAGCAGACAGGACACTATGCCAACAAATGTCCACAGCGATCGGGGAAGCGATCGCGTCTAGTGGCCCTGGGAGGAGGTTCACTAGAGACAGCGGCATTTTCCTCCAAGATGACATTTAAAGGGACAGTCACTGTAGACTCTTCCACACTTACAGTCGAGCTTTGTGTGGACTCAGGAGCAGAGGGGAATTTCATGTCATCCACCTTTGCTCGTCGCCACGCAATACATCTGGTAGCGCTCGACAAACCAGTGACTGTCCGGGTAGTGAATGGGTTGACATTGCCCTCGCAAATTACACATCAGACTGTCCCTCTTACTTTGTGTGTACCCCCTTCCCATCATCAAATTATTTCCCTTCTCGTCCTTCCCGAGGGAATAGACGAAATCCTACTGGGAGTACCCTGGCTCCGTTCCCACTCCCCTCATATTGAGTGGACCTCCGGTAGGATACTGAGACTCTGCCGCCCCATCGTCCCTACGACTGGCCTATTGACCTCTTGCCTGGAGCAGAACCTCCTCGGGGAAGGGTCTCTCCCCTCTCTCTTCCTGAGACGGAGGCTATGTCTCAATATATCTAGGAGAATCTGGCAAGAGGGTTCATTAGGAAGTCGGTGTCACCAGCAGGAGCGGGGTTCTTCTTCATGCAGAAGAAGAGTGGAGAATTACGTCCGTGTATAGATTACAGAGGTCTTAACGCCATCACCGTTAAGAATAAGTACCCGTTGACCCTGATCTCTGAGCTCTTTGATAGGCTACGGGGAGCAAGGGTATTTACTAAATTAGATCTGCGTGGTGCTTATTGTTAGAACTGCTACAAGCACTAAGGAAAGATGGGAACTCTGTCCCTACAATAAAACTGAGCTAGATCCCTACGATGTAATGGGGAACCTGATCCTGCGACCAGACCCGCTAAAGTCCTCAGCTAGTCTGAACGAAGACCTATAGTTGCGAGGGAGGAATCCCTACAAGATCTAGGGACTGGGAGAAAAGGTGGACACCTCCTAACAGAAATTGTAGCAGAGAAAATTAAAAAGAAAACAAATTACTACAAGATGCTAAGATTAAGCAAAACTGACAGAGTAAGGCACCTAAGCACCCGGCTAGCTTAAGAGTAGATAATACAATGAAGTCCAGCAAAGCCAGAAGGGCGGAGCCAGACTAAATAGGGAAAAAAAAGGTCATGTGACCAGCAAACTGAAACAAAATCTAACAAGAGGGTTCTAACAGTACCCTCCCTTCTAAGAGGATCCTCCGGATCCCCTAGGACTTAGGCTTATCCGGAAACCTCTTGTGAAACGCTCTGACAAGTCTAGACGCAGAAACATCATCCGCCCTCACCCATGAGTTATCCTCGGGTCCATAACCCTTCCAAGCGACGAGGTACTGCAAACCCCCTCTATACCGTCTAGAATTTAGGATGCGGGAAATCTCATATTGCCCGTCCTCCAGCACCAGGGGAACAGTGGTCGAGACGTCTCCATCTGAGACCTCAGCTTTTTTCAAGAGAGAAACATGAAACACCGGATTAATCTTCCAGGAGGTGGGAAGCTCCAACTTAACAGCAGATTGGTTAATAACCTGAAGCACCTTAAAGGGCCCTACAAACTTGGGACCCAATTTCTTAGACGGAATCCTCAAGCGCAGATTCTTAGAGGACAACCAGACCATGTCACCAATAGCAAACAAAACCTCTTGTCGTTTTCTATCAAAATACACTTTGGATCTTTTGTTAGCCTCCTGAAGATTACCACGCACATCAGTCCAAACTCTCTCCAACACACCAGAAAAATTCTCCTCTTCAGGTACAGCCGATCCCAACTTGTAAAAAAATGACCCAAAAGACGGATGTCTCCCAGTACAACAAAAAAAAGGCGAACAACCAGCAGAAGCGGATGTATGATTGTTAAGAGCAAACTCAGCAAGTGGCAGAAACTCAGACCACCCCTCTTGATTATCAGTCACAAAACAACGCAAGAACTGCTCAACATCCTGGTTTTTCCTTTCTGTCTGGCCATTAGACTCAGGATGATATCCGGATGAAAACGACAAATGAACTCCCAACCTGTCACAAAAGGCGCGCCAAAAACGAGCCACAAACTGAGGTCCCCTATCAGAAACAATGTCAGTAGGAACACCATGTAGTCTGACTATTTCCTTGACAAAGGCCTTAGCGAGAGTCTTAGCGCAGGGCAATTTGATGAAAGGAACCAAGTGACACATCTTGCTAAAACGGTCCACGACCACCCAGATGACAGTGAAACCCTCAGAGGGGGGAAGGACAGTAATAAAGTCCATAGCCAAATGTGTCCAAGGTGCACTAGGGACCTCCAGAGGGCAAAGCAACCCTGCAGCAGGAGTATGAGAAGACTTAGATCTAGCACACACAGTGCATTGACGCACCCACTTAATGACTTCCTTCTGCCATCCAGGCCACCAAAAGCTGCGACCCACAAGTCTCTTGGTCTCAGAGATTCCAGGATGACCTGCCAACCGAGAGTCATGACATTCAACAAACAAATCTCTCCTCAGGGTATCAGGCACAAACAACCTCCCATGCGGCGTGTTAGATGGGGCATTCTCCTGTGCTTTAAGAATCTCATCTTCCAACACGGAGTCCAAAACCGCAATAACAACCCCCTCTTGCAAAATGTTTTCCTCCTCCTCAGTACCCACCATAGGAGAAAAGCTGCGAGACAAAGCATCAGCTTTAACTTTTTTAGTACCTGGGATGTAAGTAACGGTAAAATTAAAGTGTGAGAAAAACAGTGCCCACCTAGCCTGACGGGCATTCAAGCTATTCTGTCCCCGGGGCCTGTGGCTGTAAATATGGCTCTGTGAGATGCCGGATCTCTTTCACCTTACTTACAATTGGCGACGATCGCAGATAGCTTAACTCAGCTGCCGGCACACATGTTATGAAGAATCCAGAAGAGACTTTGATTTCTTTAAGAATTCTTGTTGAATGCATACAAACAGCAGCAAGTAAAAAAGACTTTCTTCAGACAGACTGAAAACACATGTGATTCTGATAAAAACAAGATGGAGAATGAAACACAGGAGAAAGAAGAAGGAAATGACATCACACCAGAAGAGGGAGACAGAGAGACAGAAGGGACAAACTTGATGTAAAGGGAGGATTTCAGCTATGCAAACACAGGGACACATAGCAACAGTAAACAATATGAGAGACTGAAATACAGCATGTAAAATACACAGGACAGTCTGTAAAATGTCTCATTCATGGGACATAACACTCCCCGTCTGAAATCTATAGATTTCATATTTTTATGATGTCCACTGGAGATGTCACTGTAGACCTGAAAGACAAAAGGAAAAAACAAGCATGCAGGTAATAACAACAACAGTTGAAGTCCAATTGGCATGGTCCAATGTTCAGTTGGAGGCATGAAGTCCTCAACAGCGGAATAGTCTGAGTCCAAACGAAAACCCATCTTCAGATTGGGGAAGCCGCAACGTGCAAACACTTCCACCAACCCAATAATCCGCTGGAGAAAGTTAAAATATTACAATGTTCCAACACAGCTGGAGGAGTATATGGCGGTAGGCTCCCTGCCGTGAGCTGAGTTCAGAGACGAAGCTAAGATCATGTGACTCCTGCTCGAAGGAGCCAGCAGATGATTTGCCTGAAATGTATGTCAGCAGATAGGATGGCTGACCAGCTGAAAGGATGTCCAAGGTAAAGAGAGCTCAGCTTCTGTACCTTTTTGCCGGTTTCTGAAGCGCTGGGAGAGGCTCCTGCAGCTGTAGTCTTCTTAGACACGTCGTAGGAAAGGTAGACTTGTCTCTTGATGACGGTTGAAAGAGTCTTTACAGAACTACGGGGCAGGACTTGTTGTAAGGCCTTTAGAGACTTCTTTGCCGTCTCCCATCTTTGCTGTCTCTGAGATGGTAGCATAGTGTTCCCGTTGATATCCGGAGTAGCAAGCTGTCTCAGTGGTACCCTGCCTAGAACTGCGATGGGTGTCTTAAACCAAGAGGACCGTCGATGCTGTTTTCAACAGGCGAGGCTCCTCGTTCGATAGCAAGTTCCTTACAGGGTGATGCTTGGGAAGTGAACGTGTCTTGTTCAACATCCGCCAGTGAGCTGAGGCTGAATTGCGTGGGGAAAACGCTGGCACCATCGGTCAGAGGTAGGCTGTTGAGAGAGGGGCTCTCACTCTGAGCACTGAAGTCTAGCATGGCTTCGGTTTGACCAGGCTTGTGATGGAGATGGGTATCAAAGGTTGGGAACTTAGCAGTTACTTCCTGTGGATCCCTTGGCAACTTAGTCTTTGCTGGAAGAGAAGGTGAGGGAGCTACCCAGCTGTTATAGTTGTCTTTGGTGGGTTTGACGCTCATGACCCTGATGATCACTTTGTCTCCCTCTGTAGGTAGTGAGTTGTTGTCCTTGGTTGAAGGATCGAATGCTGTTATCTCGAGGTTGTAGTCTCGAGGATAAAGCGGACTTGAAATATCGGATGGTTGCTGTTGACACGTAGTGTTGTTTGACTTCTCCTTCATCTATTGGTGACGTGAGTATGACAGGGAGGACAAGTCGTTGTCATCCGACGTGATAACGGTTTTGTAAGAGGAGATGTCGTTCTGATTCTTTGTCTGGTCACTACAGACGTTGCCAATGATGACCCAGCCCAGCTCGAGGCGCTGGGCATATGGTTCATTGAGTAGTCCGTGGATTTGTTGACGCATCTTGTGCAGTCGTATAATGTCTCTGCCGAGGAGAATTAGGATGTCTGCCTTATCGTCCAGGGGTGGCATCTCTTTGGCTATCATTCTGAGATGAGGATGCTGAAGAGCGACTTCTGGTGTTGGGATTTCTTCCCTATTGAATGGTATTTGGTTACACTCTACAAGCATGGGTAGTGGTATCTCCGTGGCGCCTTTCTCAAGAGAAGTTATTATGAGGCCACTGGCCCTTCTTCCAGAGGTTTGTAAAACGCCGCTGCAGGTGCCCAAGGTGTAGGGATAGACGTCTCCTTTTAAGTCAAACAAGTCAAAGAGTTCTGACCTGGCTAATGATTTGTTGCTCTGGTCATCCAGGCTAACGTACACCTTGACTGCCTTCTCTGGATGGCCCTTGGGATACACCCATGACAGGCAAATCTTCGCACAGGACTTGTCTCGAAGACCTTCTCCACAGACATTGGTGCATGAGGAAGATACTGCAACATGGCTTGTCACTTGGTCTGTACTCTCCCCACCATGGCTTGTGGTGGGAGAAGGTGAAGACGCAGAGTCAGGCTGTGATGGATGGAGCGCCTGTACGTGGTCTTCGCTGTCGCACTCTAGACACTTGATGGGGATGACACAGTCCTTAGCAAGATGTTCGGTAGAGGCACAGCACCTGAAGCATACTCCAAACTTCTTCAAGAGCTCCTTTCGTTCTTGAAGGGGCTTCTTCCTGAAGCTGATGCACTTCTTCAGGGGATGTGGCAGTTTGTGAATTGGACACTGGCGATTAGGATTCTCAACCTTCTCACCTTTGTCGCTCTTATCTTGTGATACTGTAGGTGCCGGAAGAACATCAGTCTTCTTGATGGACATTGGAGCTTGGTGGCTCCTGTAGTTAAGACGTGGACTGTCGTGTTTAGTAGATGAAACAGGGTCGCTGTGTTCTCCATAGGAAAAACTTGGATCGGTCTTACACTCTGCGATATTTTCAATGAACTCGCAGAAGTAGGAAAATGGAGGGAAGGAGACTTGGTTTTCCCTTTTGTATTTTGATCCAAACATGGCCCACTTATTTTGGATATTGGACGGCAGCTTGGAAACTATTGGGGTTACCCCATGAGCAGTGTCCAGGTAGCTGAGGCCAGGAAGGTACGGGTCTGCTTTGGCCAGCTGAAGCTCTAACAGGAGGTCACTGAGCTCTTGGAACCTTGTACTGTCCTTATTAGATACCTTTGGAAAATCCTCTAGTCGTTTGAACAGGGCCCTTTCTATGACCTCAGAACTGCCATAGCTTCTTTCTAGCCTCTTCCATGCAGCAGTGAGACCAGCAATGGGATTACTGATGTGGACAGATTTAAGTCTCTTGACCCGATCCGTGGATTGTGGCCCAAGTCACCTGATTAGCAGGTCTAGCTCTTCAGCGGCGGTGATGCCGAGATCACTGATCGTGGTTTCAAAGGTACATTTCCAACCCCTGTAGTTCTCAGGTTTATCGTCAAACTCTGTAAGACCGGTCTTAGTTAGATCGCGCCGAATCATGTACCTTGCGAGGCCAGTCATATCAGCATTCTCCGATTTTGGAAGGACCGATGCTGGCTGGATAGCTTTGTTCATACAGTCTGTGATTTGACCTGGGAATGCAGGTATATATGGGGCAGCGTAGGCGTTCAGTCCATTAACTGGCTTAATGAGCTTAGTTTCTGCCACACATGGGACTGGAATTGTGTGATTGACCGGAGTGTGGTGACTGGCCTGCATATTGGCCTGTACGTAGGATTCTGAGTATAAGATTTGGTGATTTGCAGGTTTCTGGTACATTTCGGTGCACAGAGGTGGATCAGGATACAAGATTGGCAGCGTATTGTAATTGTACTGACCTTGGGTGCAGGATGGGGATAAACGCTCTGTGTCCTGTTGTCTCAGGGGAGCATCAGTGTGGTCAGGAAGGATTGCAGGAGCAGGGATAGCGCTGTGTTGGCTTTGTACATAGTCTCTAGTACGCTTAAGAGGGTCTTCAGTATCAAAACCCTGATATTTCAGGGGAGCATCTGTGTGGTCAGGAAGGATTGCAGGAGCAGGGATAGCACTGTGTTGGCTTTGTACATAGTCTCTAGTACGCTTAAGAGGGTCTTCTGTATCAAAACCACTTAAACTGATGCTGTCTCTTTGGCTCCCACTGATGGCTTGTTCCAGGACCTTTAACTTTGCCATGGCTATGGCGTGTTGGCGTTCCTTCTCTAGGGCCTCTAGGGCAGCTTGTATTTTAGTGGCCTCAGTTTTCATCTCAGTTTCCTTCTCTAGGGCCTCTAGGGCAGCTTGTATTTTAGTTGCCTCAGTTTTCATTTCAGTTTCCTTTTGAGCAAAGGCAGCTTGTATTTTAGTGGCCTCAGCTTCCGCACGTGCTTTTATGAGCTGTTCGCTGAGGGTTGAGGATTTTGAAGAGCGTGACTTAGATGGTCACTTTGACTGTCTGGCAGAGCCAGAAATGCAAGATGACATCTCGGCTATTAGTGCGATTCTTGCCTCTGTTTTGGCTTTTATATCGCGCACCATGCTTTCTCTCTCAGAGTTAAGTTTTTGGAAAGCTTGCAGCTCTTTGCAGGTAACTGATGGGTTAAGTCTTTTTAACACTGCGATATATTGGTCTGTTATTTTTGCATAACATTGATAATCTGAACACAGTTGTGCGAGAGCTCCCTCCAGTGGTCGTTGGAGAGAAGCAGGCTGAGACAGGCTATTTATGTGGCATAAGAGTTTTTGCCATAGCTCTGCTGTTGCACGGAGAAGATCATGTTTACTGGATTCTAGATTCTCCCTTATTTTCCATGTTGGCTTTGTGACACGTCTAGCCTTCTCACTAAATGGTGGATCAGGGTCTATGCACTCTTCCTCTGACAATGGGTCTGGCAGAGACCATGTAGTCATTCCTTCAGCCATCCTGATTCACAGGGAGAAGGGGAGCTGTATAGACTCTTATATGTTGAGAGCAGATGCTCTGCAGGAAGTTCTGTAGCTTTATAGAAGCTGTGGGTTTTACAGATGAATCTGAAAAGTCTTTTTTACTATTCTGTCCCCGGGGCCTGTGGCTGTACAGTGCCTACAAGTAGTATTCAACCCCCTGCAGATTTAGCTGGTTGACACATGCGGAATTAACTTGGCATTGTGACATTTGTACTGTAGATCAGCCTGGAAGTGGGAAATGCACTGCAGCAAAAAAAATTTTTATAATTTTTTTTTTTTAAAAAACGTTAAAAGTTAATTCAGAGTGTCATTTATTATTCAACCCCTCAAACCACAAGAATTCTGTTTGGTCCCCCTAAAGTATTAAGAAGTAGTTCAGGCACCAAGAATAATGAGCTTCACATGTGTGGATTAATGATCTCTTTTGCCAGCCTTTTCTGACTATTTAAGACCCTCCCCAAACTTGTGAACAGCACTCATACATGGTCAACATGGGAAAGACAAAGGAGCATTCCAAGGCCATCAGAGACAAGATCGTGGAGGGTCACAAGGCTGGCAAGGGGTACAAAACCCTTTCCAAGGAGTTGGGCCTACCTGTCTCCACTGTTGGGAGCATCATCCATAAGTGGAAGGCTTATGGAACTACTGTTAGCCTTCCACGGCCTGGACAGCCTTTGAAAGTTTCCTCCCGTGCCGAGGCCAGGCTTGTCCGAAGAGTCAAGGCTAACCCAAGGACAACAAGGAAGGAGCACCGGGAAGATCTCATGGCAGTGGGGACATTGGTTTCAGTCAATACCATAAGTAACGTACTCCACCGCAATGGTCTCCGTTCCAGACGAGCCCGTAAGGTACCTTTACTTTCAAAGCGTCATGTCAAGGCTCGTCTACAGTTTGCTCATGATCACTTGGAGGACTCTGAGACAGACTGGTTCAAGGTTCTATGGTCTGATGAGACCAAGATCGAGATCTTTGGTGCCAACCACACACGTGACGTTTGGAGACTGGATGGCACTGCATACGACCCCAAGAATACCATCCCTACAGTCAAGCATGGTGGTGGCAGCATCATGCTGTGGGGCTGTTTCTCAGCCAAGGGGCCTGGCCATCTGGTCCGCATCCATGGGAGGATGGATAGCACGGCCTACCTGGAGATTTTGGCCAAGAACCTCCACTCCTCCATCAAGGATCTTAAGATGGGTCGTCATTTTATCTTCCAACAAGACAACAACCCAAAGCACACAGCCAAGAAAACCAAGGCCTGGTTCAAGAGGGAAAAAGTCAAGGTGTTGGAGTGGCCTAGTCAGTCTCCTGACCTTAACCAATTGAAAACTTGTGGAAGGAGCTCAAGATTAAAGTCCACATGAGACACCCAAAGAACCTAGATAACTTGGAGAAGATCTGCATGGAGGAGTGGGCCAAGATAACTCCACAGACCTGTGCCGGCCTGATCAGGTCTTATAAAAGACGATTATTAGCTGTAATTGCAAACAAGGGTTATTCCACGAAATATTAAACATAGGGGTTGTATAATAATTGACCCACACTTTTATGTTTAAAATTTATTAAAATTCAACTGAGCAACATAACTTTTTGGTTTGTAAGATTTATGCTTCTGTTAATAAATCCTACTCTCGTTTGCAGTTTGAAGGCTCTAACTTATTTGCATCTTATCAAACCAGCTAAATCTGCAGGGGGTTGAATACTACTTGTAGGCACTGTAAATATGGCTCTGTGAGATGCCGGATCTCTTTCACCTTACTTACAATTGGCGACGATCGCAGATAGCTTAACTCAGCTGCCGGCACACATGTTATGAAGAATCCAGAAGAGACTTTGATTTCTTTAAGAATTCTTGTTGAATGCATACAAACAGCAGCAGGTAAAAAAGACTTTCTTCAGACAGACTGAAAACACATGTGATTCTGATAAAATCAAGATGGAGAATGAAACACAGGAGAAAGAAGAAGTAAATGACATCACACCAGAAGAGGGAGACAGAGAGACAGAAGGGACAAACTTGATGTAAAGGGAGGATTTCAGCTATGCAAACACAGGGACACATAGCAACTGTAAACAATATGAGAGACTGAAATACAGCATGTAAAATACACAGGACAGTCTGTAAAATGTCTCATTCATGGGACATAACACAAGCGTTTGGCAGCATCAAGGTAGATCAGATTTTTATGATCGGTGAAGACTTGAACGGGAAATTCCGCTCCCTCCAAAAAAATGACGCCAGTGTTCAAATGCGAGTTTAATTGCCAACAATTCCCGATTACCGATATCATAATTTAGTTCAGACTCAGAAAATTTCTTTGAAAAAAAAGCACAGGGATGTACTCCATCCGTCTTTTCCTGAGACAACACCGCGCCGACCCCCACAGAAGAAGCATCAACCTCAACCAAAAATGGTTTAGTCACATCAGGCTGCGTAAGAATGGGAGCAGAGCTGAACCTCTCCTTTAGCAACACAAAAGCCTCAATGGCCTCAGTAGTCCACTGAACCGCATCAGCACCTTTCCTGGTGAGATCGGTCAGAGGTTTGGCAATCACAGAAATTTTTTTTATGAATTTTCTATAATAATTGGCGAACCCCAAAAACCTCTGTATTGATTTCACACCAATAGGTCTAGGCCAATCCTGCACAGCTTGCACTTTCACAGGGTCCATCTCAAAACCTTCACTGGAGACAATGTAGCCCAAAAAACTAAGTCTCTGTACAGCGAACTCACATTTTTCTAGTTTGGCAAAAAGTGAATTATCACTCAGTAACTGTAATACTTCACGCACACTCCTCCAATGAGACTCCAAATCCGGTGAATAAATCAAAATGTCATCCAAATACACAACCACACTTCTGCCGATCAAAGGTCTAAGGATGTCATTAATAAGATTCTGAAAAAATGCCGGAGCACTGGAAAGTCCAAAGGGCATGACCAGATTCTCAAAATGACCCAGTGGAGTGTTAAACGCAGTCTTCCATTCATCCCCCCTCCTTCATGCGCAACAAATTGTATGCCCCTCGAAGATCAATTTTCAAGAACCACTTGGCCCCCACTAACTGATTAAACAAATCAGGAATCAATGGCAGTGGGTAAGGATTGCGTAAAGTAATCTTATTAATCTCACGAAAGTCTAGACAAGGCCGTAAACCGCCGTCCTTTTTTTAACAACAAAAAAATCCAACCGCCACAGGAGATTTGAAAGGCCTAATGTGACCGGCGGCCAAGCTTGTCTGTATGTATTCCTCCAAAGCCTTTCTCTCAGGAATAGTCAAATTAAATAAACGACTTTTAGGAAGAGTCGCTCCAGGGACAAATTCAATTGCACAATCATATTCTCTATGAGGAGGCAATACTTGCAATTCTTTATCAGAAAAAAACTTTCCAAAAATCCTGAATAGGTACAGGTAACTCCCCCTTAACTACAGCAGCAATACGCCCGTTACAACACTTGTCATAACACTTAGGACTCCAGGACTTAATTTCATTGGTAGACCAATCCAGTACTGGATTGTGCAATTTTAACCAGGGTAACCCCAAAATCACCGGTGAGGGCAAATTATTCAAAACTACCAAATCCAAATTCTCTTGATGAACACCATTAATAGTAAGAGGAAATTCACAGATATGGTGAGTAACATTTTTCAAGGGAGAGCCATCCACAGACACCACATTAATAGGAGAAGACAGAAGTTTGGGTTTTAATTTTAGTTTTTCCAAAAATTTCCCATCAATCACATTGAGAGTTGAACCACAATCCACAAATACCCGAAAAACTCCATTAATTCCTCCTCACCAGCAGTGGTAGCAGAAAGAAAGACACCTTTATTGTTTAAACAAGCTATGCGGGCGACACTGACCTCATTTTTTTTTTTTTCTTTATTCATTCGAAGCGCACAGTTCTTAATGAAATGCTCAGATTTACCACAGTAGAAACACAAACCTTGAGCAAATCTGTGTTCTTTTTCCCGAGAGTGAGGTGCCATTGCTCCAATTTTCATCGGCTCTGCAATGTCAGTACATTCCTTCTCCAAACCTGGAGCTGACAAAGCAGACTTACTCTCATTAACCCTTGCACGCAGTCTCCTATCCACCCGTATGGCCAATTGCATAGCCTCTTGCAAGTTACCAGGTATAGGATAAGCAATCAGCAAATCTTTAACCCTTTCACTTAATCCTGCAAGAAATAAACTTTTCAAAGCTGAATCGTTCCAGCCCACCTGGGTGGACCACCTACGGAAGTGAGTACAATATTTTTCCACATTACCCGATCCCTGTCTCAAACGTCTCAACTCTGTCTCAGCTGATGAAACACGATCCGGATCGTCATACAACAACCCCAAAGCAGAAAAAAAAACATCCACTGATCCAAAGCATGGATCACTAGGCTGCAGAGAAAAGGCCCAGTCCTGAGGTTCTTTGCGCAAAAGTGACATTATAAACCCTATGCGCTGTGATTCATCACCAGAGGATCTGGGTCTCAAACGAAAATACAACAAGCAAGCATTTTTAAAAGAAAAAAAAATCTTGTTGTTCACCAAAAAATAAATCAGGCAAACGTACCTTTGGCTCCACGAAATGTGCTCCAGAACAACTACTCACGTGTTGCTGGATTTCAGCCACCTCCAGAGAGAGACCCTGCAGGCGTTCAGCCAAATCCCGAACCGACACCATGATGAAAACAGAAAATCTTTCCTTAGAGATTTTTTTATTTTTTTTATTTCTTGGCTGGACTTACTGTTATGAACTGCTACAAGCACTAAGGAAAGATGGGAACTCTGTCCCTACAATAAAACTGAGCTAGATCCCTACGATGTAACGGGGAACCTGATCCTGCGACCAGTCCCGCTAAAGTCCTCAGCTAGTCTGAACGAAGACCTATAGTTGCGAGGGAGGAATCCCTACAAGATCTAGGGACTGGGAGAAAAGGTGGACACCTCCTAACAGAAATTGTAGCAGAGAAAATTAAACAGAAAACAAATTACTACGAGATCCTAAGATTGAGCAAAACTGACAGAGTAAAGCACCTAAGCACCCGGCTAGCTTAAGAGTAGATAATACAATGAAGTCCAGCAAAGCCAGAAGGGCGGAGCCAGACTAAATAGGGAAAAAAAGGTCATGTGACCAGCAAACTGAAACAAAATCTAACAAGAGGGTTCTAACACTTATAACCTGATTCGCATCCGTGAGGGGGACGAATGGAAGACGGCTTTTAATACCAGGGATGGGCATTATGAATACCTGGTGATGCCCTTCGGGCTCTGTAATGCCCCAGCCATTTTCCAAGACTTTGTCAATGACATCTTCCGGGATATGCTTTCCACCTCTGTAGTAGTCTATCTGGATGATATTCTCATCTTTTTTCCAGGTATTGACTCTCACCGGAGGGATGTCTGCAAAGTCTTCGACCTGTTACGGGCGAACTCCCTCTATGCAAAGTTGGAGAAATGCATGTTTGAGCAGGAGTCTTTACCTTTCCTGGGCTATATCATCTCCGCCCAGGAATTGGCTATGGATCCTGCCAAACTACAGGCTGTGATGGATTGGCAAGAACCCCATTCTCTTAAAGCGGTGCAGCGCTTTATGGGGTTCATTAATTACTATCGCCAATTCATTCCCCACTTCTCCACTTTGGTAGCTCCTTGGTAGCCCTCACCAAGAAGGGAGCCAATCCCAAATTGTGGTCAGAGGAGGTCTCCAAGGCCTTTACTTCAATTAAGTCCCATTTTGCTAGCGCTTCCATCTTACATCGCCCCGAGGTTGATAAGCCTTTTTTATAGGAGGTCGATGCCTCGTCCGTTTGTGCTGGAGCAGTCCTTTTTCAAAAGGATGCTCAAGGTCGGAAACATCCTTGTTTCTTCTTTTCCAAGACCTTCACACCAGCGGAGAGGAATTATTCCATTGGGGATAGGGAGTTGCTAGCCATGAAGTTGGCCTTTTCCGAGTGGAGACATCTCCTGGAGGGGGCTCGCTTTCCCTTTCAAGTTTTCACTGACCACAAAAATTTGATCTATTTACAGACCGCCCAGCGGCTAAATTCTCGTCAGGCCAGATGGTCCCTGTTCTTCTCCCGGTTTCATTTCACCCTCCATTTCCTCTCCGGTGAGAACATTCGGGCCGATGCTCTTTCTCGCTCCGTGGTGTCCTCTGAGGAGATGGAGGAGGAGCCTCGGTTGATTGTCCCCACAGAGAGCCTAAGAACTGTGGCCCCGGTTTCGCTTGAGTCTGTGCCTCCGGGCAAGACTTTTGTGCCCACCAATTTGCGACCAGAGGTACTCTCTTGGGCACATTCGTCCAGGGTGGGTGGACATTTTGGGGCAAAAAGCACATCTGAGTTGCTGGCGAGGACATACTGGTGGCCACATATGGTCCGTGACGTCAGGGAATACGTTCAGGCCTGCGTCTCCTGCGCCAAGAATAAGTCCCCTCGACAACGGCCAGCTGGGCTACTTTTCCCTTTACCGGTGGCAGACAGGCCTTGGGAGATGGTCGGGATGGATTTTGTGGTGGGCTTACCCAAGTCTCGGGGCTGCACCATCATCTGGGTGATAACCGACCACTTCTCCAAAATGGTGCACTTAGTGCCGTTACCACGGTTACCGTCTGCACGGGCCTTGGCAGCATTATTCATTAGGCATATTTTCCGCCTACACGGTATGCCAGACAAAATTGTCAGTGATCGAGGTCCCCAGTTTGCGTCTCGGTTCTGGAGAGAGCTGTGTCGTTTACTCAGCATTGAGTTGAATCTCTCCTCTGCATACCATCCCGAGACGAATGGGTTGGTAGAGAGGGCCAACCAGACCTTGGTCACATACTTGCGACATTTTGTCTCTGCCAGGCAGGATGACTGGGCATCCTTGCTACCGTGGGCTGAGTTCGCTCTAAATAATGCTGTGGCTGACTCCGCCGGACAGACCCTATTCCTCTTGAACTACGGTCAGCATCCGCGGGTACCAGTGCCCATGCCCGTGTCTTCCGCCAATTCCAGGGTGGCAGACTGGGCTGTGGAGGCACGGGACATTTGGGACCGCACCCAGGATGCCATTCAGGCCTCCAAAGAGAGGATGAGGTCTTCGGCCGATGCCCATCGGCGCCCCGCTCCTACATTTGCTCCGAGTGACCTAGTGTGGCTTTCTGCCCGAAACATCAGGCTACGTGTAGAGTCCACCAAGTTGGCATCTCGCTTTTTGGGCCCCTTTAAAGTTCTTGAGCAGGTGAACCCGGTGGTTTAACGCCTAGCCCTTCCGCCTCGCCTTGGTATCACCGACACCTTTCACGTGTCCCTCCTGAAACCCGTGGCCATTTCCTGGTTTTCCGAGTCATCTGCCGGGACGTCGGGTTCATCTACCGACGATCATGAGGTGAATGCCATTGTTGGGTGCAAGGTGGTACGAGGCAAAAAATTTTATTTGGTGGATTGGAGGGGTTATGTGCCTGAGGATAGGTCCTGGGAGCCTGCACACGCTCCGCAGCTCATCACTGCCTTTGAGCGCAGCGAGGCCCAAAGAAGGGGGGGTAATGTTAGGGTTCGAGTTCCCGCTGCTGCACAAGGGGAGTCTCGAACCAGTCCCGCTGCGGTCCCCCATTCATCTCCGGCCGCAGTGGAGCCTGCTCAGCAGAGATGTCGGTCCCAGCGTCTTGCCCATTCCAATACTGTGCAGAGACTTGCTGCTGCCTCTCCTGGATCTGCTATTATAGCCAGTGCTGGAGCAGACGTCTTTGGGACGAAGTCCTGCGTTTCCCCTTCTGAGCATGCCTAGGGTAAGATCTCTCATTGGAGATCAGGGGTCACATGTTCAGGTACTGCAGCATTTGGTGCGTTCCGCAGACCCTAACAGGAAAAATCTCCAGTGTCGAAAAAATCCTTTGTCTTCAAGCTTGTTCATATGTGGTAGTCAGCCACTGAATTCCAGGCATGGCCAGTCTCCAAGCATAGTCTGGTGAGCAATCATCCTTTCCCCTGCTTTCCTATTTTTTACTCTTTTTCTACAATGGCATAGTTCTTTTCACATGAGGAGAGTTTTCTACTTGGGTGTAGGACTGGATGTTCGTCCCCATTTATTTCCTGGGACAACACAGCTCCCAAACCGACCTCGGAGGCTTCCGTCTGGACCACAAACTCCTTAGTGAAGTCAGGTGCGACCAAGACCAGCTGTTTGCATAGGGCAAGCTTCAACTCCTGGAATGCCATCTCGGCTTTAGAGGATCATTTGGATATCACTGTCTTTGTGCCTTTAAGAAGACCAATCAAGGGGGTGGCTATCATGGTGAAATTCGGGATAAATTGCCTATAGTATCCCACAATTCCCAGAAACGCCCTAACTCCTTTTTGGAAACCGGTTGATGCCACTTCTGGATTACCTTCACCTTATCTATTTGTGACTTTATTTTGCCCTTCCTGACGATGTAGCTGAAGTATTTTGCCTTTTCTTTCCCCATGGTGCACTTCTTTGGGTTTATAGTAAATCCTGCTTTCCTCAGTGCATCCATGACCGCCTGAACATTCTGCAGGTGACTTCCCCAGTCCAGGCTGAATATCACACTGTCGTCCAGATAAGCTGCTGCGCACTTTTTGTGAGGGGCTAGGATCCAGTCCATGGTTCCCTGGAAGGTAGCTGGGGCTCCCTGCAGACCGAATGGTATCCTGGAATACTGAAAGCACCCGTCAGGTGTAAAGAATGTCGTCTTCTTGGCACTTGGGGACAGGAAAAATTTACCAGTACCCTTTCGTTAAGTCCAGGGTGTTGATATAACTAGTTGACCCCAGCTCTTCAACCTGGAGCATTGGATACGAGTCGAACTTGGACACCCTGTTAAGCCTCTTGTAATCTTTACAGAATTGCCACTCTCCGTCTGGCATCGGCACAAGGACAATATGGCTGGATCCGCAGCGCTCTGACTCCTCGATGATGCCCAGGCTCAATATCCTCCTCACCTCTTTGGAGATCACCTCGCGACGGGCTTCGGGAATCCGATATGGCTTTTGGTTCACCCTCACATGCGGTTCTGTCAGGATTTCATGCTCCACAACGTTCGTAGAACCTGGCAACTCCGAAAACAGGTCCCAGTTTCGCTGAAGCAGCTCTCGGCGCTGTTGCTTCTGGGCTGGTGACAATGTTTCTGCCACTGTAACCTCTTCGACCCTGGCTTCTGGAATGGTCCCTAGACACGTTGCTTCCACCGGATCCCGGTCTCTCCACGGTTTTAATAGGTTAATGTGGTACACTTAGTAAGGCTTTCTTCTCCCTGGTTCATGGACCTTGTAGTTGAAGTAACTCAACTTTTGGACCACCTCATATGGCCCTTGCCACTTGGCCAGGAACTTACTTTCCACTGTGGGGATAAACACCAACACCCGGTCTCCAGGTCTAAACTGTCTCAGTCTTGCCGACCAATTGTAGACCCTTGCTTGTGCCTCTTTTGTTTGAAGGAGGCTTTCCCTGACAATCGGCATCACCTTGATGATCATGTCCTGCATCTAGGCCACATGTTTGATGACGCTTTTTGGGGTGTAACCTCCCCTTCCAAGGTCTCCTTTGCCATGTCCAGAAGTCCTCGAGGGTGCCGTCCATATAATAGCTCGAACGGTGAGAACCTCATAGATGCCTGTGGGACTTCTCTAAAGGAGATCAGTAGGTACGGTAGCAATCAATCCCAGTCTCTGCCATCCTTCTCCACTACCTTCTTCAGCATAGATTTCAACGTATTGTTGAACCTCTCCACCAGGCCGTCTGTCTGCGGATGTTACACCGATGTCCTGAGTTGGGTAATCTGGAGAGCTTTAAATAACTCTTTCATTACCTTGGACATGAACGGTGTCCCTTGGTCCATCAGGATCTCCTTTGGCAGGCCCGTCTGGGAGAAAATATGAACTAGCTCTTGCGCTATACTCCTGGTTGAAGAGTTTCTCAGTGGTATCGCCTCTGGGTACCGTGTTGCATGGTCCATTACCACCAGGATGTACTGATGACCCCTGTCAGACTTATCTAATGGCACGACAAGGTCCATGGTAATCCAACGAAATGGGACTTCTATTATGGGCAACGGCGCTAGGGAACTGCGGAAGTGGGATATGGGAGCAGTTAGCTGACAGGTATGAGTAGCGTCTCCCTAGCTGCAGTCCATCTCCTTGGAGGACAAGGACAACGGGCGGCTATGTGTCTCAGACCCCAACATCTACAGCAGAGCAAGTCTTTACCAATGGCTCTTGACAACCCCTCAGCAATCCCTTGGGATCTAGGACTCCCCCCAGTAGTGGCTCTAATAGATCTCTTTTGGGACTCAGGCTCCTGCTGGGTACCACCCCTGGCTTTCTTAGGTACCTCTTGACCACCTGATACCTTTCTACAAGACCAAATAGGTCGTACACATTTTGGGGATCTCCCTGGGCAACCCAGGTCTGCACTGGCCTAGGGAAGGAGTGAATAAATCTGTCCATGACAATCCGCTGGACCATTTGGGCTGGAGTGGAGGAATCCACCTGCAACCATTTTTGTACCAGCTGCAGTAAGTCAAACATTTGGGATCGAGGGGGTTTGTCACCATGATATGGCCAGTGGTGAACCCTTTATACTCTGACCGACAGTTACTCTTGCGAGTGCCAAAATTTCAGTTTTAATTTGGCATACTCCTGTGCATCCTGTAAGGTCAAATCATAATAAGCCTTTTGGGGCTCACCAGTTAGACAGAGGGCCAGCACCTCCGCCTACTGCTCTGGCAGTAGTCAAAAATGCATCCACATCATCACCCAGAGTCATTTCTTACATCTCTCGTCTTACCGCCTTCTAGACGTATGTGTTGCCTCCTGTACTTGGGGAGGGGCTGCCAGCCTTCCTCGAACCGCCTCTGCAAGCAAGTCATTCTGCTGCTGGTGCTGCATAAGCAGCTTACTTATCTCCTGTTGCGCCATCTGTTGCAGCTGTAACTTTTGCTGCTGCGCTTGTACCAGATGTTTAAGCAGGTCCTCCAGTTTGCCTGAGGTCATATGCTGGCTTGTGGCTGCCTTCACCCAGGACATGCTGTATCCCTTTTAGCCGTCACACTTGTTCGTTGGGAATGCTGCCCGCACTTCTAATACCACCTGTGGTAGATAAGGCTTACTCAGCTGTACACGGAGGTAAACACGGGAACACTGTCTTTTTAAGAGCGTCCTAGATTTATAATGTAGGGGAGTGGGCCCCCACTGTGTTGCCGGGTCGGAACCAAGGGGGCTGTCGCATAAGTTTCTAGGGAGAAGGTGCCTGGGGGAAGGAACTGGAGGGGGAGGCAGAGACTTTTCTGGAAGGTGTGGGGGCGGGGCCAATATAAAAGGAGCACAGGAGTTGAGCTGAGGGGAGTTGCCATGGAGACAGGCAGGAGTAAGGAGAGAGAGAGACGCAGGAGAGACAGGACGCAGAGACTGAGGAGAAGAAAGTGGGACGTCTCTGACAAGGATTGTAGAGGCAGGAGAGTTCTGTCAGCCGCGGCTGCCACTACCACGCTCGAGCCCGCAGCCGCGACCGCCACTGTCTCATCCGAGTCCGCGGCTGCGGCCTGTGTCCCATCTTCTGGGGTCGCCACGGTCCCGCTCCAGTCCGCGGTTGCGTCCTACCCGACAGCTGCCCCCATCCCGCCTCTTGGAGGGGCGAACTCTACGCCGGAGGATTTCTCCAGTGCCTGTTGTGCCCCATCTGCGCCTGAGCGTGGGAACGCTTGAGGCTTACATCAGCTCCTCATCGGCTGGGCCCAGCGGCTGCGACAACGGACGAACAACGGACCACAACTCTACAGAACGTCTGAGAAGATAAGTGACACTCTGTTACCGTTGTTTATTACCTGAGGGCATTGGACGGCCATATCGCGGCCCTATAGGCCCTGACACTCGCCGAGTATTTGTTAGTTCGTTATATCGTGTTTTGTGTAGTTTCCCTGCTTGGAGAACCAGTTTTTGCCTGTTATCCATACAAAACCTCCCCTTATAAAGTTATAGTTAAAGCTTGCTCCGTCTCAGACTCGTCACTGCATCCCGCGTACCTGCGAATACCACAATTATATACAGCATAAACCAAGCTGAAGCAAAAAGTAAACACAGCCCTCTCGGGAAAAAACGCAAAACAAAACAAATTGGTAGCACTAAGCTCAGTCCTTGTAGCTGGGATCAGCCCTCTCAGGGCTAGCAAGACCCACGGTTCAAGTTTTTAGCACAACCCACAAACACTTCTCTGGAGTGTTTCTCTCTAGACACTGAACACCGACTGCTAGTGTTGAGCGATATTGCTCGATATCTAAAAATATCGTATCGAAATTGTATCGCCGATAGCACTAAATATCGTCGATATCCGATTTCGATACCGGAAGTCCCATGTAAGTCTATGGGAACAAAATATCGAAATTAAAAAAACCCATTCTTGCCTTGTTGGTTAATTGTACATGAAGGAAAACAACAAAGACTAATGTAGAATGTATTGGGGAGGTTGAGGAGACAATAAAGGCATACATGTTTAACCCAATGCATTGGAATAGCATTCATATATTTTTTTTTGGAAATACGTTTGGATTGACTAACAAATTGACAATGTTGTTAACCTTTTTTATATTTTGGCAAATATGTATGTTTCACAACTTCCATGCTCTTCACCTTTTTAACTTTTGCCAGTGCCACACTTTCTCCTTCATAATCTTCAGCAGCAGCATCATCTTTCTCATCAAATTATTCTTCATCTTCACCTTCTTAATTTTCTTCTTAAACTTCTTGCTATTCATGTTTTTGTTTACATTACTCATATTGTTATTATTAAACTAATTAATCTTCTTCATATTCAAATTCTTCATCTTCTTCCTCTTCATCTTCTTCATCATATTCTTATTTGTGACAGAGATTCCTGTACTTGTAATCTGTAAAAGTATGAATTGTTCATCCTTCCGTTCTTGCTGTCACAAAAGATTTAAATTACAACAGTATTTGTCCGTGTTCAGTTTAGCCTGCAGCAGCAGGCATTTTCCAGGGGCACCACGAGGAGGAACGGACTCACCCCCATACACTGCTTAGTCTTCTTCTGCTTAGAATTTATAGCATATATTTTGCTCTTCATTTTGGTCTTATACTTCATGTTCTTCTGCTTTTTGATCTTTTGCTTATTGTTCTTCTGTCTCTTGTTCTGTATCTTGTAGTTTGTCTTAACCTTCTTTGTCCTGTTGGTGATCTTCTTCTTGGTAATCTTTTATTTTTTCTTTGTGATGGTGTTCAGGCTGGTTGGCTTCATGCTCGTCGTCCTTGTTGTCGTCATCTTTTTCTGGGTGGTCTTTAATGTCGTCTAATTTCCGAGAAACAGCTGACGTTACTGGAACCCTGACGGGTATCAGATGGAGCAAGAGACAATGGAAGTAACGAGGACCAGCTGACTGTGCTGGACCCCGGACGGGTAGCAGAAGGAAAAGAGGCAATGTCACAACCGAGTACCAGCTGACGTTACTGTGACACGGTTACTAAGCAGGAGGTACCTGTGCTCCAAAGCACTACCAAGGACCAGCAGACGTTGCTGGAACTCGGATACGGAGATGGAGGCACCTAGGCCAAAGGCACTGGGGAGAACCAGTTGACGGTACTGGACCCCGGACGGGTAGCAGAAGGAAAAGAGGCAATGTCACAACCGAGTACCAGCTGACGTTACTGTGACACGGTTACTAAGCAGGAGGTACCTGTGCTCCAAAGCACTACCAAGGACCAGCAGACGTTGCTGGAACTCGGATACGGAGATGGAGGCACCTAGGCCAAAGGCACTGGGGAGAACCAGTTGACGGTACTGGACCCCGGACGGGTGGCAGAAGGAAAAGAGGCAATGTCACAACCGAGTACCAGCTGACGTTACTGTGACACGGTTACTAAGCAGGAGGTACCTGTGCTCCAAAGCACTACCAAGGACCAGCAGACGTTGCTGGAACTCGGATACGGAGATGGAGGCACCTAGGCCAAAGGCACTGGGGAGAACCACTTGACGGTACTGGACCCCAGACGGGTAGCAGAAGGAAAAGAGGCAATGTCACAACCGAGTACCAGCTGACGTTACTGTGACACGGTTACTAAGCAGGAGGTACCTGTGCTCCAAAGCACTACCAAGGACCAGCAGACGTTGCTGGAACTCGGATACGGAGATGGAGGCACCTAGGCCAAAGGCACTGGGGAGAACCACTTGACGGTACTGGACCCCGGACGGGTAGAAGAACGCACCCATGAAAATGTAAGTTGACAGGACGCAAGCCGTCCGCAGTTACAGAATCACACAGTCCTACAGTGGGTGCTTATCCTATTGTCACAATGGAAACCGCCTTTATTTACATATCCCACAGCACACATAGGAATCACCTAAACTGCAGGCACCATAGAGTCGGCTAACCCGAATGCAACACGACAGCACAACTTATTGGAGGATAATTGATGTTCACACTGCCAGGAAACAGCTGTCGTGCTGTAACCAGGCTGGCCAGGAGTCAGTACCCCTGCCAATTACTTACGAGCAACAAATGGCGGTGTTGTAGCCCAGGGAGTAGAGTTCAGGTGGTAGAAAGATGAACATAACAGGAGACATGGAAAACGTTGCCAAACAGTTATTTAATCTGAAAACGGACAGGCAAATTCAGGTGAGATCCATGCCTTGTTCATTTTCAGAAAAGTAAGCCGGTCTACATTCTCTGAGGATAGTCGCATGCGACGGTCTGTTACTACACCACCTGCAGCACTAAAGACACGCTCAGATAATACACTGGCAGCAGGGCAAGCCAGCACCTCCAATGCATACTGGCTAAGCTCTGGCCATGTATCCAACTTAGAGACCCAAAATTTGAAAGGGGAAGAGGCATCTGGGAGTACACTTAGAGGGAAAGCCAAGTAGTCTGTCACCATCTTACGGAAACGTTTCTTCCTGGTGACTGGAGCCGTCTCGGATGGTGTAGACCTTGCTGGCGCTGTCACAAAACTTTGCCACATTTGTAACATACAGTTCTTGCCCTGTGCAGAGGCGCTGCTTCTGCTCCCTCTTGTTGTAGAGGTGTCTACACTGCCTCGACGCACAGAGCTGCTTTGTAAAGCAGTAGCAGCAGCAGCAGCAGCAGCAGCATCTCTCTCGGCTGGAATGTACAACAGTATGGATTGCACCAGTGTGTCTTGGTACTCCTGCATTTTACGGTCCCGGTTCACCGGTGTGATGAGGGTTTGTAAGTTGTCCCGGTAGCGAGGGTCTAGGAGGGTGTACACCCAATAATCTGACGTGCTGAGAATGTGGGCGATGCGGCGGTCGTTTCTTAGGCACTGAAGCATGAAATAAACCATGTGCTGCAGACTCCCAACTGGCCAACAAAGGCTGTCCTCTGGAAGAGGCGTCATCTCTGTCTCCTCTGCATCACCCCACCCTCGCTCTACATACTGACTACAGCGTTGTGTACCTTCCTCTGTAGGGATTTCTTCCTCCTCCATTGACTCCTCGTCCTCCTCCTCATCCTCCTCACAAAGTGAGCCCTGCCCAGCCCTTTGTGAGGAACCACGTTGCGCTGACTGTCCTGAAGGTAATTGAATTTGTGACTCCTCATCCTCCACCTGTTTCAAAACCTCTTCCTTTAGTGCTTTCAGTGATTTCTGAAGCAGGCAGATAAGGGGGACAGTCATGCTGACTAGTGCATCATCTGCACTCGCCATCCGCGTTGAGACATCAAACGCACGCAAAACGTCGCAGATGTCCTTCATAGAGGCCCACTCAGTAGTGGTGAAGTGTGAACGGCGCATATTGCGAGTTGATTGTGCCTGTTGCAGCTGATACTCCATTACTGCTGGCTGCTGCTCACACAACCGCTCCAACATATGTAACGTGGAATTCCACCTGGTGGGTACGTCACATATGATGCGATGTTCAGGAAGGCAAAATCTGACTTGCAGAGCTGCAATGCGCGATCTGGCCATGCTGGAACGTCGCAAGTGAGCGCACTCTAGGCGGACCTTGTGCAGCAGTGCATCAAGATCCGGATAGTCCCTCAAAAAACTCTGCACGACCAAGTTGAGCACATGTGCCAGACATGGTATGTGAGTGAGGTTGCCAAGGCCCAGAGCTGCCACCAGATTTCGGCCATTGTCACACACTACCAAGCCTGGCTGCAGATTAGCTGACAAAAACCACACGTCGCTCTCCTGCTTGATGGCATCCCAGAGCTCCTGCGCTGTGTGGCTTCGATTCCCCATGGGAATTAATTTCAGGACGGCCTGTTGACGTTTGGCCACGGCTGTGCTCATATCGGTCGCAACAGGTAAGCGTTCACGGGTCCATGTGGAGGTATACCGTGACGGCTCGTGCAGCGATGATTCTGAGGAACTGGAGTAGGAGGAGGAATCAATGTGCACAGACTGGATTCCTGCAATCCTTGGAGTTGGCAGAACACGTACAGCGCCACTGGCAAGATCTGTACCCGGCTCCACAACATTGACCCAATGGGCAGTGAGGGAAAGGTATCGTCCCTGGCCATGGGTACTGGTCCACGCATCGGTGGTCAGGTGGACCCTGCTACTGACGGCGTTTAGTAGCGCATGTTTAATGTTTCCCTCGACATGTTTTTGCAGAGCAGGGACAGCTTGCCTGCTGAAATAAAATCGGCTTGGCACATTATATTGTGGGACTGCCAATGCCATAAAGTTCCTGAAACTGTCAGTCTCCACCAGCCTGAATGACAGCATTTCAAGGGACAGGAGTTTTGCAAGGCCAGCATTCAGAGCCTGTGCTCGTGGATGGTTTGCCGAGTATGGCCGTCTTTTATCCCATGCCTGTGTTACCGATGGCTGTTTTTTGTACTGGGAGTGTGACGATGACTGTGAACTTGCTGCAGTGGGTGGAATAACAGTTTGTCTATGGACAACAGTGACCGAGGTTCTTCCATGGAGATCCTGTGAGGAAGCCAAAACAGGTGTGTGAGAGCTGGAGGTAGAGGCTCGAACATGACGTAAAGATGTAGGTGCTGCTGTAGGTTGGCCTACATCTCCAGTGTGTCTTTGGAACTCAGCTACGTGCTTTGTCCGTACATGTGTCCACATATTTGTGGTATTCAGGTTCCTGATATTTTTACCTCTTTTAACTTTTTGCTTACACAGCTTGCATTGAACATAGCAAATATTATCTACAAGTCTGTCAAAAAAGGACCACGCAGTGCAAGTCATGGGAGCGCCAATTTTGACATTTCTAAGAGAACTGCTCCCAACAGGTGCCAAACTGGAGGCTACAGGCAAGCGAGTCTGCAGCCTACCTCTCCCTCCTCTTTGTACCGTTGGGACAATCTCTTCCTCAGAGCTGCTCCCACCACCTTGCTGTTGCTCACGCCATGTTGGGTCTCGGACTTCATCATCTCCACTACCCTCTTCCAACACCTGCTGCTGTTGGATGGTCTGGGCAGCACCATGCTCCACAAAACCTGGCACCTGAGTCTCATCATCATCATAAGATGCGTTCTGCGGTGTGCTGTCCATTGGCACTGGCTCACCCGCCTCTTCAGATTGAGAGAGACACAGCTGTTGCGCATCACTGCATACTCCCTCTTCTTCAAATTGCAGAATGCTGCTTGCCTGTGCCGTGTTTGCGAGCCAACAGATTCTGAGAACAGAAGCAGAGACTCAGCTGGCTCCTGTACAGAACTCTCTGACTGCCTTGGCAATTTGACAGGCGGTGAACAGACAGATGGTTGCTCAACAGTGTAACAGTGTTGTGTTCCTGAGAGGAGGTGGAAGGAATTGAAGTCGATGCATTGGCTGCCATCCAACCAACAACGGCTTCAATTTGTTCTTCCCGCAGCAGGGGGGCACGCCGAGCTCCTACCAAAGTGCGCATAAAGGAACGCTCACGGGGATAAATGGTGGATGCTGTGTCACTGAGGGCGGCAGCAGACACAGAATCCCCACGTCCTCTCCCTGCTGAAACTCCACGGCCACGACCACGTGCCTTACTCACTGACTTCTTCATCTTGGTAGATTGATAAAGAAAGTCAGAAAAGTTATAACTTAAGGCCTAAGTGTGGTTATTACGCAGAGACTGAAGTGAACACTGAAACACAACTGTTCACAAATCACAATCTGTGAAAGGCTACTCCTTTGTCTACTTCTATAGTGTTTGCAACCAATGTATTGGATACGGATGGAAGCACGTCACACTAATAGTTAAATTGCATGGAGCAGCAAGAATTACAGTGAAGGAAAAAAAAAAGAGTCTGTGAGTGACACGTGCAGATGCCTACAGACAGCGTTGCATGCAGAGCAAACTGCAGCGTCACCTGCACTCACACACACCTTGCAGAGCTGTTAAAACACTGCAGGCAAAAGGAAGCTTTACACAGCGGTTGGTGCTAGCCTGCCTACAGCACAGTACACTAAATCGCAATCTCTAACTGTCCCTCAGAGTCAGCACAGCAGCGTTCTGTCCCTTACTGAATTCACAGCACAGTGACGCTAAAATGGCGGCGGCGCCTTTTATACACTGAAGAAAAAAAAAAAAAGTCTGTGAGTGACAGGTGCAGATGCCTACAGACAGCGTTGCATGCAGAGCAAACTGCAGCGTCACCTGCACTCACACACACCTTGCAGAGCTGTTAAAACAACACTGCAGGCAAAAGGAAGCTTTACACAGCGGTTGGTGCTAGCCTGCCTACAGCACAGTACACTAAATCGCAATCTCTAACTGTCCCTCAGAGTCAGCAGAGCAGCGTTCTGTCCCTAACTGAGTTCACAGCACAGTGACGCTAAAATGGCGGCGGCGCCTTTTATAGTGCATTCTGACATCATTTCAGCATCCAATCACAGCCATGCCATTAGTTAACATGACCGCAGCAGTACAGGATGTGCCCACACTTCTTAGGATTCCTCATTGGCTGACTATAATCACATTGCCTCTCAAAGAATTATGGGAACTTCCGATTCCGGTATTCGATAAGACGAAAATATCGAAACGAATTATCGAAAGGCCGATAGAGCTAATATCGGCCGATAGCCGATATTTGCATTATCGTATCGCTCAACACTACTGACTGCCTCTGAAAGCCAGCTATTTATGCCCCAGACCACACCCTGGGGTGGAGGTAAGGTGGACAGCCTCCCACCTGCTCTATAGTCCACAAAAAACCTAGCCCTTAAACAAATTGGATGTTAACCCCTCGCAACACTTAATGTGCTGGAGGAAAACTTCTGGGTTTTACATCACCAAAGCCATTAACCCTAGCGAAACATATCTCCCTCCCCTCCATGCAATGCATGTGATGGAGCATTGCCAAGCAGAAAAATCACAGTTGTTGAAAGATGAAAGATGCAGACTTTTTCCTGTATCACTGCTTGAAGAAAATGTCTCCTAAACACTAGCACTAGGTTTGGAAGTTGATTTTTGAGTCCATCTTCAGCACAAAAAGGTCCAACTAGCTCTTTAGGGCCACGTCCACGCGTTCAGTATTTGGTAAGTATTTGACATCAGCATTTGTAAAGCAAAACCAGAAGTGGAACAATCAGAGGAAAAGTATAATAGAAACACATCATTCACCACTTCTGTATTTTTTTACTCGCTCCTGGTTTCGACTTACAAATACTGATGTAAAACACTGACCAAATACTGTGAATGTGGCCCAACGGAAATCTGACAGCTGATACATGCTGCCCGCGGATAGGGCAGCATTCATCACCTGTCAGGTACCTTTTAATATTACCAGCCCATAGAAGTATGTCACCTTCACCTTGTTGGCATCCATTCATTTGGTCCATTAAGTCACTCTCATCTCAGTCCTCCAAATCTAATACCTCACAGCACCTGTTTTACACTGGCTCCATGCACGTTTTATCACTCATGCACTCTGCCCCTGGCCCCGCGCTCAGAGGGTCCCACCCAGACCTACCATTACCCTTAACTGTATCGGCATGCACAGCACGCTGATATTGTTAAGCTGCGCGGTAGAGCAGTGAGACATGATCTCCCTACACTACAGCTCTCCTTTCTGTAGACTGCAGATTGCTTTATGCCTGTGGTCTACGGAACTGGCTGATACAGGGACAGAGTCATTGGTGCACGCCAGGACATCTGAGTTCTGGTGCAGTGATATTATTGCGTCACGCTAGGAATCTGATGTTGTCCAGTGCGTGCACCTTCACATTGCAAGTGGACTCATCAGAATCCTGGATTAGGTGAGTATATGATGGTTTTTATTTTAATTAAAATGTATGAGGGCATCATAAAGTATAGGGGTATCATGTGACTGTGGGGGCATCATAAAGTATGGGGGCCCCTAATACATTGTAGGGACTACTGTGGGAGGGGTCTCATACAGCATATGGGCTATTGCATGGGGGCCTCATACAGTGTAGACGCTACTGTGGGGGGCCTCATACAGTGTGGGGAGTTACTGTGGGGGCCACCATGAAGTGTGGGGGCCATTATATAGCATGGAGCTAATATGGGGGCGATTATAACATTTGAGGCCTGCTATGGAGGCCATCATACAGAGTGGGGACTATTGTTGGGACCATTATACAGTGTAAGACCTAATGGTGGGGCCATTCTACAGTTTGGGGACTATTGTGGGGACCATTATACAGTGTGGGGGCTTCTGTGGGGACCATTAAACAATGCGTGGGCTACTGTGGGGACCATTATACAGTGAGTACGGAAAGTATTCAGACCCTTTTACATTTTACACTCTTTGTTTCATTGCAGCCATTTAGTAAATGCAAAAAAAGTTCATTTTTTTCTCATTAATAAGACCTCACAGCTCACAGTGCATGTCAGACCAAATGAGAATCGTGAATGTCAAAGGAACTGGCCAAGGAGCTCAGAGACAGAATTGTGGCAAGGCACAGATATGGCCAAGGTTACAAAAGAATTTCTGCAGTACTAAAGGTTCCTAAGACCACAGAGGCTTCTATAATCTTTAAATGCAAGAAGTTTGGGACCACCAGAAGTCTTCCTAGACCTGGCCGTCC
This sequence comes from Oophaga sylvatica, assembly GCA_033576555.1. NCBI lineage: Eukaryota > Metazoa > Chordata > Amphibia > Anura > Dendrobatidae > Oophaga > Oophaga sylvatica. Next base: position 125,933,742 of record JARQOD010000002.1, on the reverse strand, counting down.
AGCCAAACTGAGAAATCGTGGGAGAAGAGCCTTGGTGAGAGAGGTAAAGAAGAACCCCAAGATCACTGTGGCTGAACTCCACAGATGCAGTAGGGAGATGGGAGAAAGTTCCACAAAGTCAACTCTCACTGAAGCCGTCCACCAGTCAGGCCTTTATGGCAGAGTGGCCCGATGGAAGCCTCTCTTCAGTGCCAAACATATGAAAGCCCGCATAGAGTTTGCTAAAAAACACATGAAGGACTCCCAGACTATGAGAAATAAGATTCTCTGGTCTGATGAGACGAAGATAGAACTTTTTGGTGATAATTCTAAGCGATATGTGTGGAGAAAACCAGGCACTGCTCATCACCTGCCCAATACAATCCCAACAGTGAAACATGGTGGTGGCAGCATCATGCTATGGGGGTGTTTTTCAGCTGCAGGGACAGGAAGACTGGTTGCAATTGAAGGAAACATGAATGTGGCCAAGTACAGAGATATCCTGGATGAAAACCTCTTCCAGAGTGCTCTGGACCTCAGACTTGGCCAAAGGTTCACCTTCCAACAAGACAATGACCCCAAGCACACAGCTAAAATAATAAAGAAGTGGCTTCAGAACATCTCTGTGACCATTCTTGACTGACCCAGCCAGAGCCCTGACCTAAACCCAATTGAGCATCTCTGGAGAGACCTGAAAATGGCTGTCCACCAACATTCACCATCCAACCTGATGGAACTGGAGAGGATCTGCAAGGAAGAATGGCAGAGGATCCCCAAATCAAGGTGTGAAAAACTTGTTGCATCATTCCCAAGAAGACTCATGGCTGTATTAGCTCAAAAGGGTACTTCTACTCAATACTGAGCAAAGGGTCTGAATACTTATGACCATGTGATATTTCAGTTATTCTTTTTGCATAAATTTGCAAAAATTTCTACATTTCTGTTTTCTTCAGTCAAGTTGGGGTGCAGAAAGTACATTAATGAGAAAAAAAATGAACTTTTTAATTTACCAAATGGCTGCAATGAAACAAAGAGTGAAAATTTTAAAGGGGTCTGAATACTTTCCTACCCACTGTATGAAGCGACACATCACACATGCAGATAACACATGACATACATCATCACACAGAATACACACACATCACATATGGGACATATATCGTACATACATAGATCACATATATATCACACATCATACAGATCACACAGACCATACATATATCAGACACACGCGTTATCATTGCTCCTGGCTGCACTCGCTCTGTCTGTATCGCCACTGAGCCCGTCATTGGGACGTGATGACGTCACGAACGCTGACATATTCTCTACGTCAGCCCCGGAAGTGATGTTGGGCAGAGTGTGCCTGCGAGAAGCAGCTGCTCCGAGCAACCCGGGGAAACGGGCCAGCTGTTCCCGGTGACCCGTGCAGAGTGCCGCCAGCAGGGAGGCTGCCCCGCCCTAGCACCGGAGCCGCCAGGCTGGTAAGGGAGCCCCGTGCACACTATCCGGGGGGCCGCACGTCCAGTCACCTCATACACCGACCTGACCCTGCTCCTCACTGTGCCCCATCGTACATGACAGCGGTGACGCCATGGCTGCAGGGGCTGTGGAGGGAGGAGTGACACACTACTGCCGGGCAGTCACGTCCGTACACATCGCCTACCCCTCACCGGGGGCTGCGGGGCCGCACGGGGCAGAGGTAGATACTCCCCCCATGGAGCCGGCTCTGGCAGCCCATAGGCATGGATGACCCCTATGTATGGAATCGCTGCTCCCCTCAGGGCCACATGTGTCCTGCAGGGGTCTGATGCTGCTCTGGCTACATAGTCCTCTAGTGTGACACCCAATGTGCATCAGCCCCTGTCCACGGCTGGGGTTACATGGCCACGGGGTTACATGGCGTGGCCAGTCTCCAGTATGGCGGTGCTGCAGCCGCCATGGCCAATCTGAAGTGTAGCAGCCGTGGATTTCTGGTGTGCAGCTGCCGTAGATCCACTGTGAATATGGAGCATCACCATACTGCGATCCGTGGCCTTCACATACGTGGTGTGATGGAGCCGCATATTACTAGACATAGAGAAAGCCGTACCACATCACACTGCGACTGTCAGCGTCTGGTAACACAGGGAAGCTACCACCAGAAACATCTGCAGTGCCGATCTGCACCACGTTGTGCTGCTCTGCGCAGATCTGCCTGTGGCTCTGCTGATGCAGACGGGATAAAATACAAATAAACCCTATCCACCCTTCCACCGGTGCTTCTATGATTTCCCAGCTGGGTCTCCTGCCAGTCTCCATACAACCTGGCTTCCTGCGATGGTGCTCCGTCCAATGTGACCGCTGTGCTTCTACACTTTGTGCACTTTTTTTGTGATCTGCAAACTTTGTGGATCCACAGGTATTCTGCAAAAAAAAAAATCCTCAATGTGTTTTTGGAAGATTTCAATCTCCTACATAATGTTGTGATCCAGAGGTAGACATACTATTGGTTCCACCCAGGGCTATGGAGTCTGTAAGCCAAACCTCTGACTCCTCAATTTCCATGACACCGATTCCATCAAAATGGGCTCCGACTCACTCCTACTCCACAGCCCTGGTTCCACCTGTGCAGCTGGACAGGGCTGACAGGTAACGGGGCCACTACCCACTCCAAAGCAGTAAGCAGCGTCTGACAGAGACATATAGAGAGTGCATGATGATGGACTATTGGACCCCAGATAGCCTATGCATTGTTCTAGCACGGGGCCCCTCTCTTGTCTAAATCTGCCCCTGATGTGAGCATAGATAGGCATTTGGAACATTTCTTTGAATCCAATTCACACTTTGTGGCTTTGATGTTTTTTTTTTCTTAAATGATCACGATTGTTTCAACAAACTTTGCACAAACGTAGTGCAAGTGAATAAAAAAAAAAAACTTGTAATGCATCTTATCACAGAAATGCTTCTTTTCTCCACTTTTCTTCCCAGCCTCATGAACTCACTATCTGCTCTGAGAGAAAAAAATAAGCTAGACTGTGGCTCGGAGATTTTATATTGCAGCTGGCTATTGAAGTCTACGGAGTGAGGAGGGGAACAAAGGAGTGCTCAGAGAACAAGCCGTTGTTTGTGTCTGTGTTTTAGGCCACGTTCAGTATTTTGTCAGTATTTATAAGCCAAAACCAGGAGTGGAACAGTCAGAAGAGAAGTAAAATAGAAACACGGCACCACTTCTGTATTTATCACCCACTCCTAGTATTGACTAAAAAAAAACTGAGGTAAAATACTGAACATGTGAACATGGCTTTAAAAAGTTTGTCACCAGGTTTTTTGTTTCTTTTTTATCCCATCTGAGAGAGGTAGACACTAGGGTTGATCGAATAGCTGCATCGGTTACCTGGATTGCCCCTGATGATCAGCTGTTCATGCATGTGTTGTGACTGTCACACAGCCGTGACATATGCAGCTGCGGCGCTGAACCGCTGATTATCAGGAGCACTCCAGGTATCCAGGTTACTGCTGCAGCTTTTCGGTAAGCGCTATAGCTATTTGGATAAGCACTTATCCAAAGCTATTCAATCAACCCTAGCAGACACCCATGTTCCAGCAATGTGTCATGTAGTGGGCTGCTCGATGACTTTTTCATAAAATCCCTGTTCTCTCCGCTGCAGATATAGCAGTTCTCTGAATGCTGAGCTCAGTATAACCCCGTCCCCACCACTGATTGGCAGCTTTCTGAGTACACTGTGCATAGGCAGAAGGCTGCCAGTCAGTGGTGGGGATGGGGTTACATAGGGCTCATGAATATGGATGACTACATGGCAGGAGTTTATTAGTCCTCTAGTGATAATCTGCTGTTGCTAAAACTGATTTTATCAAAACTACAACAGGCAGCCCAGTAAGGGCAATCTGCATATCTGTGTACTGTGTACAGCAGCCATCATGTGCAAAGGTTAAAACTGGTGAAAACTGCAGGACACAAGTCGTCTAATAATCAGACAGTTACTCCTCATGTACACACGTACAGCGTGTTCTTAACATTCACATGAAATGACAGGTTCGCCTTATGCTGGATGTCAGAGATTTCTGCATGTAAAATTGGCCTGCTGTCTGCTTCTGTTAATGGTTTTCTGAACCATAGACTTTATGTTCCTGTAATGGTGTTTGCAGGGAATTGTGGGGCCAAAACAAACAAAAACAACTTCCAGTTCGTGTTCTTTTTTTTTTTTCTTTTTTTTTTTTCTCTTTTAAGGGCTCATTTTTGCTAATAGTGATGAGACAATTCTTTTTTTTTTTCTTCTGCAAATCTGCTAGCTGAATATTTTGCAGAATCCACAAGATTAGCTGTAACATTTGGATTTTGCTGTGACTTCACCCCTGCTGCATTGAAAGAGGTGGAAACTGGGGCGAATCTGCAGCAAAACTCGCACCTGCTGCATGTGGACAGTGACTTATCAGCAAAACAATGAGGTGAGTCTTACGTTTTGGCTCATCAGTAGTTATTCGCAATGTCAATCCCTTTGCAATAGACTGAGCACTGGATGGTTGATTTGAACGTCCCCACAATGCCTTACAAACACCTTGAGCAGAATGCATATATTTCCATTGGTGATGTCTCGGCATATGCTGAGTTACACCGCTTTGATTACGCCATCTATCTATATGGGAACTTGTGTGTCTAGGTAGCAACAAGTTAATATAACATAGTACGATAATGCATCTTTTTTTTTTGTGAATGGGGTAAGACAAATTTCCTGGAATAGATCTTCTGTTCTGTAAGGCTGTCAGTAAAGTCTCTGGACCTGGAGGAATGCTGGCTTGGCCAGACACATCAATGAGCTAAGGCTCTGTTTCTGGATAGGATACTGATCCAGTTCATGTCATTAAAGCTGTATGAGCTAAATGCATCAGGATCCAGAGTAACACAGCAAAAAATAAACCTCCAGTGTTAGCCGTGTAGACGTGTAAATATCCAAAGTCCTAAAATCTCTGGCACCACCACTGGGGAGTGGTAGACGGTGTGAAACACAGGTCTATTTTCATCCTGTGGGCTGTGGAGTCGGTGAGCTGAGGTTCCGACCCCACTATTTATCCACACTCCACTCCTTCAAGATTGACTCTCAAGAAAAGCCCCCCTCTGTATGGGAGCTGACTGTAATATACAGCTGAGTAACACAACTCGGGGCGGAGATGGCTCAGATCACAGCTGTTTAAGGGCAGTTTGTTCAGAACACAATGACCAGCACAAGTGCTGTCCACACAGGTGGCCAAGCAGTTCAGTGCACCTTTCCACCTGCGTGTTGTGTATATATATCTCTATCCTTGCAAGAACTGTCAATCAAGGAAAAAGGGGCAGCGATCAATGCAAAAGATGGGCAGTTGCACTGAACTGCTCAAATAGATTATCCTTGCGTGGCTAAACGGTCATTTTGTGGTGACAAACTTCCTTTAACCCCTTTAGATGCTACGGTCACCAGCAACTGTGGTATCTAAGTGGTTGACAGGGCAAATAGTACACATGTTAGAGCAGTGTAAGATATATGTGAGCAAGCATCATCCAACTCCAAGTAGGACTAAGAAAAACATCTTGATAAAACGTTAGAAAATGTAAGAAGTAAAAGCTGTTGCCTGGCAGGCTCCCACTCTACCATTCCACCTTTGCCTCGTTTCTTCCATCTTTCTAACCACCACCTGTATCTTTATGACGAGTGTGGATTTGGCGGGCTCAGTATATTTATATTGCATGTTACTTTAGCTAACAGCCTTTAGCTGCAGATTGCTGCAACTATTTCTCCCTAGCTCATTTTTTCTACTGTCCAAGCAATTGACAAATTGCCGTGTTTGTTCGTGTTTTTTTTTTGTCTGAAAAATAAAAATCCCTTTTTTTTCTCTAATCATTCTGACCCGCCAAGTAAAGTTAAAATGTTATTTATGATACATGGTGAACACCATAAAAAGAGTGCACCAGTAGCATGACTAATGAAGTGTGATTCTTGTTTGCTCTGCAGGATAAAGGGAGGAAAATGAATGCAGTTACCTAGCGCCTGCAGTGCCCCATTAGTGGGACAGAAGATGGAGAAGCAAATTGGTACAGAGCGTGGTGGACTGGCCACCCCAGTGCACTCTTATTGCAATAACTCCCATGAAAGGAATGGCACACACCAATCTGGACCAGGAAACAACTGTGGCCTTTCTGCTTGCGGACATGTAAAACATGCATTTGATCACATTGGTGATGGATCGCCAGACATCGTATCAGAGGTGTTCAGGAACAGTCAGTCTTTTGTGCCTAAGCACAGTTGCTTCCATGGTTCTGATGGAGCGTCACAGCTTTCAGATGTGGCTAGTGAGATGTGGACTAGGGAATTTCTCACTGGGGAAGCATCTGGATACAATATTATGGAATTTCCTGAAGACCTAAAGCATCAACAAGAAACTACAGTTTATGAAGGTCGAGAATCACCACGATTCATCAACTCTGATGGTGACTGTATTAGTGGTGGCACGTACTCTGATATTGGCGACCATACTTGTAGCCAGGACTGCCAGCATTTTTCTTGCTACCAGCAGCAGTCATTGAATGAGGATGGAGGTGAGGAGGGAATTTCTGGCAGATTTGCACAGGATGATTCTTGCAAAGGAATAAGTGGTAGAAAAGGTCGTAGAGGGAAAACCCGGAATAGTTCCAGGGACGAGTCTAAAAAGGATGCTCGACAAGCTGCTGCTAGCGGCAAGCACAAACTGGGTCGCAAGAAAAGTCATGGGATGGGAGACATCAGCTGAGATCCCTCATTCCTCAGCCATTGCTTCAGTTTTCTAATTATTGTATTCAGGTTCTTATCGATTTGGTGCTGTTGATCGGTGAATGTGTGGAGTCGCTTGGCATGCTGTTGTATACGACGGTTTGGCTTCCTTCTCACAACTTGGACAGTTTAAGAAGGCAAATATTGACTTTTGGAACATGGGTAAAACATCGTGTTAAGGATTTTTGGGTCCTCGTTTGCTATTGTGGATCATGGATTTTACGTGTTCTTAAGATGTTGTGTGCTTTGCTCTTCCTGCTGTTTATGCTTTCTGTGCGCTGCACTCGACTTTGTTGGCAGTATATTAAGAAAACCGTGGACAAAGTTGGAGGAGAAAGCACCTGGAGATCCTGGATTTCTACTAGACTGCATACAATCTGGGCCTTAGTCACACAAAACAGGACTTGTAAGCGTTTAGTCAGTCTGTTCAGAATCTGGACAGGGAAATTATGGCCTTCCAAATTAACTACACAAAAAGAATCATCATGGACCTCAGCGGGATCTCCCAGTACGGGAGGCCGCTTCCAGCCCAGACATGAGGTGGAACGATTGCTTTCTATGGTTGATATTCCTGAGGAGGATTTAAATCCGTTTCAAGTGTTGGGAGTAGAGATGAACGCTAGTGACGTAGAGCTTAAAAAAGCTTACCGACAACTGGCCGTGTTGGTGAGTATTCACTTTCTTGTAAACTTGTCAGTGGATGAGCATTTTTGTTGGAGGTGTATTCGCTTAAGAAATTAGCTAATATTACAAACCTGCCCTTATACAGACCCATAGGTGACTATAAGACTTTCTAGGCTGTATCCGTATGGCAGATCTCAAGTGTGTGACTAAACAAAGCCAAACATATGTGACTGCAGACTTGTGACTTCTCACATTGTGCAGATTTGGTGGGCGCGTGACCTCAAGTATGTGATTTTTGCATACGTGCAGTCACATGCCGAATAGATTTGTGCGACTTCTCTAATTGCAAGTGTATTGTGCGAAGCCAGACGCGGTCTGGTTGGAACATGGCCGAAAGTATGCACATCAAATACTTGTGGTCACTTGACCGCTTTCTCTCGGCTCTGGAGAATCTTCAGTGTGCAGTGCACGCAATGTGAGGACTCACATAGTGACTGCAGACTTGTAGCCTAAGGAAGGACAACACCTTTAATGAATCATTAGCATAAGGCGTGAAAGACTATTTTCCCCAGTATGCTTAGTTTGAAAACATGGGGGATTTATTCATTTTAATCTCCAGCACCTATTTAGTGGTGGTAAGATTATATGGGGCCAAAGCATATTAGAAGTTAGGCAATAAGATTTTTCCATAGGCATCAGTGGGGAAAAGTAAAGATAGGCACCAGCAATAGATTTCTTGATGATTGACTGTAGGGTTTGCCCTCTTGTGCAGTATTTTTTAGAGGCTGAAGTCAAACTGTGATTCAGACTACGTCTTCCCTCCTGTGACCGTATAGGAGGAGAAGTAGTAATGAGACACTGCTGCACGTATAAATGGATATTACAACACAAATATTCACTTTTGCTAGAAGCATATTGATGTCAGTCTCTCCACTCACATATAATACAATATAAAATTTTATTGAACATGGCTAAAAGGGGTTTTAAACATATTGCACAAACATGGGGTTCAAAGAGGAAGAATCAAGTTAAGAGGGTGGTAGCTCCAAGTAAAAGGGTCAGTATTCACCTCTATAACATTACAGATGGCTGCCATTCACATACACAGTTTGGTTTTGACACAAGTGAGCAAAAGCAAAATCATACTGTGTTTGAATAGTAAAGTGTCACTGCTTACCCACAATGTGATATGAGGACCACCATGACTTAATGTTTCGCACAGGTGCTTTCTCAAGGGAAGTGTCAGAATAGTTGCAGGGGAGTAAAGAAATATGCTCCTGTTTTTTTTAGAGGAGTCGTACCTTAAGAAAAATTTGGTACAAGGAGAAAAGTCCTCTGGATAGACCTTCTTTCTTGGCTCAATTGACGAGTTGGTCACTACACCCAAATATGAAGAAACCTATCAATTATGCAATATTTTATTCTGAAATATGGCAACATTTCAGAATGAGTGACCTCTCCCTGTAATGATGGAGCTTATCTGGATTTCATGCCTTGACTCCCCCTTGCAAGCTCCCCTCTATGCCCGTAGGACCTAAAATGACCGTTCGACCACTTTGATTTTTCTGATATGATCCGCTTCCTTTTCTTTTAAATCCTGTAAAACTACTAGAAGTGGGTAGTTGGAGCTAATTTTTCTCTTTAAATGTTTATTTTTTTGCACAGGACTCCAAGCTCTGAGTCAAAAACCACCCAGGTCAGATAAGAAAAGTCTATTTATTCAACACACAGCGTGTTTCAAGGATGATCTGTTCACTTCATCAGGTAGTTACTAACCTGGGTGGTTCCTGACTCAGAGCGTGGAGCCCTGTGGATTTCCACCGTGCACTTTTCATTATTTTTTTTCTCTGGATCACGGCTCCTGAGCAGGATGCTAGGAGCGGGTGGAAGGTGCTGCAGCGCTCCAGAAGCGCCGTCATTCACCACTTGGCATCAGCATTGTGCCTGACATGCACAACTACCAGAGGTGAGTTGAACACCTCTATCCCCCCCATCACATAAGTGTTGTGACTTTCTTCACATGGACTCTTCCCCCACCTCCCCTTTTGGTTTATTTTCATATTTCTTTTGCATCAACACCTCATCTTATTAGTTTATCTAGATCAACGCTTCCCTTTAAGCAAAGTGTTAAATGCTCCACATTTGAGCCTGCATTTTAATATCACAGTGCATTGTGTGATGGGACAGCTTTAGTTTGTGGCTCCCTCTTATATATGCCCTCAGCAATCCTAGCAGTGACTACAGGAAGTGGTTGAGGAAGATCCATTCTTTGTGGACAGCCATTGATGAAAGTTGGAGCATTTTAGTCTTGGGTTTCATTCAGAAAAGGAGTATCTTGAGTGCTTACAATGTTCTGTTGGTTAGAAATATATTTTCCTTCCCTCTTTCTAATGTTCGTTTTTTTTTTTTTTTTTGTGACAGGTTCATCCTGACAAGAACAATCATCCTCGAGCAGAAGAAGCTTTTAAAGTTGTACGGGCAGCATGGGATACTGTCAGTAACCCAGATAAGAGAAAAGAGTATGAACTGTAAGTGCACAAAGATGAGGATCTCTTACAAGACTTCCTCCGTAAGATCAAACTTTACTCAGTAACTTGAGTGACCGTGGCCCGGCATTAGGCAAACAATCAACATGAGAATTAATGGTTAGACTAGAAGCAATGGGATGAAACTGAATGGGAGGAGACACAGATTAGATATTAGAAAAAACTTCTTGACAGGGTGATCAAGGAGTGGAACAGGCTGCCACGAGAGGTGGTAAATTCTCCTTCAATGGAAGTCTTCAAACAGAGGCTGGACAGACATCTGTCTGGGATGATTTAGAGAATCCTGCTTTGAGCAGGGGGTTGGACCAGATGGCCCAGGAGGTCCCTTCCAACTCTACCATTCTATGATTCTATGATTCTATGGTGTCACATGAGCCACAAAAGCGAAGAAAATCTTAGGCTGACATGTTTTTAAGTAGCACTGATGCAGCTCTGTATGTGTGCAGGTAACAAATTTTGCAGTGTTCCACAAATAGAGCGCTGGGTAGCCTCGTAAGTAATGGCCACTTTCCTACACTTGGACCTCATAGACACAACAAAAACCATGTGCATGGAAGCCATGTGCCTCATTAGTATGGAGCTGCTCTCATATAGATAGATTGCTATATAGATAGATATTCTCCATTCATAGCTGAGGGGGGTGGGGAGTACACCTCTGTATAAAATTCAGGCAATGCTAATGGAGTAAACCTGAGTGGGTGGTCTATCATGGCTCCGTACGAAAGAACTGTAATGCAGTCATATCCATGACTTCCTAAAACTAATTCTGTACAACTTTTGTGGCATGACTTTCATGATGCACGTTCTGACATTTTATCATTTAACTACTCAGCTTCCCTACAATTACACCTCCCTTTGCTCCTTTGCTTTTAGGATTGGTAAGTGTACCAAAGATTACACTTTGGCTATTCAAAGTTTATAGCATGTCGCAAAATAATTTTATACTAATCTAGGATGTGAAAATAGTGGTGATGGGTGGACATTCACTTATGTCAAATCTCAGCAGGAATGTTAATGTAATGCATCTGATTATTAAACGTTTTACTGGACATTGATTAGATGATTTACAGGCCCATTGATGGGCGTTTCTGCTTTAGAACTCTCCTCCAAAATTAAGCGTGGGTTGTTCTGCTAATAGGACCCCCAGTAATATTTGGCAGGAACTGCCAGCAGTTTGGTTGACGCACAAGATGAGAAATGAGGCATTACATGTGCATGTTGACATCGATGGGTTATCTATGTAATACATAGGTT
>JARQOD010000002.1:125823377-125922460 GCA_033576555.1 Oophaga sylvatica | reverse complement strand
TTTTTCCATAGATTTCTTACCCCCGGGGGCCCCGATGCACTGCGGCGCGTCCGGGTTTGGGTGCGGATGCGGTGTCTGGTCCCTTCGGTGTCTGAAAAAAACTTGCATGAAAGTTTTTTTCTGCGGCGAAAAGCCGCGGGGGCCCCCCCGGAGGGCGCCGGTTTTTTTTTTACAATGAAATCATGGACGCCGCAAGGCCCCGCTCGGCTTGCCCCGCATGGTGCCGCATCCGGTTTTTTAATTGATATACCCCCCCACAACAAACAGATACCAGACGATCCACCCCTCAGCAAAATTTAAAAAAAAAATTTTGTGGGACATCAGAAACATCCAAGAAGCCACAGAGCCACACCGCCCCCCCGGAGACGCAGCCCCGGAGACCAGGCCACCGGAGAAAAAAAAGCCACCGGAGACCACGCCCTCCCCCCCCGCGCCTCAGCCACCGACGCCTCAGCCCCCGGAGATCGCAGCCAGGATCATGGGCGCCGGAAAAAAACAGCGGTAAATGCCCCCCCCCCCCCAAAATCCAAAATGTCAATACATATGCCCAAATGCTGTGTGAGTGTGTTTATTTTGGCACCCTGGTACATTTTAATTTCTGTTTTTTCTGTGGGGGGATTGGTTCCCCTGGTATTGTATGAAATTAAATTCCGGGGGGGTGGGCCCCGGGTTTTTAAAAGCATTTTTTTGGGACTTTTTGTGTTTTCCCTGCTACTGTTGTGTGTTGATAATGTAGATTACTGGTATTTTTTTTTTCAGTGATTGCTTGTCCCCCGCGAAAATAGAAAAGTGGTTTGTGTATATAAAATTTTTAAAATTTTTTTTTGGGCCTGTGATGTGGTTTTGTCCGCTACTATTGAAATGTGAGTGTTTACTATGGTAATGTTATCCCCTTTTTTTTTTTTCCAATGTTTTTTTTTTGGGGCCCCGTGATGTGGTTGCTTGTCCTGTACTATCTAAAAAGTGCATGTGTTTACTATGGAATGTTTATCCCCTTTTTTTTTTTTCCAATGTTTTTTTTTTGGGCCCCCGTGAGGGTTGCTTGTCCTGCTCATCTGAAAGTGATGTTTTTACATGGTAATGTTATCCCCCTTTTTTTCCCAAATGTTTTTTTTTTTTGGGCCGTGTGTGGTTGCTTGTCCTGCACTATTGAAATCGCTGTGTTTACTAGGGGATGTTTTCTCCTTTTTTTTTTCCAAGTTTTTTTTTTGGGGGCCTGTGAGGGTTTTCTTAATGTCTCTTGCATTTGTTTAGTTGCTAATGTTTTTTTCTTTGAAAACTTGTTCTTTTTGGCCTCTCAGGTTTATCTACTCAGGGGTTTTGCTTGTTGCAAAAGTTTTTTTGTTTCAACTTTGTTTTTTGTGCTTCACGGTTTATTATAGGGGCTCTTGCTTGAAAGTAATTTTTTTTTTTTTTTAAATCTTTGTTCTTTGTGGCTGTCAGGGTTTATCTACTCATGCTGCTATTACATTTGCTGTGTTTAGTATCCAATTTTTATCATTTTCTTTTTGTTGCAATTTTTTTTTTTTTGGGGCCTCTGCCCTTAAAATACTGTGTCTGAATTTACGACCATTTTCTCTAAATTACATGTTTTTTTTCTTTTTCCCCCGGGGGGGAAAAATACAGTATATTCACTGTCCTTTTTTTGGTCCTTATTCAACCCCGAAGCTTCACCGGGCGGGGGGGCCGGGCAAAAGCGCAAGTTCAGCAGAGGGGAGGAGAGGACCCCCAAAACTGGAGGTAGCACGCAGAAAAAAAGTATTACAGACACTTTTTTTTAAAATTACTGTTTGTTTTTCTTTCCCCCATGGACAAGGAATAAAAATTTACAGTCCCTTTTTATTTTAAAAGAGAAGACCTCAAAAAGAGGGGGAGGCGGCGGGGATATAGACGGGGAGGAGAGGCGGGCAAGGAGGGAAGCCAGTAGAAAGTAAAAAATTTCATCCCCATTTCAAAAAAATTTTATGTTTGTTTTTTCTTTCAGCCGGGACAAGGAATTAGAAATATTTGCTGTCCTTTTTTTTTCCACGCAGACAAGTCAACAGCAGCTGCAGCTCCCCCAATGGCGGTGTTGGCGGAGGAAGCAGGGCTGAAGCGGCGGCGGGCACCCCCGGGGATCGCCTCTCCTCCCCCCCCCCGAGCCAGAGCCCCAAGCAGGAACAGCAGGCCCCTTTTTTTCTGGGGCCCTCTACCCATTAGGAAATTTTGGGGGTAAAAAATTTTTTTTAATTTTTCTTTCCACAATCCATCTGTGGGTATATGTCTTGATGGGTTTTTTTTAAAAAAGGGGTCTGAAAATGACGAGGAGCTCCCAGAGGGAAGGAGGGGGGGGAGAGAAACCCGGAGTGGGCCCCCCAAAAATTTGTAGTATCCTGCATAAAACGCAGAAAAAACACCATCACAGTACACACAACACATGAAAAACATTTAGTACTACTTCACATGCGGAAAAACCCCGCCAAATAAAATTTTTTTTTTCTTTTTTTGTCTCCGCATTGGGGCGGGGGTTTCTCCCCGCGCCTCCCGAGTCGTCGGGGGCTGTCGGCGGTTCTCAACGTGAAAATGGGTTTTTTTTGCCATTTTTTAAAATTTTTTTTTTCAAATGTGTTTTTAAAAAGTTTTGTGCTTAATTTTTTTTTTTGAAAACCCCGTATAAATTTTTAAATTTTCAAACAAAGTGGATTTTTTTTTTTTTCTTTGTTAATTTCCGGTTTCCAGGTGCCCCGCCGGGACACGGAGAAGGTTGGCGTGGATTTTATGATCGACCTGGTCCCCGAAAGGGAGCGTGTGGGGAAAATGGGGGACCGCCAGCTTTCGGACAATTGTGACCGACGGCCTGGAGGAAGTGGCGCGCAATGGTGCACCGCGGGAGGAACCAATCCTAGGTCCCGACTAAATTAGTAATATAGTTCTGTTTTTGCTGTAAAAGGGTATTTTTTAAAACTTCGTTTTCGTGTACCAAACCCTTTTGTTTTCCATTTTCTTTGGTGAAACACTATGGAAACAATGAAAACATTAAATCTGGGGGACCGAGGGTAAAGTGGGTTGTTGTTAGAACCAAAATTTTTTGGTTTCTGTTTCAGGGGGAGAATTATGAGCGGGGCGGTCTGTGAGGGATCGCTTTAAAAGGATTTAAAAAAAAAGGGGGGGGGCCCAGTGGTCTTAGGACGCCGAAAAAATACAAATATGCACGGGGGTCGGGGTTTCCCCGGTAAAAAAAGTTCCCAGAGGTAAATATAACCTAAAATTTTTAATTTTTTTTTTTTTTCACCCCCGGGGCCATTCCACTCTGTATTTTAATTTTATGTTTTGTTTTTCCCAGCAGGGAGCCACTCGGGGCCCGCAAGTTGGAGCCTTTGAGGATCCCCGGAGACCCCACGAGGGCCCTTTGCCCAAACCCCTCCAAATTCCCCCTTCCACCCTTTCCCCCCAAAGTTGATCCCCAGTCCCCTCCCCCCAGCGCTGGGCATGGGGCCCGGGCTGCTTAATGAATCTGCTGGTTGGTTTGCCTTCCCTTTACCCCACCCTTCTGACCCTGCCCCTTAGTCAGCTGGGGGACGGGCGGCGGTCAGAAGGGCAGGAAAAGAACTAAGCGCCCGTTTTTTCTTACCAGAAGCTTTTTCCCAAAAAATGCCAAAATTGCTATCTGAAAATTTCCCCGAGGCGTTCGCAGAAACCCACACTTGGGGTGGGTCAAGACCTTCTAAAAATGTGGTTAGAGGTAAGAGCACCCCGAATTCGCTTTTTTGGTCGTTGGGAGCGCTTTGATCCGCTTTTTGCCGCAGATGTATGTGTGCACACGTCCCCAAATTGCTCTGGGGGTTGCTCCCCCTCAATCCACCGTCTTCACCCCTCCCCCCCCCAGCCCCCATCATCTTCCCCCCTCACCTGCCAACCTCCCTCCCCTTTTTTATAAACCTCCCAATTCAAATCCCCCCCATAACCCCCCCATTATTAAACCCCCTTTGGCCCAACACCTCCCCATTACCCCCCCCGGCAACCACCTAATTAAATCCAGGTAAAACCCCCAAAAAAATAAACAAGCCACCCCCCTAACCTTCACCCCCAATTTTCCCCTTCAAAACTAAGCACGTTCTATACAACCTCCACCACCACCCCCCCCCGCCCGCCCATTTTTTGGCCCACCCCTTCACCTCTTCCTGTTCTTCCCCACCCCCCAAATCCGTTCGCCCTCCACCCTCTCCACACCCCCACGGTCGAAGGGGCCGCAGCCCCTCCAGCTTTTTCCCCACCCCCACACTACACAGACCTATAAATATGTTGTTGATATTTTTTAATGAAAAAAAAAATTTAAATAAAAAAATAAAGTTGAATAAATAAAGTTTTTTAAAAAAAAAGGTTTTTTTCTATGTTAAACATTTGGCCAAAAGCCAGTTTTATAACAATTATATTAAACCCCTCTGACATTAGACGTACTTCCTGCCCAAAAAACCCCGTGCCATTCTGCCATGGACGGGATAGTGTCATAGGCGTCAGCTGCGCTCCTGAGGGGAGCGCAGCTAATCGCCCCCGGGTGTCAGCTGATTATCACAGCTGACACCCGTGACTGTGTGTCAGGAGGGTCACGGAGCTCCGGCACATTAACCCCTAGCACACCGCGATCAAACATGATGCGGTTGCTGGGGGCACAGGGGAGGATCGCGCAGGGTGGGGCTCCCTGCGCGCCCCCCCCGAGACCCTCCCGGACCAGCGCGATGTGATCGCGCGTTCGAGGGCTTCCTCCCTCCCAGGACCCGGATCCAAGATGGCGCCGGGTCCGGAGGGGCGGCTTCCTCAGTGCCTGCTGAGAGCAGGCATGAGAAGCCCGAGCTATGCCGGGGCGATGTGGTGTGACAGAGTGCGTGCCACTGCACCCAGCGATTTGAAAAATACAGTGATGTCCCACCCCGGGAAAAGTAAAAAAGTTAAAAAAAAAAAAATTAAACATGTTAAAAAAAAAATCCAAAAAATAAAAAAAATATAATATATTCCCCAATAAATTCATTTTTCCTGTAAAAAAAAAAAAAAAAAAACAATAAAGACACATATTGGTATCGCCGGTCCCGTAACGACCCCCCCTATAAAACTTCCACTATTAACCCTTTAGTGAACCCTAAAAAAAATTTAAAAAAAAAAAGAAGCAAAAAATCAAGCTTTATCATCATACCGCCGAACAAAAAAATGGAATAAAAGCGCGATCAAAAAGAACCCCCATTAAATAACATGGTACGCTGAAAACGTCATTTGTCCCGCAAAAACGAGCACCATCGCATCATCAGCGAAAAAATAAAAAAGTTATAGTCGCAGAATAAAGTGATGCAAAAAAAAAATTATTTTTTAATAAAATTGTTTTTTTCTATAAAAACGCCAAAACATAAAAAAATGTTAAATGAGGTATCGCCATAATGTTGACCGAAGAAAAAACTGCTTTATCAATTTTACCCATGCGGAACAATAAAACGCCTCCCCAAAAGAAATTCATGAATTGCTGTTTTTGTTCATTTACCTCCCAAAATCGAAATAAAAAGCGATCAAAAAAAGTCACCTGCTCAAAAATGGTACCAATAAAAAACGTCAAAACCCTCCCGCAAAAAATAAGACCTCACATGACTCTGTGGGCCAAAAATGCAAAAATTATAGCTTCAAAAGTGGCGATGCAAAAAAATATTTTTGCAATAAAAAGCGTCTTTTAGCGTGACAGCGCCAATCATAAAAACCCCCTATAAAAGTAAATCAAACCCCCCTTTTCCCCCCTTAGTTAGGGAAAAATAATAAAATTTAAAAAAAATGATTTTTCCATTTTCCCATTAGGGTTTGGGTTAGGGTTGCGGCTAAAGTTAGGGTTAGGGTTGGCGCTAAAGTTAGGATTAGGGTTAGGGTTGGGATTAGGGGGTGTTGGGTTAGGTTTGTGGTTAGGGTTGGGACTAGGGTTAGGGGGGTGTTGGGGTTGGGTTGGAGTTAGAAATTTGGGGGGGTTTTCCCCTTTTTGGCACATCAGGGGCCTCCAAATGTGACATGGGTCTGATCTCAATTCCAGCCAATTTGCGTTGAAAAGTCAAACGGTTGCTCCTTCATTCTGAGCTCGCCATGGTCCAAACAGTGTTTATCCCCACATATGGGGTATCGCGTATTGGCCCCAAGAGTTATGTGCAATTTGTTCTATTTCTTTGTTACCCTTTTGGAAAAAAAAACTGGGGCGAAAATATCATTTTTGTACAAAAAAAATTATTTTTTATTTTACGGCTGTACGTTATAAACTTTAGTGAAACACCTGGGGGTTCAAAGTTCTCACCACACATCTAGATAAGTTCCTTGAGGGGTCTAGTTTCCAAAATGGTGTCATTTATGGGGGTTTCCACTGTTTAGGCAGATCAGGAGCTCTCCAAACACGACATGGCGTCCAGCCAATTCTGCGTTGAAAAAGTCAGACGGCGCTCCTTCCCTTCCAAACTCTGCCATGCACCCAAACAGTGGTTTACCCCCACATATGGGGTATCAGCGCACTCAGGACAAATTGCACAATAACTTTTGGAGTCTTGTTACCCTTGGAAAAATAAAAATTGGGGTGAAAAGATCATTTTTGTGGAAAAAATATGATTTTTAAATTTTACGGCTCTACGTTATAAACTTGTGTGAAGCACTTGGGGGTTCAAATTGCTCATCAAAAATCTAGATAATTTCCTTAGGGGGTCTAGTTTCCCAAATGGGGTCATTTGTGGGGGGTTTCCACTGTTTAGGCACATCAGGGGCTCTCCAAATGCAACATGGCATCCAAACTCAATTCCAGCCAATTTTGGTTGGAAAAAGTCAAATGGTACTCCTTCCATTCCGAGCTCTGCCGTGCGCCCAAACAGTGGTTCCCCCCCACATATGGGGTATCAGCGTACTCAGGACAAATTGTACAAAAACTTATGTGGTCCAATTTCTCCTGTTACCCTTGGGAAAATAAAAAATTAGTGACTAAAAGATAATTTTTGTGGGAAAAAAATAGGATTTTATATTTTCATGCCCGGGCATTATAAACTTGTGTGAAGCACTTGGGGGTTCAAAGTGTTCACCAAAGATCTAGATAAGTTCCTTAGGGGGTCTAGTTTCCAAAATGGGGTCACTTGTGGGGGGTTTCCACTGTTTAGGCTCATCTGGGGCACTGCAAACGGAACATGACCCCCATTAACGTCTGCATTCCAAAACGTTACTACTTCCTTTCCAAGCCCTGCCGTGCGCCCAAACAGTTTCCCCCCCCACATATGGGGTATCAGCATACTCAGGACAAATTGGACAACAACTTTTGGGGTCCAATTTCCTTGGGAAAATTCAAAAATTTGGGACTAAAAAAATCATTTTTGTGGAAAATTGATTTTTTTTTTTCACACCCAGGCTTTATAAACTTTTGTGAAACACTTGAGGGTTCAAAGTGCTCACAACAGATCTAGATGAGTACCTTAGGGGGTCTAGTTTCCAAAATTGTGTCACTTGTGGGGGGTTTCCACTGTTTAGGCGCATCAGGGGCTCTCCAAACGCGACATGGCTTCCAATCTAAATTCCAGCCAATTTTAGTTTGAAAAAGTCAAACGTCGCTCCTTCCCTTACGAGCTCTGCCGTGTGCCCAAACAGTGGTTTTCCCCCACATATGGGGTATTGGCGTACTCAGGAGAAATTGCATAACAACCTTATCTGCCCATTTTCTCCTTTTACCCTTGTGAAAATAAAAAAAAAGTTTGTAAAAGATCATATTTTGTGGCTAAAAAGTAAAATATTCATTTTTTCCTTCCACGTTGCTTTAGTTACTGTGAAGCACCTGAAGGTTTAATAAACTTCTTGAATGTGGTTTTGAGTACCTTGAGGGGTGCAGTTTTTAGAATGGTGTCACTTTTGGGTATTTTCTGCCATATAGACCCCTCAAAGTGACTTCAAATGTGAGGTGGTCCCTAAAAAAAATGGCTTTGTAAATTTTGTTGTAAAAATGAGAAATCGCTGGTCAACTTTTAACCCTTATAACTTCCTAAAAAAAAAAATTTTGGTTCCAAAATTGTGCTGATGTAAACTAGACATGTGGGAAATGTTATTTCTTAACTATTTTGTGTGATATATTTCTCTGTTTTAAGGGAATAAAAATTCAAAGTTTGAAAATTGCAAAATTTTAAAAATTTTCGCCATATTTACGTTTTTTTCAAAAATAAACGCAAGTTATATCGAATAAATTTTACCACTAACATGAAGTACAATATGTCACGAGAAAACAATCTCAGAATCGCGAAGATCCGTTGAAGCATTCCAGAGTTATAACCTCATAAAGAGACAGTGGTCAGAATTGTAAAAATTGGCCCGGTCATTAACATGCAAACCACCCTTGGGGGTGAAGGGGTTAAAAAAAATTTTTTTCAATAAATTGTTCATTGGTTTAACATTGTTGTCTGTCTTTAATTTATAGGATGTTAGTGTTAGGGTTCGAGTTCCCACTCCTGCACAAGGGGAGTCTTGAACCAGTGCCGCTGCGGTCTCCCATTCATCTCTGGCCGCAGTGGAGCCTGCTCAGCAGAGACGTCGTTCCAAGCATCTTGCCCACTCCACTACTGGGCAGTGACTTGCTGCTGCCTTTCCTGGATCTGCTATTATAGCCAGTTCTGGAGCAGACGTCTTTGGGATAAAGTCCTGCATTTTCCCTTCTGAGCGTGCCCAGAGTGAGATCTCTCATTGGAGATCAGGGGTCACATGCTCAGGTACTGCAGCAGCTCCTATTGGCCCGCCAGGAAGGCCCTGTTACTACTAGTCTTCTGAACAGGTTCTCATTGGTCCTTGTTCCTGGAAGGTCCTGTAGCTGTTGCTATAAAAGGGTAGCATGGCTGGGCCGCCATGCGCTAATATCAACCATTGTATGCTATGCGCCAGTGTGGTCATGCGTGTGTGTGGTTAGGGACCCGGCTGAAATAAGCCACTAGAATACCGACTTAATCGGTGAGGAGTTTAGTGTGCTAGCTGGTCAGGGTCGGTGTCCTAGATGCCCTAGATTACCGGCATAACCGGTGAGGAGTTTGATTGCCGTATTCAGGGTCTGGCGTTCAGACGCCATAGATTGCGGGTGACTCCCGCGAGGACATTAGCGCATGACCACGTATTATGCTCACTTAGCAATTAACCGTGTGCCTGAGAGCCTGACAGGACACGGTGTTTGTTCTCAGCGGCTCTGTGACGTAACAGGGTTCGCTCTCGACGCTAGACAGCGCCCTAGCGTTTTACTTTGCGGCTCACTGAAGCTAAGTGAGTTCGCACATATCGCCATATAGCACTGTGGCATCCCGTTAGCGGCTCTGTGAATTAACAGAGTCTGCACTTACTGCCACAACGCGCTACGGCGTTTATTTTAGCGACTCTGCGGGATAACAGAGTTCGCTACTTTCGTCATCTTACTAGCAGCAGGCTTTGCTTGCACGGTGGACCCCGGGCTGCGAACGCACCTCTCCACTTTATATATTTGGTGCGTTCCGCAGACCCTAACATAATATTAGCGCCAGGGTCTGGATAGTAAAATGGCGGACGAACAGCGTCTATTGCAGTACATCCAGCAGCTGAAGGGTAGGTTGGAGGCTCTTGAGAGCAC
The DNA here is from genome assembly GCA_033576555.1 of Oophaga sylvatica. Taxonomy (NCBI): domain Eukaryota; kingdom Metazoa; phylum Chordata; class Amphibia; order Anura; family Dendrobatidae; genus Oophaga; species Oophaga sylvatica. The sequence continues at coordinate 125,912,862 of JARQOD010000002.1, read as the reverse complement.
AACCTCAGCTGTGGATGTTACCGCAGTCGCTGTTCAGGCTGCTAGCGTGGCTGCAGCCAGTTTGTCCTCTGCCACCTCTGCCCCTACATTATCCCACCTCCCGCTTCCTGACAAGTTTGCCGGTGATAGCAAGCAATGTCGGGGATTCGTGAGTCAGTGCTCTATACATCTCGAGCTTCTGGCTGCACGTTTTCCCACGGATCGGGCACAAGTGGGTTTTGTACTTTCTCTACTTTCGGGCAGAGCGTTGGAGTGGGCAACGCCGCTGTGGGAGCGCGATGATCGTGTGGTGCAGAGTGCTCCTCGTTTCTTGGAGGCTCTTAAAAAGGTCTTTTTAGGACCCCAGGTCACCCACGATACGGCGCTACAACTGCTGGCATTGACACAGGGTTCGTCTTTGGTCAGTCAGTTTTCCGTCCAGTTTCGGACTCTGGCTGCTGAGCTAGATTGGTCTGATAAAGTTCTTATTCCTATCTACTGGCGGGGACTGGCTGACCATGTTAAAGACGCTTTGGCTACCAGGGAGATTCCCGCCACACTGGAGAAGCTTATCTCCATATCTACCCGCATTGACCTCCGTTTTCACGAGCGGAGGTTGGAGCGGGCCCAGTGTAGGCAGAGGTTTCGGTTGGCTCCTACCTTTGCCAAACCTCTCGAATTCCCCGATCTGGCGTCCGAACCTCAAAAGGCCACAGAAGTTCCTCATGCAGGACCTAAGTCTCGGTCCGTCCGAGTATCCGTGGTTTGTAACCATTGTCAGCAGACAGGACACTATGCCAACAGATGTCCACAGCGATCGGGGAAGCGATCGCGTCTAGTGGCCCTGGGAGGAGGTTCACTAGAGACAGCGGCATTTTCCTCCAAGATAACATTTAAAGGGACAATCACTGTTGGTACTTCCATTCTCACCGCCGACCTTTGCGTGGACTCAGGAACAGAGGGGAATTTCATGTCCTCTAGCTTTGCTCGCCGTCATGCAATACCTCTGGTGGCGCTTGACAAATCAGTGACTGTTCGGGTAGTGAATGGGTCGTCATTGCCCTCACAAATTACACACCAGACTGTCCCACTTGCATTGTCTGTATCTCCTTCCCATCAGGAATTTATTTCCCTACTCGTCCTTCCCGAGGGAATAGACGAGATCCTACTAGGTATACCTTGGCTCCGTTTCCACTCCCCACATATAGAGTGGACTTCGGGTAGGATACTGGGTTGGAGTGATGCATGTACAGGCAGATGTGTCAGAAGTTGCGTTCAGGTTACCACTACTGAGTTACCCGCAGATCTTACTCCACTTCCCAAGCACTACTGGTCATATGCAGACGTGTTCTCCAAGAAGGCTGCGGAGACTCTTCCGCCTCATCGCCCCTATGACTGTCCTATCGACCTCTTGCCTGGCGCAGAACCTCCTCGGGGAAGGGTCTATCCCCTCTCTCTTCCTGAGACAGAGGCCATGTCGCAATATATTCAGGAGAACCTGGCAAGAGGGTTTATTAGGAAGTCGGTGTCACCGGCAGGGGCGGGATTTTTCTTCGTGCAGAAGAAAGACGGAGAATTGCGTCCGTGTATTGATTACAGGGGTCTTAACGCCATCACCGTTAAAAACAAGTACCCGTTGCCCCTGATCTCTGAGCTATTTGATAGGCTTCGGGGAGCAAGGGTATTCACTAAACTAGATCTGCGCGGTGCTTATAACCTGATTCGCATCCGTGAGGGGGACGAATGGAAGACGGCTTTTAATACCAGGGATGGGCATTACGAATATCTGGTGATGCCCTTTGGGCTCTGTAATGCTCCAGCCGTTTTCCAAGACTTTGTCAATGACATCTTCCGGGATATGCTCTCCACCTCGGTCGTAGTCTATCTGGATGATATACTCATCTTCTCTCCAGATATTGACTCCCACCGGAGGGATGTTGGCAAGGTCTTCGACCTCCTACGGGCAAATTCCCTTTACGCAAAGTTGGAGAAATGTGTGTTTGAGCAGGAGTCCTTACCTTTCCTGGACTATATCATCTCTGCCCAGGGATTGGCTATGGATTCTGCCAAACTACAGGCGGTGATGGACTGGCAAGAACCCCACTCTCTAAAGGCGGTGCAGCGCTTTATGGGGTTCATTAATTACTACCGTCAGTTCATTCCCCACTTCTCAACTTTGGTAGCTCCCGTGGTTGCCCTTACCAAAAAGGGAGCTAATCCCAAATTGTGGTCTGAAGAGGTCTCCAAGGCCTTCACGTCTATTAAGTCTCATTTCGCTAGAGCTCCCATCCTACATCGCCCCGATGTTGATAAGCCATTTATATTGGAGGTGGATGCCTCGTCCGTTGGTGCTGGAGCAGTCCTCTTCCAAAAGGATGCTCAAGGTCGGAAGCATCCATGCTTCTTTTTCTCCAAGACCTTCACACCAGCAGAGAGGAATTATTCCATCGGGGACAGGGAGTTGCTAGCAATGAAGTTGGCCTTCTCGGAGTGGAGACATCTGTTGGAGGGAGCTCGCTTTCCCTTTACAAGTCTTTACGGATCACAAAAACCTGGTATATCTTCAGACAGCCCAGCGGCTTAATTCTCGCCAAGCCAGATGGTCCTTGTTCTTCTCCCGGTTTCATTTCACACTGCATTTCCTCTCGGGAGAGAAGAACATTCGTGCCGACGCTCTCTCTCGCTCTGTGGTGTCCTCGGAGGAGGAGGTGGAGGAGCCTCGGCTTATCGTCCCCACAGAGAGCCTGAGAACAGTGGCCCCGGTTTCGCTAGAGTCTGTGCCCCCGGGCAAGACTTTTGTGCCTACTAATTTGCGACCGGAGGTACTCTCTTGGGCACATTCGTCCAGGGTGGGTGGACACTTTGGGGCAAAGAGGACATCTGAATTGCTGGCGAGGACATATTGGTGGCCGCATATGGTCCGTGATGTTGGGGACTATGTTCGGGCATGTGTCTCCTGCGCCAAAAATAAGTCTCCACGACAACGGCCAGCTGGGTTACTTTACCCTTTGCCGGTGGCAGACAGGCCCTGGGAGATGGTTGGGATGGACTTTGTGGTGGGCTTGCCCAAGTCTCGGGGTTGCACCATCATTTGGGTAATCACCGACCATTTCTCTAAAATGGTGCATCTGGTGCCACTACCACGGTTACCTTCTGCACGGGCTCTGGCAGCGTTGTTTGTTAGGCACATCTTCCGTTTACACGGCATGCCGGACAAGATTGTCAGTGACCGAGGTCCCCAGTTTGCGTCTCGGTTCTGGAGAGAGCTTTGTCGTCTACTCAGTATTGAGTTAAATCTCTCTTCAGCGTACCATCCTGAGACGAATGGGTTGGTAGAGAGGGCCAACCAGACCTTGGTCACCTATCTACGACATTTTGTCTCAGCCAGGCAGGATGACTGGGCATCCTTGCTACCATGGGCTGAGTTTGCATTAAACAATGCTGTGGCTGATTCCACCGGACAGACCCCATTCCTCCTGAACTACGGTCAGCATCCGCGGGTACCAGTGCCTATGCCCGTGTCTTCCGCCGATTCCAGGGTGGCAGACTGGGCTGTGGAGGCACGGGACATTTGGGACCGCACGCAGGATGCCATTCAGGCCTCCAAAGAGAGGATGAGGTCTTCGGCCGATGCCCATCGGCGCCCCGCTCCTACATTTGCTCCTGGGGATTTGGTGTGGCTCTCCGCCCGTAACATCAGGCTGCGAGTTGAGTCCACTAAGTTGGCACCCCGCTACCTGGGTCCTTTCAAGGTCCTCGAGCAGGTTAACCCTGTGGTATACCGTTTAGCTCTTCCACCACGCCTGGGTATCTCCAACACCTTTCACGTGTCCCTCCTGAAACCCGTGCTCATGTCCCGGTTTTCTGAGTCATCTGCCGGGACATCGGGTTCATCTGCGGATGACCATGAGGTGAACGCCATCGTGGGGTGTAAGGTGGTACGGGGCAAAAAGTTTTATTTGGTGGACTGGAGGGGCTATGGGCCTGAGGATAGGTCTTGGGAGCCTGCCGAGCATGTTCACGCTCCGCAGCTCATCGCTGCCTTTGAACGCAGCGAGGCCCAGAGAAGGGGGGGCCCTAGGAGGGAGGGTAATGTTAGGGTTCGAGTTCCCACTCCTGCACAAGGGGAGTCTCGAACCAGTGCCGCTGCGGTCTCCCATTCATCTCCGGCCGCAGTGGAGCCTGCTCAGCAGAGACGTCGTTCCAAGCGTCTTGCCCACTCCACTACTGGGCAGTGACTTGCTGCTGCCTTTCCTGGATCTGCTATTATAGCCAGTTCTGGAGCAGACGTCTTTGGGATAAAGTCCTGCATTTTCCCTTCTGAGCGTGCCCAGAGTGAGATCTCTCATTGGAGATCAGGGGTCACATGCTCAGGTACTGCAGCAGCTCCTATTGGCCCGCCAGGAAGGCCCTGTTACTACTAGTCTTCTGAACAGGTTCTCATTGGTCCTTGTTCCTGGAAGGTCCTGTAGCTGTTGCTATAAAAGGGTAGCATGGCTGGGCCGCCATGCGCTAATATCAACCATTGTATGCTATGCGCCAGTGTGGTCATGCGTGTGTGTGGTTAGGGACCCGGCTGAAATAAGCCACTAGAATACCGACTTAATCGGTGAGGAGTTTAGTGTGCTAGCTGGTCAGGGTCGGTGTCCTAGATGCCCTAGATTACCGGCATAACCGGTGAGGAGTTTGATTGCCGTATTCAGGGTCTGGCGTTCAGACGCCATAGATTGCGGGTGACTCCCGCGAGGACATTAGCGCATGACCACGTATTATGCTCACTTAGCAATTAACCGTGTGCCTGAGAGCCTGACAGGACACGGTGTTTGTTCTCAGCGGCTCTGTGACGTAACAGGGTTCGCTCTCGACGCTAGACAGCGCCCTAGCGTTTTACTTTGCGGCTCACTGAAGCTAAGTGAGTTCGCACATATCGCCATATAGCACTGTGGCATCCCGTTAGCGGCTCTGTGAATTAACAGAGTCTGCACTTACTGCCACAACGCGCTACGGCGTTTATTTTAGCGACTCTGCGGGATAACAGAGTTCGCTACTTTCGTCATCTTACTAGCAGCAGGCTTTGCTTGCACGGTGGACCCCGGGCTGCGAACGCACCTCTCCACTTTATATATTTGGTGCGTTCCGCAGACCCTAACAGTTAGTTTTAAATTTGTTATACAGGTACAGATAACTTTGGCTAAAAGGTTCATAAATGCAACCTTTTTTACAAAGTTATGTCCCGGTTTTCTATTATCTTTTCACTAAAAATGTGTACTTTTTTAGATTATCCCCTACCCCAGGTTTCCCCTACTCCAGTCCTCAAGGCCCACCAAAAACATATCATGTTTTCAGGATTTCCTTTGTATTGCACAGGTGAGGCAATTATCACCTGAGCAATACAAAGGAAAGACTGAAAACTTGACATGTTGGTTGGCCTTGAGGACTGCAGTTGGGGAAACATGGCCTATAATGTACACTTTTTTAGGACAAATGGTGAAATACTTTTAATACAATTTCACCTTTTGTCCAAAAAAGGGTACATTGTAGGCCATGGGTCCCCAAATCCAGTCATCAAGGCCAACCAACAGGTATTGTTTTCAGGATTTCCTTTGTATTGCACAGGTGAGGCAATTATCACCTGAGCAATTCAAAGGAAAGACTGAAAACTTGACATGTTGGTGGGCCTTGAGGACTGGAGTAGGGGAACTGTCTCGACCCGCCACCACAATTGTGGGTTACCAGGGCAATGGGGTACTCAGAGCCGAGCCCATGGAAGTCTATGGGGATGTCACAGGTAGCGGTGGCTCGGTCTGTGGCCCTGGCGGTCTGGCGTATGTTGGGGGAATATTTACAGGGGATAGATATATTTACAGTTCGTGACGCCACCTGTAGTCTCTGGTAATTTGTACCAGCGCTGCAGTAGATCTCTGAGGGGATGGTGAGGCAGCTAGATGTCAGGTCCCCTACAGGTGGGACTCTTCCCTCAGGTCGATGGTTATGGTGGGGTTGTGCAGGCATGCAATTAAATAACTCAGTCTCACACCGTCAGCGTCTTTCCATACCTTTTTACTTGTTAGATGGTAAGGCAGGTCCCAGGGAGGCTGATGGGGTTGATGGAGGATGAGTTTTGAGGCAATGGTTGAGCAAGGCAGGGGCCTCCTTTACTTTCAAAATGATGATGAGTCCAACCAGCATAAAGCGTAGTTCCCTCTATAAACTCCAGCTTCTCCAAGCTGTACTGCCCAGTCAGTTTTGTGGTGGAGCCTTCCGGTGATGAAACTAGGTTCTTCTATGCTTGGCCTAGCTCAAAGTTCCTATTCCACCTGACCCCTGTTACGTACTGACACTTCAAGGGCTGCTTTCTGTTACCTAAGGTCCAGTAAGCCTCTGGTTTTTCTACCACTATGCGTGAAGCTATAGTGATGCTTCGGTCTCCAGTGACCGGTGACAATGTGCAGGATACTTCAATCCTAAAGCACTTCTGATTTCCTTCCACTGTGCCTTTCGACTTGCTCCAACTCTCAATCTCAGCACTGACTAGGCTAAGGTGAACTGGCTCACCTGTACTAGCCTCCACTACTGTACTGTCTCTCTGAATCGACAGGAATCTTGGTGCTCCAGACAGGCACTCCTTCTCTCTCCCTTCACCTCAGGAGACACACCAGACTCTCTTGTGCTAAAAACCACACCCCTCTACACCCCTGCTGGGTGTGTCCGAAGTATATGTGATGTCATGTAGAGCCCTTAACCGTTACCCTCCACTCATCCTCCTGGTATTGTGTACCTTAAATACCAGGGCTACACAGAACCATGGCCTACAATGTACACTTTTTTTGACAAAAGGTGAAATAAAACAGCCATGGACACAACAATGGCAAAAAGGTTACAGTAGAAAACACACAAGAAGGTAGACAAGTAAAAAAATTAAAGGTTTATTGTGGGTAAAGAAAATCATTAAAAGAAACAATACATTTATCACACTCTGTCATCCTGCCAGTCAACACTACCTTCCGGTGACACAAAGTATTGAGCAAACTTGTCCCTCATTCTTGAAACCGCGACTGTACTGCGAGTGGTAATGTTGCTGTAGTCGTGCAAAGTTGTTTCTTGATTGTGGTCCTCCAGAGAAATTGGTTCCTTGGTTAGTACAAAATTATGTAGGACCACGCACGCTTTCACTACATCATCAACAGTCTCGGTCTTCAAGTTAATTGCAGTCAAAAGGACACGCCATTTTGCTGTCATAATGCCAAAGGCACACTCCACCATCCGTCTGGCTCTTGTGAGGCGGTAGTTAAATATCCGCTTTGTATGTGTTAATCCTCTGCTGGCGTACGGCTTCAATAGGTGTTCGGACAGCTGGAATGCCTCATCACCTACACAAACGAATGGCATCGGTGGGCCTGAGGTTTGAGGCAGTGGCATAGGGGGGGAAACTGAAAACTGTTTCCATACAGTTTACGGCCCATGGCAGATAGTTTAAAGACTTGGGAGTCATTAGACCGTCCATAAGACCCAATGTCCACCGCGATAAACTTGTAGTGCGCATCTGCAATAGCCATCAGGACGATAGAGAAATATTTTTTATAGTTAAAAAATTCAGATCCAGTTCCTTTTGGCTTTTGAATGCGGATGTGCTTTCCATCAACGGCCCCCAGGCAATTGGGGAACTGGCAGATGAGTAGAAACTGGTCCGCTATTTGAAGCCATCGCTCTGTTGTTGGCTCTGGAATAAATTCTTCAACCAAAGTATCCCACAGAGCACAACAAGTATACTTTATTATGCCGGATAGTGTTGAGATTCCCATCCGATACTGAAAATGTAGCGATGCCAGCGTCTCACCAGTTGCAAGAAATCTGAAAACAAATTAGAAAATACAAATTATTTTAGAAACACAGCATTACATACCAGAACTCAGCTACGACTATTGGAGATACCAAACATAATCACATCTATGACAAAGACTGTTTTATAACTAAATTTGGGGCTACTCATATGGTTTCCTAGTTGGCCTGTGATGTTCAATTAATGATAAAATTACAAGTGCGCTCAAGCAAACAGATCCAATACATATAGCTTACCTTATAGTCACCATGAGACGCTCCGCCGGAGATATCGAGAACCGACAGTAGGTGTCTGATTTTTTTAATTTTGTCTCCAACACGCTTCAGCAAATCATCAAAGTTTTCTTTGTTCATCCGCAGATAGGCAAAGAACTTATCTGGATTTTGTCGCAGCTCCATGTTTAGTGTGGAATAGACACCACGAGTTAATCTCTGTGCCGTAATGGGGTGGATCCACATACGGCGGCGTCTTCGCAGGCGCTGACGCCTAATGCGCTGCTCCTCAAACTTTCGCTCCTTCTTCAGAACTATAAACCTCAATCGATTCATCTCCGCAGTAAAATCAACAAGATTCCTGAAGATATTGCCGATAATGACATCCATGTTCGCCAATCACTTGCTACTTGCTCTTCTCTCAAAACTGCACTTGCTCCTCTACAACCTGTCAAAGATGGGATGTAGGAGCAGTGTATATATAGGATTACAGTAGCCAATCATGTTTGGAACCCCAAAAAGGGTGGTCTTAAAAAACCGGATCCGGCGCATACGGCGTCAACGGACGCCAAACCGGATACACCGGATGAGACGGATGCGTTTTTTGCCGCATTCGTGAACCGGATGCGGCGAAAAACCAGATGCGGCGCATCCGGTTTTCATACAAAATACCGGATCCGGCGCTGCGGCTAAATGCCGGGGGCGCCGTTTAGGCGCCCGCCGGATGTGTGAATGAGGCCTTACTAACTATCCCACCGCTGCACAGATCCTGGCTTGTCCCACAGTAGTGCCAGCTAACTATACCACTGCACCCAAATCCTAGGCAGTGCGTCAGCAATGCCTGAAAACCATCCCAGCAATGCACAGCTCCTGGACAGTTACACAGCAGTGACTGCTTACTAACTATTCCACCGCTAGCTAGATCCTGGCCAGTCGCAAGCAGTGCCTGTTATCTATTCCAATGCTGCCCAGACCCTGGACAGTCCCACAGCAGTGCCTTATAACTATCCCATTGCTGCCCAGACCTGGGACAGTGCCACAGAAGTGCCTGCTATCTATCTCACCACTTCCCAGATCCTGGTCAGTGCCACAGCAGTGGCAGGCTTGGATATCTGGGCATTTTCAGTTTAAAAATACTCTTCCTTTACCCTTTCATGACCAGGACACAGTTTTTTCACTCATATCCAGGTAATAAGCAGTCAAATCTGAGACTGAGAAACAAATGATAACCCTCCAGCAGGGGCTGGTGACAAAGCTGCAGTTGCATACGCTCAATTAGTTATCATTGTATAACGTGACATCTATGCCAAACAGGAGCCTAAAAGAGCAGGATGACAGTGGCAGATGTAGCAGTTATACTACATGTCACCCAGCTTTCTCACTGTACTAAATTGCAACTCTCCTGATTTTTGTAGCAGCTTAATTCTAATTCTATTGCACAATATTGCCACCCGTAAATGTGCGAATGAGTATAAGAGCTACAATAGAGGCCATATTGCCCCTCACCCAGCTTTCTTGAGACTGATGAAATGTTTTATAGTTAATTGGTATTGTAGAATTTACAATATCTATCACTCATGTAAGAAGTGAAATCTGGCATTGTACTATACCTATATTTCTCTGCTGTATCCATGCATCATGAATCGTGGTCTGTGTTAAAGGGGGCGGGGGGCCCACTGAGACTCTTTCGCCCGGGGCCCTCAAAAACCTGGAGCCGGCCCTGCTGGCACCCCAAGGGCTCTTCCAGTGGATCATGGGACCTGCAAACCATAATAGCAAAATCTATAATACAATGCACTCCTTCCTTTCTGAGCTTTCCACTGTGCCTGAAAAGTAGTTCCCAATTTCATGTAGGGTATTGGTGCACTCAGGAGAAATTGCACAACAAACTATGTGGTCTATTTTTTCCTATTAGCCCTTAAAAACTGTTAACCATTAACAACTTGGGGCTAAAACAACATTTTACTGGTAAAAATGAAATTTATTCTTTCTTCACCGCTCAGTGGTATAAAATTATGTGAGGAACATGTGTTATCAATATGGTCACTGCACCCCTAGATGAATTAATTGATAAGTGTAGTTTGTAAAATGGGGTCACTTATTGGGGGCATCCCCAAACGATTCAATCAAAATCTGAACTCCAATATAACTCCATTCTGTGTTTTGCACTTTGCCCCAAAAGTAGTTTTCAATCACATATGGGGTATTGGTGCACTCGAGAAATTGCGTAACAAATTATATGGTTCATTTTCTCCTATTATACCTTTTGAAAATTGAATACTTGGTGCCAAAGCAACATTTTAGTGGAAAAAAATGTAATTTTTCATTGACTCTGATTCTGTGAGTTGCGCGAGGGTTACAAATGCTCACTTTACCCTTAGATAAATTCCTCAAGATGTGTAGTTTCTAAAATAAGGTCAGTTGAGGGAGTTTCTGCTGTTTTGGCATGTCAGGGGTTCTTTAAATGTGACATGGCACCCTCAAACCATTTCACCAAATTTGAACTCCAATGTGGTGCTCCTTACTTTCACAATCTATTCCAGTCAAAATTGCGCTCCAGAATGCAATTGGTGCTCCTTCCCTTTCGAGCCCTGCCGTGTGCCCAAACAGTAGTTTTCCACCACATGTGGCATATCTACATACTCAGGAGAAATCACACAACAGGTTTCAGGATCCATTTTTTCCTGTTACCCTTATATTTTAATTTTCATGGCTCAACGTTATAAAATTCTCTGAAGCATCTGTGGGTTCAATTTGCTCATCACACATCTAGATAAATTCCTTGTCGGGTGTAGTTTCCGTCACTTGTGGGGAAATTCCACTGTTTAGGCACATCATGGTCTCTGCAAATGCAACATGGTGTCCGCTAACTATTGCAGACAATTTTGTGCTCCAAAAGTCAAATCATGCTCCTTTCATTCCAAACACGGCCGTGTATCCAAACAGTAGTTTCCCCTAACATATGGGATATCTGTGTACTCAGGAGAAATTGCACAGCAAATTGATTAGTCCATTTTCTCCTGTTACTCTTGTGAAAATGAAAAATTTAGGGCTGAAGCAACATATTTGCGGGAAAATTTATTTTTTCAATTTTAACGGCTCAATGTTATAAAATTCTGTTATGCACCTGTGGGTTCAAGGTGCTCACCACACCTCCAGATAAGTTCTTGAGGGTTTTGTTTCCAGAATGGGGCCACATGTGAGCTTTTTTCACTGTTTAAGTACATCAGGGGCTCTGCAAATGCAACATGGTGTCCGCTAACTATTGCAGACAATTTTGCGCTCCAAAAGTCAAATGGTGCTTCTTCCCTTCCAAGCCCTGCTGTTCACCTAAACAGTATTTTTCCACAACATATGGGGTATATGTGTACTCAGGAGAAATTGCACAACAGATTGTGTGGTCCATTTTCTCCTGTTACCCTTTTGAAACTGCAAAATTTGGAGCTAAAGCAATATTTTTGTGAGAATATTTTTTCCTTCCACATTGCTTTAATTCTAGTGAGGACCCTAAAGGGTTAATAAACTTGTTGAATGTGGTTTTGAGCACTGTGAGGGGTGTAGTTTTTAAAATGGTGTCATGGTGTCTTTTGGGCAGTTTCAGTTACATAGGCCCCTCAAAGTCACTTCAAATAGAATGTGGTCCCTAAAAAAATTGGCATTTTCTGTGGTTATAACTATCTGGCTTAAGGGTATTAAAATTCAATATTTTCATGAATAAATACATATCATAACTACCAAAATTTACCAAAAGTACAACATGTCACAGAAAAATTATCTCAGAATCACAGCTATACCTTGGAGCGTTACAGAGTTGCATGTGTTTCTCACAAAATTAGAATATCTTCAAAAAGTGAATTTATTTCAGTTCTTCAATACAAAAAGTGAAACTCATTTATTATATAGAGTCATTACAGAGTGATCTATTCCAAGTGTTTATTTCTGTTAATGTTGATGAGTATGGCTTGCAGCCAATGAAATCCCAAAAGTCATTATCTCAGTAAATTAGAATACTTTATAACAGCAGCTTGAAAAATGATTTTAAAATCCAAAATGTTGGCCTACTGAAATGTATGTTCCGTAAATGCACTCAACAATTGGTCAGGGCTCCTTTTGCATCAATTACTGCATCAATGCGGCGTGGCATGGAGGCGATCAGCCTGTGGCACTGCTGAGGTGTTATGGAAGCCCAGGTTGCTTTGATAGCAGCCTTCAGCTCATCTGCATTGCTGGGTCTGATGCCTCTCATCTTCCTCTTGACAATACCCTGGTAGTGACACTGGTCAGAAATAAAAAAAAATTGGCCTTGTCAGGAAGATGGAAACATGCTGGGAGGTGAAGGGGTTAATAAACTGTTTCACTGATTTTTGCATGCAGGCTGTCTCATACATATTTTTGGGTTGCCGATGCCTTTTTAAACATTATCCCTTTTCTTGTTGCTTCTACATACCCATATGGACCGCTCAGGGAGATTGATCCTACTGACAGATTCCCTTTAGGACCCACCCTAGAACAACCCCAAATCAGCATGGAAAGCATTCAAGGCTTACTTTTGTGTAGGGTTTGCATAACTCCTACCCGCTGTTAGTAAGGGTGAGTTTCCACGGTCAGGAAACGCTGCGTGTTTGGCGCTGTGCGCTGGCGCAGCGCCAAACACGCAGCGTCCAGATGTTACAGCATAGTGGAGGGGATTTAAAGAAATCCCGTCTCCACTATGCGTAACAACACGCAGGTGGCAGACCTGCGTAAACGGACATGCGGCGCGTCTTTTCAGACCGCAGCATGTCCTAGCGTATTGCGGCGACACTGCGTCGCCGCAACGGAATTTAACACAGGGCTATGTAGCCCTGCGTTCTTTCCGGAGGTGTTCCGGAGGTGTCCTGAACACCTCCGGAAAGAACGCGCGTCAGAAAGGGGGCGGGGCTTAGACGGAGCGGAATTTCCGCTCCGTCAAATGCGCTGTGTTTCCTGACGGTGGAAACACAGCCTAAGTGTACATTTCCTCCAAGGGATCCCAGTAAAGCACTGCACATGAGTATAAGGAGTACAATAAAAAAAAAACTACAAAAGATTTTGATTAGAACTCGACAGCTTAGAAGAAATTTCAGTTCCAGACTTTAGGTCATTGTTCAATGCCAAAGCGTTGTCCAAATACACATTCCGAATCCAACTTTCTACTCAGAACTTGAGGCTCTTGGGCCACTATTCAAGACCTGCATCAGTTCTCCTGTATCTGTCCTGTCATTCATCATCACACCCCTGCAGTAGCCTTTTTATGTAGCAGGTGAAAATAACAATGTAGGTGTGCGGTGCTCCCTGATAAATTGCAAAATTAAAAACTGAAATAGTGACCCTCAAAAAATCATTAGTAAGAAATATGCACCCCAAAAATATGGTCTGTTTTAGCAAAATGTGTTTCATAATGCTATTGTTGTAATAAGATGTGGATTTTTTTGTATACAATTTCCATGACAGAAATTTTTCAACCTATTTATTACATGGGAACATGCATTACTACTACTGTGTATCTGTTTGTCTGTGCATGTTTCACTTAAAATGTTTATTGTATGTACACAAGCATGTATTTAGATGAACAAAGATTTAGATGGGCAAAAGTATTGACACCCTTAAAATTGTTCCAGAAAATGAAGCATTTCTCCCAGAAAAGTATTGCAATTACACGTTTTCTTATACACATTTGTTTCCTTTCTGTGTATTGGAACAACACAGAGAAAAACAGATAAAAAAAGGCAAATTGGACATATTTTCACACTAAACCCAAAAAATGGGACAAAAATGTTGGCATATTTACAAAAACGTTGGTAAACAACTTTGTTTCAAGCATGTGATGCTCATTCAACCTCACCTGTGAGATAATAAATAACTACAATCAATGTCTTTCTATAACCATAAAGATGCTTCTTACACCTCTCAACTGGGTTTTTGGACCCCTCTTCTTTTGCAAACTGTTCCAGGTCTCCCATATTTGAAGGGTGCCTTCTCCCAACAGCAATTTTAAGAGCAATTTTGAAGTCCTCAGACAGTTCTCCTCTTTCTGTTCTCCATGTTTATTGTGGCACACACAGACGCACAATGCAAAGACTGAGTCAACCTCTCCTCTTTTTATCTAATTTCAGGTGTGATTTTAATATTGTCCACACCTGTTACTAGCAACAGGTGAGTTTGAACAAGCATCACATGCTTAAAACAAAGTTGTTTATCCACATTTTTGGAAAGATGCCAACAATTTTGTCCAGCCCATTTTTGGGGTTTAGTGTGAAATTATGTCCAATTTTTCTTTTTTTCTCTGTTTTTCTTGTGTTGTTCCAATACAGTCAAAGGAAATAAACATACAGCTCTGGCAAAAATTAAGAGACCACTGCACAGTTTTATAAAAATAAGCTTCTCTACATGTCTGACAGCCATTCCATTCCAGTGTCAGTTGAATTCCAACCAGAGTACACCTCATTCTACTTAATGTGCTTCTGATTAGGTGATCACATGAACCATATAGAATCATAGAATCATAGAATGGTAGAGTTGGAAGGGACCTCCTGGGCCTTCTGGTCCAACCCCCTGCTCAAAGCAGGATTCTCTAAATCATCCCAGACAGATGTCTATCCAGCCTCTGTTTGAAGACTTCCATTGAAGGAGAACTCACCACCTCTTGTGGCAGCCTGTTCCACTCATTGATCACCCTAACTGTCAAAAAGTTTTTTCTAATATCTAATCTGTGTCTCCTCCCATTCAGTTTATCCCATTGCTTCTAGTCTTTCCTTGTGCAAATGAGAATAAAGATGATCCTTCTACAATGTGACAGCCCTTCAGATATTTGTAGACAGCTATTAAGTCTCCTCTCAGTCTTCTTTTTTGCAAGCTAAACATTCCCAAATCCTGCATCCGTTCCTCATAGGACATGGTTTGCAGACCGGTCACCATTCTGGTGGCTCTTCTCTGAACTTGCTCCAGTTTGTTGATGTCTTTTTTAAAATGTGGTGCCCAAAACTGGACACAGTATTCCAGATGAGGTCTGACCAAAGAGGAGTAGAGGGCAATAATGACCTCACGTGATCTAGACTGTATGCTTCTGTTGATACATCCTAGAATTGCATTTGCCTTTTTTGCTGCTGCATCACACTGTTGACTCATGTTAAGTCTGTGATCAATTAGTATACCCAAGTCTTTTTCACATGTGCTGTTACTTAGCCCTATTCCTCCCATTTTGTATATGCTTTTTTCATTTTTATTGCCCAGATGTAGTACTTTGCATTTTTCCCTGTTAAAATCCATTCTGTTAGTTGCTGCCCACTGCTCCAGTTTATGTATATCTTTTTGAATCCTATCTTATTTAATGATTGAAAGTATAAAAAAAAAAAAACACTGCTGTGATGTTCACAATACTCTTGCAATAGGACAAGCTGGATGGCAAAACAAGTGCTAGTAATATCCCAAAAGTAATAGGAATGAAAAAATAACTTAACCTTGGCAAAGGAGTTGAAAAGAAAAGTCTTGAGTGAGGAAAAGAAGGGCTCAATTCTGGCTTTAATAGCAGAGGGATACAATGAGCATTATATTGCCTCCATCCTTAAAATTTCTAAGATGGCTGTCCATTACAACAAGGTTAAGCAGCAGAGATTGGGGACAACAAAGCTACAGACTGGCAGAGGGCGAAAACGACTCTCCACTGACCGGGAAGACCGTCATCTTATCTGAATGTGACTCAGCAACCGCAGGATAACATCAAGTGACCTACAAAAGGAATAGCAAATGGCAGCTGGGGTGAAGTGCACAGCAAGAACAGTTTGTAACAGGCTCCTAGAGGCAGGGCTCAAGTCATGTAAAGCTAGAAAAAAGCCTTTCTTCAATGAGAAGCAAAGGAGAGGCAGGCTGAAGTTTGCAAAAGCCATAAGGATTGGACCATAGAGGACTGGAGTAAGGTAATCTTCTCTGATGAGTCTAATTTTCAGCTTTGCCTGACACCTGGTCATCTAATGGTTAGACGGAGACCTGGAGAGGCGTACAAGCCACAGTATGTTAGGAGCCTGCAGAACGCACCTAATAGATATTAAGGAGAGGTGCGTTCGCAGCCCGGGGTCCACCGTGCAGGCAGAGCCTACTGCTAGTAAGATGGCGTAAATAGGCAGTATAAGCGAACTCTGTTATCCCGCAGAGTCGCAGATGTAAACGCCGTAGCACTATATGGCGGAATAAGCGGTCTCTGTTAACTCACAGAGCCGCTGTAACAAAGTCTGTGTCCTGTTAGACTCATAGGGAACACAGATGACTGCTAAGCGGATTGCAGTCTGTGGTCATGCAATCAGAACCCAAGCAATAATCTCCTCACCGGAGTAGCCGGTATTCTAATGGCATTTTCAGCCGAGCCCTGAACATGTGCATACAATCTCCTCACCGGAGGTGCCGGTATTCTAGGGGCTTATTTCAGTCAGACCTAACCACATGCATACATGACCACACTGGCACAAGCACGTAACAGATTTGATACTAGCGCCCGGCCATGCGGTAAGGACAGCCTTTTATAGCAGCCACGAGAAAAAGACCTTCCAGGAAGGACCAATGGGAAGCTGCTTCAGAACATCAACAGCCACAGGACCTTCCTGAAGGACCAATAGGTGTGGCAGCTGTATCTGAGCATGTGACCACTGATATCCAATGGGAGATCTTGCTCTGGGCACGCTCAGATGAAGCAACAAAGGACTTAGTCCTAAAGACGTCTGCTTGCCGCTGACCAGTGCTGGCTACAATAGCAGAACCTGAAGAGGCAGCAGCAAGTCTGCATAGTATTAGACCGGGCGAGACGCTGGGACTGACGTCTTTGCTGAGCAGGCTCCACTGTGGCCGGTGATGGATGGGGGACTGCAGGTGGACTGGTTCGAGACTCCCCTTGTGCAGCAGCGGGAACTCGAACCCTAACACAGTGTCTTGCACCTACTGTGACATTTGGTGGAGGATCGGTGATGATCTGGGGATGCTTCAGTAAGGCTG
Organism: Oophaga sylvatica; assembly: GCA_033576555.1. Lineage (NCBI taxonomy): Eukaryota > Metazoa > Chordata > Amphibia > Anura > Dendrobatidae > Oophaga > Oophaga sylvatica. Next base: position 125,895,831 of record JARQOD010000002.1, on the reverse strand, counting down.
GAATTGGGCAGGTAAATCTTTGTGAAGGACGTATGACTCAAGCCGCATACAAGGTTATCCTGGAAAAACAGTTGATTCCTTCAGCTCAGGCAATGTTCCCCAACTCTGAGGACTGTTTTTTCCAGCAGGACAATGCACCATGCCACATAGCTAGGTCAATCAATGTGTGGATGAAGGACCACCATATCAAATCCCTGTCATGACCAGCCCAATATCAAGACTGGAACCCCATTGAAAACCTCTGTAATGTAATAAAGAGGAAGATGGATAGTCACAAGCCATCAAAGAAGAACTGCTTAAATTTTTGTACCAGGAGTGGCATAAGGTCACCCAAAAGCAGTGTGAAAGACTGTTGGAAAGCATGCCAAGACGCATGAAAGCTGTGATTAAAAATCATGGTTATTCCACAAAATATTGATTTCTGAACTCTTTCTGAGTTAAAACATTAGCATTGTTGTTTCTAAATGATTATGAACTTGTTTTCTCAGCATTATTTGAGGTCTGCAAGCACTGCATTTTTTTGTTATTTAGACCATTTCTCATTTTCTGAAAATAAATACAAAATTTATTGCTTGGAGATTCGGAGACATATTGTCAGTAGTTTATAGAATAAAAGAGCAATTTACATTTTACTAAAAAATATACTGATTAAGAGAAAAATCCGACAAACTGAAAATTTTGCAGTGGTCTCTTAATTTTTTCCAGAGCTGTATGTATTACAAAACATGCATATTTGAAATAATTTTCTGGGAGAAATACTTCATTTTCTGAAACAAAGGTATGAACACTTTTGGCCATGACTGTATATATATATTTGAGTGCCTACATGTGTGGTTATGAATACTATGTAGTGGTATTATCCACATAGTAAAAGTTAGATACATGTTAAAGGCAGCAGTAACTGCACATTCACTTCTGATGTATATTAGTTAGCCCAAGCTGTACTCATGCAAGGTGATCCATGATGTGATATAAGAGAGTCTCCTTGTAACCATTAGTGCACTGTATCCTCCCAGCTAGCTCTATCAGGAGGTCCCTATTAACCCCTTAACCCCCAAGGGTGGTTTGCATGTTAATGACCGGGCCAATTTTTACAATTCTGACCACTGTCAATTTATGAGGTAATAAATCTGCAACGCTTCCATGGATCCTGGTGGTTCTGACATTGTTTTCTCGCGACATATTGTATTTCATGATAGTGGTAAAATTTATTTAATATGACTTGCGTTTATATGTGAAAAAATGGAAATTTGGCAAAAATTTGGAAAATGTCACAATTTTCCAACTTTGAATTTTCATGGCTTTAAATCACAGAGACATTTCATAAAAAATACTTAATATGTAACATTTCCCACATATCTACTTTACATCAGCACAATTTTGAAATCAAAATTTTTTTTTTTAGGAAGTTATAAAGGTTAAAAGTTAAACAGCGATTTCTCATGTTTACAACACCATTTATTTTAGGGACCACATCATATTTCAAGTCACTTTGAGGGGTCTATATGATAGAAAATACCCAAAAGTGACAACATTCTAAAAACTGCACCCCTCAAGATGCTCAAAACCGCATTCAAGAAGATTATTAACCCTTCTGGTGCTTCACAGGAATTTTTGGAATGTTTAAAAAAAATGAACATTTAACTTTTTTTCACAAAAAATTTACTTCAGATCCAATTTTTTTTTATTTTCCCATGGGTAGCAGGATAATTTGGACCCCAAAAGTTATTGTGCAATTTGTCCTGAGTGCATTGATACCCCATATGTGGGGGGGAACCACTGTTTTGGCGCTTGGCAGAGCTCGAAAGGGAAGGAGCGCCATTTGACTTTTTCAACGCAAAATTGGCTGGAATTTGAGATAGGACGTCATGTCGCATTTGGAGAGTCCCTGATGTCCCTAAACAGTGGAAACCCCCAATTCTAACTCCAACCCTTACTCCAACACACCCCTAACCCTAACCCTAAACCTAATGGGAAAATGGAAATAAATAAAAAAATATATATTTTATTATTTTTCCCAAACTAAGGAGGTGATAAAGGGGAGTTTGGTTTACTATTTATAGCGGGGTTTTATAGCAGGTTTTAATGATTGGCAGCTGTCACACGCTAAAAGACGCTTTTTATTGCAAAAAATAGTTTTTGCATCACCACATTTTGAGAGCTATAATTTTTCCATATTTTGGCCCACAGAGTCATGTGAGGTCTTATTTTTTGCAGGACGAGTTGATGTTTTTATTGGTACCATTTTTGGGCACATGACATTTTTTGATCGCTTTTTATTACGATTTTTGGGAGGCAGAATGAACAAAAACCAGCAATTCATGAATTTCTTTTGGGGGGATTTATACCGTTCCACATGTGTCAAAATTGATAAAGCACTTTTATTCTTTTGATTAGTACGATTACAGTGATACCTCATTTATATCATTTTTTTATGTTTTGGCGCTTTTATACAATAAAAACGTTTATATATATATAAAAAAAAAAATTTACATCGCTTTATTCTGCGAGCTATAACTTTTTTATTTTTTCGTTGATGCTGTATGGCAGCTTGTTTCTGCAGGACAAGATGACGTTTTCAGCGGTACCATGTTTATTTATATCCCTCTTTTTGATCGCGTGTTATTCCACTTTTTGTTCGGCGGTATGATAAATCATTGGTTTTTTTTCTTGAAATGCCGGAGAACAAAAAGTCAGAAAAACGTATCTCTAAAAAGGTATAAATTTATTATTGTACCACATTATAAAAAATTAACAAAATATTTTTTATTATTGTAACAATATAGTATATATGGATTAATTTACAAAGTGATCCACCAGATTAGTATGATGTATAGAGGACGCACCGGGCACCTACAAAGGACTCAAAATATTGTGTAACGCTGGTAATATATATTATTTCAGATGTTAATACAGAGCCTTTAAATTAGATTTATCCATCACAAAGACCTAGTAATTAGTAAAATGCATTGTGCATCTGCAGCCCATATAGGGGTACTAGAAAGACAGGTCTATTTGCATGTGATGCCTATTACAAGGAACGAAAGCTCAATGATATATACATCTATCTTTATAGCCAGCGTTAGCCCAAAGAAATCAATAGAAGTCATATAGTAAAGTTTTCACAGGTTAAATTACCCATTGTAGAAGTAGGGGTGTTTCAGCCACGGAGCGTCCCGGACCCTGACGTACGTTTCGCAAGCACTAGGCTCGCTTCCTCAAAGGGGGCGTGGTAAAAGATGTCATTATGCCGTTGTTAAATACCCTGTGTGTTCAGTCACATGGAGAGAACTATTCAATAGGATATAAACTTGTGCACAAGCGCACTGAATGACGAAGGTCCTTGTTGTTAAACATTGCTGACATCATATAGTCACGTGGTTAAGAATTGAACAATGAAAATCAAGACATGTGACATGCAAATGCCCGCAGGTCCTGGTCTCAGTAATCTTTCCTAGACTCCATGCAGCGGTGCATGAATGTGGCTGGCGCCTAACCACATATCAATGCAACAGCTAGCATAGGAAAATAGGAATAATTAGCAAGAAAAAAACAGAAGAAAAATTGAAATAAATGTATAAAAAAAAAAAAAAATTTTGGCAAATAGAACCAATGTGTGCAATGATTTGACCATATCTCTATATATATATACATACAAAGATACAACCATGAATATTATGAGCAATAAGTGAAATTATCAAAAAAACATAATAAAAATAAAGAAAAAGACTTATTATTTGTGCATCAGTGACAAGAATTAACCATATAGATCAATACCTAAGGCATTATGCATAAATTACAGTGTAATTACTATATATATCAAGTGATGTCCAATATACAATATAAAAAATGGGAGGCTTGTCATCAATATTAATTAACCCTGTAATATAATAATAGGACAACGTTGACCATGCTATAAGAACGAGGAATATCCCATTACTTCATTTAATCCATTTGGTACCATCGTACCCAAGGTGAATATCCATCTACATTCCTTCTGGGCCAGTAAGCGATGGATGTCACCACCACGTATGCCACACTGCACATGCTCAATTCCACGGACCATCAAATGTTTTGGATTACATTTATGAAAACGGGCAAAATGTCTTGGTATAGTTTTTAATTGTGACATATCTGTTTCAGATTTTGCTGCCAGGATATCGTGGACATGTTCCCGTGTTCTAGTTCCTAGGCGTCTGGATGTTAGGCCGATGTCAATTTTTGGGCATGTGCAAGTGGCATAGTAAATGACTTGCGTTGTGTTGCAAGTGATATGGCATCTTATATCAAATTGCCTGTGTCCGTCCGCAGTACTGAACGTAGAGGAGCGGACAACATTGACACAGGCAACGCACTTGCCACATGGGAAACATCCCTTCACTGGCCCAGAGGAACTGAAAGGATTAATGACATTTTTGGGGACTGGAACATAATGACTATTCATGAGAATGTCCCCCAGATTTCTGCTGCGTCTAGACGTCATGAGAGGGCCATCAGAGAGAAATCGTGCCAGAGTGGGGTCAGATTTTAGAATTCCCCAATGTTTTTGCATACATTGGCGCATGGAAGACCATTCTCCGTTATAAGTAGAGATATAACGGATTTGGTCATTCCGTTTTATGTTGCTGATTTTTGGTCGCAACAATTCGTCATGTGTGTATTTTTTTGCTCTGTTATAGCCAGCTTTTATGCATCTTTTAGAATATCCTCTGGCCCGAAATCTCTCAGAGAGGTCCCAGGCCTGTGCCTGGAACCGAGATTCAGTAGAGCAAATCCGCCTCATTCTGAGGAATTGGCCAACGGGGATGGCCTTAATAGTACTGAAAGGATGACTGGAATTAGCATGCAGCAGAGAATTAGTTGACGTTGGTTTTCTGTAAACATCTGTTTGTAAAAATAAATTTGCGTCTACCTGAATTTTGATGTCCAGAAAGTCAATTGAGGTTTTACTTACATTATACGTCAATTTAATGTTGAAATTATTTGTATTCAATTGCTGCATGAAATTCCGTAATTCATGTTCTGAACCTTGCCAAACAATAAATAAATCATCAATGTACCGTAACCAGCACTGCACATGGTCCGCGCCCTGGACGCCCTCCCCGCCGAAGATCTCCCTCTCCCAATACCCTAGGAAGAGCCCGGCGAAAGAGGGCGCACAGGCCGCACCCATGGCAGTGCCACGTCTCTGCAAATAAAAAGTGTTTTTGAAAACAAAAAAATTTTTGGTGAGAATGAAATTTAAAAGGTCCAAAATAAACTCATTCAAAAGGCCATCCCCGTTGGCGGCTCCCAGAAAAAAGCGGACCGCTTCTAAGCCGTCTTCATGACGTATACACGTGTAGAGTGTCTCAATATCAGCAGTGACCAGGAACATATCTGGTTCTAACTGTATCCCGTTAATTCTAGTAAGGACATCTGAAGTGTCTCTGGCATAGGAGGGAAGCGACTCAACCAAGGGTTTTAAATAATGGTCAACGAATTTGCAAATGGGTTCACAAAGTCCTCCTATGCCAGAGACAATGGGACGTCCAGGGGATCCACAGGATTTTTGTGTATCTTAGGGATGAAATAAAGTGTCGGCACTTTAGGATTTTTTATGAGTAAACCATCCATTAGTTTTTTGGGATTATTCCCTGATCAAAAGCATTTGCAACAATGTCCTCTAATTCAGTCTGAAAAACACCGAGTGGATTACAATCCAATTTCAAATATGTGTCGGTGTCTCTAAGATGTCTGCTTGCTTCACGTTCGTACATAGTCGTTGGCCATAATACCACATTCCCCCCTTTGTCACCATGCTTGATGACTATGTCATCAAACGATGCTAACTCGCATAGTGCCCGTCTCTGTGTAGCTGTAAGATTATCATATTGTCGCCGAGTTGAGATGTTCAAAAAATCCTGTGACACAAGGCGTGTAAAGATATCTATAGCAGGCACCAGAGACAAAGGAGGGAATTTTGTGGACCTAGGGCAGAGATAATGAGGGAACCCACCTGCACCTTCTGGATTTTGTTCATATAGAAGATCCTCCAGATCCCTCAAAGTCTCTCGTTCCGTGGCATCAAGTTGTGAATCAGCTTTAGTCATAAGTTTTTTCATAATTAATTTCCTCGAGAAGAGAAAAAGATCTTTGGTCGCTGTGAACGGATCAAAGTTGTTAGTGGGAGAAAATGTTAATCCTTTTTGCAATAAATCTAGATGAACATCAGACAAAAAGTGGTCAGATAAATTGATTACCTCTGACCCGAATTTTCCTTTTTTATCATGATTTCCACCTTGCATTTTTCCATATCTTGTTGTCATTCTCTCATGTTGTGAACTAACATTTGATGATTTAGAGCGAGCTGATTCTTCACTAGAAGCCACGGAAATGAAAGAGGCTGATCGGGTTCGTGAGAAACCATGATGTGACTGACGTTTTCGATTCCAGCGGTACATAGAATTTGTCTGGAAATCTTTCGTATCACGCTGGAATTTTTTTGATTTAGTGTCACAAATATTTTTTTCCCATTTAGAAAATTCTATCTCAATTTCTTTGTTGAGAGTGGTAAGTGCCTCACTCGATAAATCATGTTTAAGTGCAGACTGTAATTCCTCCACACCTCTGTCCAAGTCCACAAGTGATGCTTGATTCATCTGGGCCAACAATCCCATGAAACCACGTGAACAAGCAGTAGCGAAGCCTTCCCACTTTTCCCGAAAATTACAATCCTCAACTTCAAATGAGGGAAACACTTGGACTCGTAGTCCCCTTGGTATGAGACCCTTCTCCAGATATTTGTTTAAAAAAGCGCAGTTCCACTAGATTCGTGTGCGCTTATGTAGTAAATCTTTAAATTTTTTAATTGTTTCTTGTATATCATTACCGCCTCCAGGAATTGAAATCTGAGGATCATCATTAAAAACATCCTTTAATTGGGATAGCCACGTCTGTTCACGGCTTTGAAATCCATACTTAAATTGGGTTTAACAGCTGTGAAAAACACAGAACAACAAGACTTGATAATTAATTACCCAGGTATATTCCAACTAGATACAGACTTAGATTAACACATGAAATGCCGGAGAACAAAAAGTCAGAAAAACGTATCTCTAAAAAGGTATAAATTTATTATTGTACCACATTATAAAAAATTAACAAAATATTTTTTATTATAACAATATAGTATATATGGATTAATTTACAAAGTGTTTTTTTTTCTTGTTTTATTTTTTTAAGGGGTTCACTAAAGGGGTTAACTGGTGGGACAGGTTTATAGGACGGGTCGTGATGGACGCGGCGATACCAAAAATGTGTACTTTTATTTGTTTTTTTAATTTACATGAAGAAATGAATTTATTGGGGGACTATATTTTTTTTTCTTTATTTAGGAATTTTTTTTTACACATGTTATTTTTATTTTTTTAACTTATTTACTTTGTCCCAGGGTGGGACATCACTGTATAAAGTCAGATCGCTGGTCTGACAGTTTGCACAGCACTCTGTCAGACCAGCGATCTCACAGGCAGTGCTGCAGGCTTTCTCAGCGCCTGCTCTTAGCAGGCGCTGAGGAAGCCGCCTCCCTGCAGGACCTGAAAGAACCCCGCGGCCATCTTGGATCCGGGGTCCTGCAGGGAGGAAGCCCTCAGAACAGCGCGGTCACATCGCGCTGTTCTGAGGGTCTCAGGGAAGCTTCCCTGTACCGCCGGAACACTGCGATCATCTTTGATCGCAGTGTGCCAGGGGTTAATGTGCCAGGAGCGGTACTTGACCGCTCCTGGCACATAGTGATGGGTGTCAGCTAAAGTTGGGGCTAAAGTTAGGGTTAGGGTTGGGATTAGGGTTAGGGGTGTGTTAGGGTTAGGTTTGTGGTTAGGGTTATGATTAGGGTTGGGATTAGGGTTAGGGGTGTGTTGGGGTTAGGATTGGAGTTAGAATTGGGGGGTTTCCACTGTTTAGGCACATCAGGTGCTCTCCAAACGTGACATGGCGTCTGATCTCAATTCCAGCCAATTCGGCGTTGAAAAAGTCAAACGGTGCTCCTTCCCTTATGAGGTCTGCCATGCGCCCAAATAGTAGTTCACCCCCACATATGGGGTATCAGCGTACTCAGGAAAAATTGCACAATAACTGTTGGGGTCCAATTTCATCTGCTACCCTTGGGAAAATAAAAAATTGGGGGCAAAAATATCATTTTTGTGGAAAAAAATATGATTTTTTATTTTTATGGCTTTACGTTATAAACTTCTGTGAAGCACTTGGGGGTTCAAAGTTCTCACAACACATCTAGATAAGTTCCTTAGGGGGTCTAGTTTCCAAAATGGGGTCACTTGTGGGGGATTTCCACTGTTTAGGCACATAAGGGGCTCTCCAAACGCGACATGATGCCCGCAGACTATTCCATCAAAGTCTGCAATGCAAAACGTCACTACTTCCCTTCCAAGCCCCGATGTGTGCCCATACAGTAGTTTTCTCCCACATATAGGGTATTAGCGTACTCAGGACAAATTGAACAACAACTTTTGGGGTCCAATTTCTCCTCTTACCCTTGGGAAAATAAAAAACTGGGGACTAAAAGATCATGTTTGTGGAAACAATATGAATTTTTTATTTTCAAGCCCGGGCGTTATCAACTTCTATGAAGCACTTGGGGGTTCAAAGTGCTCACCACACCTCTAGATAAGTTCCTTTGGGGGTCTAGGTTCCAAAATGGGGTTCCTTGTTGGGGGTTCCACTGTTTAGGCACATCAGGGGCTCTCCAAAACGCGACATGACACCCGCAGACCATTCCAACAAAGTCTGCATTACTAAACGTCACTACTTCTATTCCAAGCCCCGATGTGTGCCCATACAGTAGTTTTCTCCCACATGTAGGGTATCAGCGTACTCAAGACAAATTGTAGAACAACTTTTGGGGTCCAATTTCTCCTGTTACCCTTTCGAAAATAAAAAATTATTGACTAATTAAATATCATTTTTGTGGGAAAAAAATAGGCATTTTTATTTTCATGCCCGGGCATTATAAACTTGTGTGAAGCACTTGGGGTTCAAAGTGCTCACCACAGATCTAGATAAGTTCCTTAGGGGGTCTAGTTTCCAAAATGGGGTCACTTGTGGAGGGTTTCCACTGTTTAGGCACATTAGGGGCTCTCCAAACGCGACATGGCGCCCAATTTTAATTCCAGCCAATTTTGGTTTGAAAAAGTCAAACGGCGCTCCTTCCCTTCCAAGCCCTGCCGTGCACCCAGACAGTGGTTTTCCCCCACATATGGGGTATCAGCGTACTCGGGAGAATTTGCACAACAACTTTTTCTGTCCATTTTCTCCTTTTACCCTTGTTAAAATAAAAAAATTGTTTGTAAAAGATCATTTTTGTGACTAAAAAGTTAAATGTTCATTTTTTCCTTCCAAGTTGCTTCAGCTCCTGTGAAGCACCTGAAGGGTTAATAAACTTCTTGAATGTGGTTTTGAGTACCTTGAGGGGTGCAGTTTTTAGAATGGTGTCATTTTTGGGTATTTTCTGCCATATAGACCCTTCAAAGTGACTTCAAATGTGAGGTGGTCCCTAAAAAAATGTTTTTGTATAATTTGTTGTAAAAATGAGAAAAAAATTTGGTTCCAAAATTGTGCTAATGTAAAGTAGACATGTGGGAAATGTTATTTAGTAACTATTTTGTGTGACATATTTCTCTGTTTTAATGGAATAAAAATTCAAAGTTTCTAAATTGCAAAATTTTGCAAATTTGCCATATTTCCGTTTTTTTCATAAATAACCGCAAGTTATAGCGAAGAAATTTTATCACTATCATGAAGTACAATATGTCACGAGAAAACAATCTCTAATTGGGAAGATGGAAAGAGGGGGTTATTTAAAAATTCTATTTTTTTAATATTCTTTACAATTTTTTTTATTATGGTCTTAGTGAACCTGAACTCACAATTGCTCACATTATCATACTACTAATACTACAGTATTGCTGTAAATAGTGTAACTGATGCTCTCTTGTGAAACCCCTGTTCTGATGCCAGGCCTCTCTTAAAGGGTTCACCGGTATGGAAGTTAGGGCCATTCCACTCAGCGCTCTGATTCTGACCCCAGGCTCTCTTAAAGGGATCCCCGGTATGGAAGTCAGGGCAATTGCCTTCAAATGCTCTGGTACTAACCCCAAGCCTCTATTAAAGGGATCATTGGTATGGAAGGGAGGGAAAATCCACTCTGCGCTTTGGTACTGACCCCAGGCCTCTCTTAAAGGGATCTCCGGTATGGAAGTTAGGGTAAATCCCTCAGCGCTCTGATTCTTACCCCAGGCTTCTATTAAAGGGATCATTGGTATGGAAGTCAGGGCAAATCCATCCAGCGATTTGGTTTTGACCCCAGGCCTTTCTTAAAGGGATCCCCAGTATGGACGTTAGGGCAATTCCACTAAGCTCTCTGGTTCTGACCCCAGGCCCCTCTTAAAGGGATCCCCAGTACGGAAGTGAGGGCAAATCCACTCTGTGCTTTGGTTCTGACGCCAGGCCTCTTTTAAAGGGATCTCCGGTATGGAAGTTAGGGTAAATCCCTCAGGGGTCTGATTCTGACCCCAGGCCTCTCTTAAAGGGATCACTGGTATGGAAGTCAGGGCAAATCCACTTAGCACTCTGGTTCTGACCCCAGGCTGACGGGATGATGTGGGATATTAGGAGGAGTAGTCTGGAGGCTGTGACAGGATGATGTGGGATTTTAGAGGTAGTAGTCCGGTGGCTCTGGCTGACGGGATGAAGTGGGATATTAGGGGAGTAGTCCGGTGGCTCTGGCTGATGGGATGATGTGGGATATTAGGGGTAGAGGTCCGGTGGCTCTGGCTAATGGGACGATGTGGGATATTAGGGGTAGTAGTCCGGTGGCTCTGGCTGACGGGATTGTGTGGGATATTATAGTGAATGTGGCTATGTGGAGTGGGTGAGGCTATACACTCAGGTTTATATAGATATAATCATTACAATTTGTTATAACTAGCCTTAGTTAGTTACTATGCCCGGGCAGCGCCGGGCTCTTCAGCTAGTCTTAAATGAAAATAAAAAATGATGCTGTGACAATAGCCACAATGGGTGAGTGGCAAATGGATGGGCCATAGTGAAATAACCATATAAAGTAAAGGCTATATAAGGTATAAGCCATGCATAATTTCACAGGCACAGAGTAGATATGTAAAAACAAATGATTATAGAGTAATTTACCTAGATACAGTGTGGTGTCAGGTATCCCTACGCACGTTTCAGCTGAACAAGCCTTCTTCTTGTTCAGCACTCCCACCAGAAGAAGGTTTGTTCAGCCGAAACAAACATAGAAGGGTGACCAACCAGAAATTAGTGTTGTCCAAAATGCGTACAACATGAGGGTCATTGGAAAGTCAGCGGAACATAAACTCAGCCATATATGCTAGACTGACTACAGCCAAGACTTCCCTGTCCCCACCAAGAAGTCCATGTTGTCCTCCTCATCATCCTTCTCATTCTCCCTCTCCTCCTCTTCTTCAGGCCATCAACGCTGAAAAGATGGGATGAAGCTGGTGTGGTTACTACTGTCTGTAGTGCAGGCAACCAGCTCCTGTTTCTCCTCCTCCTCATTATCACCCAATCCGCGTTGTGAAGATGAGATGAAGCTGGGTTATGTAGCACAACCCAGTATTATCTCTTGCTCCCTCTCAACTTGCTCCACCTTAAAAGCCCCCTCTTTAATTGTGAGCAGTGTGCATTTCAGTAGACAGAGAAGTGGGATGGTGAAACTGATTATGGTGTCATCGCCACTTACCATCTTGGTTGAGTCCTCAAAGTTTTGGAGAACCACATAGATGTCATACATCCATGCCCATTCATCAGCTCTTATGTGCGGATACTGACCAAAATACTGATGTGCATGGTGCAGCTGGTATTCAACTATTGCCCTCTGCTGCTCACAAAGCCTTGCCAACATATGTAATGCTAAGTTCTAAAACATGGTGATATCGCACACCACTTGGTAAGCAGGAAGTTGTAAACCCTGCTACAGCACTGCCAGGATGACAGCAGCTGTAGCCAACTTGCAGAAATGGACACACAAATGGCTTAGTTTCAAAAGTAGGTCAGGCAGACCTGGGTAGGTTTTGATAAACCGCTGAACCACTAAGTTGAGCACGTGGGCCAGGCATGGTAAGGCCTCTTTCACATTTCCGGCGGGCGCCTGGCGGCGCCCCCGGCATTTTGCCGCAGCGCCGCATCTGAAAATCTGATGCGCCGCATGCGGCTTTTTTCGCATTGACATGCATTAGCGCCGGATGGCGCCGCATGTCAATGCGTTGCATGCGGTTTTGTCCGGATGCGGCGCAAATGTACATTGCGGCGTCCGGAAAAAACGCTGCATGTAACGTTTTTTGTTTTTGCCGGATGGTTTCTTATCTCTCCAAGCATCAGAAACCATCCGGCAAAAAAACGCATTTTGGCCGCCGGAAGTGTGAAAGGTTTTCACATGCGGCGCTGCGGCAAAATGCCGGGGGCGCCGCCAGGCGCCCGCCGGAAATGTGAAAGAGGCCTAAGGTTACCAAGCTTCAGAGCAGCCACCAAGTTACGGACATTGCCACACGAGACCATGCCTGGTTGTAGGTTCAGAGGTGATAACCACAGATTAGTCTAGCCTGTTAGACTTTTCAACAATTCCGTGGTGGTGTGCGGTTTGTCACCTAAACAGATTATCTTCAGCAGAGCTTGTTGCCGGTTGGCCGAGGCAGTGCTGCAGTGCTTCCAGCTTGCGACTGATGTTGACATTTGTAAGATGGAGGTGAGGAGGAGGTGCAGGAACTGCTGTAGAAGGTGGGAGTGAACCTGACTGAACCAGGGCCTGAAATCCTCAGTGTCCCAGCTTCCACAATGTTCACCCAGTATGCCATCAGAGAAATGTAGCGTCCTTAGCCACAAGCACTTGTTCAGGTGTCCGTGATTAAGTGGACCTTCCCAGTCACAGTGTTGGTCACAGCTGATGTTATGGGACAGGTGCTTGTATAGGGCAGGAATGGCACACTAGGAAAAATAATGGCGGCTTGGGACTGAGTACTGAGGGACAGCCACCGCCATGAGGTTGCAGAAAGCTTACATCTCCACAAGCCTAAACGGCAACATTTCAAGGGCAAGCTGTCTGGAAATGTGACCGTTTATTATTGTAGCCTGTATGTGTGTGTGGCTGCGTATTTACGCAGAGGTAGGAACAACTGAACACTGCTCTGGGACAAGGATGTGGATGTGGTTGCTGATAGTGGTTGCAAGTGTGCAATGACAGGTGCAGGAGAAGAGGCAGTGGTGTCACCCGCAGACACTGTTTCTGGACCCTGTCGTTCAGCCCAAGTAGTCGGGTGCTTTGTTTGCATGTGCCTGAGCATGCTGTTGGTGGTCGGGCTGGTTGTTGTGCTACCGCTGCTGGAATGGCAAATGTTGCAAATGGCCTTTTTTGGGATAACTACACTGTCTTTAAAAAAGCGCCTGACTCGGGAACATCTAACCCTTGGCTTGGCTACTTCAACTTTATGCTCTGGGGATCAGTTGCCTGCCTTGGGTCTCTGGCTACCCCACTGCCTCTTCCTGCCTGTTGTGGTCCTGCGGATCCCCCCCTGTCATGAGCGTACCCAGGATCAAAACTAGGGGGGGGGCAAGCCATGGTCGTTCAGGTTGTAAAATTTTAGAACGAAAAATGTGAATAAAACGAAACGAAAATGAACGCCATACACAACATAATTCCTTATACCAAGACCAATAATATCACATACAAGGAGAAATACCACCATGATCAATCCTATTATGTAAACAATTCATTGATTTTAGGCTTACCTTTGCAGTCTTCTCTTCTGTTCAGCAGGGGGACTTCAAGCTCATGCGTGTTTATCACACACTGACACTGAGCCATTCACACTGCCTTTTCTAAACACAGCAATTGGATTGATCTTTAGGGGAAAAAAATGAATATTAGATAGATAGATAGATAGATAGATAGATAGATAGATAGATAGATAGATAGATAGATAGATAGATAACCAGACAAATTGGAGGCAGCACATAGTTTGTAGTGAAAAAAAAAGCTATTTCATAAGGTCAAAAGGCGACATTTCGGTCCAAACAACACAAACCTTTCTCAAGCCTTGAGAAAGGTTCTGTTGTTTGGACCAAAACGTCGCCTTTTGGTCTTATTAAATAGCTTTTTTTTCACTACAAACGGTGTGCTGCCTCCAATTTGTCTGGATTTCTATAATTGATGTTTGGTATTTGCCTGGGGGGTTCTGCACCAGGACTCTTTCTTTGTGCTGCTCTAATTTTCTTCTTTTTAGATAGATAGATAGATAGATAGATAGATAGATAGATAGATAGATAGATAGATAGATAGATAGATTTAAGCATGGAATGCAAGCCTGAAATATGCCCCATCATTGTCCCCTTCTTGTAGTAATATGCCCCATCATTGTCTCCTTCTTGTAGTAATATGCCCCATCATTGTCTCCTTCTTGTAGTAATATGCCCCATCATTGTCTCCTTCTTTTAATAATGTGCCCCAGCCCAGCCCCTGTATATACAGTACATCACCACCAGGCCAGCCCCTGTATATACAGTACATCACCACCAGGCCAGTCTCTGTATACGTTACTAGCCCCAGCCCAGGACGGTAGGACCGTCGGATCTGTATATACATTACCAGCCCAGCACTTGTATATACATCAGCCCCAGCACCTGTATATACATCACCACCAGGCCAGCCCCTGTATACGTCACCAACACCAGCCCAGGACCTGTATATACATCAGCCCCAGCCCAGCCCCTGTATACGTCACCAGGCCCAGACCAGGACGGTCGGACCTGTATATACATCACCGGCCCAGCACCTGTATATACATCACCACCAGGCCAGCTACTGTATATACATCAGTCCCAGCCCAGCCCCTGTATACATCACCAGGCCCAACCCAGCCCCTGTATATACATCAGCCCCAGCCCAACCCCTGTATATACATCAGCCCCAGCCCAGCCCCTGTATATGTCACCAGGCCCAGCCCAGCCCCTGTATATACATCAGCCCCAGCCCAGCCTCTGTATGTCAGATATATATTACTGAAGATATAGACTGTACGGGCTCCTGTCAGGTATATATTACTGTAGATATACACTGTACGGGCTCCTGTCAGGTATATATTACTGTAGATATAGACTGTATGGGTTCCTGTCAGGTATATATTATTGTAGATACAGACTGTACGGGCTCCTGTCAGGTATATATTGCTGTAGATATAGACTGTATGGGCTCCTGTCAGGTATATATTACTGTAGATACAGACTGTATGAGCCGCTGTCAGGTATATATACTGTATGGGCTCCATGCATAACCCCCTAGGAGCACACACAGACCCCACAGCTGTGCATTAGCCCTCTAGGAGCACACCCAAACCCCACAAGCGTGCATTAAACCCCATAGGAGCACACACAGACCCCACAAGTGTGCATTAAACCTCTAGGAGAAAACACAGACTCCACTAGCATGCATTAACCCCCTAAGAGCACACACAGACCCCATAAGCGTGCATTAACCCCCTAGGAGCACACACAGACCCCACAATCGTGCATTAACCCCCTAGGAGCACACACAGACCCCACAAGTGTGCACTAACCCCTCGGGACACAATCAGACTGCACAAGCGTGCATTCACCCCCTCAATCCCCACTACACAGCCCCAAGTATCAGACCCAGTCAACCAAAAATCTAAGGAGACATCAACCCATTAATTAATAAATCCTCCTACGTCACTGAGGACTCTGACCTCAGATTTCCCTCCTGCAGCAAACAGAAGCCGGCATCAGACTGCTGAGACCAATGTATAATGTCGGCTTCTCTTCCTGGCTTTGCAGAACACGCCCCCTCCTGGTATGACACGCCCCCGGGAACGACATCACACCTGGAAAGAGCCCATACAGTCTAGCATGTGCGTTGCAGCCAGCCCAGAAGCACCTTTTAAAGGGCCGGCTGATGCTGATGGCCTCATCTTGGCACGGCGCGCCCCTGCTCCTAGGGGGGGGCAACTGCCCCCCCTGCCCCACGGTGGGTACGCCCATGCCCCCTGTCCTCGCTCTGCATGTCACCTTCCCATGTTGGGTCAGTGATTTCATCGTCCACCACCTCGTCTTACACTTCCGCACCCTAGTCGCCCTTTTGACTTGCTAACGTAACGATACTACTTGCTGGCAATTGTGTCTCAACATCATCCAGCTCTTGCGAGAGTAATTGCATTTTCCCACCGTCTCCTACTTGTGAGCATGGCTGCTCAAATATTTGAGCATCGCTACATGCGATCTCCTCAAGTCCTGAAGCAGGTAGGGTGAGAGGTCAGAATCTATAAATGGAAATGTGAACAGCTCTTTGGCATGTCCAAGTGAGGGATCAGTTGTCTCTGGGCCCATCTCTAGAATGATAAATGCCTTATAAAATATCACTGCTGGAAAAAATTGCAGTATTACAGTGCCAAATCTTTTTTTTGGAAGGGTGTTTGAGGCCCGACTATAGCACAATGAATGTCATATAAAATGTCACTGCAGTAAAAATTGCAGTATTACAATGCCAGCAAAATGTGCCCACTTCAGATGGATGTATAAGACTGCAGTTTTAATAGAGCAATGCGATTTTTTAGCAAACAATTTTGGGGGGGTGGGTTGAGGCCCATCTCTAGCATGACAATTGCCTGATAAAATGTCACTGCTGGAAAAAATTATGACAATGCCAGAAAAATTTGCCCAATTGAGATGGACGTATAAAACTGCAATACAAATATAGCAATGATTTTTTTTTAACAAGCAATTTCCTTTTTGGGGGATTTTGAGGCCCAACTGTAGTACGATAAAAGCCGTATAAAATTTCACTGCTCAAAAAAATTACAGTATTACAATGCCAGAAAAATTAAAATGGAGATGGATGTATGAGAATGCAATATAAATATAGCAATGCGATTTTTTTAGAAATTATTTATTTTTTGGGTGGTTTTGAGGTCCAACTGTAGCACGCTAAATGCCGTATCAAATTTAACAGCTCAAAAAAAGGCTGTATTGCAATGCCAAGCAAATTTGCACACCTCAGATGGATGGATGAGACTGCAGTATAAATATAGCCATGCAATTTTTTTTTAGCAAATAATTAATTTTTCGGGGAGTTTTGAGGCCGAACTGTAGCACGATAAATGCTTTATAGAATTTTACTGCTCAAATAAATTTTAGTATTACAATGCCAGGCAAATTTGCCCCATTGAGATGGACGTATAAGACTGCAGTATCAATGTAGCAATGCTATTGAGACCCATCCAAGTCTGGCTGTATGCTTTTGATGCATAACAGCAGCAGTAAAAATTGTGTATAATATTTCCCTGCTCAGAACAATTTTCAGAATTAAAAACAAAAAGAATATTATTAGCCCTAAGAAGGGGTTTTGGTATGAGTTACAGGCTGCAGCATAAGGGACTTGCAATTCAACCTATCCTATCGTACACAATCCCTGCAGCACAATCTCTCACTATGTTCTGTTAACAGAAGTATTACTATTGATTATCATTAGCCCTAAGAAGGACCGTTGTAATTCACAGAAATATAAATGTGGTTGAATCCCTGGCTAATATGCAGTTACTATTCTGTCCCTCTCTCATTAGCACCTCTCTCCACGCTGCCTGTGTCTGGGATATAATGTGCCAAGTATGACGTCACTGGTCTTATATAGACCTGATGACGCTATGTGGTCAGCCAATCACAGTAATGCCACAACCAAGATGGCTATGGCATTACAGTGACTGGCAAGCAATCTCCACATGTTCATTGGCTGTCTAAAAAGAGATAAACATGCGGTTCGGGGACTTGAGATCCCGCTCGAACATTCAAAACATACTGACTGAGTAACTAGAATCCAGGGCACACTGATACTCGAGTGAATAACGAGTAGTGACACGCATGCTCGCTCATCACTAATCATAAGATGTCATAACTGCTAGGGCATTATGGTGAAACTCTGATGCTTCAGCAGTGCAAGAAATAGTGCTCTGCAAGTTTTTTTTGACAACTGCAAATTGTATCTAAAAATGTTTGAACTTGCGTGAAACTGCAAATTTCAGGAAATTCAGCTCAAACTCGATCCTCTCATCTCTATTCTGCACATGACTTGTGAAGAAAATGCATCACAGGTCGTTAAGAAGTTAATATTTTATTAGTTTTTAATATATTTCTTATTGGTATAACTATTAAGACCTATCACCAAGTTAAACGTGATCAGTTTTTGATCACTTGAATATTTGATCATTTTTCTTTCGGAAATCCTCCATGGGACTTTTCATTTAGATGTGCCCAGTATGCTAAATTCTATGGTCTTTATCAAGGTGGGGGGGTTGTTGCTCATTGGATTTGACTGGATTAGGTTGTTCTGCATAATTACCACTGGCGCATTGCCCCTTTTGTAAAGAACAAAAATTTAGCACTAAATAAAAAGGCGCATATCTCTGGAACTGTGTAGTGGATTTAAAAAAAGATCAGGAGAGCAAGGGGAATTAATTAAGAGCAAAAACTGGTCACTTTGGACATAGTGAAAGGTCCTCTTTAATTACTATTATTCTGACTCTTTAAAGTCTTTATTTGGATTAAGGCAGGACCAAGGGGATGTGTAAGAAGTGGCTTACCGATCCTTCTGGGACAACTACAGGAGCTCTGCATCTTCTTTGCATATTGTGTTCTTTTTACTCTGGCTTTATTAAAGCCATTTGAGGTCAGAACATTGCTGCTTTGCTTGATATGTGACATAATTAATAAAGAAACTTATTGAGGTATAACTCTGGTTCTTTGGATATTTCTGCCCGGATTTATTTGTAGTCTAGAGGAGAGTCACCCCTAGCTAGCGCAGAGCAGTAGTGGCTGTACATGGGAATGCCCATAATGGCAACAATAGGGTACTGTATAGTGGCATTAGTATTAGGCCATATTTAAAGTTTCTTCATAATTCGGGCTTAGGAAAATTTGCCATTGCTATCATTGTATGCTGCATGCATAACTTTGTTGGCTGGGAAGGGAACCTGTTGGCATGAATTAGAATCCCATCCCTGGATCCACATACCTGTGTCCTTACATGCTAGCATAGTCTATTACAGGTGGTACCCTGTCAGCCATCCAGTTATTAGACGTGTATAGGGGACTACTGTATATTTAGATAGTTATTTTCCTAAATCTAAAAAGAAATTTTCACATTTTATACGTTTTCGATCCTTAATTGTTTAGTAAACACATGTCCGTTCCTTTTATCCTGCCGCTTGTATCACTGACTCGCTACAAGAAGTGGGGTAGTAGCAGGTCATCATTCTGTGGTTTTCATAATGAAGCGTGAGAACAACTGATATTTAGCATGGGAAACACTGTGACACTGCATTCCTCTTAAGGTTACCATGTCTCTGTTCTGTCCAAACAAATGCTATGTCTCAGCTTATTATTACATTGGGTCAACACGGTTATTTTCAGGAGTTGGTCATAGAGGCTTTTATCTCATATGTTTGACTATGGCTAGGGTCACAGGACCGCGTTTTCTCTCATCTGAGAAAATCGGTCCATTTATGCTAATCACACTCTGATCAGAGTAGTAGAAAATGGAAAAAAAAAGTCTCCATCTTCTCCATTCTATCAGTACGTGAAAATTGGACTGCACTCAGATGACATCTGAGTGCGGTCCGATTTATTCCACAGACTCATTGACTTGCATGGCCGAGGGAGATCCAAATTTCGGATGCACATTGTGCATGCTGCTATTCTTGAACAGACTCTGTCCGCGGAATAAAATAGGACATTTGTACGGCCCCATTGAATAACATTGCATTCCGATGTTTTGTTGAATCACACTCTGACCAAAAATACTGTCATCTGTACAAGCCCTATTACTAATAGGTTTATGTTTGAAAAACGGAGAGGCCTCATTAGCACTACTGAGTCCATACAGAGCCTTCTTGGTATGTTTCCAAGGCCTGCACTCACTTTTAGGGCTGGCTCACATGAGCGTATACATCAGATAGCACTTGGACCAATTTTATTCTATGGGGCAGTGCTGATCAGAGTTTTTTCTCATGCTGATTTGGAAATTGGATCTCACTCATTCATTCAAGTCTATAGGTGCGTGGAAATCATCGCACTGCACTTGGATGACAACTAAATGCAAGTTCAAAGAAGAGCGACCAGAATGGTGACCGGTCTGCAAACCATGTCCTATGAGGAACGGTTACAGGATTTGGGAATATTTAGCTTGCAAAAAAGAAGACTGAGAGGAGACTTAATAGCTGTCTACAAATATCTCAAGGGCTGTCACACTGTAGAAGGATCATCTTTATTCTCATTTGCACAAGGAAAGACTAGAAGCAATGGGATGAAACTGAATGGGAGGAGACACAGATTAGATATTAGAAAAAACTTTTTGACAGTTAGGGTGATCAATGAGTGGAACAGGCTGCCACAAGAGGTGGTGAGTTCTCCTTCAATGGAAGTCTTCAAACAGAGGCTGGATAGACATCTGTCTGGGATGATTTAGTGAATCCTGCTTTGAGCAGGGGGTTGGACCAGATGGCCCAGGAGGTCCCTTCCAACTCTACTATTCTATGATTCTAAATGCAGTTCGATTTCTACAGACTTACACAATGGAAAAGATGGCAAAATCTTGATATCCATCTTCTCCTCAGCACTAATCTGACACTTGGCTCACATCCATCTTCTCCTCACCTATGCTACTATTCTCTCATCTGATAGAATCGGATCACACTAATCTGACACTCGGCTCACACTCTGACAGAGTTTGATCCAATTTCCATTAACATAATTTTAAGGAGGGTCAGGGCCTAGCCTTTTAAATGTTTATGCTGCTATGTATATGTATATAATTGTTATGTATCTTACTGTGACGTATTTTAGTGTCTTTTGTATTATATCCCACATAGATTTAGGTAAGGTAGTGCATCCTTTGGGAACATTAGAGGAGGGCACGTATAGTATAGTAATCATAGCCGGGGTAAGTCTAGTTTTGCAAAGAGCCACTAGATGTGGGTATATTAGGGGTCCAGTTAGGAAGTTACAAGATGGTTTTGAGTCGCCCGCCAGGGCCGTGGGGTACTCGGACCCGAGCCCGTAGATTTCTATGGGGGATGTCACGGTAGCCACGACTCGGTCCGTGGCCCTGGGCACTCACCCAAAAAGAGGATTTATTTACAGGAGAAAATGTTAGCGATTCGTTACGCCACCTGTGGTGTCTGGTGAGGATCACCAGCGCTGCAGCAGTCCACTGAGGCCAGTGTTGTGGCAGCTTAGATGGTATCGCTCCCCACAGGTGGAGCAGGCTCTCAGGGCAGCGTAAATGTAGGGATGCAGGATGGAGGGAACCCAGCCGGCTAAGGACAAGAATGGGAGCACACACAAGTCACTTCTGTACCTTTACTGGAATTAGTGCAGGAACATCCCGGAGCACTGTAGGGTGAAGGGTGCACGTCCAGATTTTCCCCAGTGAGCAGGTGTAGGGCCTCCTGTTGCTTGCCTTATCTGTAGTAAGTTTCTGACCTGCCTGTAGCTAGGCCTAACTTTGTCTCTGTCCTGCACCGGCTGACTTTGTGGTAGGGCCTTCTCCTGGAGTACACACTCCCTGCTTGTAGGGCCTCCGTGTCTCCTGGCTCTGTTACGTATCAGCTCTTGGGTGATCCTGGGACTTGTAGTTCTCCAGGAATTCCGGTTATGTCCTACTGGGTCGTAGAGATCCCTGTAAGCTCAGACTCGGTGTCCGGTATATGCTTTCTGGGGTGAGCTGGTAAAGCTCCTCTGGCCCCAATGCTATTCTCTCTTCTAGCCCTCGGCCTACTCGGGCCCTCACTAGGCTATACACGCTGGCAGTTAGGTGGCTGCCTCTTCTGCCGCTCTCTAGAGCGTCAGCACGCTCCTAGCTCGCTGACTTGAGCTAATTCAGTCTAACTTGCAGGAGACTAGTCTTCCCCTGCTGAGCTATTAGCTGTCCTCTGCAGACCGACTTGTTTCTGTGTCTCACCCTGCAGGAACTCTCTAGCTAGACAGCCCTTCTCTGCTACACTCCTCTTCTGCTAGACTGCTCACTTCCTGCCTCCACCCTCCTTTATATATCCCTGGGCTCCCTCTGGTGGTCTGAGGTAGGGTGGAGGTGTGTGTATTCTCTGAGGGCCTCTTGTGGAGAAATCCTTTAATGCACCCCTCTGGGATCTGTGGCACTAAGCGCAGCTGGGCGCCACAGTTTAGTATGGGCACATTTGTAGGACACCAAGGGGTTAAGTAGAAGTGTCGGGCGGGAACTAGGTGGGAATTTCCTGGAGCTAGTCAGTCGGGGTGGACCCTGTTGCTGCTCGAATGTCCCTGGTCCTGAGCGGTGTAGCTGACACAAAGAGAGAAGTGTGAATGGTACCAGCAGTAGTGAAGCCGGTGAAGGAATCACCGTGGGAACGTCAGCCAGAGTCTGAGGCTGATGAGTGAAACCAGTGGACGAGCAACTGTGGGAACGTTCAGCAAAAGCGTGAGTGCTGAAGAAGTATTTGAGTGGACCACCAGTGAGTACATGGGCAGGATAATCAGAAGGGGGTGGACGACCTAGTAGATGTGTATTTCCGTGACTGGATTGAAGTCGGTTCCAGGGAAAGAGATGGAAGTGCCGTTTTCATTGGGCACCTCGTCCCGCAGTTACTTTGTGGTCCATTCTGGTGTAATTGAAGAAGTGAAGCGGAGTTGTGGAAGATGTATTGCTGGTACCATGTCAAACATGCTAATGGTGTCTTGGATGTGCTGTGCCCGGAGGAAAATAAAGCTGAGTGGTTTGAAGTTATTCTTGGCTCTGACTCCAATCTTTCGAACCCCGGGACAGATGAAGCAGTTGCCAGCGCAGAAAGTGCTGACAAGTCCACCCCCCGGCTACGGTATTACATACGGTAATCATTCTATCCGATGAGAGAATCTAAGCTCTTATGACCCCAGTTTTAGGGTAAGTTCACATCATTGTTTTTTCGGTTTGAGTGCTGCTCATGGAAAAAACAGACTGCACTCGGACCATTGTTATTCAGCGATGCAGTTCAGATGACTTTTTTTATATGGTCAGAATAACCGCTTGACAAATATTCAGCATGCACTATGTACGTTTCTCGTTTATGTTTTGGATGAGACTCACCAATTTAAATCTATGGGTCCGTAAAAGAAATCTGATCCCAAATGGATCATCCATTTTGCATCTGATTTTTTTTTTCAGATATGTTGTAATTCTTTAACATGGGTAGCTATACTTCATCTAGTAAATTTTATTAACTGTTGATGTATAAAAGCAGATGCCATACGGATGCCATACACATGACCCTATACATGAAAAATCGTCCCTTTTTCCTAGATTAAAATTGGGTGATTTTTTAAAACACTCGTGTGAACTTAGCCTTTAGGGTAGGTTGACAAGAGCGTATAAAAAATAATTCAGAGTTTTATCCAGAAAAGTGGGATGATTTTTTTTCTCACTTGTCATCTGTATACAATTCATTTTTAATAATAATAATTTACAAGACCATTTACAGTTTTCTATGTTACAGAATTGCAATATATCCGTAAAAATCGGATGCTATTTTGTGTCTCCGTACGGCGTCTGATTTCTTTCTCACCCGTATAGACATGAATGGGTGCGTCTCATCCAATTTCTGAAGGAAAATTGTGCATGCTGCGATTTTTCTCAAAACCACAGGTTCGGTCACTAAAAAAAATCATTAAACTGCTCTGCCCCATTGAATACTATTGGCCCAAGTGCAGTATGTTTTTTTTTAACAGATAGCACTCGAACCGAAAATACGGTCGTGTGCACAAGCTCTTAGGGCCGTAAATGCAATCATAGCAGCGCTCAGCAAAAATTAGAGCTCATCAATCCATAACATGAAGAATAAATGTGTGGCACTTTTTCCTTTTTGATTGCGTTTATTCCAAGTTATAGGCAGATAATACCTGAAAGACGGCTCCCCGAAGGCTAATGCCATTTCTCACAGCCCCTTATGTATTAATATTAAATCATTTGTGTTGAGAAGGACTATACTGTTAACAAAGGCAATATTCATCATCACTCCATTGTAGCTAAAGCTTTGTATTCGGAATATATAGATAAGGATATGGTGTATGGATAGGGTACACAGATGTATGCTTCCAGTGCCGATTACTGTCATACTGGCCAGAATTTCTTTAATTTGTTTCACACTCTGTCATTTATTTTTTCGTATGTAAGCTGCAGCCACCACCATCAGGGGCTTATGTATAGCATTCTGTTATGCTGTAGATAAGCCCCCGATGTAACCTGAAAGAGAAGAAAAACGAGTTATATTATACTCACCCGGGGGGCGGTCCGGTCCGATGGGTGTCACAGGTCCGTGTCCGGCGCCTCCCATCTTCTAGCGATGACGTCCTCCTCCTTGCTTCTGTTGCGCTCCTGCGCGGGCGTACTTTATCTGCCCTGTTGAGGGCAGAGCAGAGTACTGCAGTGCGCAGGCGCTGAGCCTCTCCGACCTTTCCTGGCGCCTGCGCACTGCAGTAGTCTGCTCTGCCCTCAACAGGGCAGATAAAGTACGCCCGCGCAGGAGCGCGACAGAAGCAAGGAAGAGGACGTCATCACAAGAAGATGGGAGGCATCGGACCAGGACTGCACCCCGGGTGAGTAATATAACTCGTTTTTCTTCTCTTTCAGGTTACATCGGGGGCTTATCTACAGCATTACAGAATGCTGTAGATAAGCCCCTGATGGCGGTGGCCACAGCTTATAGGGGAAAAAATAGGTGACAGATTCCCTTTAACATATTTTTCTGTACCTTCATGTTGTGACTTTTTATTTTATAACACAATGATGTCATGACTTAAAAATAAAATACATTTTGTGTTCTATAAGTCTTCGGTGCTGATGACATGATGGTGTTGTTTTGTGGACAGTGTTTTGAGGAGATATGTTCGTTTTTGGTCTGAGACAAAAATCAAAGTCTAAGGGCCCGTTGCATTAAAGCTTTCTCTCCAGAATTCTGGTGTAACAGCTTTGAAAAGTTGCAGTCTATGGTAACTATTGATATGCCGATGCAGCCTTGCGCTCTGGAGTCTAAGTCCAGAGATCACCTTACTGATGTCCGTGATGTGGCGTCTTCTCATTGGTGGTCGGACGTTAGCTACTCTGGTGAGGTGGCAGTTGCGGATTGTCCCGCGGGCGATGTCTCGGCCGACTGGACATGAGTGTTTTTGGTGGAGCCTAGGGTATAAAGGCTCTCAGCGGCGCACGCAGGTGCGCTAGTGTCATTTATGTTTGTTGTGTGTGGGTGGATACTCTACCACTCTGTCTGCTCGTTTGTGTGTGTCGGTCTATGCTCTAAGACTGTACACGTGGGCAGGTAACACACTTATGCGGTTCCATACCTACAGCTCAATGCCTGAGTCTCTAGTCTGCTACATGCTTAGGGTGCCGGTCAGGCACAGGTTCGGTAGCTTCAGGACTGGGGTAACTAGCTGCTTGGCTTTGCATCTGTTTCGATCATGTGTGCGGTTCAGCCACAGAGCAAGCTAAACCCTTATGCTATATTTCTCTATGTGGGCAACAGGGTAATGTACCTAGCGCACAATTACTCAAAAGACAAAAAACACATGTGTAACACAAAAATCCAAAATGCTAATATATAAAGTATAATAGATTTTACTGGCTTAACATGTGTAACCTGGGTATGATAAAGGGCATATCGGAAAAAATATATGATCAACAAAGAAGGAAACCAACTTTAAGAACCCAAGTAGTATATCAAAATATTTTATTATTCAAAAAAGTTTTAAAAAAACAAAACAATGGCAGGGATATTTACAAATACTCAAAGGGCATAATACAGGACGCAAAGCCCAAGGGACTATGATAGTAGCAGCAGCATAAATGTGATAATTTAAAGTACATATGATAATTTAGAAAAAAGTGCAATGTGCAGTTGGTACAACAAGTGCTGCAATTATACTGAGGCAAATGAACAATATAAACAATAAGGGCCTCAACAAGGATAATTGTACTGTAAATGAATGACCAGTGGCTAATACCGATTATAATGACGCCACAAAACAATGAATATATCATTTTTACCTATGTGGAGAGGTAAGATGGAGTAATAAAGGTCAGGGGGGTCCAATGTAGTCCCAGGGATGCGTCCACCCCGACGCACGTTTCGGCTATTGCCTTCGTCAGGGGGTCAATTTGTTCATTTGCCTCAGTAAACTTTCAGCACTTGTTGTACCAACTGCACATTGACCTTTTTTTTCTAAAAAATCATATTTACTTTAAATTATCACATTTATGCTGCTGCTACTATCATAGACCCTTTGGGCTTTGCGTCCTCTGTTATGCCCTTTGAGTACTTGTAACTATCCCTGCCATTGTTTTGTTTTTTAAAAAATTTTTTGAATAATAAAATATTTTGATATATTACTTGGGTTGTTAAATTTGGTTTCTTTCTTTGTTGATAATGTACCTAGCGTCATAAGAGTTCTTTGTATCGGCTCAGTATCTGCTTAATTCGGTGTGCGGCTAGTACAGTTTAGTGGCAGAACTAGCTCAATTCATGTGATAACTTCCCTGTGACATTAACAGGGTATAGTGCTCAGTACCCTTAGGCTATGTGCACACGTTATACTCCAAAAAAAAAGGAAATGAGGTTTTTCAATATAAAAAAATTAATTTTTATTGAACAATCATTAAAATAAGTTTAAAATATTCATACATATACAAAAAGTGGGGAACATATGCAACAAAGATATGAATGAAACCTAATAGGGGTATTTATGCAGATGGTTATATGAGGGATTCTTTATCAATAATATCAGGAGAAAAAGGCTGTCTAAGTGTACTATATATATACGTGTATACCTACTATATGGTGCAGCAAAAAATTCTCCTCTTTAAATGATACCTCATTAACCACAGATGTACGTCCAGCTCATATATATATGTAACCAAATGGTTTGTAAACTATGCAAGCTAGAAAAGTGCTTAATGCATTATATATAGTAAAAATAGTGCCTATATCGAACATTCGTCCCCTTAGGGGTGCCGCAGCCTATTTGGAGGTATGGGAGCTTTTTGCCAGCCATGAAATTGCTTTTCTTTTGCGAGCAGTATCTAGTATCTGCCATATTAATCCACATTTGTGAATGGGACGAATGTTCGATATAGGCACTATTTTTGCTATATATAATGCATTAAGCACTTTTCTAGCTTGCATAGTTTACAAACCATTTGGTTACATATATATATATGAGCTGGACGTACATCTGTGGTTAATGAGGTATCATTTAAAGAGGAGAATTTTTTGCTGCACCATATAGTAGGTATACACGTATATATATAGTACACTTAGAGAGCCTTTTTCTCCTGATATTATTGATAAAGAATCCCTCATATAACCATCTGCATAAATACCCCTATTAGGTTTCATTCATATCTTTGTTGCATATGTTCCCCACTTTTTGTATATGTATGAATATTTTAAACTTATTTTAATGATTGTTCAATAAAAATTTATTTTTTATATTGAAAAACCTCATTTCCTTTTTTTTGGAGTATATCTATGGAGGTATAATTTTGTAGGCTTATATATATGAGTATATGTGCACACGTTGCGGAATTGCCATGGAAATTTCAGCGGCAATTCCGCACCTCCCTGCCGCGGGAAATCCACATATTATAGGTATGCGTATTCCCGCTAGAAACTAGCGTTTTGCAAGCGTAATTAGCTTGCAGAATGCTAGCATTTTACAAGCGATCTGACAGGTTGGTCACACGAGTTAAACAAGTGTTTGACTCGTGTGACCAACTTTTTACTATTGATGCCGCCTATGTCGCATCAATAGTAAAAAGATCTAATGTAAAAATAATAAAAAAAATAATAAATAATGATATTCTCACCTTCCGGCGGCCCCCGCAGCTTTCCCGCCTCTCAGCGATGCTCCCGGCCAATCCCGTTCCCAGGAGTCCTTTGCGACAATCACCCCGATGACGTAGCATCTCGCGAGACCGCTACGTCATCTGGGTGATCTCGCAAAGGACTCCTGGGACCGGGAGCGTCGCTGAGAGGCGGGAAAGCTGCGGGGGCCGCCGGAAGGTGAGAATATCATTATTTTTTATTTTAATTATTGTTTTTACATGGATATGGTACCCAGGGCTTGGAGGAGAGTCTCCTCTCCTCCAGACCCTGGGTACCATCCGCACATGAACCGCTTACTTTCCGCATGGTGGGCACAGCCACATGTGGAAAGTAATTGGTTCAATGCATTCCTATGGCGGCGGAATCGCCGCGGTTCCGCAAAGAAGAATGAGCATGCTGCGGATTCTCCCGCGATGCGATTCCGCCGCGGAAAAACCCGCAGCATGTGCACAGCATTGCGGAATCTCATAGGCCTTAATGAGTTGTATTGTGTAAGCGGTTTTGCCGCCAAAACCGCTAAGAATCCGCAACGTGTGCACATAGCCTTAGAGCGCACCCCTCTGTGAAGTAACAGAGCTCAGTACTCTGCGTTCCATTCACACTGTGTGGCGTTAACACAGTGTGCTTTAGGTACGCTCGCTGTTTCGTTCCGTCATTATTTCACACTAGCAGCAGGTTACATCTTTGCACTGTGGACCCCGGGTTGCGATTGCACTTTATTATCATATTTTATTTAGTGCAATCCGCCAACCCTAACACCCGCTCATCTAACCGGGGTATACAATAGCGTATACTTGACAATAGTCGATGGATAGCTACTTAGACAAAATGGAGTCGTCTAGTGGTCGGCACTTTGGAATGATTTTTCTGGGTAAGAGAACAGTTTTTAGATACAAAAATGACATTTACAAATTGTCTATTTAGCATTTTATCAAGTTTATTGAAAGTACAGTGACCATTGAATTTAAGGGGTATATTTACTTTAAATTCAGGACAATGACTTAGAAAATGTATTAACAAACTTTATGTAATCACATGCTTAGCTTGCCAGTTCATTAAAAGTCATGATAAATACATTCCTGGCTTCAGATAGAGCCAGATATTTTAAACAATTGTGTCTTTTAAAGTTAATCCAAATTAAAAGAACATTGCCCTCAGCAAATAATAACTAAAATAGTTAGTAGGGTAAAATAAGAACTGACATGTAGCATGAACTCAACATTCATATTTAAAGAGGGTTCTCCCTGTGCCTGAGAACAGTAACAACACGGTACTCTAAGGGTATGTGCGCACGTTGCAGATTAGCCTGCGGAATTTTCTACACAGAATTTGCACATCTTGGCAGAAAACGCAGATACGTTTTTATCGTTTTTGATGCGGTTTTTCATGCATTTTTATCATGCGGCTTTGTATGCGTTTTTGTAAGCTAAAGATCTATTATTAACAAAAAAAAGGATTGTGATGTCATTCCTTGTCCAGCCTCTTGCATACTCCATTGAAGAATAATTACACACAGATCGATAGATAGATATGGGGTAGATACTGTAGATCAGAGGTCTCAAACTGCATGCCTTGAGGGCTGCAAACAGGTCATGTTTTCAGGATTTCCTTGTATTGCACAGGTGATAATTTAATCACCTGCACAGATAATGATTCCAGCACCTAGTGCAATGCTAAGGAAATCTTGAAAACACGCACGGTTTGCGGCCCTTGAGGAATGCAGTTTGAGACCCCTGCTGTAGATAGATAGATAGATCTATTGATAGATAGATAGATAGATAGATAGATAGATAGATAGATAGATAGATAGATAGACAGACTCCACAGCCCTGGTATGTGGGAGTCGGAGTCAGAGTTGGAGTCATGGAAATTGAGGAGTTGGAGTCGGATGTTTGCTTACCGACTCCACAGCCCTGTTATCTATAGATAGATATATCTATAGATGGATAGATATGGGATAGATAGATCTATAGATAGATAGAAAGATCTATAGATATATGGATAAATATATCCATCTATCTATAGATCTATCCATCTATCTATCTTTAGATAGATAGATCTATAGATAGATGGATAGATAGATCTATAGATAGATGGATAGATAGATCTATAGATAGATATATAGATCTATAGATAGATAGATGGATGTATCTATCCATCTATGTATAGATCTATCTATCCATTTATCTATCTATGGATATATCTATCCATCTATCTATAGATCTATCTATCCCATATCTATCCATCTATAGATATATCTATCTATAGGTAACAGTGCTGTGGAGTCGGTAAGCAAACCTCCGACTCCAACTCCGACTCCTCAATTTCCATGACTCCAACTCCGACTCCATGACTCCGACTACTTCATACCAGGGCTGTGGAGTCGGTAAGCCAACCTCTGACTCCCACTCTGACTCCTAAATTGCCATGACTCCGACTCCACGACTCCGACTCCTTTATACCAGGGCTGCGGAGTCGGTAAGCAAACCTCTGACTCCCACTCTGACTCCTCAATTGCCATGACTCCGACTCCACGACTCCGACTCCTTTATACCAGGGCTGCGGAGTCGGTAAGCAAACCTCCGACTCAAACTCCGACTCCTCAATTTCCATGACTCCAACTCCGATTTCGACTCCTCGACCCCCTCATACCAGGGCTGTGGAGTTGGTAAGGAAACCTCAGACTCCAACTCTGACTCCTCAATTTCCATGACACCAACTCCAACTCCGACTCTGACTCCACAGCCCTGATAGATTAATCTATCATATCTATCTATCTATCTATCTATCTATCTATCTATCTATCTATCTATCTATCTACAGTATCTATCTATCGATATACAGTGCCTTGCGAAAGTATTCGGCCCCCTGGAACTTTTCAACCTTTTCCCACATATCATGCTTCCAGGGGTGAACCTAGCCTCTGTGCTGCCTGAGGCGAAGTGCAAATTTTAGGCCACGCCCCGACCACACCCATTTCACAACTAGTCACACCCATGTCTACGCCCCGACCACACCCATTTAGCACTGGTGATCACACTGACTGGTACTGAGGGCACAGTGACTGGTACTATGGGCACACTGGTACTGAGTAAAAGAAAACAGAGAGAGAAAAAAGAAAACAGAGAAAGGAGAGAGAGAAAGAGGGGAAAGCAAGAAAGAACAGAGAGAAAGTAGAGAGAGAAATAAATAAACAAAGAAAGGGAAAAGAAAGAACAGAGAGAGAAAAGAACAGAGAGAGAAAGAAAAAAAAGACGGGAAAGAAAGAACAGAGAGAAAGAAAGAATGAACAGAAAAAGAAAGAGGGGACAGAAAAAAAGAACAAAGAGAAAAAAAGAAATAGGGGAAAGAAAGAACAAAGAGAGAAAGAAAGCTGGAAAACAAAGAACAGAGAGAGAGAAAGAGAAATAAAGAAAACAGATAGAAAGAACAGAGAGAGAGAGAAAGAACAGAAAGATAGAGTGGAAAGAAAGAGAAAGAAAGAAAGAACAGTGAGAAAGAAAGAACAGAGAGAGAAAGAAAGAGAAAGAAAGAACAGAGATAGAAAGAAAGAGGGGAAAGAAAGAACAGAGAGAAAGAAAAAGAACAGAGAGAGAAAGAAAGATGGGAAAGAAAAAAACTACTGAATAATGGCCCCATATACTGTTGCATACAGTAAAATGGCCCCACATGATGCTCCATTCTGAATAATGGCCCCATATACTGCTGCATATAGTATAATGGCCCCACATGATGCTCCATACTGAATAATGGCCCCACATAATGATGCATACAGTATAATGGCCCCATATGATGCTCCATACTGAATAATGGCCCCATATACTGCTGCATACAGTATAATGGCCCCACATGATGCTCCATACTGAATAATGGCCCCGTATACTGCTGCATACTGTATAATGGCCCCATATACTGCTGCATACTGCATAATGGCCCCATATACTGCTGCATACAGTATAATAGCCCCACATGATGCTCCATACTGAATAATGGCCCCATATACTGCTGCATACTGAATAATGGCCCCATATACAGCTGCATACTGTATAATGGCCTCATATACTGCTGCATACTGTATAATAGCCCCATATACTGCTGCATACAGTATAATAGCCCCACATGATGCTCCATACTGAATAATGGCCCCATATACAGCTGCATACTGTATAATGGCCCCATATACTGCTGCATACTGTATAATGGCCCCATATACTGCTGCATACCGTATAATAGCCCCACATGATGCTCCATACTGAATAATGGCCCCATATACTGCTGCATACTGTATAATGGCCCCATATACTGCTGCATACTGTATAATGGCCCCATATACTGCTGCGTACAGTATAATAGCCCCACAAGATGCTCCATACTGAATAATGGCCCCATATACTGCTGCATACTGAATAATGGCCCCATATACTGCTGCATACTGTATAATGGCCCCATATACTGCTGCATACAGTATAATGGCCCCACATGAAGCTCCATACTGAATAATGGCCCCATATACTGCTGCATACTGAATAATGGCCCCATATACTGCTGCATACTGAATAATGGCCCCATATACTGCTGCATACAGTATAATGGCCCCACATGAAGCTCCATACTGAATAATGGCCCCATATACTGCTGCATACTGAATAATGGCCCCATATACTGCTGCATACTGTATAATGGCCCCATATACTACTGCATACAGTATAATAGCTCCACATGATGCTCCATACTGAATAATGGCCTTGCATAAAAAAAAACTACTCACCTCTGCCCGTTCCAACGCTGATATCGCTTCCTCATCTATCACACACACACACACACACACATACATACACACACACACACAGCAGCTTCACAGGCACAGCGGCCAGACTCACCTCTCCACGATCTGGCAGCTTCCTGCTCACTTCCTCTCACACATTGAGCGGCGCTGATGTTATGAATTCTGCTCTGCCGCCCCCTGGCTGCCGCCGCCTGAGACAACAGCTCAACTCGCCTCATTACAGCGGCGCCCCTGCATGCTTCAAACATAAAGATACCAAATGTTAATTTTTGGTGAAGAATCAACAACAAGTGGGACACAATTGTGAAGTTGAACGAAATTTATTGTTTTTTTTAAATTTTTGTGGAAATACAAAAACTGAAAAGTGGGGCGTGCAATATTATTCGGCCCCTTTAACTTAATACTTTGTTGCGCCACCTTTTGCTGTGATTACAGCTGCAAGTCGCTTGGGGTATGTCTCTATCAGTTTTGTACATCGAGAGACTGAAATTCTTGCCCTTTCTTCTTGGCAAACAGCTCGAGCTCAGTGAGGTTGGATGGAGATCGTTTGTGAACAGCAGTTTTCAGCTCTTTCCACAGATTCTCGATTGGATTCAGGTCTTTCACAAAGCACTGTATCTATCTATCTAATGATAGATAAATAGATAGATAGATAGATAGATAGATAGATAGATAGATAGATAGTTAGAAAAAATCTGTGTTATGCCGGGGTGACACTTGCAAGAAACTCACATGAGTCTCGCATCTCAATACCCGGCACTGCCGCCGGCACTCGGACCGGAGCGTTCATCTGCATATTCAGTAAAAGAGCTCTTGTATATACCCCTTATGTTAAAGTTGATAAAAAAAAAAAAACATTTTCAAAGATAACTTTATTTTAAAACCAATAAAAACATTATGACAAACATTGTCATTTTTTTTCAATATGAAAACATTTTTTTAACTTTTGGCCAAATAATTAAATTCTTTGACCACAGAACAAGAATGTTGCCTTGCTTCCAAGAAGGTGATTGGTCTCTTGG
The DNA here is from genome assembly GCA_033576555.1 of Oophaga sylvatica. Classification (NCBI taxonomy): domain Eukaryota; kingdom Metazoa; phylum Chordata; class Amphibia; order Anura; family Dendrobatidae; genus Oophaga; species Oophaga sylvatica. Next base: position 125,862,040 of record JARQOD010000002.1, on the reverse strand, counting down.
TGGTGAAGCGGGTCTTGTGGTGGCAAAGTAAGGGCCCTGTCTCACATAGCGACGCACCAGCGACCCCGACAACGATATGAACTTGTCAGGATCGCTGGTGTATTGCTACATGATCGCTGCTGAGCTGCCAAACAGGCAGCGATCAGGAAAGAGACACTGCCGGTAACGTCGCTTAGTAACCCGCAGTGTACGTTGGATACCTGCCCGCTGATGCAGGGAGCTGGTAACCAAGGTACACATCGGGTTTCCAGGCGTTGCGCGGTGCCTGGAAACCCGATGTGTACCTTGGTTACCAGCTCCCCTGCAGCAGCGCGCTGGTATCCAACGTACACATCGGGTTTCCAGGCACAGCCCTGCGCCTGGAAACCCGATGTGTACCTTGGTTACCAGCTGATCGCTGGTCTCCTGCCTGCCACACGCAGCGATGCATGCTGGTCAGCGGGAGACCAGCGATCAAAAAAAGTCCAGGCATTTCTGACACGACCAGCGATTCACAGCAGGGGCCTGATTGCTGGTACGTGTCAGACATAGCGAGATCGCTGCTGAGATCGCTGTTGCGTCACAAAACTTGTGACTCAGCAGCGATCTTGCTAGCGATCTCGCTATGTGAGACGGGGCCCTTAAATTCGGTATGGCAGACTTAAACATCTTGGAACTGCTTGATGGTCTGCGACACTTGGCAGGATTAAACTCAACTTTCAATATGAGAACGATGGTGTGCACCCATTGTTAACATATAAAAATTGGTATTCGGGGCAATACCCATATGTATTAGCTGTATCTGAACTGAAACTTGCGGTTGGTGAGGGGCCCGGCCTTTGTGCACTGCTTGACTCCGAATATTGTGAATACGTGCTGGCTTGTCTTTTGTATCGGTAGTCGGGTTCTTATGCAGGTGGTTGTGTTTCGGATGTACACTGCTAATGACCCCCACTAAAATGTCATCCATAGGGGCAATCGGAGCAGGGTCCTCAAAAGATGCAAGTGTTGTAAGGACAGTGCTCATAAAGATTGACGCGCCACGTTTCCGGTTTCGTGGGTGTGTCACCCACGGCCCTGCACGCATAGTGGAGATGGGATTTCATAAAATCCCCTCCACTATGCTGTAACATCTGGACGCTGCGGATTGAACGCTGCAACAGAAATTGCATTTCTTCAAAGGGAAATGTTTCCTCTGCGGCGAAGAGCCACTCTTGCTGCAACTGGCGATGAATTTGTGGAACCTGTCCCTGACCGACCGCCACCTCAGTTTAATATCTCTTGCTAAAAAAAAACAAAAAACAACCCACTATTATCAATCTCAGTCCATTTTAAAAAAAATATAATAGTAATTGTTAAATAACAGTTATAATTACTAATTTGCAACTGCTTGGAATTTGGGCACACATCCCATTTGGGATATAGTTCCCGGAAAATTTTAGTCCAACAAATGTCACGGAAATATTTGTCCTTATAGAACTCTGACGCTGGGTCCCAGATAGCTGGCATATCTCTTACCTACAATGTATACAGTAATGTCATTAGATAAGATATTCAAGACACAAATAATATAAAAAAGGAAAAAAATATATATATCTATCTATACCCTAATTCCAATCCTAACCCTAATCCTAGGCCTAACCAGAATCCTACCCAAACACACACCTAACTCCCTAACCCCAACTATAGCCCCAACCCTAACCCTAACTTTAGACACAACCCTAAACCCAGCCCTAGCCCTAACCCTAATGTGAAAATGGAAATAAATAAAAAACATTTTTTATTATTTTGCCATAACTAAGGGAATGATAAAAAGGAGAGGTTTGATTTACTATTTTTTAGCGGGTTTTTATAGCGCTTTTTTGGTTGTTCACAAAAGGGGTTAAAAAAATTGCATGGGGTCCTGCGCAATTTTATGCGCCAGAGAGGGAAAGCCGGCAACTGGGAGCAGATGTTTATAGCCTAGGAAAGGGGTTAATACCTATGGATCTTCCCAGGCTATGAATATCAGCCCGCAGCTGTCTGCATAGCCTTTACTGGCTATTAAAATAGGGGGACCCCAAAAATAAAATTATGTGGGGTCCCCCTATAATTAATAGCCAAAAAGGCTAGGCAGACAGCTACGGGCTAATATTCATAGCCTAGGAAGGGGCCATGGATCTTGCCCCCCCAGCTACAAACACAAGCCCGCAACCGCCCCAGAAAAATCGCATCTGTAAAGATGCGCCAATTCTGGCACTTAGCCTCTCTCAATAAGGGGTTAATGTCATATTGGTATTGTAAGGTGACATTAAGTAGGGTTAATAATGGAGAGGCATCAATTATCCATTATTAATCCAATAGCATTGAAGAAATACACAAAGCAAAAGGGAAGATCAGCTCACCACTGTGGAGATTCCTCACGCCCAGCTAACGCCCAGCACGGTTCCAATAGGAGCAAAAATGACGAACTGCAGTAGGAAGGATCCAGCAGAATAAAAGGCAGCTAAAATTAAATTTTTATTCCAGTAAAAAATAAAAATATAACATGGCACAAGAAGTCGGGCGTGAAGCACATATGATAGATCAACGCGTTTCGATAAGATCTTGACAAAGACTCTTCTACTCGCTGGATCCTTACTTCTGCAATAATATTGAAGGGTTAAAAAAAACACACAGACATTAATAAAAAAGTATTTTAATGAAATAATTACACACAGTTTTTGACCATCTTTATTTCACGTCCAATCCAAGCGAAGCCATCGTTCTCACGCAGTTCTACTGCCGTAAGTGACAGCACAGAGCTGCAAAACTCCGGAGAACTCAGCGATACACTGACAGGACCATAGTTCCTGATAGTGTATCGCCGGCGGACTTGCGAGATCGGCGTGGGACACTCGTTTTATTGGATTACGGCGGACCAGGGAGTATATTGTTGTTTTATTTTTTTGGATTTTTTTACAGGGGAATGAGGGCTTCGGGGAATTAGGTGTGGTGTATGGTGAGTATGTACTCTATGTTGAATGTTGTATGTACTGTCTGTAATGTATGTTATATGTACTGTATGTGTATTGTATGTTCTGTATGTCATTATGTGTTTTGTGTTTAACTAACAATTGTACTCAGTCGCCGGACAATAGGACTACTCTACCATCATAATAGCCAGATGGGAGCAGTAGTCCCATCCGACAACTGAGTACAATCCCTGTCGCACTATCGTCGCATGTGGACAGACAGACGTACACAGACAGACACACACATACCAGATCAACCAAACGCCCGACATCAATCCCCATGCGACGATAGGTCTCCATTTCAGCTTGTTCCAAGATGGTGACTCCTTCTCTTCCTGCACACACACACTTCACCCACACATCACATCACTTCCCTCGGCAGCGTTTTTGACACCCTAATATGCAGCAAAACCGCAGATCATTTTTGCATCTGCGGTTTTGCTGCGGATTTGCCAGTCCCAATGGAAGTCAATGGGTGCAGAAACGCTGCAGATCCGCACAAAGAATTGACATGCTGCAGAAAATAAAACGCTGAGAATCCGCACGTTTTTTTCTGCAGTATGCGCACAGCACATTTTTTTCTCTATAGATTAACATTGTTTTGATACACACTTGCGGATTTATTGCGGATCCACAGCGGAAAATCCGCTGCGGATCCACAATAAATCCGCAAAGTGTGCACGCAGCCTAAGGTTATGTGCACACGTTGCGGATTTACCTGTGGAATTTTCTACGCAGATTCTACCTCTTTTGGCAGAAAACGCGGGTAAAAATCAGCGCGTTTTTGATGCAGATTTGATGCGGATTTTCATGCGGTTTTTTATGCGGATTTGTATGCGTTTTTGCAAGCTAAATAAAAATATGTTATTTAACGAAAAAAAAAAAGAATTGTGATGTAATTTCTTTGTCCAACCTCTTATTTTACATACTCCATTGAATACCATATCATCACATACCATGTTCACATATAATGTACACAAAACAAATATAAGTGAATATCTATAGAATAGATAGATCTATCGATAGACAGATTGTTATATCTATAGATAGATCCAACTATAGATAGATAGATCTATAGAGAGATCTATCTATATCTATCTATATATAGAAAGGCTATGTCACCAGTGGCGGGCACACCGCACACGGACCTCTTCAGCCCCTGGTAGACACATATTAATGTGATGTAATTGTTACTTTTGACTTTTGTGTATCTCCTTCATCTAATATTATTGCACTGAGATGAAGAATGTGCTGTATTTCCTATAATGGATAGTATTCTGGGTTAATATCGCCCTGTATATATGGCACATGAGCTGCAAAACAACTTTTAGTTCTGACATGGGCTGTGCATGGTCTGATGTGCCCCTAATATGAAATTTGTCTATTTGTTCTTACATGTACATCCATGAATATCATTGCCTGTCTGTAATTAATAAAGCAATTTTATACATTCTACTTGTGAGACCTTTGGTTGTCTTTTTGGTTCTTCCCCTTCCCGTTTCTATAAATACATTTGACAACAGTCACATTTAAGTCCACCATATGTGTTTTGGGGGTACATGCTCATGATTTCTTCCCACTATTGGGTATATTTTTAGTGTATATATAATTATACAAATTAAACCCCTCATAAAACATCTATGTTCGCAACCCAGGGCCGCCATCAGGGCATGACAGCACTGACTGGTGAATGGGGCCCGATCAGCAGAGGGGGCCCGCATCGGGCCCCGTCTCTTCTGCTGATCGGGCCCCAGCGACAGGCGAAGTAACTGAACCTGCGTGACGTCCGAGACACAGGTTCAGTTACTCTATTGAGTTGCAGGCCCGTGCGGGTCCGCAAGTCAATAGTTAAAGCCGCCAGCCAATCAGAGGCTGGCAGCTGACGTCAGCGCGCACGGCGCCGGCGTATGACGTCATTGTCATTCGCCGGCAAGTGTGCGCTTGAAACGTCGGGACTCAGGACATATCAACGCCGCGGGAGCGCCGCGGCCAGGTAAGAAGAACGTTTTTTTTTTTAAATTTATTTATTGAAATCAGCAATGTGGGCAGGATGGAATCACTGGGGGGGGGTAGGATGGCATCGCTCGGGGGGCAGGATAGAATCGCTGGGAGGGCAGGATGGAATCACTGGGGGGGTAGGATGGAATCACTGGGGGGCAGGATGGAATCACTGGGGGGCAGGATGGAATCGCTGGGGGGGCAGGATGGAATCACTGGGGGGCAGGATGGCATCGCTGGGGGGGCAGGATGGAATCACTGGGGGGGCAGGATGGAATCGCTGGGGGGGCAGGATGGAATAACTGGGGGGGCAGGATGGAATCGCTGGGGGCAGGATGGCATCGCTGGGGGCAGGATAGAATCGCTGGGGGGGCAGGATGGAGTCGATGGGGGGGCAGGATGGAATCACTGGGGGGGCAGGATGGAATCACTGGGGGGGTAGGATGGCATCGCTCGGGGGGCAGGATAGAATCGCTGGGAGGGCAGGATGGAATCACTGGGGGGTAGGATGGAATCACTGGGGGGGCAGGATGGAATCACTGGGGGGGCAGGATGGAATCGCTGGGGGGGCAGGATGGAATCACTGGGGGGCAGGATGGCATCGCTGGGGGGGGCAGGATGGAATCACTGGGGGGGCAGGATGGAATCGCTGGGGGGGCAGGATGGAATCACTGGGGGGGCAGGATGGAATCGCTGGGGGGCAGGATGGCATCGCTGGGGCAGGATAGAATCGTTGGGGGGGCAGGATGGAGTCGATGGGGGGCAGGATGGAATCACTGGGGGGGCAGGATGGAATCGCTGGGGGGGCAGGATGGAATCACTGGGGGGGCAGGATGGAATCGCTGGGGGGGCAGGATGGAATCACTGGGGGGGCAGGATGGAATCACTGGGGGGGCAGGATGGAATCGCTGGGGGGCAGGATGGCATCGCTGGGGGGGCAGGATGGAATCGCTGGGGGGGCAGGATGGAATCGCTGGGGGGGCAGGATGGAGTCGCTGGGGGGGCAGGATGGAGTCGCTGGGGGGCAGGATGGAATCGCTGGGGGCAGGATATCTTGGGGGGCAGGATGGATCGACTGGGGGGCAGGATGGAATCGCTGGGGGGCAGGATGGAATCCTGGGGGGCAGGATGGAATCACTGGGGGGCAGGATGGAATCGCTGGGGGGGCAGGATGGAATCGCTGGGGGGCAGGATGGAATCACTGGGGGGCAGGATGGAATACTGGGGGCAGGATGGATCACTGGGGGGCAGGATGATGTGGGGGGCATGCTGGGGGGCAGGATGGAGTCGCTGGGGGGCAGGATGGAGTCGCTGGGGGCAGGAATCGGGGGGAGGTCACTGGGGGGGGCAGGATGGAGTCACGGGGGCAGGATGGAATCACTGGGGGCAGGATGGAAATCACTGGGGGGCAGGATGGAATCACTGGGGGGCAGAGATGGGGGCAGATGGGGGGGCAGGATGGAGTCATGGGCGATGGTCCGGGGGCAGGATGGAGTCGCTGGGGGGCAGGATGGAGATGGGCAGGATCAAGATGGGGGGCAGGATGGATCACTGGGGAGATGGAGTCACTAGGGGGGCAGGATGGAGTCACTGGGGGGCAGGATGGAGTCGCTGGGGGGGCAGGAGATCGCGTGGGGCAGATGGTCGCTGGGGGGCAGGATGGACTGTCACAGGGGGCAGGATGGAGTCACTGGGGGGGCAGGATGGAGTCGCTGGGGCAGGATGGAGTCGCTGGGGGCAGGATGGAGTCACTGGGGGGCAGGATGGAGTCACGGGGCAGGATGGAGTCATGGGGGGCAGGATGGAGTCACTGGGGCAGGATGGAATCACTGGGGTGGCAGGATGGAGTCACTGGGGCGGCAGGATGGAATCACTGGGCAGGATGGAGTCACTGGGGCTGGATGGAGTCACTGGGGCTGGATGGAGTCACGGGGGCAGGATGGAGTCACGGGGGGTAGGATGGAGTCACTGGGGCAGGATGGAGTCACGAGGGAGGGAGGATGGAGTCACTGAGGCAAGATGGAATCACTGGGGCAGGATGGAGTCACTGGGGCTGGATGGAATCACTGGGGCTGGATGGAGTCACAGGGACTGGATGGAGTGACGGGGCAGGATGGAATGACGGGGTCAGGAAGAGAGTCACTGGGGCGGATGGAGTCACGGGGGCAGGATGGAGACACGGGGCAGGATTGGAGACACGGGGCAGGTATGGAGACAGGGGTAGGATTGGAGACATGGTGCAGGATGGAGACAGATGGGGCAGGATCATAGGGCAAGATGGAGACACGATGGTGCAGGATCATGGGGTAGGATGGATAGATGGGGCAGGATCATGGACAGATGGGGCAGGATCATGGGACAAATGGCCTGGAGCAGGATGGAGATAGATGGGGCAGGATCATGGGCAGATGGAGACAGATGGGGCAGGATCATCGGACAAATGGCCTGGGGCAGGATGGATATAGATGGGGCAGGATCATGAGGCAGATGGAGACAGATGGACAAGAGAAGACAGAGGTGCAGGATCATGGAGCAGGATGGATAGATGGGGACAGATGGGGCAGGATCATGGACAGATGGTCGGCGGGGAATCATGGACAGATGGAGCAGGATCATTGGGCAAGATGGAGACAGATGGTGCAGGGTCATGGGGCAGGATGGATAACATGGGGACAGATAGGGCAGGATGGATACGATGGGGACAGATGGTGCAGGATCATGGGACAGATGGTCTGGGCAGGATGGAGACAGATGGTGCAGGATCATGGGGAAGGATGGTATACGATGGGGACAGATGGGGCAGGATCATGGGACTGATGGTCTGGGTCAGGATCATGAGGCAGGATGGAGAAGATGGTGCAGGATCATGGGCTGGATGGATACAATGGGGACAGATGGGACAGGATCATGGGTCAGGATGGGACATCACATGGTGGCAGGATAGGAGAACATATGGCTGGAGCCAGAAATGAGACACACAGGGGCCAGGATGGGAGATATTATTACAATATGGGCTAATTTAGTGATGTATTTATTTTATTTTTTGAGGATACTGTTATAAATGGGAGGGCGGTCCTGTTACTGTGCAGAGCGACACTGTTGACTTTTTTTCTTCATCTGGTGTAGTTTACAATTTGGGAAAAAAATAAGTAATGTGTTCTGCAAGCGGTTCTCTAGATAACCGTGTTATTTCCTGCAGAGATGAGCCCTGGCTGGAAGAACTGATGGTGGTCTGTGCTGGATGAAGATTAAAAGCGAAGATGAAAGACTTCACCTAGAGACGTCACTGGTGAGTCAGTGTGTTACCTATACACTGACACTATACACTGTATACTATATACAGCGGTCCTGTGTACAATGTCACCAGTGATCACTGTATTACCTTTACATTATAAACTATATACAGAGCTCCTGTGTATAATGTCACTGGTGATCACTATTACTTGTACACAAACACTGCATCAGTATTGTAGTGTTCAGTCACTATGTGGTGGTAATATGTTGTCCGTCCATGGTGTGGCCATATTTGCTCCTTGTATGTGCTATGTGGTCCCTATGTGGTGGTAATATGTGGTCTGGTCATGGTGTGGTGGTATTTGTTCCTTGTATGTGATATTATTGGTCACCATATGGTGGTAATATGTGGTCTGGACATGGTGTGGTGGTATTTGTTCCTTGTATGTGCTATTATTTGGTCACTATGTGGTGGTAATGTGGTGTCTAGTCATGGTGCGATGGTATTTGTCCACTGTATGTGATATTATTGGTCATTTTAAAAATTTAAAAATAAATAAAAATATACCTAAATTGTATTGGATATTTTAACAAATGTTTAATGGGTTAGAGTAGAGTAGGGCCCGGCCAAAAGAGTCTACCTTGTCGTGGGGGCGGCTTAAAAAATCTTTTGACTGTGGACAGTTCAAGGGGTGGAGGTGGGGCTGGGGTGGAGTCTGGGCGGAGTCTCAAGGGGGCCCCGAAAAGTTTGCCAGTATGGGGCCCCAAAATTCCTAGTGGCAGCCCTGTCGCAACCAACTTCTTTTTCTTAAACCACAACAGAGCAGATGTCAGGCTACCACCAGGTTTATCTTGCCCATGCTGATCCAGGCAAAAATATTTAAAGGGAATTTGTCATTTAAGCTGAACCCTCCTAAGCCATCTACAGTTGTTCTCAAAAGTTTACATACCCTGGCAGAATTTTTGCTTTCTTGGCCTTTTTTTTCACAGAATATGAATGATAACACCAAACCTTTTTCTACACTCATGGTTAGTAGTTGGGTGAAGCCATTTATTGTCAAACTTCTGTGTTTTCTCTTTTAAATCATAATGACAACCCAAAACATCCAAATGACCTTGATCAAAAGTTTACATACCCCATTTCTTAATACCGTGTATTGCCCCCTCTAACATCAATGACAGCTTGAAGTCTTTTGTGGTAGTTATGGATGAGGTTCTTATTTTTTCAGATGGTAAAGCTGCCCACTCTTCTTGGCAGAAAATCTCCAGTTCCTGTAAATTCCTGGCCTGCCTAGCATGTACTGCGCGCTTGAGATCTCCCCAGAGTGGCTCAATGATATTGAGGTCAGAAGACAGATGGCCACTCCAGAACCTTCATTTTGTTCTGCTGTAGCAAATGACAGGTCGACTTGCCCTCGTGTTTTGGATCGTTGTCATGTTGGAAAGTCCACGTATGTCCCATGTGCAGCTTCCGGGCTGATGATTGCAAATTTGCCTCCAGTATTTGCTGATAACGTGCTGCATTCATCTTTCCTTCAACTTTGACCAAGTTTCCTGTGCCTTTGTAGCTCATACATCACCAAAACATCAACAATCCTCCTCCGTACTTTACAGTAGTAATGGTGTTCCTTTCATCATAGGCCTTGTTGACCTCTCTCCAAATGTAACATTTGTGGTTGTGGCCAAAAAGTTAAATTTTGGTCTCATCACTTCAAGTTACCTTGTTCCAGAAGTTTTGAGGGTTGTCTCTGGGATGTTTTGCGTGTTGTAGGCGAGATACTTTGTGGCATTTGCGCAGTAATGGCTTTCTTCTGGCGACTCGACCATGCTGCCCATTTTTCTTCAAGTGCCTCCTTATTGCGCATCTTGAGATAGCCACACCGCTAGTTTTCAGAGAGTCCAGTAGCTCAGCTGATATTATTTGTGGGTTTTTCTTTGCATCCAGAACAATATTCCTGGCAGTTGTGGACGAAATTTTTGTTGGTCTACCTGACCGTGGTTTTGTTTTTACAGAGCCCCTGATTTTCCATTTGTTAATCACAGTTTGAACACTGCTCACTGGCATTATCAATTCCTTGGATATCTTTTTGCATCCCTTTCCTGTTTTATACAGTTCAACTACCTTTTCCCGTAGATCCGTTGACAATTTTTTTGCTTTCTCCATGACTCACAATCCAGAAACTTCAGTGGATGGATGAAAGATGCAAGAGTCTCTCTGGATCCCAGAAACTAACTCAGCTTTTATGCACACACACTGATTACAAGCAAAGAGGTCACAGGTGAGGATGTTATCTTTAGTAGCCATTGAAACCCATTTGTGTCAACTTCTGTGCATATTATCAGGCCAAAATCACCAGGGTATGTAAACTTTTGATCAGGATCATTTGGATGTTTTGAGTTGTCATTATGATTTAAAAAGAGAAAACACAGTAGTTTGACAATAAATGGCTTCACCCAACCACTAACCATGAGTGGAGAAAAAGTTTTGGTGTTATCATTCATATTCTCGGAAAAAAAGCCAAGTAAGCAAAAATTCTGCCGGAGTATGTAAACTTTTGAGCACGACTGTATATGGGCATGTAGGTCATAGGAAGCTGAATAACATGATACCTTCATATTTGTGAACTGATGCTTTATCCTAGGGAAATGCACATCAATCTTAATATGTAAATGAGCTGTTAAAATCTATGGGCTGAACACTGATCTCCCTGAATCTGCCCCCAAAGTTTATTGTAAAAGAGTATACTTTTATCCTAAGTCATATTACAAGACTCGTTAAAGGGTTGATTGTGACTTGTAGGATCGCTACTTCCAATAGGTGGCGCTATAGAGTACAAGTCCTCTTTGTTTGAAGAGGCAATTTGCATATTAAAATTTCCCAGAGGAGCATTGCACGGCAAATAAGCCTCCTTACCTTGACACGCCAGAGCTGGTATGTCACTCTCCACAAGGAGTAACCTTACCCCCCAGACCCCAGTCCAGAGCCTCTCATCTAGCCAAATCAGATCTCTCCTACTTTGCACTGACGAGGACCAACAGTCCGAAACACCGTGTCTGCAAATGGAGATTCTGATTTGGCTTTTATCCTAAGTCATATTACAAGACTCGTTAAAGGGTTGATTGTGACTTGTAGGATCGCTACTTCCAATAGGTGGCGCTATAGAGTACAAGTCCTCTTTGTTTGAAGAGGCAATTTGCATATTAAAATTTCCCAGAGGAGCATTGCACGGCGAATAAGCCTCCTTACCTTGACACGCCAGAGCTGGTGTGTCACTCTCCACAAGGAGTAACCTTACCCCTTAGACCCCAGTCCAGAGCCTCTCATCTAGCCAAATCAGATCTCTCCTACTTTGCACTGACGAGGACCAACAGTCCGAAACACCGTGTCTGCAAATGGAGATTCTGATTTGGCTTTTATCCTAAGTCATATTACAAGACTCGTTAAAGGGTTGATTGTGACTTGTAGGATCGCTACTTCCAATAGGTGGCGCTATAGAGTACAAGTCCTCTTTGTTTGAAGAGGCAATTTGCATATTATACTTTTGTTAGTAATTATATGTCTCATACTGGTAACATCCCCTTTCTTTTAAGACGACCTCTGGAGGCACCATCTATATCAGGGGTGGGCAATTAATTTTGCCAGGGGGCCGCATGAGAAATTGGGATGGTTTTAGAGGGCCGGACTAATATAATTAACTCCGTTCTACCCAATACTGTATATATACATATATATATATATATATATATATTGTAGCATTTCAGGGGATATAGCTCTGAGATCGCTGTCTGGGTAGACAGAATGGCCCGGAAACAGTTCATTCAGACAGCAATTCTGGTAAAAAACTGGCCGCAACCAGCTTTATTAAAGTCCACAGCAAACAGATAAAACAAAGCATAAACAGAAAACCTGGGCTTGTCTAGCCACTAATTACACATAGATCGATTGCCCTGTCTATCCGGGTCCCGGCTCTACCAGCCTGACCCAAAACAACACATATGATATATGTTACCAGTATGGAGTTTCACAGATACTCCTCCTTGTGTCTGAAGGCACCTTCCATGTCCAGACTTGAGAGAGATCCACTCCTATTCAGCCGCTATTCACACGGATTCGCACTGAGACTACTCCTGTGTCCGGGGTCCTTCCTGCACCCAGACTGAGATAGCTCTCACACTCTTGGAGACACCTTCTGTGCCTGGACCCCTTGTCCAGACTAAGCGTGCTCTCTCCACTCTGGTGACTGTTTTCCAACACACCTACTTCTGGTCTCCTAATTAACACCTGAGTGATTTCAGGCCTGAGCTGCAAGTGTGTGCTGAATGTGAGGTGTAGTGACCTTTCTCTACCACTAGGTTTACAAAGCCACACATTTCCCTTATACCTAGGTGAAATGTACACCCCATTCAACACATATTCACTCACTGTCTCACATATCCCCTCCCTCTTCTCCAGACCGGAGGGCTGGTCATCCAGACCGGAGGGCTGGTCAACAATCCAACAGAGACAGTGAACTCTAGACCAATCATGGCCCTTATCAGCTTCATCTTCACCACTGTCATCACCAACATCAGCTTTCTCTTCATCTGAAGCATCCGCACTACCCTGTACCCTCCCAGGCCTATACTCTTTGCGGGCCTCGGGTATCCTGCACGGTTTCATCTTGACCTTAGGGCCGGACTCAGTTTCGATATAGTGCCTGGCCAGAGAAGTACGACCAGGCACGTCAGAACACCTCTGCTGCTTCTTTCTCAGAATCTCTCGTACCTCCTGTCCTTGGTGCACTGACCCTGTGTCACCAGCTGTCATAGAAGGTATAGGGGGTTTTTCACTTTTCTCTAATTCCCCTTGAACCTTTTTTAACACATCTACTTTCCTAAATATCAGTTGGTTCATAAATTCTATTTCACATAATTTAAGCTCCTCTTCTTGTATAGGCTCACTTTGCAGAGCGCTTACTTCTTTCTCCAGGAGATCCACATCTTCTAACAAGTCAAGGCTCATCATCTTTTCTGCTTTCACCTCCTCGTATAATTGCGGCATTTGCTCTCGCAATGAAGAGACTCCCTGTATTCTTCCTTTTACTTCATTGTCCTTTTCAAGAAGGTGCTCATGGTTCTCATCACGCTCCTTCATCACAGTTTGAAATTTTTTCTGAGAAGTACTTGATTCCTCTGGTACCTGTGCAACCATTTTTTCTTGATCTTGCAAGGTACGGTATACACTTTCCCTGTCACTTCGTACTCTCTGTAGCAACTGCTGGCACCGCTCACGTTCCCGGCGAAGAGATAACACATCCAGTTTACACTGTTGTAGCTGCTCGCGCAATGCAACAATATCAGTCTTCATGTCTTTGGTGGAGACCTCATGGAGACGCATCTTCTCCTGTAGCTGTTGGACGTCTTTTACGACTTCGGCCGCTTCTTCAGTCTTGTTCCTCACAGCCTCACTTGAGACCTCAGCTTCTGATGAGGCACCTAGCTTGGTGACCACCATTTCCATGGCCTTCTCCATCTCTGCAACATCTCCCTCAAAGTCCCGGGCACGATGCAGCTCCATACCACACATTGACAACTTCTCATCTTCAACAGCATCCACTTGTGCTGTGTTCAGTTTCAGAGTCCTGCCTTTAAAGCTCAGCTCTCCTCCCTTCACCTTAGTCTTCGCCAGGGAAGCGGCCAACTGTAAGACAACTTCAGATGCCATCTTCTGTCTGGCTATAAGGTCAGCATCAGCTTTCTTCTCAGGACTCTCAACCTCCTCTGCTACCACGCCTTCCTCATTTGTACGGGTTGCTTTATGGTCAACAGATGATTCACTATCACTATCTGACCCCTTTTTCTCAGCCACATCTGGCTCACTGTCAGGGCTATACAATTCATTTTCATTCATATCCTGCTCACTGTCAGGGTTATACAATTCATTTTCATTCATATCCTGCTCACTGTCAGGGTTATACAATTCATTTTCATTCACATCCTGCTCACTGTCAGGGTTATGCAATTCATTTTCATTCACATCTTGATCTGGAACCTTAGTTAACATGTCATCCACAACATTAACTTCACCATCTGGTCCCTCAAGTATGTGACTATGTGACAACCCCAGCACTATACTTCTATACAGCTCAGGCACTAGGAGCTGACTCACGACCTCTCTCTGGACTTCAGTGTCCCTATACAATAGGTTATTGTTCATGGCAGCATGAGGAAACCTCTCCTCAGAGCCAGGCTCCTGGGAAACCTCATTTAGAACACTCATATTTTCCTGTGTCGTCCTAAGAGTGGGGTCTCGCCACTGCTCACTCTCAAAATTGTCACAGGACACAGGCAAGTCAGGGACACTCGGTTCCCGAGAACCACCATCCTCGTCTCCCAACATCACCTGCAAAGGAATTTCATCTTTATCATGATCATCATCAGTATCATCACTATTATGATTAGCATCATCATCATTATCAATATCAGTATCATCATCATGGTCATCATCATTATCATCATTACATAAGTTTAACGGCCCACTCAGATAGGGGCAGATTCTCCTTCTCTGCCAGTTCCTCAAACTTAGTAAGATATTCCTCCACATCATCACGAGGTGTCATCTTTTTCAGGGACCGTCTTACCGCCTTCTTTACAGCGGGCAAGGCAGGTGCCTTCACAACATTACTCTGGGACGAGGTGCTGAGAGCTGCAATCCGCTCCCTCAGCAATCGGTTAAACTCCTGCTGCTGCTGCCAGCTCTGCAGGTGTTTCTTAACAAGCTCCTCCATACTGCTGGACTTATCTGTCTCAACCACGGCAGTCTTATGTTGCACATTAACTTGCGCCATTTGTTCAAACAGCGCCTCCATGCTGTCATCCATGCTGTCAGACTTCTCTGTCTTAACAACGGCAGTCTTCACTCAAGACATACACACTCTACAGTCTTTTCCATAGAAAAATTCAGCTCTGCTGTGCAGACACTTCTTTTTTTTTTTTTTCTTTACAAAGTCTATTAGGGCTCCTGTCTCTTTAAGACTGCTCCAAACAGACGTTTCTCTTGACACACTTTTTTTTCTCTCTGCTGCTATTTCAACAGACTTCACCTTTATTGCTGTCTTTAAGCCTCTGTGCTGCATGCACACTCCAGCACTAACTGTACCGGCCCCTGCGCTGCCCCAGCATTCTCCGCCAATTGTAGCATTTCAGGGGATATAGCTCTGAGATCGCTGTCTGGGTAGACAGAATGGCCCGGAAACAGTTCATTCAGACAGCAATTCTGGTAAAAAACTGGCCGCAACCAGCTTTATTAAAGTCCACAGCAAACAGATAAAACAAAGCATAAACAGAAAACCTGGGCTTGTCTAGCCACTAATTACACATAGATCGATTGCCCTGTCTATCCGGGTCCCGGCTCTACCAGCCTGACCCAAAACAACACATATGATATATGTTACCAGTATGGAGTTTCACAGATACTCCTCCTTGTGTCTGAAGGCACCTTCCATGTCCAGACTTGAGAGAGATCCACTCCTATTCAGCCGCTATTCACACGGATTCGCACTGAGACTACTCCTGTGTCCGGGGTCCTTCCTGCACCCAGACTGAGATAGCTCTCACACTCTTGGAGACACCTTCTGTGCCTGGACCCCTTGTCCAGACTAAGCGTGCTCTCTCCTCTCTGGTGACTGTTTTCCAACACATCTACTTCTGGTCTCCTAATTAACACCTGAGTGATTTCAGGCCTGAGCTGCAAGTGTGTGCTGAATGTGAGGTGTAGTGACCTTTCTCTACCACTAGGTTTACAAAGCCACACATTTCCCTTATACCTAGGTGAAATGTACACCCCATTCAACACATATTCACTCACTGTCTCACAATATATATATACTGTATACTGTATATATACATACCTGCCCATTATCATCATCTTCTCCCCATCATCATCAATGCCTCCCCATTATCAGCAATGCCTGCCCATCATCATCTTCTCCCATCATCAATGCCTGCCCATTATCATCAATGCCTGCCCATTATCATCATCTTCTCCCCATCATCATCAATGCCTCCCCATTATCAGCAATGCCTGCACATCATCATCTTCTCCCCATCATCAATGCCTGCCCATTATCATCATCTTCTCCCCATCATCATCAATGCCTGCCCATCATCATCATCATCTTCTCCCCATCATCAATGCCTGCCCATTATCATCAATACCTGCCCATTATCATCATCTTCTCCCCATCATCATCAATGCCTGCCCATCATCATCATCATCATCATCTTCTCCCCATCATCAATGCCTCCCCATTATCAGCAATGCCTGCCCATTAACATCATCTTCTCCCCATCATCATCAATGCCTCCCCATTATCAGCAATGCCTGCCCATCATCATCTTCTCCCCATCATCAATGCCTGCCCATTATCATCAATGCCTGTCCATTATCATCATCTTCTCCCCATCATCATCAATGCCTCCCCATTATCAGCAATGCCTGCCCATCATCATCTTCTCCCCATCATCAATGCCTCCCCATTATCAGCAATGCCTGCCCATTATCATCATCTTCTCCCCATCATCATCAATGCCTCCCCATTATCAGCAATGCCTGCCCATCATCATCTTCTCCCCATCATCAATGCCTCCCCATTATCAGCAATGCCTGCCCATTATCATCATCTTCTCCCCATCATCATCAATGCCTCCCCATTATCATCAATGCCCGCCCATCATCATCTTCTCCCCATCATCAATGCCTCCCCATTATCATCAATGCCTGCCCATTATCATCATCTTCTCCCCATCATCATCAATGCCTCCCCATTATCAGCAATGCCTGCCCATCATCACACACAGACAGCACATAAGCACTCTCTCACATACATACATACACACACACACACACACACACAAAGCACCGCACTACATAGACACAGACACACACAGAGACACGTCTTACCTGTCCAGCGTCCCCGCTCTCTGACACAGCCGGCCGCTGAATGATGACGTCATTCAGCGGCCGGCTGTGAGAGGAAGCGCCGGTGGAGCCCGGAGCTGCAGCAGCGGAGGCACGGGAGAGGTAAGTATTGTGCCAGCTGATGCCGGGGCCCTGAGACTGCCGGAGCGCCTCCGCGGGCCGGTCACTGACAGCCGGCGGGCCGGATGCGGCCCACGGGCCGCCCCTTGCCCGGGTCTGATCTATATCCTGCCCAGAGATCCCAACAGCTCATTTACATATTAACAAAAACATGGATTTCTTGGATATAAGACATTGGATTGCAGATATCAAGGTGTCATTTTATTCAGCTTCCTATGACCTACATGCCCATATATATGACTTAGGACTTGGAGGTTTGATCTTGCTGACAGATTTCCTCTAATATGTGCTAAGCCAGAACAGGGTAGTCAGTCAGCCCAGTGTTTTCAAGGGCCTATATATCTTAAACACTTT
This sequence comes from Oophaga sylvatica, assembly GCA_033576555.1. Taxonomy (NCBI): domain Eukaryota; kingdom Metazoa; phylum Chordata; class Amphibia; order Anura; family Dendrobatidae; genus Oophaga; species Oophaga sylvatica. The sequence continues at coordinate 125,844,403 of JARQOD010000002.1, read as the reverse complement.
AACTCTGCTTAGTTCAGTGAACTTTAGTTACATTTTGTTTTCTTCTATAATATGATCTGCTATACTGTTTTGTTGTGATTTTATCTGTACAGCTGTTATGTTGTATTGTGAAATATTTGCATCTGGAAGTCTTCCTTAGAACCATGAGCCTGTAATATTAATATTGTGGCTGACAATATGTGGGTGGTGCAATTACATTTACTGCCAGAGGCCTCATTTGATCTTAATCCATCTCTTTATAAGATATGAAACTGCATTCCTACGATAAACCAAAATTACAGCTTTAGATTGAGAACGATAAACCTTAGAGAAATGTAAATTAAATCCCTCCTATGTGTGTTCTTCTGTGTGTCAGGGAAGCTAGTCTAAGAGGTAAAGTTTCTCTTTGTGGAGAGCACCACGGAGGTATATTGAGACTAGAGTTGAGCGAAACAGGTCGGTCAGATTCATGAGTCGCCGATCGAAACCTGACCATAGCGTGAAGTCGGCCATGCGGTCGGCAAATGAGCGCCAAAGTCGGATTTCCCAGAATGCTTCCAGGCGCCTTTTTTCAGCCAATAAGCAAGGACGTACACTGTGGGCAACGAGATGACATGTGCAGCGTCCACCACCATCTTAGAGAAGGGCATTGCAGTGATTGGCTTGCTTTGGGGGACGTCATAGTGTCTATAAAAGCCCTGACTGACGACCTCTATTTTACTTCTGCTGATCTTAACAGTAGGGAGAGGTTGCTGACGCTGTTTATCAGTAGGGAGAGAGTTAGGGTTGTAAAGAAATAAGAAGTTCTTATGTGCTTGTCCTGTTAGCAATTGTGCTGTACAGTTAGTGTGCAGTGACAGGGGAGGATTTTCTTGTGTGCAGCAGCGCTGGTTATTAGGCTGCCTGACAGCTGTATTGCTGTGTGTACACTGCTGTGCAGACTGCTTTTTACACAGCACTAATACTTTTATTCTTTTTTTCTGCACACTTAGCGACCGTTCATTTTTTCACACACCATATAGAGCTGTACGCTCCTCACACACTACAGTGTAACGGCTGGTATCACGGACAAATACATGCTGACTATTTGTGTGTGACTCCGGAAATATATACGGAGATTTCAATTTTCCCCTACATTGTATACAGCTGTACGCTTCTGATACAGTACCGTTTTTCTGCTTTTTGTATTACGGTCAAATCCATACTAAGTGAGCGTCTGTGTCTGACTCCGGAAATATATACGGAGAGTTAAATTTTCCCCTTCACTGTATACAGCTGTACGCTCCTCATACAGTACCAAAAGTGAAGGATGTGGCAGGCCAAACTTCACATTACTCCCTGGAGCTCTTTTCACATACCATGCCTAACTTATCAAGTCAAATCCTGAATTCCCCAGTCCAAGATGAATGACAGCCACTGCTAGATGATTCTGCTGGTACATTCACCCAGAGCACTACATTGCCCTCGCAGTCTACTGAGCCAGAATCTGACCCTGATGAAACTCAGGTGCCCCTTCCCGCATACTATACCACCTTACACGGTGACACAGAGGAAGGTACAGATGAAATTGAAGAGGAGGTGATGGATGACCCAGTTGTTGACCCGGATTGGCATCCATTGGGGGAAGAGGGTGCCGCTGGCAATAGCTCAGTAGAGGAGGATCCGCAGCAGGTATCGACATCGCAGCTGCGGTTATCTGGCAGGCCCGTAGCAGTCCAAAAACGTGTTAAAAAAACAAAAAGAATTGCAGGACAGCTTGGCCAGATGGTCAAATTAGCACAGCGTGCAAGCCCTGAAAAGTTTCCCATAGTAGGAAGAGTGCAGTGTGGCACTTTTTGACCAAAATCCTATTGATGAGGCAAAGGTTATCTGTAAGAAGTGCGGAAGGACCTTTAGCCGAGGGAAAAATCTCAGAAATTTGAATACCAGTTGCATGCTTAGACATGTAAACACCATGGACTTGCAAGCGTGGACAGACTACAAAACCTCAGGTAGCACACGTGCACCTGCTTCGACTGAAGGTAGCCAGCAACGCTACATCGCTTCCCCCACTGTAAGCTCACCGGTTAGCACACCACCAGCAAGAAATGTTGAGGTGTCGTCGCAAGGCCAAAGCAGTCAGTGAATCCCAATGGTTTTCCAACGAAAGACTGCATCTAGGCCACCACCACCACTATCACCATCACCAACCCCCTTTCAGTCCGCCATATCCACTGCTACTTCCACCATATGCAGCTCTCAAGTCCAGCTCACTGTAGCAGAGGCTCTGCGTAGGACAAGAAAGTACTCATCCTCTCATCCGCGTACACTGGCTTTGAACGCCTACATTTCCAAACTGATCTCATTAGAGATGATGCCCTTCCCTTTGGTTGAATGTGCAGCGTTCCGAGAGCTCATGGCCTACGCTGTCCCACGCTAGGACCTACCCAGTTGGCACTTCTTTGCTAGAAAAGCCATCCCTGCCCACCACCTGCATGTGAAAGACCGCATTGTCCATGCACTCAAACAATCAGTGAGTGGAACGGTGCACCTCACAACAGATGCATGGGCCAGTAGACATGGCCAGGGCCGTTACGTGTCCATCACTGAGCACTGGGTTAATGTGGCGGATGCAGGCTCCACAGGGGACAGCGGCAGTGGGACAGTGCTGCCTAGCCCACGGTATAGGAAACAGTTGGCTGTAGGCGTTCGACCCTCCTCCTCCTCCAGAAGCGAAAGCTCGTCGACAGAGCGCAGTCGCACGAGCACTCCATCCGCAGCTGCCAGTGTTGCACACGATGTGTCACACTATCAAACAGCTAGTGGTAAGCGTCAGCAGGCTGTTTTAAAGATGATGTCTTTGGGCGACAACAGACACACCGCGGAGGTACTGGCTGACTACTTGCAGCGAGAAACTGAGTCATGGCTGGGCAGTCTACATCTTGAGCCAGGCAAGGTAGTCAGTGATAACGGCCGTAATTTTGTGGCAGCCATAGCCCTGGCAAAACTCAGACACATACCTTGCCTGGCTCACACCTTGAACCTGGTGGTGCAGCGCTTCATAAATAATTATCCGGAGTTAACAGCCCTGCTCCATAAAGTGCGAAGACTGTGCTCGCACATCCGTCGGTCGCCCGTAGACTCCAGTCGTATGCAGAGGCTGCCGCGATCGCTACACCTCCCCAAGCACCGCCTAATCATAGACGTTGCAACAAGGTGAAACTCTACCATGCACATGTTTGAGAGGCTGTGCGAACAGATGCAGGCTGTAATGCATTTGTGGGAGGATACATGGGCAGGCAGTTTGAGGGCAGACATCGAGTTGTCGGGTGTGCAGTGGTCAAAGCTGAAAGACCTCTGTAAAGTCCTTCAGTGTTTTGAGGAATGCACACGGCTGGTAAGCGCAGACAACCCCATCATAAGCATGAGCATCCTACTTATGCGTCTGCTCATGCAAACTTTAACGCACATTAAGGATCAAGCGTCTGCAGAGGAGGAGGAGAAGGAGGGAAGCCTTGATGACAGTCAGCCATTGTCTGCTCAGGGAATTGTCCTGGATGAGGTGGAGGAAGAAGAGGGGGATGATTATTTTGGGGAGGAGGATGCTTCTCAGGGGGCAAGAGAAAATGTTGGCTTGCCAAGGTCAGGTACAGGGTTTGTGCGTGACTGGAGGGATGTGGATTTGGCAGAAAGTGCTCCTCCACCCACCTCTGGCAGTGCATCATTGACACCTTGAACATTGGCCCACATGTGTGATTATGTCTTGCGGATCCTAAAAAGGGACCCCCGCATTGCCAAAATTATGAAGGATGATGACTACTGGTTGGCCAGCATCCTCGATCCACGCTATAAAGGCAAATTACAGAACATCATGCCACAGGAGAACCTAAAGCTAATATTGGCGAACAAACAAGCAACTCTGGTAAACCGTTTGTTAGAGGCATTCCCAGCACACAGCAGCGGTGCAGGTTCTACCACAAGCCATACTGGGCAACATGGAAGAGGTGTTCGTGGTGTACACAGCCGAAGTGGCGTTGGAGACAGGGGTTTCATGACCATGTTGTGGACTGATTTCTCGAGTACCGCTCACACTAAGGGTAATACTGAATCGATTGCAACAGACAGGAGACAGCAGTTCTCCCTCACAGTTCATTCCCCTTTGACTATTGGGCCTGTAAACTGGACACCTGGCCTGAATTGGCACAATATGCATTACAGGAGCTCGCTTGTCCTGCTGGTAGTGTGCTATCAGAAAGAGTCTTCAGTGCTGCTGGATCAATCCTGACAGAAAGAAGGACCCGGCTGTTGACCCAAAATGTAGGTGATCTCACCTTCATTAAAATGAACCATGCCTGGGTTTGAAAGGATTTTGTACCACCTTCCCCCTGATGACACATAGGTTGCAGTTGCCAGCAAAATGCCTCGCTTTGTCCTCCTCTTCCTTCGACTTCTCCAATTCCTCCATTTGTAGCTGCTGAACGTCCAGCCTACACCTCAACATATGCCAGTTTTTCCACCTCCCTAACTGGGCTGTATCCTCCCCAGGACCGGCGTTAGCACCTGGCGCACCCGGGCAAGTGCCGGGGCCCTGATCAGGTGGGGGGGCCCACTTGCCGTCAGAGACATCGGCGTACTATGAGGGGCCCTGTGCCAGTGCCGGAGCCCATGAGTGGGAGCCCCCTGCTTGCTCAAGGCCCCAGCACTTGCAATACTTACCTCTCCCTGCTCCACCGCTGTGACGTCTTCCGCGTTTCCTGACAGTGACATTCAGGTCAGAGAGCGCGATGATGTCACGTCTGTGAGCCCTCTGCCTGAACAGTCACAGTGCAGAAAGCTGGAAGATGGCGACGCTGAGGAGTCCAGAGTAGAGCAGTGCCCAGCGAGGACGGGTATTTCATTTTTTTTAATGTTTGGAGCAATATATGGGGAGCATTATACACTGGAGAATTATATATGGGGCCCATCATACACTTGAGCATCATAGATAGGGCCCATTATACACTGGAGCATTATATATGGGGCCCATCATACACTAGAGCATCATATACGGGGCCCATTCTACACTGGAGCATCATATGGGGCCCATTTTATATGGAGCATTATACAGGCCCATATTACACTGGAGCATCATCCATGGGGCACATCATATACTGGAGCATCATATGGGGCACATTATATATGGAGCATCACATGGAGCCCATTATATATGGAGCATTATATATGGGGACCATTATATTTGGAGCATTATATGGGGCTCATCATACACTGGAACATCATATATGGGGCCCATCATATACTAGAGCATCCTATGGGGTTCATTATTTATGGGGCATCATATAGGGCCCTTTATATATGGAGCATCATATGGAGCACATATGGGGCCTATTCTGTATGGAGCATTATATGGAGCCCATTCTGTATGGAGCAATATATGGGGCCCATCATATACAGTCATGGCCAAAAGTTTTGAGAATGACACAAATATTATATTTTCATATGATCTGCTGCCCTCTGGTTTTTATTTGTGTTTGACAGATGTTTTTATCACAGACAGAAATATAATAATTGCAAACATATGAGTAACAAAAGCTTATATTGACAGTTAGAATGAGTTAATGCAGTAAGTCAATATTTGCAGTGTTGACCCTTCTTCTTCAGGACCTCTGCAATTCTCCCTGGCATGCTCTCAATCAACTTCTGGACCAAATCCTGACTGATAGCAGTCCATTCTTGCACAATCAATGCTTTCATTTTGTCAGAATTTTAAGGTTTTTATTTGTCCACCCGTCTCTTGATGATTGACCACAAGTTCTCAATGGGATTAAGATCTGGGGAGTTTCCAGGCCATGGACCCAAAATCTCTATGTTTTGTTCCTTGAGCCATTTAGTTATCATCTTTGCTTTATGGCAAGGTGCTCCATCATGCTGGAAAAGGCATTGTTGATCGCCAAACTGCTCTTGGAGGGTTGGGAGAAGTTGCTCTTGGAGGACATTCTGGTACCATTCTTTATTCATGGCTGTGTTTTTAGGCAAGACTGTGAGAGAGCCGATTCCCTTAGCTGAGAAGCAACCCCACACATGAATGGTTTCAGGATGCTTAACAGTTGGCATGAGACAAGACTGGTGGTAGCGCTCAACTTGTCTTCTCCGAATGAGGCGTTTTCCTGATGTCCCAAACAATCGAAAAGGGGATTCATCAGAGAAAATAACTTTACCCCAGTCCTCAGCAGTCCACTGCCTGTACCTTTTGCAGAATATCAGTCTGTCCATGATGTTTTTTCTGGAGAGAAATGGCTTCTTTGCTGCCCTCCTTGAGACCAGGCCTTGCTCCAAGAGTCTCCACCTCACAGTGCGTGCAGATGCACTCACACCTGCCTGCTGCCATTCCTGAGCAAGCTCTGCACTGCTGGTAGCCCGATCCCACAGCTGAAACACTTTTAAGAGACGGTCCTGGCGCTTGCTGGTCTTTCTTGGGCGCCCTGAAGCCTTTTTGGCAACAATGGAACCTCTCTCCTTGAAGTTCTTGATGATGCGATAGATTGTTGACTGAGGTGCAATCTTTCTAGCTGCGATACTCTTCCCTGTTAGGCCATTTTTGTGCATTGCAATGATGACTGCACGTGTTTCTTTAGAGATAACCATGGTTAACAGAAGAGAAACAATGATGCCAAGCACCAGCCTCCTTTTAAAGTGTCCAGTGGTGTCATTCTTACTTAATCATGACAGATTGATCTCCAGCCATGTCCTCATCAACACCCACACCTGTGTTAATGGAGAAATCACTGAAAAGAGGTTAGCTGGTCCTTTTAAGGCAGGGCTGCAATGATGTTGAAATGTGTTTTGGGGGATAAAGTTCATTTTCTAGCCAAATATTGACTTTGCAAGTAATTGCTGTTAAGCTGATCACTCTTTATAACATTCTGGAGTATATGCAAATTGCCATTAGAAAAAGTGAAGCAGAAGACTTTGTAAAAATTAATATTTGTGTCATTCTCAAAACTTTTGGCCATGACTGTACTGTATGGAGCTTTATATGTGACTCATACTGTATGGAGCAATATGTGGGGCTCATTATACTCTATGGGGACCGTCCTATACTGTATGGCACATTATATGGGGACCATCATATACTGGAGCATTATGTGGAGCTCATCATATACTGTATGGAACATTATATGGGACCAATTATGTATGGAGCAATATATGGGGCTCATTATTTTGTATGGAGCAATATATGGGGCTCATTATTCTGTATAGAGCAATATATGGGGCTCATTATTCTGTATAGCACACTATGTGGTGCCCTGTAAGGTTCTATGTATATATTCCTGAAACTCAGTTTGTTCGTCAGCCATTTTACTTTCTGTCTTGCTGCAGCTATCTTGCCCTCAGTCAAAATGGAGTTTCCAGCTTGCATGTTCCCGCCCTGATTCTCTCCTTTGCTTCTTAAGCAGCCACAGCTGAGCAATCAGTGCTTCAGAATCTAGCCTGCAGTGAACCTGTGACTTGACTCCTGTAAGCCTTGGACCTTGTACTCCAGCTATTCCTACTGAGGAACTCTGAAGCACTTGTGGACTCTGAACCCTGCTCTTTGAAAGACCCATGTTTGCATGGACTTACGGTAACAGAGAAGAAGATCCTGAATCTGTATTGGAGAGTGATTGCTGAGCTTGGATTACTCTGGCCTGCTGTGTCTCCTGTTTCTGTGTCTGCAAACTGTGTGACTATTTCTGCCAACTTGTATGAAGTAATACAGGACTTTTCTATATCAAACCTGTGACTCCTGTGTTTTCATCGCACCCAAGCACAAGACGCTATATGAACTGTACTACATACATTACAAGATTCTGAAGCCAAAACATTAGTGTCTGCTGGGTCTGGAAGACTGTGTCTGCTGTACTGTGGATATCAGACGTCCGGTTGTACTTTCTGTGATGACAGTGGTTGTGACTTCTCACAACCATTCCAGGTGAGCAATTCCCTTAAGTAAACACTATTGTTGTTTTTTTTTTCCTTTCTTTTCTCTTTTTTGTCTGCTGTAACTCTGGATATCAGATGTCTGGTTGAAACTTTCTGTGATGATAGTGGTTGTGACTTCTCACAACCATTCCAGGTGAGCAGTTCCCTTAATTTTTTTTTTCTCTCTGCAGTGTTGCCACAGGTGAACACTATTGTTTTTTTTTCTCTCCTCTTCTTCCAGTAATCCTGTCTTAAAAGATCTGGAAAATGGAGGCCCGCATAAAGGAACTTTGCGGAGTGACTGATAATATCCTTGCAGATTTGCAGAATATAAAGACCCGTTTTACAAATCTACAGGACCTCAATAATCACAATTTGCAAGTGGTTGGACAGACTACCCAGGATTTGCGAGCCAGGATTGAGGTTCTAGAGGGGCGAGTCCAGGCTCCTGCCGTAGCCTCGAGTGCTGGGATTCCCAAGTTGCCCCCTTTTCGTTTTGGCGGTGAACGTGAGAAATTCAGGGGATTTATTAATCAATGCAATCTTTTTTTTTCTGCACATGCTTCACAATTTCCCACTGAACGATCTAAGGTGCTTACTATAATTATGTTGCTTACCAACAAGGCTTTAATGTGGGCAAACCCTCTGATTGAGACTGAGGATGATTGTTTGAATCACCTTGATGATTTTATTTCAGCCATGGGGCAGGTGTTTGATGACCCCAATCGAGGTGCAACAGCTGAAGCAGCCATGTTAGCTTTGCGCCAAGGTAAGCACTCGGTAGCTGAATATGCCTTGGATTTCAGGAGATGGGCCCTTGATACCACCTGGGACAGTTCCGCTAAAAAATCTATTTTTCGAAAGGGGTTATCTCCACTGATTAAGGATGAACTTGCTCGTGCTGACCCTCCCACTGCGTTAGGTGACTTTATTAACTACTGCATCCGTATTGATACTCGTCTGACTGAACGCAGGCAAGAGAGATGGTTCGAAAGCAATCGTACTAACCTTTTCCTACCTTCCTCTCCAGCTAAGGAACCTTTGAGTAGGATTACACGGGAACCTGAACCTGAACCCATGCAGGTAGACTCTTTACAACGACGGGTTAGTGATGCACGCAAGGAACATCGTTTTAAGGAGAATCTATGTTTCTATTGTGGTAAGTCAGGGCACTTCATTATAAACTGCCCCAGCCGTTCTCGTAAGACTACTGCAGCACTCATTCATTGTGAATGTTGCGAGAGGGGATCTGTCAGGTCCGAGCCTCAGGCTCCAGAGAGATCTTCAGCAACAGATCTTGATTTCTCGGACTTAAACTCCGTTACCTCTGAGGACGTTGACTGTGTAAACGCTGCCATTTTTCAAGTTTCCTCAGCGGTGTCCCAGCTGAGTTGTAAGAAAAACAATTCTCATTGCTTTCTTTCCATCAAACTCTGGGTTGACTCAGCTTGGGTGTCTAGCTCTTCTATGATCGACTCAGGGGCAAGTGGAAATTTTATGGATGTCTCCTTTGCTCTGAAACAGGGAATACGTTCAGTGAAGAAGGCTACTCCAGTACAGATGGAAACTGTGGATGGCTCCCTGCTGACCTCTGGACCAGTGGATCAGGAAACAGAGCCTTTGAGGGTTCTTATGGGTAAAGATCATCAAGAGAAACTGTCCTTTATGCTTATCTCTTCTCCCCACTTTCCCATTATTCTAGGGCTACCATGGCTGCAGGCTCAGAATCCTACCATTAACTGGGAGACCAAGGAATTACACTTTCCAGAGAAACAGATGAGTCCAAAAGTTTCAGCTTGCTCTGTTCCTAAAGGAATCATGTCAGTCCCTGAACTACCAGCTGTATACCAGGACTATGTGGATTTATGTGACAAGAAGAACGCTGACCAGCTTCCTCCTCACCGTCCATATGATTGTCCAATTGAATTATTGCCTGGAGCCGAGATACCTTTGGCCCCTGGCGGGGCCCGAGTTAAAGGCTTTAAAGGATTACATAGATGAAAATCTAGCCAAGGGCTTCATACGCCCCTCTTCATCTCCTGCAGGTGCACCCATCTTCTTTGTAAAGAAGAAAGATGGATCTCTGAGACCATGCGTAGACTATAGGGAACTCAATAAGGTTACTATTAGAAACCGTTATCCATTGCCTTTAATCCCTGAGTTATTGGAGAGAGTGCGACATGCCAAAATTTTTTCTAAACTAGATCTTCGTGGGGCCTATAACTTAGTCCGTATTAGACCTGGGGATGAATGGAAGACTGCATTCAGGTCACGCTATGGACACTTTGAATATCTAGTTATGCCTTTTGGTCTGAGTACCGCCCCAGCCACTTTCCAACACTTGGTGAATGACATCTTCAGGGATCTCCTAGATACATTCGTGGTAATTTATTTGGATGATATTCTAATTTTTTCTAACTCCACAGAGGAACATCATGGACATGTGAGAATGGTCTTGGAACGTCTAAGACAAAATCATCTTTACATCAAACTTGAAAAGTGTGAATTCCATAGGACCGAAATTCAATTTCTGGGGTATGTACTGTCTACACAAGGAATTAGTATGGATGGAAGCAAAACCCAAGCCATCAAGGATTGGCCAAGTCCTAGAAATGTGAAGGAGGTACAGCGCTTCATCGGGTTTGCCAACTTCTATAGACGTTTCATTAGAAATTTCTCTGAGGTAGTGTCACCTATCACTCAACTTACCCGGAAAGAGTCTAGGTTTTCCTGGACTCCCCAAGCCCAGGAAGCATTTTCCCGTCTAAAAGATAAATTTACCACTGCACCTATCCTAGTACATCCCAACCCCGAGCTTGCCTTCATAATAGAGGTGGATGCTTCAGACTGTGCCGTTGGAGCTATACTCTCTCAGAGAACAGGTGAGAAGAATGTCTTGCATCCCTGTGCCTTCTTTTCCCAGCAGTTGTCTTCGGCTGAGAGGAACTACGATGTGGGCAATAGAGAGTTGTTGGCCATTATTGCCGCCTTCAAAGAATGGAGACACCTTCTTCAGGGTGCTGCACAGCAAATAGTCGTCCTGACAGACCATCGTAACCTTGAGTTTATCAGGTCGGCTAAGTGCCTGACTCCTCGCCAGGCTCGCTGGAATCTTTTCTTAAACCAATTTAATTTTATCATCTCTTATAGACCAGGATCGCGCAATGGAAAGGCTGATGCACTCTCTAGGATTTACTCAGCAGAGACACGTCCAATTACTCCTCCTAAGACTATTCTTCCTGATTCTAGATTCCTAGGAGTAATTCATAATCAAGACCTACTTAAGGACATCAAGGAAGCATACCATGCGGATTCCTTTTTGGCACAACCCCCAAGGGACGTAAGTCTTGTCTTTAAGAATGGTGTGTGGATTCAGGGACAACGTCTGTATATTCCTGAAACAGTCAGATTAAGAGTATTGCAACTCATTCACGATTCCAAGATAGCTGGGCATAGAGGAATTCTAAAGACACAGGAATTTCTTTCTCGTTTCTTTTGGTGGCCCACTTGCAGGAAGGATGTTTTGAATTATGTCACTTCATGTGAGGTCTGTGCAAGATGCAAAACACCTCGCTCCTCACCAACTGGTCTGTTACAGCCTCTTCTCACCCCGTCCCGCCCGTGGGGATCCATTTCTATGGACTTCATTGTGGAGTTACCAACCTCTCAGGGGAAGAACACCATTCTAGTGGTGGTTGACCGTCTAACAAAGGCAGCTCATTTTATCCCTTGTGTCGGCTTACCCACTGCAAAACAGACATCAGATTTGATGATTAAAGATGTGTTTCGCTTACATGGAGTACCGGATGAGGTTATTTCGGATCGAGGGGTGCAATTCACTTCTAGGTTTTGGCAAAATTTCTGTGCAGCATTGGACATTAAAGTAAACCTTTCTTCTGCTTTTCATCCCCAGACTAATGGACAGACCGAACGAACCAATCAAACCCTGGAGCAGTATCTCCGCTGCTTTATCTGCCACCTACAGGATGATTGGGTGGATCTACTTCCATTAGCTGAGTTCTCGTATAACAACTCTCAGAGTGCCTCCACTAAACAGTCTCCTTTTTACTCTAATCTAGGTTATCATCCTAACATTCTACCACGATTTCCCATAGAAACGCCTTTACCAGCAGTGGCTGAAAGAATCACGTCTTTACAGAAGAATATGGATCTTCTAAAGGAAAATCTGGAATCGGCTCAAGAAAGGTACAAGAAAGCAGCAGATAAATTTCGTAAACCTGCACCAGCTTTCAAGGTAGGAGACTTGGTCTGGCTGTCAACCAGAAATCTTAAGTTAAGGATTCCATCGTCTAAGTTGGGACATAAGTACATTGGACCCTATAAAATCAGTAAAATTATAAGTGCCGTTGCTTGTCGTCTTCAACTGCCCAGAACTATGAGAATCCACCCTGTCTTTCATGTATCCCTACTAAAGGCTGCGACACCCAATACGTTTCCTGGACGTTCCTCTCCTTGCCCTGACCCAGTGCTAGTCGATGGTCAGGAAGAATTTGTGGTGGAAAGGATTTTAGATTCCAGGTTGTATAGAAATCAGTTACAATATCTGATTAAATGGCAGGGCTACCCAGTGGAGGACAACTCATGGGAACCGGTCAATAACGTTAATGCTCCTCGCTTGCTCCGTCAGTTTCATCAGAGGTACCCACACAAGCCTGGTCTGAGGTCATCCGGAGGTTGTCCTTAAGGGGGGAGTAATGTAAGGTTCTATGTATATATTCCTGAAACTCAGTTTGTTCGTCAGCCATTTTACTTTCTGTCTTGCTGCAGCTATCTTGCCCTCAGTCAAAATGGAGTTTCCAGCTTGCATGTTCCCGCCCTGATTCTCTCCTTTGCTTCTTAAGCAGCCACAGCTGAGCAATCAGTGCTTCAGAATCTAGCCTGCAGTGAACCTGTGACTTGACTCCTGTAAGCCTTGGACCTTGTACTCCAGCTATTCCTACTGAGGAACTCTGAAGCACTTGTGGACTCTGAACCCTGCTCTTTGAAAGACCCATGTTTGCATGGACTTACGGTAACAGAGAAGAAGATCCTGAATCTGTATTGGAGAGTGATTGCTGAGCTTGGATTACTCTGGCCTGCTGTGTCTCCTGTTTCTGTGTCTGCAAACTGTGTGACTATTTCTGCCAACTTGTATGAAGTAATACAGGACTTTTCTATATCAAACCTGTGACTCCTGTGTTTTCATCGCACCCAAGCACAAGACGCTATATGAACTGTACTACATACATTACATGCCCATAATACTGTATGGAGGACTATACTGTCCGGTTTTTGAGCTATTGTAGAATTTACAATAGATATCACTCATGTAATGTAAGAAGTGAAGTATTTGGCATTGTACTATACCTATATTTCTCTGCCGTATAGGAGCATCATGAATTGTGGTATGTGTTAAAGGGGCTCACTGAGACTCTTTCGCCCGGGGCCCATGAAAACCTGGAGCCAGCCCTGCCCCCCCACAACTTTAGCCAAATAACCCCCAGTTTTCAATGCGTTACTATTATTATAAAGTAAATTAAGGTTGACAAGCTTAAGTAATAAGAATTGATGTCGTTGGCAATGAAATGGGCACTGTAGGTTTGTTTACTGTCCTCCACTCACTGCCGACTTTTCTTCCCTACTGACTTGCATTGGGGTCTGGCCGGGTTTCAGTCGGAACTCCGACTTTTTCTGTTAGTCGTCCGATTTCGTTTGACTCAACTTTTGAGAAAGTCGGGTGGTCCGAAACCCGACTCGACCCTCCCGGAAGCAAAGTCGCTCATCTCTAATAGAGACTAATAGGCATACAATGCTCCTCTGGGAAATTAAATATGCAAATTGCCTCTTCAGAGAGGAAGAGGATCAGAATTTTAGTGCAATTCTAAAAGTCAATAGTTACCCTTTAACAAGTCTTGCCACATGACTAAGGAGAAGAAGTCAAACGGAAAACCACACATGTTTCGGGGTGTTTGCCCCTTGTCAGTGTAAAGCAAAAGTGCTAGTTTGGGTCATAGAGCTGTACACACTTGAAATACTTATGCATTATCTAGAGTTATGTTTTCTCTAAAACATAAAAATTAAATTTCCCCTAAAGAAAAGAAAAAAAATGAGCAGTATGGGCACCGTAACACCACATGGGTTGTCATTCTGCTTTTCCAGCCTGTTATCCTAAGATATGGACCAGAAGCATGTATCAATCCCTAAGTAAACAAATTGGAAATTCGGGAAAATGTTAGCTCTCCTAATCTGATATAATCAAGAAATAGCTAATGCCTCATGTACATGGCACTGGGAAGGAAAGCAATCATGCCAAATAAATAATTCAATCAAGGAAAACCTTAATTAAATATTCAGTAAAAAAGGGCAAAGTTATTAAAAGCAATTATTCTCCACAACAATTGTCTTTACTTGCATCATGTATAGTCATTGTTTACTGCATTTTACTTTTGCATGGAGATAATCTCACTTATCTTCTCGACTTCATAGCAGCTGCTATGTCTGGCAATGAATTATTTATGCAGTTCTTAAGCCCCCGTCACACACATCGATCTCGCTAGCGAGATCGCTGCTGAGTCACTAGTTTTGTGACGCAACAGCGATCTCCTGTCATGTGTGCATTGCCACGAAGATCGTCGCGGTTGCACATTTTGACTTCTCACAGCTGAGCTGCTGTTTCTTTGTGTTTGGCAGCTAGGGAGTTAATTCTGTCTGTGCTCGGTGCTGGGACTGGGTGCAGTTTCTCCCAGCTGCAATTGATTATTTGTTGATTGGTTTCCTTTAAATTTCTGGTTGTCTGCTTGGGGAGTTGCCAGTGAAACCTTCATGCAGACCACAGATAGGAATGAATCTGTATAGACTTTAGTTGTGAGCTCCTTAGTTGTTCTAAGCTCAACTTGGTTAGAGTTTATTTCCCATACCATTTATGTTCCTTTGGTGTTTGAGTGTGTATGCAAGCGAGTGTTATCCTGTCTGTCTTATATGTCTAATCTGTGTATTTAGCTAAGATCAGCCCATATCCCCTTGGTGGTAGTCAGGATCCTTCTTAGGACTGATTACAGGGTTCAGGGTCTGATAGGAGACAGGGTTAGGTTGGAGACTTGGACCTCTGAACCATTATCAGTACCTCCAAGGTGAGGGATTAGTTAGGACCCCAGTTTAGGGTCAGGTTAGATCCCGGTCCACCTCTTTCCTGTTTCAGCTCATCAAGTCCTCAAGATTAACCCTGAGTTCAGCAGATATCGTGTCAGGTAAATCTATTCTATACTTACATTCTGATGTTGCTATACTAGTTGTTGTATAGAGTGTTGTTCCTGTATTAATAGTTTACTGACATTGTATACATATCATTAGACAGCGTGACATTTTCACTGGCCATAAAAATTATCTCCAGTTACCATGGATCCAGTAGCCCAGCTGGCTCTACAGTTGCAGGGATTATCCATGGAGCTGACGGACATTAAGTCCAAAGTTTTGTCTCCCCTGGAGCAAACCAGAGTTGAACCTAAGGTTGCTCTCCCGGACAGGTTCACTGGTGGGCGAGACAAATTTTTCACCTTCCGGGAGGCATGTAAATTGTATTTTCGGCTTCGGCCTCGATCATCAGGGAGTGAGGAGCAGAGAGTGGGAATTGTTATCTCACTTCTGCAAGGGGACCCTCAATCCTGGGCATTTTCCCTTCCTCCGGGATCCCCGGCTCTACTGTCTGTAGATCAATTTTTTACTGCCCTGGGATTGGTATATGATGACCCAGATCGGGTCTCTCTTGCTGAGACAAAATTACGTAAGATACAGCAGGGAGATCGTCCGGCAGAGGAATTTGCTTCTGAGTTTCGTAGATGGGCCACAGATACTCAGTGGAATGACCCAGCTCTTAGGAGCCAGTTTTGTCATGGGCTTTCTGATAAATTAAAAGACGTTTTGGCTCAGTATGAGTCTCCTCCTTCTCTGGAGGCTGCTATGGCCTTAGCTATCCGTACTGATAGACGGCTTCGGGAGAGGGGTGAGGTAACCCCACTCCCTGTTGTTTCTCCACCTACCACTAAAGTCCCTTATGTTGAGGTTCCCCTTGTCTGTTCGGATGAGCCCATGCAGTTGGGAGGGACATCATTTCGTAGGAGGGGATTGGCGGTACGCCGCAGGACTAGAAGATGTTTTTTCTGCGGGAAAGAGGGACATTTTGTTGGAGAATGTCCATCCCGTGCCTTGTTGAGCCAAAAGTCGCCGGAAAACTGTTAATCCCAGGTTGTGTGGTGGACGACAACCTGGGAGTATGTATTTCATCCGCCAGTTCTTCTCAGTTCCTTGTACCAGTGGAGGTGGTAGTTGGTACGAGAGTGGAGAGATTGTCTGTTCTTCTTGATAGTGGTTCCGGGGCTAATCTGGTTGACGCTCAGTTTGCTCAGGCTCAAGGTATGCATCTGAGTGTATTGGTCAAACCGATCCCTATATTCTCCATTGACGCCAGGCCTCTCGGCCAAGGTAGCTTTGTTCATGAGGTTCATAACATTGACCTTCGGGTAGGGGCAATACATAGGGAACAATTATCTTGTTATGTGTTGGAGGGTCTACCTACTCCCATTGTGTTGGAACTTCCTTGGTTGGTTAAACATAACCCTGTGATTAATTGGCAGTCCAGAGAAATAAGCCAATGGGGTGAGTTTTGCAAAAGCAACTGCATGAACACAGTCATCAGTGCGGTCGTGCCTAGTACATTGCCTCCTTTTTTGGAGGATTTTGGGGATGTTTTCTCTGAGGAGGGGTGTCAGGAGTTGCCTCCTCATCGCGTGTATGACTGCTCTATTAATCTCCTTCCTGATGCTAAGTTGCCTAAAGCTAGGTTGTATAATCTTTCTGGTCCTGAGAGGCAGGCTATGAAAGATTATATTTCTGAAAGTCTGGCCAAAGGGCATATTAGACCTTCATCTTCCCCAGTAGCCGCGGGGTTCTTCTTTGTGAAGAAGAAAGATGGAGGCCTACGCCCTTGCTTGGATTTCCGCGAACTTAATCGGATTACTGTTCGAGATCCGTATCCACTCCCTCTTATTCCTGATCTCTTCAATCAAATTGTTGGCGCCAAATGGTTTTCTAAATTGGATCTCAGGGGGGCGTATAATCTGATTAGGATAAAAGAGGGGGATGAGTGGAAAACGGCGTTTAACACGCCGGAGGACATTATGAGAACCTAGTCATGCCTTTTGGTCTGACTACTGCACCAGCAGTATTCCAACATTTTGTTAATGACATTTTTCGTCACCTTGTGGGGCTGTTTGTGGTTGTATATTTGGACGACATTTTAATTTACTCGCCAGATCTTGTGTCTCATCAGGAGCATGTGAGACAGGTGTTGCAGATCTTGCGAGACAATAAACTATACGCCAAACTGGAGAAGTGTGTATTTGCCGTACAGGAACTTCAGTTTTTGGGATTTTTGGTGTCAGCCTCCGGTTTCCGTATGGACCCTGAAAAGGTGAGAGCAGTGCTTGAATGGGATCAGCCAGGGGATCTTAAGGCTCTGCAGCGTTTTTTGGGGTTGGCTAACTACTACCGGAAATTTATTTGTAATTTTCTCTTCGCCACGACAGCACCCACTGAGAGAGGGGATCCGCCCCTAGGAACAGGAAACCTACAGAGAGATAAAAGGGGCGGCCCCCCTCGCTCCTCAGTTGTTTCCTGTTCCTAGCAGAGGAACCTACGTGAGAAGAGGATTCCTGGGCTGGATAGCCGCCTGTGCGGTTTCTTTTGGAGCGGCAGGGGCTCCAGCACCAGAAGCAGCGTCGGGGGTTTATCCCTCCTCAGCTGGGACAAAAAAGACACCGCACATGCCTGGAGGTAACGGGTCGGAGGACGGCAGCGGCAGGGGTCGCAGCCCACCGTCACAGGAGAATATTCCCAGGTGCGAGGCCAGGAGCAGGATTGCTCTGGCTCGCATATAATACGGGTGTCACATACTGAGCCGAGGCTGCCCTACCTGATAACGCTGGGAGCCTCGGCAGGAAAGGTCCCATTGCCGCTCTTGCCGGGTAGGGATGGGACCGCAGCGGTCAGGAACGCGAGCGCGTGGTCAGGAGAGGTCCCGGCAAATTGCTTGATAAAAAATCATGGAGCGCTGCTGGAGGAGGCGGCTGCGCAGGTGCAGGAAGGCAGAGAACCCGGAAGTGAACCTAGCACTTCCGGGTCAGCGCTGAGATGAAAAAAAAAAAAAGAGAATGGGGAAACTGCATAAAAGCACCGATCATGTGCATAGCGGTGCGCAGAAATGTCGTCCCCAAGCGATCCTGCGTTGCGCCCACCTGAGGAACTGGTGGTGCCACATCACAGCGGCAGCAGCAGCGGCAGAAAAAGTGGAAGTGGACACTCTAAGCAGAGTGGTTCCACAAGCAGATCTGGAGGGAAATCAAGTCGCTCCATACCGCAGCCGGACCCTCCATCCTTAAGACCGGTACCATCTTGATAAAAAGCTTCACTGGGTGAGTGTTATATTTCACACCTGTCAAGCTGATGGCCCTTTCCCCTCCCCCCTGATTTGTGTGTTCCTAGGGGGAGCCAGTAGTATTACGGGAAGGAAATCCCTTAGTGAGATAACCCCACCTAGGGTGGGATCCTCCACGGACAGCGGGGAACTCAATTCAGACGCTTCATGTGAATCGGGTTCATCAGAGGAGGAGGAGCACACCTGTTTTCCGACAGATAGTATTAATAATCTGATTAAGTCTGTTCGGAACACTATGGGATTATCGGATACAAAAGACCCTAAAACTCCTCAGGAGATCATGTTCGCGGGTATCTCCCAACGCAAACGGCGAGTGTTCCCAATAGACCCGGCTATTAAGGAATTAGTAAAGAAAGAGTGGGAAAAACAAGGGCAGAAAGGTTATATGCCGGCCGCGTCAAAACGACGATACCCCTTTGATGATAAGGACCTGGCCTCCTGGGAGAAAGCACCCAAGGTGGATGCTGCTGTAGCGTCAACCTCCCGCAAGTCATCATTACCAGTAGAGGATGCTGGAATTTTGTCAGATCCCCTAGACCGTAAAGCAGATGCACTCCTAAAAAAGTCCTGGAGTCGTGTATAGGGGCATTTAAACCCGCAATATCGGCCACTTGTACAGGCAGGGCCATGTTAGTATGGTTAGATCAGCTGGAGGAAAATATAAAGAAGGGCCTTTCCAGAGACAAGCTACGGTCCTCCATTCCTTTAATTAGAGGTGCAGCAGCATTTCTTTCAGACACCTCAGTGGATTCTCTCCGCCTAGCGGCAAGAACAGCAGGACTAACCAATGCAGCCCGAAGGGCGTTGTGGTTGAAAGGATGGAAGGGGGATACGCAGGCTAAATCAAAACTCTGTGCTATACCCTGTCAGGGTGAGTACCTGTTTGGTGCAGTTTTGGATGATATCTTAACCAAAGCAGGAGAAAGGAAAAAAGGCTTCCCTAATCCATACGTTCCATCCTACAGGAGGGCATTCAGGAGACCATCGTTTAACAGAAGGAAGGATTATAAGTCCCAGAATTCTTGGAATAGCAGGGATTTCAAACAAAAGGGAAACCTATTCGGTAAACGTCCCTTCAGATCGGGAGATAAGTTCCGCTAGTACCAACTTACCGGTGGGTGGCAGACTATTACACTTCAGTTATCAGTGGGAGCAAATTACATCTAACCCCTGGGCCATTAACATTATAAAATCAGGACTAATATTAGAATTTGTCCGGAATCCTCCGGACTCCTTTCTATTGACTTCTCTAAAATCCCAGGCTCAACAAGAGGCGTTAGAATTAGAGATTAAAGGCCTACTATCCAAGAAAGTGTTAGTAGAGGTTCCGGTAAATCAAAGAGAGAAAGGCTTTTACTCTCCTTTATTTCTGGTAACTAAACCAGACGGTTCATTTAGAACCATAGTTAATCTAAAAAAAGAACTGAATACCTTTTTGAAAACCCGAACCTTCAAAATGGAGTCTATAAGATCAGCGATAAAACTCTTATTTCCCAGATGCTACATGGTGGTCGTGGATCTCAAAGATGCATATTATCATCTACCAATACATGTCTCGCATCAACGCTTTCTCCGAGTGGCGGTCACATTAGAAGGCCAAATCTGTCATCTGCAGTTTGCGGCAATGCCATTCGGGCTATCTATGGCACCACGCGTCTTCACAAAACTGATGCTGGAGGTGATGTCGTATTTACGAGTAAGAGACACACTAATAATTCCGTACCTGGATGATCTGCTAATAGTAGGAAATTCATTCCAACAATGTGAGCACAGGCTGTCTGACGTAATTTCATCCCTACAGAACTTAGGTTGGCTGATCAACTGGGAAAAATCAAGGCTACGGCCGGTAACCTGTCAGACGTTCCTAGGCCTTCATCTAGACTCAGTAAGTCAGAAATGTCGGCTACCAGAGGCAAAGAAATTAACTGTAATTAATAAGGTACAAACGGTAATACAGAATCCTATTCTATCTCTAAGAGAAGGCATGTCTTTGCTGGGCTCTTTGTCCTCATGTATTCCGGCGGTTCGGTGGGCCCAATTTCATACCAGGAAACTGCAAAGATTAATCCTGCAGCAAGAAGAGAGATTACAGGGACAGTTAGAAAATAAAATATCCCTGACCCCGGAGGTAATCAGTTCCCTAACTTGGTGGCTAGATTCAGATAATCTGTCGGGAGGTGTTCCGTGGATAGTGGTTCCCTCAAATATAGTAACCACAGATGCCAGCCCTTTGGGGTGGGGGGCTCATTGGGAGGATAATGTGGCGCAGGGACAGTGGTCTAGGTCAGAGTCAGAGGATTCATCAAACATGAGAGAGCTAAAAGCTATATATCACGCCATATGTAATTTCCTTCCGCAGCTGCAAGGGACTCATACAAGGATCTTGTCGGACAACAGCACCTCAGTAGCGTACCTAAACCACCAAGGAGGTACACGATCAATGCCACTCATGTTTATTGCAGAAAAATTTTTAACATTGGCAGAAAGTCATCTCCTATCCCTGTCGGCCCTGCACGTCAGAGGAATAGACAATGTCAAGGCAGATTTTCTAAGTCGTCATACCCTACATCAAGGGGAATGGATACTCAATCATTGCATCTTCAAAAGAATAACATTCAAA
>JARQOD010000002.1:125550844-125823277 GCA_033576555.1 Oophaga sylvatica | reverse complement strand
GCTCGCAAGTTGGTGTATGGTGTCCACTTGGAAGTTGAAAGAATTCATAGTGTCCCATGCCGTAATCCATCTGTGCATCAGATTTGACACACTGATGGATTACGTCGTGGGACACTATGGATTCTTTTAACTTCGGACAGGTGAGGGATATTGTTGTTTTTTATTTTATTTATTTTTTTTTTAACAAGGGACAATGGCTTCAGAGGATTAGGTGTTAGGGTGAGTATAATGTGTTTTTCTATTTTATTCTTCATTTTACACTCTATGTAGGGCTGAATACAACTCTTAACATTGTCCCCTGCCTGCTCTGATCTCAGCACAAGCAGGGAACAATGATCAGAGCTACATACCAGAGACACTGGCATGTGACAAAAAGAAAGGGTCCCGGGACGGAGTTCCAGAGCATCAGAGACAGAGAAGATAAGTACCGGCCATACTTACAATATAGTTCTCTAGAGGGGAGAGATGGCATGGAACCGTGGGTTGAGAATAGGACTCTTGATAACTGGACTGTAGTATTGAGCTGGGCTGTGGTAAAGTAGAACAGAACGTTGAAGATAGAGAGCAAACGAGAAAAGTGGAAGCAATTGAAACTGTATGTGTAAAATGCTCCATATTGTAAAGGAAACGTTCATCAAGTTGTGTGCCTGCTATCTACTGCTATCCACCTCAAGTTATCGTTGCTTAAAAAGTTTATATTTGACTGGTGGTCTCCCTCATTGAACTGGTGGTCTCCCTCATTGACACCTCGTCCTGGCCAACCCAAGTCATCGGTTATATGCAGCCTGAAAGGGGTGTAGCGCACTCACAGCACAAGTTTACACAACCAGGCGGGACCCCCACCTTCATGTAACATGCTAGGGTGTAAGAGATGAGTACCTCGCCCATGGCTTCTGCCCCTCGTCATGTTACACAAGTCTCTGAAGTAAGAACCATTTGTGATTTCTTTGCCATTTATGACCTGTTACAAGGTGCCAGTGATACCTTTTGCTGAACATAGTACATTGCAGAACATTATAATTTTTTGTATACTTGTAAGCAGACCACAGTGTGAGTGTACTACATTATGCAATGTGCTTTATATCTTAGAGTGGTTTTCACAGTAGTATGCATCAGAGTCTGCCTCATGTCCTGACCTACTCCGTGTTTGTCATTAGGTCTCTAAGGTTACTCATTGCGCAAAACATGAATAAACTTCCAGGAAGTGAGCTCTTCTTCACGCAACATCTGGAGTTCTGCCTTACTGCTCCAAGTATCTACATATAGGAGAAAACTCCAGCCACGGCGGGATAGGACAATCATTGCAGAAAGACACTTATCTCTTCTGCTTGTTAGGAAGCGGCACACAGAGTTATTATTCCACTTTAGTTATGTTAAGCATCCAATATTACAGTCTGTTTCTTATTCTGCATGTCAGAAACTTCACACATTTAAGGCATGTAGCTGTGTAATCCATAATAATGTTACATGGTCATTATTGTTGTGCTGCAGTTCTATGCAGGAGACCCTCCAATCTATAGGCAGACTGGACAGAGCTTATTTATTTTATTGGCTTATAAATTCCCTATCAGTATGTATTTGGAGTGTAGGAGAAAACCCATGCTAAGGCCTTATTCAGACGTTCGTGTTGCACTCGCAAAGTGACCGAGAGTGGTAGTCATTAGAGATGAGCAACTTTGTCTTGTTGAGGGTCGAGTCAGGTTTCGAACCACCCGACTTTCACAAAAGTCAAACTAAATCGGCCGACTATCGGCAAAAGTCGAAGGTCCGACTGAAACACGAAACCCAATGCAAGTCAATGGGGAAGCAAAGTCGGCAGGGAGTGGAGGACAGTAAACACACCTACAGTGCCCATTTCAATTCCAACGACATTATATGTATATGATGGGCCCCATGGATGATGCTCCAGTGTATGATGGGTCCCATTTATAATGCTACAGTGTATGATAGGCCCCATATATAATGCTACAGTTTATAATGGGCCCTATCTATGATGCTCAAGTGTATGATGGGCCCCATATATAATTCTCCAGTGTATAATGCTCCCCATATATTGCTCCAAACATTTAAAAAAATGAAATACCACCATCCGAACTATTTCTTTGATTGATGGGGCAGTCAAGAAAGAGGAACCCATGTGCATTCTGTCGATTGACGCAGAAAAGGCTTTCGACAGGGTGCACTGGGATTTTATATTTCAAACGTTAGAAGGAATTGGCTTAAAAGAAAGTATGCTCCATAGAATTTCTGCCCTGTACTCATCTCCCAGTGATCAAGTTAAAATTAATGGCGCACTTTCAAACACATTTTTAATTCGGAATGGCACCAGGCAAGGCTGTCCTCTTTCACTCTTGCTTTATATACTCACTATGGAACATCTAGCAACCGCAAGACGGCATAATCCCTCCATTAGAGGCATAAAAGCCCAATCAGAAGAGCACAAACTGGCACTTTTTGCAGATGATGTCCTATTGTATGTCTCTTCCCCAACTATAAGTCTCCCAAATATTATCTCAGAATTACATAGATTTGGTCGTCTGAGCAATTTCAAAATTAATACTCACAAATCGGAGATTCTCAATATCTAAATTCAACCAAAGTGAGGTGGAGAGGTTGGCAGCTTCATTTCCCTTTAAGTGGTGTTCAGATTCTCTTACCTATCTAGGAATAAAAATCACCATCAAAGTATCTAATTTTTGTGAAGCAAACTTTAAGACAGCTTTACATAAAGCTGAGTTTGACTTAGAAAAATGGCATAAACTACCTTTATCTTGGTTTGGAAGAGTGAGCGCTATTAAAATGGATCTATTACCCCATCTCCTATATTATTTCCAAACAATAGTTTGTATTTACCTGCCTCCTTTTTCTCACGTCTTAAAAAAGCGATTACTCATTTTATTTGGTCACAAAAAAGAGCACGTATTTCATACTTTTTGTTAAGTAGATCGAAGCAGGAAGGGGGAATAGCTCTGCCAGATTTTGCTATGTATAGTCAAGCAGCAATTGGTACATGTATTTTAGAGCTGTTTCATAATAAAAACCCCAAAAATGGGTTACATTAGAAAATGATCTTAATGGACGTGACTCCCGTATAGTTATTTGGTCCCCAACGGAAGAACGGGATATACCTTTACCCTTCCTCACCAAAAACATGATATCATTTATCAAAAGAGGGAGTCGAGAGCTGGGAGTCTCTTCTTCTCCTGGCCCCCTAACTCCTATATATGATAATCCATCCTTTCCTGCAGGATTAAAAAGAGACACTTATCTACATAAAAATAGAGCTTCATGCCCCATAGTCCATGATTATGTTACAAGGACAGGGATGAGGTCTCTCCAGGACATATTTCGTGACAAGGAGCCGCCAACAGGTGCATGGTTCTTTTATGAACAAATAGTTTTATTATTATATTATATTATCTCCATTTGAGACTCTTTGCTTATCAACAAACTCTATAGATCACACTATCTCTTTATTATACCAAACCTTCCAAGAAGTGCAGACCCCATCGAGAGATTTCCCAGCATTTTTTTCAAAATGGGAGATTGATTTGGGTAGACCCTTATCAGTTGAAGAAAGAACAAATATTCTCTTATGCACATTCAGGTCAACGCTCTGTTCGACATCACAGGAGAGGAGCTACAAAATCTTGTCGAGGTGGTACAGATACCATCAGATTTAAACGTAATTTATCCAACAACGGATACGTGCTGGAGATGCTTAAAAGATAGAGGTTCATTTGTACACATTTGGTGGCACTGCCCACTCATACAGAAACTGTGGTTAGCATTCTTTGATCTCTGCAACAAGCTGTCTATAACCAAAATTACACCCACAGTGGAGGTGGCCTTGCCGTCCTTGTGTAGCTCTTCGATTTCTAGATTTAAGAAAGGTCTTCTTAGACATATTCTCACTGCTACCAGGAATGTGATTACTAGATTTTGGAAACAGGAAAAGGTTCCCTTGCGTTCTGATTTGGTGATGGAACTCAACGACATATATAGAATGGAACAGCTGATAGAGCAACTGAATGGTACCATAGGAAAGGTATATAACACTTGGGCCCCCTGGGTTATGTTTAGAATTGGACTCTTGGTTGATAGACCCATAGATGATGGGTCATATGAGTTTACCTACTGGATGGAGCCACATTTCCTACCCCATTCCTTAAAATCCTCCCCCTCCCCCATTTCTTTTATTTATTTTTTTCTTTTCCCTTCTTTCACCCTTGTTTCTTCTCTATCTTCTTTTCTTTTGTAGACCTAGAGTCTAAAGGGTATGCCACACTAAACGAGATCGCAAACGAGATCACTAACGAGATCACTAAAACGTCACTATTTAGCGATCTCGTTTGCGACCTCGTTGTGTGTGGCATGTAGCAACGATCTGGCCCCTGCTGTGATGTCGCTGATCGTTCACTAGAGTTCTGGACCGTTTTTTGATCGTTGGCGTCCCGCTGGTGAGCCTGAATCGCTGTGTTTGGCACCTTTTGCGAACGACGAGCGACCTCGTTTGTGACGCATGACTGTTTTGCGTCACGGAATGGATCGCAATATTTGTAAGTTCTCTTTTGCGTCACAGAGAGGATCGCAGAAGTTGCAAAGCAGGCTAGCAGGACGCAGAGAGCAGGAGCGATGCTGGAAATTCCTATGAATCAGAAGCGCTCAGTACATGCTAATGACAGATCCTAACGACCGCCAAAGTCGTTAAAGAGATCGCTGACTGCAGATGAGTCGTTTATGAGATCTCCTGTTTGGCAGCTACTAGCGACCTAAAAGAGATCACACCAACGATTGCGTCGTTATCGTGATCGCTAACGAGATCACTAAGTGTGGCAGTACCTTTAGTCTAGGTACCTTCTTCTTTAAAATGTATAAACAAAGTAATACTGATGTTAATTGCCTACATGAGCAAACATCTCAGGCGCTCATCCAGAAACTGCCCACTCATTCATGGGTGGCTCATTCAGTTTGCGCTTCAGGTGATACAATTAAATACATTTACTCTCATTTGAGATTCACCTGAAAGCTCTTGGATTAACCACATGACAACCTGAGGACTCACCCATTGGTTCTCATTAGCCTTAAGGCCTCTTTCACACATCCGGCGGGCGCCTAAACGGCGCCCCCGGCATTTAGCCGCAGCGCCGCATGCGGTATTTTCTCTGAACACCGGATGTGCCGCATCTTGTTTTTCGCCGCATCCGGTTCACGAATGCGGCAAAAAAAACGCATACGTCTCATCCGGTGTATCCGGTTGGCATACGTTGACGCCGTATTGCGCCGGATCCGGCTTTTAAGCACGCCCATTTTGGGGCCCTTTTTGGGGTTCCAAATATGATTGGCTACTGTAATCCTATATATACACTGCTCCTACATCCCTTCTTTGACAGGTTGTAGAGGAGAAAGTGCAGTTTGGAGAGAAGAGCAAGTAGCAAGTGATTGGCGAACATGGAACCCATTATCGGCAATATCTTCAGGAATCTTGTTGATTTTACTGCGGAGATGAATCGATTGAGGTTTATCGTTCTGGAGAAGGAGCTAAAGTTTGAGGAGCAGCGGCGTCAGCGCCTGCGAAGTCGCCGCCGTATGTGGATCCACCCCATCACGTCACAGAGATTAACTCGTGGTGTCTATTCCACACTGAACATGGAGCTGCGACAAAATCCAGAGAAGTTTTTTGCCTATCTGCGGATGAATATAGAAAACTTTGATGATTTGCTGGAGCGTGTTGGAGACAAAATTAAAAAATCGGACACCTACTGTCGGTTCTCGATATCTCCGGCGGAGCATCTCATGGTGACTATAAGGTAAGCTATATGTATTGGTTCTGTTTGCTTGAGCGCACTTGTAATTTTATCATTAATTGAACATCACAGGCCAACTAGGAAACCACATGAGTATCCCCAAATCTAGTTATAAAACAGTCTTTCTCCTAGATATTATTATTTTTGGTATCTCCAATAGTCGTAGCTGAGTTCTGGTATGTAATGCTGCGTTTCTGAAATTATTTGTATTTTCTAATTTGTTTTCAGATTTCTGGCAACTGGCGAAACTCTATCATCGCTCCATTTTCAGTATCGGATGGGAATCTCCACACTATCCGGCATAATAAAGTATACTTGTCGTGCTCTGTGGGATACTTTGGTTGGAGAATTTATTCCAGAGCCAACAACAGAGCGGTGGCTTGAAATAGCGGACCAGTTTCTACTCATCTGCCAGTTCCCCAATTGCCTGGGGGCCGTTGATGGAAAGCACATCCGCATTCAAAAGCCAAAAGGAACTGGATCTGAATTCTTTAACTATAAGAAATATTTCTCTATCGTCCTGATGGCTATTGCAGATGCACACTACAAGTTTATCGCGGTGGACATTGGGTCTTATGGACGGTCTAATGACTCCCAAGTGTTTAAAATATCTGCTATGGGACGTAAATTGTATGGAAACAGTTTTCAGTTTCCCCCCCCTAGACCACTGCCTCAAACCTCAGGCCCACCAATGCCATTCGTTTGTGTAGGTGATGAGGCATTCCAGCTGTCCCAACACCTATTGAAGCCGTATGCCAGCAGAGAATTGACACATACAAAGCGGGTATTTAACTACCGCCTCACAAGAGCCAGACGGATGGTGGAGTGTGCCTTTGGCATTATGACAGCAAAATGGCGTGTCCTTTTGACTGCAATAAACTTGAAGACCGAGACTGTTGATGATGTAGTGAAAGCGTGCGTGGTCCTCCATAATTTTGTCCTAACCAAGGAACCAATTTCTCTGGAGGACCACAATCAAGAAACAACTTTGCACAACTACACCAACATTACCACTCGCAGTACAGTTGCAGTTTCTAGAATGAGGGACCAGTTTGCTCAATACTTTGTGTCACCGGAAGGTAGTGTTGACTGGCAGGATGACAGAGTGTGATAAATGTATTGTTTATTTTAATAATTTTCTTTACCCACAATAAACCTTTAATAGTTTACTTGTCTACCTTCTTGTGTGTTTTCTACTATAACCTTCTTGCCATTGTTGTGTCCATGGCTGTCACCTTTTGTCCAAAAAAGTGTACATTGTAGGCCATGTTTCCCCAACTGCAGTCCTCAAGGCCCACCAACAGGTCAATTTTTCAGTCTTTACTTTGCATTGCTCAGGTGATAATTGCCTCACCTGTGCAATACAAAGGAAATACTGCAAACAATACCTGTTGTTATGCCTTGATGACTGGATTTGGTGACACATGGCCTACAATGTACCCTTTTTAGGACAAAAGGTGAAATTGTATTAACAAAAGTATTTCACCATTTGTCCTACAAAAAGTGTACATTATGTTTCCCCTACTCCAGTCCTCAAGGTCCACCAACATGTCAAGTTTTCTGTCTTTCCTTTGTATTGCTCAGGTGATAATTGCCTCACCTGTGCAATACAAAGGAAATACTGAAAACATGATATGTTTTTGGTGGGCCTGGAGTAGGGGAAAACTGGGGTGTACACATTTTATTAAAAAAAGAATACACTTTGCATACTACACAACCCGGGACATAACTTTGCCAAAAAGGTTACATTTATGAACCTTTTAGCCAAAGTTAGGTGTACCTGTATACCAAATTTAAAACTTAACATCCTATAAATAAAAGACAGACAACAATGTTAAACCAATGAACATTTTATTTAAAAATATATTTTTTAATATAATTGTTATTAAAAAAGGCCTTGTGGCCCAATTCTTCAGATTTAAATAACCTTTATATTTTATTCAACTTTATTATTTTTTTTAGTAAACTTTATTTTTTTAAATACATTTTTTTGGTTTTCAACTTTATTTTTTTAAATAAATTTATGAAAAAAAATTGTAACATTAACTACAGGTCAGTGTAGTATGGGGTGGAAATACTGCTGGAGGGGCTGCGGGACACTTCGACCGTGGGAGTGTGGAGAGTGTGGAGGGACGAACGGGATGGTGGTGGGGAAGGAACAGGAAGAGGTGAAGGGGTGGAAAGACCAAAAGAATGGGAAGACAAGGCAGAACAGGTGGGTGGTGGTGGAGTGGAGGGTTGTGCATGAGGAACAGGTGACATAGTAGGTATTTGGAAGGGGGAAGTAGATTGGTAGGTAGAAGTGTGGTAGGGGGTAGGTGGCTGGTAGTGGGTAGGTTGTTGGTACTGGGGAGGTGGTTGGACCTGGGAGGTGGTTGGTACTGGGTAGTTGGTTGGACCTGGGGAGGTGGTTGGTACTGGGGAGGTGGTTGGTACTGGGGAGTGGTTGGTATTGAATAGGAGGGGGAGGATATGGCAGGTGGGAGGGGGGGAAGATGTACGGCGGCTGTAGGGGGGGGAGGTGGTGGAATGACTGGGGTGGATTGAGGATGGGAGACAACCTGCACTACAGCAGCGTGGCACGTGTGCATCACATACATCTGCTGGTCATAAGATAGCGGATCTATGCGCTCCGCAACCGACCTAAAAAAGCTGTAGTTCGGGGGTGCTCTTATCTCAGAACGCACAGTTTCCAGAAGTGTCTTGACCTCACCAACTAGTGTGGTTATCTGACGAAGGCCTGCGGAAACTTGTTCAGATAGCAACTTAAGGCAGTTCTGGAAAGATGCGTTCATGTGTAAGAACTCGGGCGCATAGTTCTTTTCCTGACCCTTCTGACGCTGCCGCCCAGTACCCGCAGCTGTACTAGAGGTGGCAGGATCAGAAGGGTGTGGTAAAGGGAAGGCTATATCCTGACCAGCAGATTCATGCATTGCAGGCGGCCACGCTGCTCCAGCGCTGGTGGAAGGGACAGCGGGATCGTGTGTGTGTGAAGTGTGGGAAGGGTCAGATGTGGAGGGTTGGTCAAAGTGTCCCTCGGTGTCGGTCTCCTGAGGGATCGCTCTAGAAGGCTCCAACTCTGCGGGCGCCCGAGTGCTGCTCACCGTGCTGTGGAAGAAACAAAAACATAAA
The DNA here is from genome assembly GCA_033576555.1 of Oophaga sylvatica. Lineage (NCBI taxonomy): Eukaryota > Metazoa > Chordata > Amphibia > Anura > Dendrobatidae > Oophaga > Oophaga sylvatica. The sequence goes on along the minus strand of JARQOD010000002.1, from coordinate 125,814,338 downwards.
ATTAATATACAGATGTGGAATGGCCCTGGGTGAAAACCAAAAAAAATATTACATTTGATGTTAATATTTACCTTCTGGTGACCATGGTTTCACGCAGGAACGCCAGAGCTTGTGCATATTTGTACTTACTCTGGCGTCCTGAAGAACCACTCGGGGCCCGCATTTCCTTATTGAATTCTTTCTTAAAGCGATCCCTCACAGACCGCCACCGCTTCATAATTCTCTCCCCTGAAACGAGAAAGCACACATTGGTTACTATACAACAACCACACTTTAGTCCTCGTGTCCCCCAGAGTTCATGTTTTCATTGTTTCCATAGTGTTTCACAAAAGGAAATCATGAAAACATGAAGCGTTGGTTACACAAGGACAGAATTTTTTTAAAAACACCTTTACAGTCAGCAACATGAACTATACTTACGGTATTTATTCTGGGACCTAGGATTGAGGTCCTCCCAGCGGTGCATCATTGCTGCTGCCACTTCTGTCCAGAGCCGTCGTGTCACAATTTGATCCGCATGCTGGCGGTCCGCCATGTTCCACAGCGGCTCCCTTTCTCGGACCAGGTCGATCATCAACTCCACGTCCAATCCCTCCTCCGTGTCCGAGTCGGGAGCACGCTGTGAAGCCTGTGAAATGAACAATGAAGAAAAAAAAAAAAGAAAAAAATATATCAGATACATGGTTTTAGTTTGTAAAAATTATACATGTTACAATGGGAATATTAATGCACAAAACATTTGTAGATAACACGTTTTTTAAAAAGCATAAATTATATAACATGGCAAAAAAAAAAATAATACTTACACGTTGAGAACCGCCAACAGTCTCACGACGACTCTGGGAGGCGCTGGGAGAAACCCTCTGGCTCCCAGATGCGAGAGACTAAAAAAATGAAAATAAAAATTAGGATATTGGCACGTGTTGGTCGCTGTGTGAAGTATGCACTAAATGTTTTTCTATGTGTTGTGTGTACTGTGATGTTGTGTTTATGAGATTGATGCAGGATACTTACGAATTGTGAGCCCACTCCGGGTATCTCTCCACCCCGTCCTTCTTCCTCTGGGAGCTCCTCGTCATCTTCAGATTCCTGTTATTAAAATAACACAATCAAGACATATAGCCCACAGATGGATTGTGGATAGAAAAATTAAAAATACATATTTTTACCGCCAATTCCTGACGATGGGTAGGAGGGCTCCCAGAAGAAGATGTGTCCTGCTGTGGCGGCTCTGGCTCTGGCTGGGAGGGAGGAGATGGCGATGCCGGTGGTGCTGCCGCCGCCGCTTCAGCCGCTGCTTCCTCCGCCAACAATGCCATTGCTGCAGCTGCAGCAGCTGTTTGATGTTCTCTGCTGTGGAAGAAACAAAAAGGGACAGTCAATATATTTGTATATTTCTTGGCCCTGTCTGAAAGAAAACCAAGCATGTATTTTTATTGAAATGGGGGGGGTGTAATGTTTACCTTCTTCTGGCTTCCCTCCTTGCCCGCCTCTCCTCCTGTTCTCTTCTATCTACAAGCGCCGCCTCCCCCTCTTGTTGACGTCTTCTACTGTTAAAGTAAAAAGGTACTGTAAATTTGAGAATCCTTGTCCATGGCTGAAATAAAAAACAAACATGTAATTTATAGCAAAATGTGTGCTGTAATACTTACTTTCTCATTGCTATCCTCCTAGCTTGGAGCTCCTCTGCTCCCCTCTGCTGAACTTGGGCTTCAGCCGCTGCCGCCCGGTGAAGTCTTCGGCTGTTGAATAAGGACACAAAAACGGACAGTGAATATATGGGTATTCCTTTGCCCTGGCTGAAACACAAAAAACAAACATGTAAATTAGAGCAAAATGTGTGCTGTAATACTTACTTTCTGCTTGCTAGCCTCCTAGCTTGGAGTTCCTCTCCTCCCCTCTGCTCAACTTGCGCTTCAGCCGCCGCCGCCGCCGCTCGTTGAATTCTTCTGCTGTTAGGACACAAAAAGGGACAGTGAATATATGTGGATTCCTTGTCCCTGGCTGAAAGAGAAAAACAAACATTAAATTTTTAGGGACATGGGGGATGACATTTACTTTCTGCTGGCTTGCCTCCTTGCATCCAGGATGTCCTGCGCCCTTTCATCGCCAGCATCAATTCTTCTGCTGTGAAATTAACAGACCAAAAAAAATTTGTTGATATATTTTGATTGTCCCTGTTTTAAAATATAACATTCAAACAACGACATTATTCCGACCACATGCAATCATTTTTTATAGCCATCAACAGTACCAGGGTAAACCGTATCCCTGGCCAAAAAAAAAAAAAAAAAATATATGATAATAAAAACATGGAAATTTCACATAAGAGCATAATTAGCTAAGGTCAGAGGCAGCCAAAAAAATAACATTGCAACAAAAAGAAAAGTACATCAACATTTGTATACTAAACACAGGAAAATAATAGCAGCATGAGTAGATAAAACCGTGACAAGCCACAAAGAACAAAGATTGCAAACAAAAAAACATTAGCATAGTCAAACAATTCAACAGACCATGAGTAGATAAAACCATGACAGGCCACAAAGAAAAAATATTGCAAACAAAAAATCATTAGCATAGTCAAACAATTCAACAGACCATGAGTAGATAAAACCATGACAGGCCACAAAGAAAAAATATTGCAAACAAAAAAACATTAGCATAGTCAAACAATTCAACAGACCATGAGTAGATAAAACCATGACAAGCCAAAAAAAAAAAAAAAACCATTGGCAAAAAAAAAAATGGAGAGAAACATTACCATAGTAAACACATGCACATTTCCGATAGTAGCATAAAAAACAACGACATAACTGGCCAAAAAAATTACTACTTTTTAAAAAAAAAAAAAAAACATTTTGATACACAAATACATCCACATTTCAGATTGTCGCAGGGAGACAAAGCACATCACTGCTAAAAAACAGTACCAGTAGATCTACATTATCAACATTCACAACAATAGCAGTGAATACACAATAAAGTTCCCAAACAAATGCATTTTAAACTCGGGGACCCACCCCATCATCGGCAATTTAATTTCATTAAATACCTGGGGAACCAATCCCCATCACAGAAAAAAAATTACATATATAATGTACCAGGCCACAAAAAATAAACATCAGCTCACACAACATTGGTGACATATGTATTTTAAATTTTTGAATTTGGGGTGGGTGGTTCATATTTACCGTCTGTTTTCCTGGCGCTCCATGGTACGGATCCTGGCTGCGAGTCCGGTGGCTGCGTCGGTGGCTGCGTCGGTGGCTGCGTCGGTGGCTGCGTCGGTGGCTCTCTGTGGCTCTCTGTGGCTCTCTGTGGCTGTGTCTGATGTCCCACCCAATGTTTTTTTTATATGTTTGCTGAGGGGTGGTACTTCCTTGTATCTGTTTGCTGTGGGCTGGTATATCAATTAACAAACCGGATGCGGCTACCGGATGCGGCGGACGCCGCGATGCGGCGCATTGCGGCGTCCATAGACTTTCATTGTAAAAAAGAACCGCATGCGCCGCATCCGGCGCATGCGGCTTTTTCGCCGCAGACAAAAAACGTTACATGCAACGTTTTTTCCAGACACCGTACGGTGACCAGACACCGCATCCGGCACCAACCGGACGCGCCGCAGTGACATGCGGCGCCATGCGGCGCTAATACAAGTCAATGGAAAAAAAAACCGCATGCGGCGCATACGGTTTTGTGATGCGGCGCTGCTAAAAAATGCCGGGGGCGCCGCAAGGGGAAAAACGGATGTGTGAAACCAGCCTTAAATATGTAGGCTACTGACTTTTTTACAGCTTTGACAAAGACCTTCGTAGGTCGAAACGCGTCGCTGTTTGGCTGTTGTGCATACCTTCCGCTGATGCGTTATGGAGGACACCGTTTTTTTAATAACTTATTCTTGGATTCAATAAAGATATACTTTTTTATGGAAGCTGGAATCTTCTTCGTTTCTTCTTGTGCTACCTGAGGTTTTGTAGTCCGTCCACGCTTGCAAGTGCATGGTGTTTAAATGTCTAAGCATGCAACTGGTATTCAAATTTCTGAGATTTTTCCCTCGGCTAAAGGTCCTTCCGCACTTCTTACAGATAACCTTTGCCTCATCAATAGAATTTTGGTCAAAAAAGTGTCACACTGCACTCTTCCTACTATGGGATAAATTTTCAAGGCTTGCACGCTTTGCTAATTTGACCGTCTGGCCAAGCTGTCCTGCAACTCTTTTTGTTTTTTTAACATGTTTTTGGACTGCTACGGGGCTGCCAGATAACCGCAGCTACGATGTCGATGCTTGCTGCGGATCCTCCTCCTCTTCTGAGCTATTGCCAGCGGCACTCTGTTCCTCCAATGGATGCAAATCAGGGTCAACAACTGGGTTATCCATCACCTCCTCTTCAATTTCATCTGCACCTTCCTCTGTGTCACCGTGTAAGGTGTTAGAGTATGTGGGAAGGGGCACCTGAGTTTCATCAGGGTCCGATTCTGGCTCAGTAGACTGCGAGGGCAATGTAGTGCTCTGGGTGAATGTACCAGCAGAATCATCTAGCAGTGGCTGTGCATCAGTGCACTCCATGTCAGATTCATCTTGGACTGGGGAATTCAGGATTTGACTTGATAACCCAGGCAACCCAGGCATGGTATGTGAAAAGAGCTCCATGGAGTAATCTGAAGTGTGGCCTGCCGCATCCTTCACTGTTGGTGGGGGTGAAGGACACAAGGAAAGGTGTTGTTCCTGACCAGGAGCCTGCACTGACGACTCAGTGCTTGCATTTTTGGAAACTTCAGAAGAGGAGGCGATAGAGCGGGAGGCTGTTTCGGCAATGTAAGCCAAAACCTGTTCCTGATGCTCCGGCTTAAAAAGCGATTTACCTACTCCCAGAAATGGGAGCCTTCCAGGCCTTCTGGAGCCAGACGATGACGCAGGCTCAACACCTGCTGCCTTAGGTGCTATTGTGCTTTTGGCACTACCAGCAGATGCACCACCACCACCATCAGTACCAGCTGCCCCCCCTCCCACGTCCGCCGCCTCTTCCACCATACTTCCTCATGTTTGGGAAAAAGTACCAAAAATACAAGCAGATATATGGTACTGTATCAGAAGCGTACAGCTGTATACCGTGAAAGGGAAAATTTAAATCTCTGTATATATTTCAGGAGTCACACACAGACGCTCTCAGGCTCAGTATGGATTAGACCAGAATATAAAAAGCAGAAAAAGGGGACTGTATCAGAAGATACCAGGTGTATATAGTATAGGGGAAAATTTCAATCTCCGTATATATTCCGGAGTCACACACAGATATTCAGCATATATTTGTCCGTGATACCAGCTGGTACACGGTAGTGTGTCAGGAGCGTACAGCTCTATACGGTGTGGGAAAAAATGAACGCTTGGTAACTGTGCAGAAAAAAAGAATAAAAGTATTAGTGCTGTGTAAAAAGCAGTCTGCACAGCAGTGTACACACAGCAATACAGCTAGCAGGCAGCCTAATAAGCAGCGCTGCTGCACACAAGAAAATCCTCCCCTGTCACTGCACACTAACTGTACAGCACAATTGCTATCAGCACAAGCACAGAAGAACTTTTCTTTCCAGCCCTAACTCTCTCCCTACTAATAAACAGCATCAGCAATCGCTCCCTACTGCTAAGATCGGCAGAAGTAAAATGGTGGTCGGCGGTCAGGGCTTTTATAGCCACTGTTATGCCACACAAAGCAAGCCAATCACTGCAATTCCCTTCTCTAAGATGGTGGTGGACGCTGCACATGTCATCTTGTTGGTTCGCAGTGTACGTCCTTGTTCATTGGCTGAGAAAAGGCGCCTGCAAGCATTATGGGAAAACCGACTTTGGCGCTCGGGTCAACGACTGCATGTCCGACTTCACGTTATGGTTGGGTTTCGCTCGGAGAAACTCGACTTTAGCGAAAGTCGGCGACTTATGAATCTGACCGACCTGTTTCGCTGAACTCTAGTAGTCATGACTTAGCTGCTGCCCGGTTACGTTCTGACACTTTACAGGAAAACAGTATAACAATCCCATTGTGCTGTCAGGCGTTGGGTGCATCACACTCACTTGTAGGCTGCAGGCTTCCGCTGTCTCCTGACCTACATCCTCAGGAGCCGCCGCACACAGGTCAGGAGACACCAAATTCATTGCAACAAGCAAACATTTACTAGTCAGTTCACGTTCATCAATTTGTAACATGTGGGATAGGGTACAACACTTTGTTTTCTTACTTCTTTAGCACAACACATCTTCTGCCCTATGGCTCATTTTTTCTGGACTATCCCCAAACAAACTCACTCAGTCAGCCTCAGGAACTTCCTGTCCACTTTAGCAGTGCATCCAGGACCAGCCACTTGCCCTTCAAGCGGTTCCGCGTGCATCTTTCACTGTACGCCAGAGGACATGATGCACCCATGAGCCCCCATGCTGGGTCTTCAGCTTCCAAGGTTGACATAATGTACGCAAGGGATATCAGAACAGCTTTCCACTGCCTGAATCGATTAGTACATGTTGGCTCTAGCAGCCTACTGTACCTGTACTTCCCTATCTGAGTCTCCTCCAATAAGTGCCCACTGTTTTACTAACACTAGACCCCACTTACTATGGGCTAGTTCAGTTACACATTAACTGTATCATACCCTCCTCAGACCCAGAAGTCCCAGAACCCATAAACTTTTGTACACTACAGCGTACTACCTTATGTCCTATTCCAAATCTATGCCTGATCCTGTGCTTACCCTACACTAAACACTACTCACATTGCACAATGACACGTTACATTACTATATCACAATAGAAAAGACACACTTCACTATTCACATTATATGTAAAACCGCACAATACTGTACATATGGCGGATTGTTGTCTTCAGGGGCAGGAATGCAGCAGAACAGTCCATCATGCTTACACATACATGTGTTGTATCTGTTTTTTCACAGATAGAACACATACCCATTGTAATTTATGGTGCTAATCACATGTCTGTATTTTAATTGCAGAACAACTTGGCACTCAAAAATGAATAATCGAACAAAGATAAATTATTGTTGCTGTGGTTTTCCTTTTATTTGCATCCGCATATGATTAAAGTGATGTACATAATAAATTTTGAACGTTTTCGGCCATATAACATCAGCCTTCTTCAGAAAAAATACAGAACTGAACTCTAGTAACACGGATGTTCTGAGATAAACCACAGGAAGTAGGCCACTGGGAAGTGGCTGCAAGGAATATAGGGTTAAGCGCTGGTGGCTAAAATTAGCAAAGTAGATGCGCTGTGTATAGATGATATAAGGTGTATCCAAAATGGAGCCTACTGAGAAAACGCTAAGCATAGGCCTCACTGGAGTGATGAGGGAAGCGCTGCAGGCTACTAATGTAGCAATGGAGGGGCGCTAGATAAGCGTGCTGGAGCAGACGTGGGCCATACGAGAGCGCATCTACTTTGCTAATTTTAGCCACCAGCGCTTAACCCTATATTCCTTGCAGCCACTTCCCAGTGGCCTACTTCCTGTGGTTTATCTCAGAACATCTGTGTTACTAGAGTTCAGTTCTGTATTTTTTCTGAAGAAGGCTGATGTTATATGGCCGAAAACGTTCAAAATGTATTATGTACATCACTTTAATCATATGCGGATGCAAATAAAAGGAAAACCACAGCAACAATAATTTATCTTTGTTCGATTATTCATTTTTGAGTGCCAAGTTGTTCTGGACTTTACTATTTGGGCTGGAGACCCTTCTTGTGCACCAACATTCATATTAGTTCTCTGCGTGCCAAGTTTTCTTAGTGTATTTTAATTGCAGCACGGATTAAAATGGCAAATACAAGTCTATGGGTCCATGAAAAACACATACTGTACAAGGATGACATCCGTGTGCTATCTGTATCTAACATTGCAAAGTATAAGAGAAGCTTTGTAATTTGTCACACTGATGACATAGCTACAATTTTTTTCACATACTTCTTTAAATTTGGACGTGTGAATGAGACCTAACACAGAGAAAACATACAAACTCTTGTCCTTGGTGGGATTTGAACCTAGAATCTTGGCATGGCAAGGCTACAGTACTAACCACTGAGCCACTGTGCTAACACTGGACCACCGTGCTAACACTGAAACACTGTGCTAACCACTGAGCCACTGTGCTAACACTGGACCACCGTGCTAACACTGAAACACTGTGCTAACCACTGAGCCACTGGGCTGCCCAAGTAGGCAAAGCTATAGATCAGAATAATGGGGACAATTGGCTGATCTTTACAAGTTTTCATATGTCAAGTTTACTGCACTCAACTGTATTTGTGATCTGTAGCACAAGGATCCTGTATGGTAGTACTATATTTTATTCGTACCAGTTCTACTTCCATATTTCCATTAGTTTGGACTCACTTTTGATACAGCTTCATTAATATTATTCAGGTATGTTCCAAGTATGTTCAAATAGTGAAAAAACACAATTCCATTTTTCTGCTTTGTTTTTATGGTGTTCAATCGTGATCACATTTTTATGGACCCATGATATGGACATGAGGCGAGTCTTTCCACACAGCAGCATGTCAATGTCTCCGCAAGAGAAATTTCACCAATAGAATGTATTGGACTCGATGAATCCGCACAGTTCAGTGATCACCTTCAGTGCGGATTCACCTGCGTTCAATAGACGGCAGCGTTTTGGACGCAGCGAACATGCACTGTGTCCAAAGTGATGCCACTTCCGGATCATGTGCACCCGGCCTGATAAGGAAATGGGAAATCACATTCAGGTTTACCCAACAAAGGATTTACTAATGCATCCTTTCCTAAGACATACAATTAGATTGTGAGCTCCAATGGGGACACTAATGACAATATCTGTTAAGTGATGTGGAATATGGTGGCTTTATATAAGTAAGCATAATAAATAAATACCGTAATAGACAACAGATTCTGTAAACCCCTGGCGTGTAGCTTTGTATGCATTACTCTCCTGTGCAGCAATTCAGCAGACGATCTCTGAGCAGTGTCATGGAGAGTATGATCGACATGTCCGCAGAACGTCAGTAACAAATGGTTTTCTTAATTTGCCTTCCAGATTAGATGTCTGAATATTCTCTTTCAAACTTCTGTTAAGACGTACAATCTCTCCATTTGCTTGGTGATTGTAGACAGAAGAATTTCAAAGAATTTCTGTCTGTTTTATTTCTCTCATAAATGACACAAATTCCAAAGAATTGAAAATTGAGATCTATTATCTGAGATCAATACTTCTAGATTACCTTCTCTGCTGAAAACTTTAGAATTGAAATATAAAGACAGTAACAGTAGTAGAATGTGCCGTAAAAGCATTATTGTACTAATGAAGTAATGTTATAGCCTAGAATCAATCAGGAGAGGAATTCTGTAATGGTCCCACTATATCGATAGCCAGATTTCCCCATGTGTTGTTATCTGCCGTTTTATCATGCATCTGACAAGTGTCGCAAAACATTAAGGGAATATGCCACCAGGTTTTCACTACCTAATCTGAGAGCTGCAAAATGTAGAGACAGAGACTCCAATTCCAACAATGTGTCACTTACTGGGCTGCTTCCTGTAGTTTTATTAAATCACAGTTTTATCTGCAGGAGATTATTCCAGAGGTTTAGTAAACCTGCTGCCATGTAGTCCTCCATATTCATGAGCTCTTTATATCCCCACCCACACCACTGATTAACAGCTTTCTGCTTATGCGCAATGAACACAGAAAGCTGCCAATCACTGATATGGGGGGAATATACAGAGATCGGCATGCAGAGAACTGTTAACAGTTTAAAAAGCAGCCCAGTAAGTGACATATTGCTGGAATCGGGGTCTCTGCCCCTACATCATGCTGCTCTAAGATGGGGCGGTGGGTGTGGGCTTACCCTGAAGGGGCGTAACTAAGTGGCTGCTGGTTCTTCACTACAGCCTCTGATGGTGAGGATTGGCTTGAGCCTTTAGGGTAGCCACCAGGTGCCATGCCCAGACCTGCAGCAGCTGTCCTACAGGTTAGAGGCACAATGTGAAGCACAGAGGGCACAGATAGAGACGTGGTCAAACAGTCAGAGATTGAGACAGGCAGCACAGGATCACTATACGAAGCTGGGGTCAGGAGAGGAGAGGTCAGACAAAACAAGCCGGGTCGGTAACATGGGAAACAACACAATAATGCATCTTGACAGGATATGGGAGATGTATTGCAACTAGGAACCTAAGTTCAGGCAAGGTGCAGAGGGTGGAGCTGCCTAATATATTGCCTGCTGGCAGATGATAGGCCAGAGAAGCAAAACTCTGTAGAGCACAGCGGGTTAAATTCCTGCAGAATCTCGCTGCACCTCCCTATAGTCAGGTGGCAACTCTCCAGCAACAAGGGAATGCAGCGGAGCTGGGAGTGCTGCAAGAGGCAGTTCAGTGCGATGGCCTGACATTGGGTGGAGCAGAGCAGTTAAAGGGAATCTGTCACCCTAAATTGGCGGGATATTTAAATTATGGTAGTCACGTCAGATGGGCGGTGTTTTGGGTACTTGCCTTAACATGTTGTTCGCCGCTGTCTCCATTATTTCTGGGAATTGTAGTCGTTGCCCTCCATATAACGCGCCTGCACATTGCAATCTTGAATTGTGCACGCGCAGTATGCTTTGCCCGCAGATTGCAATGCGCAGGCGCATTATATGGAGGGCAACGACTACAATTCCCAGAAATAATGGAGACAGCGGCGAACAACATGTTAAGGCAAGTACCCAAAACACCGCCCATCTGACCTGACTGCCATCATTTAAATATCCCGCCAATTTGGGGTGACAGATTCCCTTTAACGCAGTCAGTAGGACGATGATGAGAAGACATACGAGTTACTGGCGTAACAGCAAAAACCTGGTGAAAATTTCCTTTCAAAAGTATGGTGAAGAAAGAAGTATACAATTGCTTTGGGATCATCATATGAGAAATCTTTATTGTAAATAACAAAAGAAAACATGGAAAACACACAAATTATAAAAAACATTTAAAAAAACTAGGTGAACAAGTTACTGATAAGGTGTGATCATGATAAGGCCACCACCTTAAATCATCTGTCTGATGCAATATAAGTTCACAGGATTTAAACAATGCAAATATACAAAAACAAATAGAGGTAAGTATATGACAATTAGAAGTTCCCAAAGAATAAGAAAACACAATATCATTCAATGTATGAACTCAGTGTATTTCATTCAGTGTATTGAACAGTAAATAGATAAATATGAAAATAAGTACCACAAGATTACCTAGTGATCAATGATATGTGCTTGCTATAAATATCCAAAGCAAATGCAGAAATAATGCCAAAATACTGGAAGCACAATCAGGGGCATGCATAGAAATCATAGGGCCTCATAGCAAAAGTTCTAATTCCCCCCAAAATTATATATATATATATATATATATAAAATATATATATATATATATATATATTCGGCAGGGTCACAGAAGAGCAAATCTCCCAAATTTGTAGTCCTTACAAAGTAATTTTCATCCTATTGAAGCCCCTAGATTCCCCTTTCATTGCACCCATAAAGTATGATGCTAACATAAGTGCCCCCCAAACCCATTGATACCCCCAGAGTGAATCCTAAACTGTACCCTCAATGCAGTATGATGGGCTTACCTATAGAATAATGGTCCCCACACCTCTCCACACTGTATAATGGCCCTCACTAGCCCTCCAAATAGTATAATGGTCCCAACACAAACCTTCACACTGTGTAATTGCTTGCATACAGTATAATGGCTGCCACATAGCCCTTCAAATACTATAATGGCCCCACATAGCCATCCAAATATTATAATTGACAATACATAGCCCTCCAAATAGTATAATGGTTCCCATATAGCCCTCCAAATATTATAATAGCCCACACATAGCCTTGCATCATACAGTACAATGGGCCCCACATTGCCTTTCATATTGTATAATGCACCCATATTTCCTTCCATATAGTATAATTAATACACTTCTCATAGTCCTGCATATAGCATTATGGGCCATACATAGTCCTCAATATAGTATAATGCACTCCCCATAGTCCTCCATATAGCATAATGGGTCCTACATTGCCTTCCATATAGTATAATGCACCCCATAGTCCTCCATATAGTATAATGCACCCCCATAGTCCTCCATATAATATAATGCACTCCCCATCATCCTCCATACAGTGTAATGCATCTCATAGCCCTCCATATACTATAATGCACCCCATAGTTCTCCATATAATATAATGCATCTCCCATAGTCCTTCATATAGTACAATGCACTCCTCATAGTATAATGCACCCCATAGTCCTTCATATAGTATTATAAACTCCCATAGTCTTTCATATAGTATAATGCACCCCTCATAGTCTTCCATATAGTATAATGCACTCCCCAAAGTCCTCTATATAGTATAATGCACTACCCATAGTCCTCCATATAATATAATGCACCCCATAGTTGTCCATATAGTATAATGCACCACCCGTAGCCTTCCATATATTATACACCACCGCAAAGTCCTCTATATAGCATAATGCACTCCTCAAGTCCTCCATATAGTATAATGCACTCCTGTTCTGCCTTCCTCCACGTGTGATGCTGTGTAGATTCCAGCATACTGCTTAACCTTCATCAACTTCACAGTAAACAGACTGAATGGATTCTTAGGTCTATATTTATTGAGATGATGATATGAATGATAACGATGAACAATAATAGAGGATGATATATTGAACAATGATAGTGGATGAGATTGTGGTAAAAACTGCAAAGAATAAAGAGCGTATCAATACTGGCACATACAGTTTGCAATTACATAAGTAACTGGGACATTACAGCAAAGAACGATACAGAGTGCATAATACAGAAATGCTACTAGCACTGCCCTGCACCATACAGAAATGCATCTATCCATATACAGAGCAAAGAACATTATAACCTAACTGGAAGATACAGAGCACAATATGCCTCACCTACAATATGCTATACGGAGGCTGCATAAGGCTTACATATACAGATTCTAATACACACATATGACTGCATACAACTCTCACCGGGATCCGCTGGAAAGGAGATGTGATTGTAGGGAGTGAGAGCTAGGAACAAGTGTGCTCCACTCTAAAGCTTGAGAGAAAATGTCTGCATATCTTGTTTTTCCCCGGGAAGCTAAGGGGGCAGTCCTTAACCAGAACACACTGCTCTTTTAAAGGGGAAATGTTCCTGAATCCAGGAACCGGACAAATGGGTACCTAATGACCTCTAATGGTTATAACTGGTACTGCACTATGAATTAACTTGCTGCACATAAATGGGCAGAACAACTCCCCTTAGTCCTCCATATAGTATAATGCACTCCTGATAGTCCTCCATATAGCATAATGCACTCCATAGTCCTCTGTTATGATTCGGTAACCGAGGAGGATAACAGAGAAATAGACTAGGCAACCAGACACCCAGAGAGGTTGGTAACTTAGCGGATTGCAGACCCCTAAACTGACAACACAACTAGAATTAGCCGTGGGACGTACCTACGATGCCCTAGACACCTCAACACAGCCAAAGAGTTAACTAAGCCTAAAGAGAGAAAGGGGAAAGCTAGAGTGCCCCGGAGTAGAGCCCCAAAGAAATAGATAGCCCCCAAACATATATTGCCGGTGAGACAGATGAAGTACAAAACACAGGCAGAAAATAGAGTGAGCAAATGCTGGGGCCCAAACTGTCTGGATAGAACAGGACAGGAAAAGATACTGTCTGAAATCTCGCAAAAACCCTAAGAAAAATTTCAACACGTCTGATATGCAAAAATACTAAGGCCACACGGACCTCTCCAACCACTAAATCAGAACTCTGGTGTGAACTGGATGCAAAACAACAGATACTGAAATAACTGGGGACTAGAAATACAGGAAAGACTGACATAAGCTGTGGCAAAGGAAAACAGAGTCCAGCACAGGTACCCGCAGGGAACCCGGCTGAACTCACACCAACAAGGCAGAGAACAGAGAAAAGAAAAAATGCCACAGAGTAAAACAGACAAATAACTTATCTGAAAGATGAAGGACAAAGCAGGGAGCCAGCAGACTTCCAGAAGGCTCAGGAAGAAGACCAAATCACAGACAACCACTAAGGGAAGGCTGCTCGCTTAAATCTCTCCAGTCAGTAACACCTGATCTCCAATCATCCTCTTCAGGTGATTGACTTCTGTCAGCCAGACCAGTTCTATTACCAGCAGCAACCACCAGAGGGAGCCCAAACTCAGAAGCCAGATTAAAAGTGTTCACAACAGTCCTCCATATACAGTCATGGCCAAAAGTTTTGAGAATGACACAAATATTATATTTTCACATGATCTGCTGCCCTCTGGTTTTTATTTGTGTTTGACAGATGTTTTTATCACAGACAGAAATATAATAATTGCAAACATATGAGTAACAAAAGCTTATATTGACAGTTAGAATGAGTTAATGCAGCAAGTCAATATTTGCAGTGTTGACTAGTGTTGAGCATTCCGATACCGCAAGTATCGGGTATCGGCCGATATTCGCGTTATCGGAATTCCGATACTTAATTCCGATACTTTTTCAATATCGTATACCGGAATCGGAAGTTCCCATAATTCTTTGAGAGGCAATGTGATTTTAGTCAGCCAATGAGGAATCCTACGAAGTGTGGGCACATCCTGTAATGCTGCGGTCATCTTAACTAATGGCATGGCTGTGATTGGCTGCTGAAATGATGTCAGAATGCACTATAAAAGGCGCCGCCGCCATTTTAGCGTCACTGTGCTGTGAATTCAGATAGGGACAGAACGCTACTCTGCTGACTCTGAGGGACAGTTAGAGATTGCGATTTAGTGTACTGTGCTGTAGGCAGGCTGTCACCAACCGCTGTGTAAAGCTTCCTTTTGCCTGCAGTGTTGTTTTAACAGCTCTGCAAGGTGTGTGTGAGTGCAGGTGACGCTGCAGTTTGCTCTGCATCCAACGCTGTCTGTAGGCATCTGCACGTGTCACTCACAGACTCTTTTTTTTTTTCTTTAGTGTAATTCTAGCTGCTCCATTCAATAGAAATTATAGTGTGATGCGCTTCCATCCGTATCCAATACATTGGTTGCAAACACTATAGAAGTAGACAAAGGAGTAGCCTTTCACAGATTGTGGACAGTTGTGTTTCAGTGTTCACTTCAGTCTGTGTTTTTTATTTTTTGAGTGCATATCACGCTCCAGTTACTTGTTCAAGCACTGCTGCTTGTACTCTGCTGAGCGTGTCTCAGTGGCTCATCCTTTTCATTTATCTCCAATTGGTTCTGCTACATTCCATTTAAAATAAATCTAATCTATTAGTGTGACGCGCTTCCATCCGTATACAATACATTGGTTGCAAACACTATAGAAGTAGACAAAGGAGTAGCCTTTCCCAGATTGTGGACAGTTGTGTTTCAGTGTTCACTGCAGTCTGTGTTTTTTTTTTTTTGAGTGCACATCACGCTCCAGTTACTTGTTCAAGCACTGCTGCTTGTACTCTGCTGAGCGTGTCTCAGTGGCTCATCCTTTTCATTTATCTCCAATTGGTTCTGCTCCATTCCATTTAAAATCTAATCTATTAGTGTGACGCGCTTCCATCCGTATACAATACATTGGTTGCAAACACTATAGAAGTAGACAAAGGAGTAGCCTTTCCCAGATTGTGGACAGTTGTGTTTCAGTGTTCACTGCAGTCTGTGGTTTTTTTTTTTTGAGTGCACATCACGCTCCAGTTACTTGTTCAAGCACTGCTGCTTGTACTCTGCTGAGCGTGTCTCAGTGGCTCATCCTTTTCATTTATCTCCAATTGGTTCTGCTACATTCCATTTAAAATAAATCTAATCTATTAGTGTGACGCGCTTCCATCCGTATACAATACATTGGTTGCAAACACTATAGAAGTAGACAAAGGAGTAGCCTTTCACAGATTGTGAATAGTTGTGTTTCAGTGTTCACTGCAGTCTGTGAGGTATTTTTTATTTTTTTTTAAATGCAGATCACGCTCCATTTACTTCTTCAACCACCGCTGCGTGTACTCTGCTGAGTGTCTGTCACTGGCTCATCCTTGTCATTTTTCTAAAATTGGTGCTGCTTTATTCTATTTAAAATAATTCAAATCTATTACAGTGACGTGCTTCCATCCGTATACAATACATTGGTTGCAAACAATATAGAAGTACACAAACGGGCCTTTCACAGCTACTGAACATGGGTTTTTAATTTTTAACTAAAATATGTATTTTTTCAAATGACACAAATATAAGTAATGTTGAAGAGGAATAGTCCTACATCCATTGTTTGCACAATATTACAGGTGTACATCATGTCCCTTAATCAACAATGTATTATTATATTTACTTGTATGCTTTTATTTAAAAGCCAAGAACACAGAAGGATAACCTTCGCACTGCAGCTGTTGTCAAAGTTCAACCCACATTATGCACTTCCAACATTGCAGCATTTGAGGCATGATGTGAGTTGGATTTGTCAAAGTTATGGAGTGAGAAGGTTCACCATCAGTACCCTATAGCATAAGTATGCTTTTGTGTTAGCATTTGTGTTAGACATGTGGATATCTGCCATAATATGTCACAATTATTTAGTTACAGATTTGTTACCAACACTAATCATTGAATGGTTTTAAATTTGACGTTTCACTTGTTTACAGCTTAGAAATAAGGGTGTAGCCTGATATCTATGTGTAGCACTAGCCACTTTAACATGTCATGTTTTTTTCAACATGTGTAGCTAGGTAGCAGTAATTTTTGCCGGACACACAGCAGGGGAACAGCAGGCGTTACTGAACCCCACAAACACATCATCGATTGTTTTGATCTGTGCATCCAACACTTCTGAGCCCAGGGTCAAGGAGGGTGTAGCCTGAGACCTAGTATGAGATGTTTGAACTTTAATTTGGAGTTAGCAGCATTAATTTTTGTCAGACACGCAGCAGGGGAACAGCAGGCGTTACTGAACCCCACTATCACTATAGCTTGTGTATTGGTCTGTGGACACGACACTTCTGAGCAGCAACTGGCAGTGTTGTAGCCCAGGGAGTATAGCTCAGGTGGTAGAAAGATGAACATAACAGGAGACATGGAAAACGTTGCCAACCAGTTAGTTAATCTGAAACCGGACAGGCAAATTCAGGCGAGATCCATGCCTAGTTCATTTTCAGAAAAGTAAGCCGTTCTACATTATCGGAGGATAGTCGCATGCAACGGTCTGTTAGTACACCACCTGCAGCAGTAAAGACGCGCTCCGATAATACACTGGCAGCAGGGCAAGCCAGCACCTCCAATGCATACTGGCTAAGCTCTGGCCATGTATCCAGCTTAGAGACACAAAACTTGAATGGGGAAGAGCCATCTGGGAGTACACTGAGAGGGCAAGACATGTAGTCTGTCACCATCTTACGGAAATGTTGCCTCCTGCTGACTGGAGCCGTCTCGGATGGTGTAGACATTGGTGGCGCTGCCACAAAACTTCGACACATTTGGAACATACTGTTCTTGCCCTGTGCAGAGGCGCTGCTTGTGCTCCCTCTTGTTGCAGAGCTGTCTCCACTGCCTCGACGCACAGAGCTGCTTTGTAAAGCAGTAGCAGCAGCGCTCTCGGCTGGAATGGAGAACATTATGGATTGCACCAGTGTGTCTTGGTACTTCCGCATTTTACGCTCCCGGTTCAACGGTGTGATGAGGCTTTGTAAGTTGTCCCGGTAGCGAGGGTCTAGGAGGGTGTACACCCAATAATCAGACGTGGTGTGAATGTGTTCGATGCGGCGGTCGTTTCTCAGCCACTGCAGCATGAAATCAACCATGTGCTGCAGACTCCCAACTGGCCAAGAAACGTTGTCCCCTGCAAGAGGCGTCATCTCTGCCTGCTGTGCATCACCCCACCCTTGGTCTACATACTGACTAGAGCATTGTCTACCTCCCTCTGGAGCGATGTCTTCCTCCTCCATTGACTCCTCCTCATCCTCCTCACAAAGTCCTTCAAATACATATAAATTTACAAAATTTAAAACTCAAAATTTAAAAACTTTGTATCATAATTCTGTAACATCAGTTTATGGAAACACAATAGCATTACAAAAGGATAGACAAAAAATGTACATTATGTGCTTTGTAAATACATTAAAAGTTTGTAATGGTTATGAAAATATAGACAGCGACTCTGGAGGTTCAATTGTTGATACAGCATGGTACTTTGAAAGTCCTCCAGCCCTTTGTGAGGAACCACGTTGCGCTGACTGTCCAGAAGGTGATGGAATTTGTGACTCCTCATCCTCCACCTCTTCCAAAACCTCATGCCTTAGTGCTTGCAGTGTTTTTTGAAGCAGGCAGATAAGGGGGACAGTCAGGCTGACTAGTGCATCATCTGCACTCGCCATCCGCGTTGACTCATCAAATGCACGCAAAACGTGGCAGATATCCTTCATAGAGTTATTCGCCACTCATTACACTGGCAGTGGCTGCCCATTCATTATAGGATCCAATTCTAATTACTGGTTCTCACCAACAAAGCTCTCCACAGCACAGCACCCCCCTACATCTCCTCCCTTATTTATATTTATCGGCCTAACCGACTGCTGCACTCTGCAAACGACCTTCGACTAACCTCTGCACTAATCCGTACCTCCCACTCCCAACTCCAAGACTTCTCCCGCGCTGCGCCAATCCTCTGGAATGCTCTACCCCAAGAAATTAGGACTATCCGCAATTTGGATGGTTTCAGGCGCTCCCTCAAAACACATTTGTTCACAGTGGCCTATCACATTCACTAATCAAAGTCATTCTATGTGTAATTCTGTGTGTGTAGCCCATTCACTATCTCCATGCATCCCTCACTCCCTTAAAATGGCTGGACCATCATTGTAAAAACACCATTGTATATAAACACCTGTACTTTGTATCTCCCCCACCTCATTGTAGATTGTAAGCTTTCACCAGCAGGGGCGGCTGATTTTGCTTTAATTATTGTATTGTTAACGTTGTTACATATGACTTGTGTTTTGAAACTGTTAAACTGTAAAGCACTGCGGAATATTATGGCGCTATATAAATAAATAATATTATTATTCTTATTATAGAGGCCCACTCAGTAGTGGTGAAGTGTGAACGGCGCAAATTGCGAGTTGACTGCGCCTGATGCAGCTGATACTCCATTACTGTTGGCTGCTGCTCACACAACCGCTCCAACATATGTAACGAGGAATTCCACCTGGTGGGTACGTCACATATGATGCGATGTTCATGAAGGTGAAATCTGCGTTGCAGAGCTGCAATCAGCGATCTGGCCATGCTGGAACGTCGCAAGTGAGCGCACTCTAGGCGGACCTTGTGCAGCAGTGCATCAAGATCCGGATAGTCCCTCAAAAAACTCTGCACGACCAAGTTGAGCACATATGACAGACATGGTATGTGAGTGAGGTTGCCAAGGCCCAGAGCTGACACCAGATTTCGGCCATTGTCACACACTACCAAGCCTGCCTGTAGATTCTCTTCCAAAAACCACACGTCGCTCTCCTGCTTTATGGCATTACAGAGCTCCTGCGCTGTGTGGCTAAGATTCCCCATGGAAATTAATTTCAGGACGGCCTGTTGACATTTGGACACGGCTGTGCTCATATCGGTCGCAACAGGTAAACGTTCACGGGTCCATGTGGAGGTAGACCGTGACGGCTCCTGCAGCGATGATTCTGAGGAACTGGAGTAGGAGGAGGAATCAATGTGTACAGACTTGATTCCTGCAATCCTTGGAGTTGGCAGAACACGTACAGCGCCACTCGCAAGATCAGTACCCGGCTGCACAACATTGACCAATGGGCAGTGAGGGAAAGGTATTGTCCCTGGCCATGGGTGTTAGAACCCTCTTGTTAGGTTTTGTTTCAGTTTGCTGGTCACATGACCTTTTTTCCCTATTTAGTCTGGCTCCGCCCTTCTGGCTTTGCTTGACTTCATTGTATTATCTACTGTTAAGCTAGCCGGGTGCTTAGGTGCCTTAATCTGTCAGTTTTGCTTGATGTTAGGATCACAAAGTATTTATTTTTCTGTTTAATTATCCATGCTACAATTTATGTTAGGAGGTGTCCACCTTTTCTCCCAGTCCCTAGATCTTGTAGGGATTACTCCCTCGCAACTATAGGTCTTCGTTCACACTAGATGAGGACTTTAGCGGGTCTGGTCGCAGGATCAGGTTCCCCGTTACATCGTAGGGATTCAGCTTAGTTGTATTGTAGGGACAGAATTCCCTTCTTTCCTTACTGGTTGTAGCAGATCATAACAATGGGTACTGGTCCACGCATCGGTGGTCAGGTGGACCTTGCTACTGAGGGCTTTTAGTAGCGCATGTTTAATTTTTCCCTCAACATGCTTTTGCAGACCAGGGACGGCTTGCCTGCTGAAATGAAATCGGCTTGGCACATTGTATTGTGGGACTGACAATGATATTCAGTTACGGAAACTGTCTGTCTCCACCAGCCTGAATCACAGCATTTCAAGGGACAGGAGTTTTGCAATGCCAGCATTCAGAGCCTGTGCTCGTGCATGGTTTGCGGAGTATGGCCGTCTTTTATCCAATGCCTGTGCTACCGATGGCTGTTTTGTGGCCTGGGAGTGTGAGGATGACAGGGAACTTGCTGCTGTGTGTGGAATAACAGTTTGTCTCTGGACAACAGTGGCCGAGGTTCTTCCATGGCGATCCTGTGAGGAAGCAGAACCAGCTGTGTGTGAGCTCGATGAAGAGGCTTCAACACAACCTGAAGATGTTGGTTCTGCTGTAGGTTGGCCTACATCTCCAGTGTGTCTTTGTAACTCAACTACGTGCTTTGTCCGCACATGTTTCCACATATTTGTGGTATTGAGGTGACTGACACTTTTAGCTATTTTTAATTTTTGATTACACAGCTTGCATTTCACATAGCAAATATCATGTGCAAGTGTGTGAAAAAAGGACCACGCAGTGCAAGTCCTGGGAGCGCACGTTTTGACTTTTGGAAGACAACTGCTCCGAACAGGTGCCAAACTGGAGGCTACAGGCAACCGAGTCTGCAGCCTAACTCTCCCTCCTGTTTGTACCGTTGGGGCAATGTCTTCCTCTATCTTCCTTCTATCACTAACCATTTCTCTAGGCCTCTCCCAGCTTTCAACCAAAGTACTGGTTCTCAGCCACAAAGCTATCCACAGTGCAGCACCCCTCCTACATCTCCTCCCTCATTTCTATCTATCGGCCTAACCGACTGCTGCGCTCTGCAAACGACTTTCGACTAACCTCTGCACTAATACGTACCTCCCACTCCCGACTCCAAGACTTCTCCTGCTCTACGCCAATCCTCTGGAATGCTGTACCCCAAGAAATTAGGACTATCCACAATTTGCATGGTTTCAGGCGCTCCCTCAAAACACATTTGTTCAGAGCGGCCTATCACATTCACTAATCAAAGTCATTCTATGTATTCTGTGTAACTGTGTGTGTGTCTCTAGCCCATTCACTATCTCCATCCCTCAGTCCCTTAAGATGGCTGGAACATCATTGTAAATGCACCATTGTATATAAACACCTATACTTTGTATCTCCCCCATCTCATTGTACATTGTAAGCTGTCACGAGCAGGGGCGACTTATTTAGCTTAAATTATTGTATTGTTAACGTTGTTACTTATGACTTGTGTTCTGAAACTGCTAAACTGTAAAGCGCTGCGGAATATGATGGCGCTATATAAATAAATATTATTATTATTCCTCTGAGCTGCTCCCACCACCTTCCTGTTCCTCATGCCATGTTGGGTCTTGGACCTCATCATCTCCACTACCCTCTTCCAACACCTGCTGTTGGGTGGTCTGGCCAGCACCATGCTCAACAGAAACTGGCACCTGGGTCTCATCATCATCAGATGCGTTCTGCGGTGTGCTGACCATCGGCACTGTCTCACCCGCCTCTTCAGATTCAGAGAGACACAGCTGTTGCGCATCACTGCATACTCCCTCTTCACATTACAGAATGCTGCTTGGCTGGGCCCCTGTTTGCAAGCCAATAGATTCTGAGAACAGAAGCAGACACTCAGCTGGCTCCTGTACAGAACTCTCTGACTGCCTGGGCAATTTGCCAGGCGGTGAAGAGACAGATGGTTGCCCAACAGTGCTGTGGTCCTGAGAGGAGGTGGAAGCAATTGAAGTCGATGCATTGGCTGACATCCAAACAACAACGGCTTCAATTTGTTCTTCCCGCAGCAGGGGGGTACTCCGAGCTCCTACAAAAGTGCGCATAAAGGAACGCTCACGGGGAAAACTGGTGGATGCTGTGTCACTGGGGGCCGCAGCAGCCACAGAATCCCCACGTCCTCTCCTGAAGAAACTCCACGACCACGTGCCTTACTCCCTGCCTTCTTCATCTTGGTAGATTGATAAAGAAAGTCTGAAAAGTTATAAGGTCTAAGTGTGGTTATTCCGCAGAGACTGCAGTGAACACTGCACACAACTGTTCACTACCCAATGCGTCTCAGCAGGAAGGCAGTCTGTGCGTCAAAACAAAGGCACAAGCATACATCCATGTACCCTGTTTATAAAGCTATATAAAAAAAAATTATGTAGTAGTGACGCACACTTTATTGAGGTACAGTATTACATCGCCATTCACCATCTGTGGCTATGCAGTCTCATCTATATATACCTTATCTATCTGTTGTCATGCTTCCAAGTCGACAGTCAGCCATAAATAGCAATTTTCACTATGCACTATGCACTTTTTAAAGGTTATGTTTGTTAATAAAAATGATTATTGCCACATATTATGAGTATTACATGATGGAAATTGTATAATTTTGTATAAAATATTTAGTGACATTATTCAGCAAATGGAACATTTTAGTAATATCACAGATAACTTGTAATGCTGATGATGTTTTGAAGTCAGACATTCATTGTCTATACAATAAAAATGGTGTACATACTGTTACTTATCCATCATTAATGGATTCAGATATGTACTTGTATGCTTTTATGTACAACCGTATAGCAGATTCCTTAACTAATTTATTTTGTGGTTTGCATTGCTGTTCAACATGTTAATGTATGTGTTTATGTTTGTCAATTCTTTATTTATCTAGATATTAGTTTAAATGAAATCATCATCTTATGGTAGTAAAGGTTATCTTTCTCTTGTTTGAAGTATAGACATTTAAAATTGACAGGTAACAAGGAAATTACTTGATCTAGTATTTAAACATCCTCCTTGACCCTGGGCTCCAACACCGCCAGTTGTTGCTCGGAAGTGCTGTTAGCATAGTCAACACTTGCTCCTGTGTTACTGGGGTTCAGTAACGTCAGCTGGTCCTCGGTTGTGCCATTGGCTCTTTTCCTTCTGCTGCCCCTCCGGGTTCCAGTACCGTCAGCTGGTTCTCCGCAGTGCCTTTGGCCTAGGTGCCTCCATCTCGGTATCCGAGTTCCAGCAACGTCTGCTGGTCCTTGGTAGTGCTTTGGAGCACAGGTACCTCCTGCTTAGTAACCGTGTCCCAGTAACGTCAGCTGGTCCTCGGTTGTGCCATTGGCTCTTTTCCTTCTGCTGCCCCTCCGGGTTCCAGTACCGTCAGCTGGTTCTCCACAGTGCCTTTGGCCTAGGTGCCTCCATCTCGGTATCCGAGTTCCAGCAACGTCTGCTGGTCCTTGGTAGTGCTTTGGAGCACAGGTACCTCCTGCTTAGTAACCGTGTCCCAGTAACATCAGCTGGTACAAGATTGTGCTACAAATACAAGATACGGAACAAGAGACACAAGAACAATAAGCAGAAGATCTAAAAGCAGAAGAACATGAAGTATAAGACCAAAATGAAGAGCAAAATATATGCTCTAAATTCTAAGCAGAAGAAGACTAAGCAGTGTATGGGGGTGAGTCCGTTCCTCCTCGTGGTGCCCCTGGAAAATGCCTGCTGCTGCAGGCTAAACTGAACACGGACAAATACTGTTGTAATTTAAATCTTTTGTGACAGCAAGAACGGAAGGATGAAAAATTCATACTTTGACAGATTACAAGTACAGGATTCTCTGTCACAAATAAGAATATGATGAAGAAGATGAAGCAGAATATGAATAAGAATAATAGTTTAATAAGAAGAATATGAGTAATGTTAACAAAGATGAATAGCAAGAAGTTTAAGAAGAAGATAAAGAAGGTGAAGATGAAGAATAATTTGATGAAAAAGATTATGCTGCAGAAGATTATGAAGGAGAAAGTGTGTGAAAAGTTAAAAAGGTGAAGATGAAGAGCATGGAAGTTGTGTAATATACATATTTGCCAAAATAGAAAAAACGTTAACAACATTGTCAATTTCTTCGTCAATCCGAACATCTTTAAAAAAAAAAATATTTATGCTATTCCATTTGATTGGGTTAAACATCTATGCCTTTAATGTCTCCTCAACCTTCCCCAATACATTCTACATTACTCTTTCTTGTTTTCCTTCATGTACAATTAACCAACAAGGCAAGAATGGGGTTTTTTTAATTTCGATATTTTGTTCCCATAGACTTACATGGGACTTCCGGTATCGGTATCGGGTATCGCCGATATTTTAATGTTATCGGCGATACCATTCCGATACTTTTGGATATCGGAAAGTATCGCTCAACTCTAGTGTTGACCCTTCTTCTTCAGGACCTCTGCAATTCTCCCTGGCATGCTCTCAATCAACTTCTGGACCAAATCCTGACTGATAGCAGTCCATTCTTGCACAATCAATGCTTTCATTTTGTCAGAATTTTTAGGTTTTTGATTGTCCACCCGTCTCTTGATGACTGACCACAAGTTCTCAATGGGATTAAGATCTGGGGAGTTTCCAGGCCATGGACCCAAAATCTCTATGTTTTGTTCCCTGAGCCATTTAGTTATCACCTTTGCTTTATGGCAAGGTGCTCCATCATGCTGGAAAAGGCATTGTTGATCGCCAAACTGCTCTTGGAGGGTTGGGAGAAGTTGCTCTTGGAGGACATTCTGGTACCATTCTTTTTCATGGCTGTGTTTTTAGGCAAGACTGTGAGAGAGCCGATTCCCTTGGCTGAGAAGCAACCCCACACATGAATGGTTTCAGGATGCTTAACAGTTGGCATGAGACAAGACTGGTGGTAGCGCTCACCTTGTCTTCTTCGAATGAGGCGTTTTCCTGATGTCCCAAACAATCGAAAAGGGGATTCATCAGAGAAAATAACTTTACCCCAGTCCTCAGCAGTCCACTGCCTGTACCTTTTGCAGAATATCAGTCTGTCCATGATGTTTTTTCTGGAGAGAAGTGGCTTCTTTGCTGCCCTCCTTGAGACCAGGCCTTGCTCCAAGAGTCTCACAGTGCGTGCAGATGCACTCACACCTGCCTGCTGCCATTCCTGAGAAAGCTCTGCACTGCTGGTAGCCGATCCCGCAGCTGAAACACTTTTAAGAGACGGTCCTGGCGCTTGCTGGTCTTTCTTGGGTGCCCTGAAGCCTTTTTGGCAACAATGGAACCTCTCTCCTTGAAGTTCTTGATGATGCGATAGATTGTTGACTGAGGTGCAATCTTTCTATCTGCGATACTCTTCCCTGTTAGGCCATTTTTGTGCATTGCAATGATGACTGCACGTGTTTCTTTAGAGATAACCATGGTTAACAGAAGAGAAACAATGATGCCAAGCACCAGCCTCCTTTTAAAGTGTCCAGTGGTGTCATTCTTACTTAATCATGACAGATTGATCTCCAGCCATGTCCTCATCAACACCCACACCTGTGTTAATGGAGCAATCACTGAAAAGAGGTTAGCTGGTCCTTTTAAGGCAGGGCTGCAATGATGTTGAAATGTGTTTTGGGGGATAAAGTTCATTTTCTAGCCAAATATTGACTTTGCAAGTAATTGCTGTTAAGCTGATCACTCTTTATAACATTCTGGAGTATATGCAAATTGCCATTAGAAAAAGTGAAGCAGTAGACTTTGTAAAAATTAATATTTGTGTCATTCTCAAAACTTTTGGCCATGACTGTAGTATAATGCACTCCCCATAGTTCTCCATATGGTATAATGCACCCCCACCAGTCCTGCATATAGTATTATGACCACCACAATGTACTCTTCTCCTCATTCCCAAACTGTTCTGCCCTGTTCTGCTCACTCTTACTTTTGTATGAAAGCTGCCAACCTAAAGCAGTAAAAAGATGTATCCCACTGTCCCAATTTAAAAGGGTTAAAAGGATAGTTAGTGATCCCAAAATGTGTATGGACAAAATGGAAAAGAAATTCTATGAAAGAGGCTACCCACGCCGATTACTTCAGCAGTGTCGCAATCCACCGACTGTTCCCACTAAATCCTCGTCACTGCAGAGGATTCCTTTCGTCCATACTTAACATCCCTTCATGTACAAAATCCATATTATTATTCACAAACGCTGGCATTTACTTTATAACTGTTTTCCAACAATTCAGGAATTTCAAGTTCCCTTCCTCCCCTGTTTTAGACAGCCGAGAAACCTGAGAAATAGAATTATTCGCGCAGATATTGGTTCAGCTACTATTGGCTCTGGACAAACGTTTCTTTCCACACAGCGTAAAGGCACTTTTCCATGCCTCCAATGCGCGCAATGCGCCAATATTCAGAAGGGTTCCAAAATTTCCCATCCACTTACAGGTATAGACATACCCATTCAAGGTTTCTTCACCTGTGACTCTAAGTCTGTCGTCTATGCTATAAAATGGCCATGTGGCAAAATATATGTTGGAGAAACCACTCAGGCTATTAAAGACCGTATATCCCATCATAAATCGGATATACTGTGTAAAAGACTTCAACTCCCCATTCCATCACTTCCATTCAACAGGACATTCAGTCGCAGTTACGTTTTTTGGTATTGGAACAAGTACAAACCAACAGGAGAGGCAGTAACTTAATAAAAAAACTCCAATACAGGGAAGCCTATTGGATCCATTATCTCCAAAGCTTGAAACCTAAAGGTCTGAATAGAGAGTACGAATTATTTGGTTTCACTTGAAAGTACATCTTTTACATATATCTGATGTTTTTTTTCGGATAATTATTTATTTGGATTTAGTAGGCTATATTGTCTTATTTATCGGACAAGCATTACCATGTGATCACAGACAGGATGCTTTATTGTGTTAATGGGCTTTATTATATTCTCCTTTTGATATGTTTCTTTTATTTCTTCAGGTCACGCCGTGAGCACAATGGTACTTACCTATTCACTACGTTACTTCGTTGCTCTCTCACTCTGGACCGTACTCTAATCCACCCACATCCTGTTTGCGTTCCAGTATTGCGTCTCACCTAGCACTTCCGCCTTTGAGACCTCTTGATGACGCACTTCCGGTAGGCCGTCTCTCTTGCGCTCCACTTGCGCTTCAAGCATGGCTTCTGACGCCAGTTCCGGTTTGCAGCCTCGTGGCTTCTGCCTGTACTTATAGCTCACTATCACATCGGTTTCTTCAGCGTCCATACTCACCTGCTTCCTCATGACGCCGATACACTGGAACTTTATACTACTTCATGTTTTTGGTAAGTGCCTATCTTGTCTTTTCATATTTAGCATATCTATTGTTATATAATTCTCTGGAACTACTACCATATATACTCGTGTATAAGCCGAGATTTTCAGCACCTTTTTTCGTGCTGAAAATGCCCCCTCGGCTTATACACGAGTCATTGGGCAGAAACCAGCGGGGGAGGGGGTGCCGCGGCAGGAGCCGGTGGCTGGGACATCATACTCACCCCTCCCATCGCTGAACGTCCCTGCAATCCTACGTTGTACCCGGCTTCCTGCAGCTCTCCTGTGCTGAGCGGTGACGTAATACCGCTCATTAAGATCATGTAATATGGACGCGACGCCACTCCCATAGGCGTGGCGTTCCATATTCATGGCCTTAATGAGCGGTATTACGTCACCGCTCAGCACAGGAGAGCTGCAGGAAGCCGGGGAGAACGCAGGATTGCAGGGACGTTCAGCGATGGCACGGGGAGGGTGAGTATGATGGAGGAGGATGGGGGGAGCATGGAGGAGAGGACAAGTAGCACGGAGCAGGACGGGGGGGGGGGGAGAACGGTGGACGGGGGAAGCATAGAAGAGGACAATGAGCACGGAGCAGGACGGGGGGGAGAACGGAGGACGGGGGAAGCATGGAGGAGGACAATGAGCACGGAGCAAGAGGGGGGAGAACGGAGGACGGGGGAAGCATGGAGGAGGACATTGAGCACGGAGCAGGATGGGGGGGAGAACGGAGGACGGGGGGAAGCATGGAGGAGGACAATGAGCACGGAGCAGGACGGGGGAGAACGGAGGACGGGGGAAGCATGGAGGAGGACAATGAGCACGGAGCAGGAGGGGGGGAGGACGGGGAAGCATGGAGGAGGACAATGAGCACGGAGCAGGATGGAGGGAGGATGGAGGGCACAGAGGAGCACGGAGCAGGACGGGGGGAGAGGATGGAGCGCACAGAGGAGCACGGAGCAGGACGGGGGGAGAGGATGGAGGGCACAGAGGAGCACGGAGCAGGACGGGGGGGCACAGGAGAACGGAGAAGGAATGGGGAGCACAGCGGAGGACGGAGCAGGAGGGGGGAGTACAGAGGAGAATGGGGGAGCAAGGAGCAGGACGGGGGCAGCACAGAGCAGGACGGCAGTTTATACACCCGGCTTATACACGAGTCAATAAGTTTTCCCAGTTTTTTGTGGCAAAATTAGGGGGGTCGGCTTATACACGGGTCGGCTTATACACTAGTATATACGGTAGTTTTACTACAAATTATAATGTTACTCTTAGATCTGTGAATCTATCACCACCTGGTGGCACCCACTAACCAACATATTCCGGTAAGTCGGTTTCTCTCTCTTTTTCATCTTATATTTTCCACCATGTTCTAGTGATATTTTCTATATGTATTTTTGTGGGCACACTCCTGTGTACCATTGATCCATATTGTAATCAACCTGGTTGTCTTAGAATTATTATCTACATAAATGATATTCT
Organism: Oophaga sylvatica; assembly: GCA_033576555.1. Taxonomy (NCBI): domain Eukaryota; kingdom Metazoa; phylum Chordata; class Amphibia; order Anura; family Dendrobatidae; genus Oophaga; species Oophaga sylvatica. Next base: position 125,785,305 of record JARQOD010000002.1, on the reverse strand, counting down.
ATCATGGACATATTGAAACGTTTTTTCCTGTCATTATTTAACCTTTTTTTGAGTTTGATTATTGTGTGTTGTGATACAGAGATTTATTTCCTTTTGTGTCAAAGTACATTTACATCTCTCTTTATGGACTTTTCAGCCCATTCTGTCCACACCAATTGCAGTATTATTGAGATTGTCTATATTTCTGATATGAATGGATAATATCTAATGTGGATTTATTTATTTTGTTATTTTTCTTCTGTTTTCTTTTGTTATAGTCTGATGAAGGTCAAGATTACAACCCAAACGTTACTTTGGATTATATTTTTATGTAAAAAATTTGAGCAAGCATTTCAACATTGAGTGCCAGACTTTCTTTATATATGTTGATATAGGGGTTAGTTACCCTTGTCTGAGCACCTTGTTTTACAAGGAGTGACGTGTCCTCTTATATGTATAGAAATACAGGAAAGACTGACATAAGCTGTGGCAAGGGAAAACAGAGTCCAGCACAGGTCCCCGCAGGGAACCCGGCTGAACTCACACCAGCAAGGCAGAGAACAGAGAAAAGCAAAAATGCCACAGAGTAAAACAGACAAATAACTTATCTGAAAGATGCAGGACAAAGCAGGGAACAAGCAGACTTCCAGAAGGCTCAGGAAGAAGACCAAATCACCGGCAACCACTAAGGGAAGGCTGCTCGCTTAAATCTCACCAGTCAGTAACACCTGATCTCCAATCATCCTCTTCAGATGATTGACTTCTGTCAGCCAGACCAGTTCCATTACCAGCAGCAACCACCAGAGGGAGCCCAAACTCAGAAGCCAGATTAAAAGTGTTCACAACAGTCCTCCATATAGTATAATGCACTCCCCATAGTTCTCCATATGGTATAATGCACCCCCACCAGTCCTGCATATAGTATTATGACCACCACAATGTACTCTTCTCCTCATTCCCCAACTGTTCTGCTCACTTCAGCGTGTGGTCTGAAGCGCCACACATCTCAGCATAGCGAGCGCCATGTAATGATGTCATCATGCTGAGACGTCAGATCTCAGAATGGAGGAAGGAGCAGACCACTCCCTCTTTCATCATTGTTTTCAACCATACCACTCACGAGCACTATAGCGCCACTGAGAGCAATAGAGATAAATAACCCTAAGGGTATGTGCACACGTTGCGGATTCCTGTGCAGTTAAAATGACCTGCGTTTTACCTGCAGATTCATTGCGGATTTTCTGTGGTTTTTGTGTGGATTTCCACTGCGGTTTTGCACCTGTGGATTTCTATAATGGAGCAGGTGTAAAACCGCTGCAAATTCCGCACAAAGAATTGACATTCTGCAGATTCAAATCCGCGCGGAAAAAATCCGCAGTATGTGCACAGCATTTTTGTTTACATAGATTACAATGGTACTGTACAACACAGCAGAATCTGCTGCAGAACCGCAGGGCCAAATCCGCTGCGGATCCGCAGTAGAATCTGCAACGTGTGCACGTACCCTAAAGGTGTCTCGCAAAGTATATATAAGAGAGAGAAAAATCACAAAATGGAATGACCAATGGGAAAACCTGTGAAGTCAAGCAGGATATAGGATGAGGAGTAAACCTCGCACATATTACTGCCTCTCTGTGGCTTCCTCAGTGGTGAAGGTAAAAAGAGTGTTAAACCATGCCCATAATATACAAAGATGCTAATGGTAAACTTAATGAAATAAAAGATTAAAAAGGTAGCCATACTCTGCATTCATTAATGTGTTATGGCTACCTCTTTCACTTTACCATGATTAGTACTAGCGCTTGCACACCCATAGTTCTCACTTAACTTTATTGACATCTAGGTGCTCCTGTGTAAGGAGATGGATAAGAGAGTCTGAGTAACTGAAAGCGAACACTGCCATCTGCTGGACCAAACTGAAAATGAAATAAAAAAAAAAGAAAGAATTGTGTTAGCAGGAACCAAATAGTGCTGGGCGATTTGCAGAGGGAGTGAATTAACCTGCTGAACTTGATCAGGTGACACACAGAAAGGACTTCCTGAATATAAAAGGCCTGGCCAGGCTGAGCAGGGGAGTTGGTGCCAGAACCTGCAACAGGGCAGGTTGTATGGCTGCAAGGTCGGCTTGCGGCCACTATTGGCACAGAAGAATCCGAGAGCGGTCAGATACCAGAGAAGGCCTAAGTTGTGAGGAAGATCCGTGCTCCGCTCCAGTGGAAGGCCATGATCAGAGCCAAGCCAGGCCCAAGAGACGCTGCGGCCAAATTACTGGGACATACTTGGAGGACAAGACAGGCAGGACATTGTGAGTCAGTGAGAGAGATTTGGACGACTCCAGTCGAGGCGTGGGCTCCAGACTACGCTGGCCAAGTACTGAAGACCAGAGCAACGCCGACCAAGACCCGGAACCTGTTATGATTTGGTAGCTGAGGAGAGCAAGCAAAAAAGGAAATACACCAGAGAGGTTGGAATCTATGGGATTGCAGTACCCTGAATAACCACCACAACTAAAGGCAGCCGTAGAGCGTACCTACGTTGGTCCTAGACGCCTCGTCACAGCCTGAGAAGCTAACTACACCTAAAGACAGAAAGAGGAAAACTATCTGCCCCGGAGCAGATCCCCAAAGAACATAGAAAGCCCCCAAACATGTAATGGCGGTTAGACAAGAGGAAATACAGACACAGATAGAAATAGTATGAGCAAACGTTGGGGCCCAAACTTCCTAAATAGAAAAGGATAGGAAGGACACTTACTGCAACCCCAAAAAACCCTGAAAAGTACCAACTCTACTAATTACAAAAACACCTGAGATCACACGACCTCTACCACCTAAATTAGTTCTCTGGTGTAACAAAAACAAAACAGCAGCCACTGAAAAAACTGGAAAAGGCAAAAGAACAAACAACAGTGGCTGAACTAAACTGAGAGGAGCACAAGCCCCGGAGGGGACCCGGCAGACCCCCACAGAAGTGCAGGACAAAATGCAAAAAACAAGCACAAAAAACTAAAAGAAGAAAATGTCTTATCTGTTAGCAGAAGATGCAGGCACGAAACAGCAGGCTACAAAGTGAACAGGAATCAAAGATGAGACCAGAACAATTGATCACCGGCAACCCTGATGGGAGGGAACCTCCCTTATATAAGACCAGTCAGTAACACCTGATCGCCAATCTTCATAATCTTCATTGGATAGTTCAGTACTGTTTGTAACCACCAGAGGGAGCTTCTGCTCAGAATTCATTTCTAGCACATTCACAACAGTACCCCCCCTTGAGGAGGGGTCACCGAACCCTCATTTGAGCAACCAGGTCGGTCAGGATGAGCTCTGTGATACGCACGGATGAGTCTCCTAGCATGGATGTCCGAAGCAAACACCCAAGAATTGTCCTCCTGACCATAACCTCTCCACTTAACCAAATACTGGAGTTTCCGTCTAGAAAAACGAGAATTCAATATTTTCTCAACCACATACTCCAGATTGCCCTCAACCAAAACAGGGTCAGGAGGCACAGCCATAGGAACCACTGGCTCGACAAACCTCTTCAATAAGGACTTGTGGAATACGTTATGGATCTTAAATGTCCCTGGAAGAAGTAAACGAAAGGAAACAGGATTAAGAATCTCCATGATCTTATAAGGTCCAATGAACCTAGGCTTAAACTTAGGAGATGCAACTCTCATAGGGATATTTCTTGAGGACAACCAGACCAAGTCCCCCACTTCAAACCGAGGACCATCAGTCCTATGCCGGTTGGCAAACCGCTGGGCCCTCTCCTGAGAGAGGACAACCTCTCCACTACCTGGTCCCAAATCTGCTGCATACGCTCCACAACAGAGTCAACACCTGGACAGACAAAAGCCTCCGTCTGTCCCGAAGAAAATCGAGGGTGAAACCCAAAATTGCAGAAAAATGGAGACATCAAAGTGGCAGAGCTAGCCCTATTATTAAGAGCAAACTCAGCCAAAGGCAAAAAAGAGACCCAGTCATCCTGATCAGCAGACACAAAGCATCTCAGATAAGTCTCCAATGTCTGGTTTGTTCTCTCAGTTTGTCCATTGGTCTGAGGATGAAAAGCCGAGGAGAAAGACAATTGAACACCAAGAGTAGAACAAAAAGTCCTCCAAAATCTGGAAACAAACTGGACTCCTCTGTCAGACACAATGTTCTCAGGAATGCCATGTAACCGAACCACGTGCTGAAGGAACAAAGGCACCAATTCAGAGGAGGAAGGCAACCTAGGTAATGGCACATGATGTATCATTTTGGAAAACCTATCACAAATCACCCAGATAACGGTCATTCTCTGAGAAACAGGGAGGTCGGAAATAAAATCCATAGAGATATGGGTCCATGGTCTCTTGGGCACAGGCAATGGCATCAACAAACCACTAGAGCGAGAGCAAGGCTTGGAGCGAGAGCAAGTCCCGCAGGACTGCACAAATTCCCTGACGTCACGAGACAAAGTAGGCCACCAAAAGGACCGACTAACCAAGTCTCTGGTACCAAAAATTCCGGGATGACCGGCCAACGCGGAACAATGAATCTCAGACATCACACTCTTTTTCCATCGGTCTGGGACAAACAATTTCCCAATAGGGCAGCGCTCGGGTTTATCCTCCTGACACCCTACTAGAGCCAGTCTCAAATTGGGCGAGATGGCGGAAAGAACTACACCCTCTTTCAAAATAACAGCAGGATCAGATAACTCAGGAGAGTCCGCAAGGAAACTCCTCGAGAGGGCATCCGCCTTAACATTCTTAGTGCCAGGAAGAAAGGAAACCACAAAATTAAAACGTGTGAAAAACAAGGCCCATCTGGCCTGTCTAGGATTAAGTCGCTTGGCTGATTCCAGATAAACCAGATTCTTATGGTCCGTGAGGACCACCACCTGATGTTTGGCTCCCTCCAGCCAATGTCTCCACTCTTCAAAAGCCCACTTCATGGCCAATAACTCCCGATTACCCACGTCATAATTACGTTCAGTTGGAGAAAATTTTCGAGAGAAAAAGGCACAAGGGTTACTTTTAGAGGTCTCTGGATCTCTTTGGGACAAAACGGCACCTGCTCCAATTTCAGAGGCATCAACCTCCACCTGAAATGGCAGAGAAACATCAGGCTGCCGTAGAACAGGAGCAGAAGTGAATCTCTGCTTAAGTTCCTGAAACGCAGAGACTGCCTCAGGAGGCCAATTCACCACATCAGAACCCTTTTTGGTCAAATCAGTCAATGGTTTAACAATAACAGAGAAATTACCAATAAATTTACGATAAAAATTGGCAAAACCCAAGAATCTTTGAAGAGCCTTTAATGAAGTAGGTTGGACCCAATCACAGATGGCCTGAACCTTGACCGGGTCCATTTCAATAACAGATGGGGACAAAATGAATCCCAGAAATGAGATCCTCTGTACGCCAAAAAGACACTTTGATCCCTTCACATACAGAGCATTCTCTCTCAAAATCTGGAACACAGTCCGAACATGTTTCACATGAGAGTCCCAGTCATTGGAAAAAATCAAGATATCATCCAAATAAACAATCAGAAATTTATCCACAAAATCCCTGAAAATGTCATTCATGAAGGACTGGAAGACAGAAGGAGCATTAGTGAGCCCAAAGGGCATCAGTAGGTACTCAAAATGCCCCTCTGGGGTATTAAATGCCGTCTTCCATTCATCCCCGTGCTTAATGCGAATAAGGTTATATGCCCCCCTGAGGTCAAGCTTGGTAAACCAAGTAGCACTTTTCACCCTGGAAAACAGGTCAGAAATCAAGGGTAACGGATATTGATATTTCACAGTGATATTGTTCAAGAGACGATAATCACGGCCTTAATGAACCATCCTTTTTGGCCACAAAGAAAAAACCGGCACCCAAGGGTGAAGAGGATGGTCTGATATGACCCTTCTCCAATGACTCCTTGATATAAGACCGCATAGCGTCATGTTCAGGCACAGACAAGTTAAAAAGGCGACCTTTAGGGAATTTACTACCAGGCATTAATTCAATAGCACAGTCATAGCTCCTATGGGGAGGCAAGGATGCAGATTTACTTTCGCTAAACACATCAGAAAAATCAGTCAAAAAGTCAGGAACATCCTGAGCCTGGGGGGAGGCAGAAAAAACAGGAGTGTTGGTATTAACACATTGGCAGCCCCAACTGGTTACAGACACAGATTTCCAATCCAAAACAGGATTATGAGACTGTAACCAAGGGAAACCCAGTACGATAATGTCATGCAGATTATACAGCACCAAAAATTTGCAACTCTCCTGATGATCAGGTTCAACCCTCATTATCACCAGAGTAGAGAACTGAGGTTTATTCTCAGCCAAAGGGGTAGAATCGATCCCCAGTAGGGGAATAGGCTTCCGTAGGGGTATCAAGGGAAACCCACAACGTTTAGCAAAATCAAAATCCATCAGGTTAATAGCTGCTCCCGAATCAACGAAAGCCTGAGCGGAAAATGTGGACAGGGAGCAAATCAGGGTAACAGTCAACAAAAATTTAGTCTGAACACTACCCAAGACAACTGAGCGTGCAAAACGTCTTCCCCGCTTAGGGCAGACTGAAATAGCATGAGAGGCATCACCACAGTAGAAACATAACCCACTGCGTTTTCGAAACTCATGACGCTGTGACCCAGAAGCCACTCTATCACACTGCATGGGTTCAGAAGCTGGTTCACAAGGCAACACTATTCCACGCATACCTCTACGCTCACGCAAACGTCTGTCAATTTGAATCGCTAATGACATAGAATCATTGAGACCAGAGGGGACAGGGAATCCCACCATAACATGCTTTACATTCTCTGACAGACCCTTCCGAAAAAGGGCTGCCAAAGCATCGTCATTCCATTTGGTCAGGACTGCCCACCTTCGGAATCTCTGACAGTATAACTCAGCGTCCTCAAGCCCCTGATTTAATGCCAACAAGGCTTTTTCAGCTTGATCAGTGACATTAGGCTCATCGTACAATAACCCCAGAGCCTGAAAAAATGCATCAACATTACTCAAAACAGGATCCCCAGGTGTCAGGGAAAAAGCCCAATCCTGAGGATCGCCGCGCAGGAGAGAGATGACAATTTGAACCTGCTGCGCTGCGTTCCCTGAGGACTTAGACTTCAAGGCAAAAAACAACTTACAGTTATTTTTGAAATTCAGAAATTTAGCTCGATCCCCTAAAAACAAATCTGGCATGGGAATCCTAGGTTCCACAACAGGCAACCCTGCAAGATAGGTAGCAATACTCCGAACTTCAGTGGCAAGCTGATCCACACGGCCAGACAACTGTGCAAACTCCATTGAGAGAAAAAAAAAAATAAATCCTGCTCAGCACCCAGAGATACAGACGGAAAAAATAAAAAATAAAAATCTGACAACTCTGACAATCTTCTTTCTTTAACACTATTTTTCCCTTCTGTGAGTACCATACAAATATCAGTTTTTGGGCCGGTGATATTGTTATGATTTGGTAGCTGAGGAGAGCAAGCAAAAAAGGAAATACACCAGAGAGGTTGGAATCTATGGGATTGCAGTACCCTGAATAACCACCACAACTAAAGGCAGCCGTGGAGTGTACCTACGTTGGTCCTAGACGCCTCGTCACAGCCTGAGAAGCTAACTACACCTAAAGACAGAAAGAGGAAAACTATCTGCCCCGGAGCAGATCCCAAAGAACATAGAAAGCCCCCAAACATGTAATGGCGGTTAGACAAGAGGAAATACAGACACAGATAGAAAATAGTATGAGCAAACGTTGGGGCCCAAACTTCCTAAATAGAAAAGGATAGGAAGGACACTTACTGCAACCCCAAAAAACCCTGAAAAGTACCAACTCTACTAATTACAAAAACACCTGAGATCACACGACCTCTACCACCTAAATTAGGTCTCTGGTGTAACAAAAACAAAACAGCAGCCACTGAAAAAACTGGAAAAGGCAAAAGAACAAACAACAGTGGCTGAACTAAACTGAGAGGAGCACAAGCCCCCGGAGGGGACCCGTCAGACCACCACAGAAGTGCAGGACAAAATGCAAAAAACAAGCACAAAAAACAAAAAGAAGAAAATGTCTTATCTGTTAGCAGAAGATGCAGGCACGAAACAGCAGGCTACAAAGTGAACAGGAATCAAAGATGAGACCAGAGCAATTGATCACCGGCAACCCTGATGGGAGGGAACCTCCCTTATATAAGACCAGTCAGTAACACCTGATCGCCAATCTTCATAATGTTCATTGGATAGTTCAGTACTGTTTGTAACCACCAGAGGGAGCTTCTGCTCAGAATTCATTTCTAGCACATTCACAACAGGAACCCAGACGACGTCAGTTAAGGCTCGAGGACCAGCTCCCCACTTTACCAGATCGAGGAGATGCCCATCGGCGGTCAAACACCGAAGATACCCAAAGCATACATGACCAGAGACTATCACCTTAGCTGGTGATCGGAGGATGCGAGTGAGCATGGCCGTTGCTTTCATCAAAGACTCACGGTACTGGGTGTAGACAGGGGGAGGCTGCAGATGAGACAGGGCCTGGTTGACGATAAAGATCCCCAGAAAGTGTTATTAGACTTTGTCAGGGCTTGGACAGCTGCAAGGGTACCCTAGAGACTGCTCCTGCTTAATACAGCGTTTGTCCCTGTTAAGTGAATAAAGTAGAAGTAAATTGTTGTCTCCGCTGTTACATTCAGCTCACCTGCATTACACGTGCATGCGCAGTTAGCATGTTAAACTAACTTTATTACTCTTTGTGCTTGATTTTTGTAATAACTTTATATATAATGTTTGTCCGTGCATGCGTTATTAACCAGACGCCAACATGGCACCAAATGGCTTTCTACACCTGGTAATTTTTATTATCATTTATTTAAGTGTACCATTAGCTTCTGTATGTCAGGGGCATGGTTTAACACTCTTCGTTTTCATCCCTGAGGAAGCCACAAAGAGGTGTCACATGAAGGGACCGGGGAAGGAAGCGAAGACCCTGTATACAGTACAGCACCTTTGTACCAAAAATGTAATTACCAGAAAACTTCAAATGCTGATTAAAGAAGAACGAAGCTGATTTCTTCACCAAAGATATGATATGTAATCTGTATATCAGCGGCATTACAGCCATGTCTTTACTTTAACTTATAAAATCATGCTGACAGGTTCTCTATGAATACATTTTTTCAGTGTTCATCCGTGTTCTTGAAGCAAATGTAATCGCACAATCAATGTTGTCTGTGTGTCGCTAAGGAAGTACAGGACCAAGACTGTAATCTGACGCGTCAGTAGTAGTAACGATGGCAGGTAAAGCAGGATCAACATGTAAAAATGTTAACATCTGCAGTGCTAAAGCTACATTGTGCTGCAGATCCAGGATGAACCTGTGCACTTCGAAACAGAGCTCTTACAGGTTCCACAACCAAGGCATAATTTGGAATCAACTTTGCATATGTCCTAAGACAGATCGTAGCACCTGCAGATCAGTTGGGACAGGTGTTTTTGTGTTAGACTTAGACAGAAAATGCTCTGGATCCAGTTCCAGCTCTACTTGTGAAATAACATAATAACATGACCCAGAAATGACGGCTCAGTTTGTATGAAGTGGCATTTAGAAAAGTTCATTTTGATCTAGTACAACCCTGAGGTGTGCATTATGTATTTCTGGGGTATTTCCAAAATTATCACATCATCCAAAATGCACTGTGCTCCCGGCTGATTTTTCAGAAAAGAAACCATCATTTGATGGAAACAGCTGGTTGCAAAGGCGAGTCCATAAAGTACTGTTTTATAGAAGAACTAGCAAATAGGTCAAATCTTAATTATATTTGTGAGGAGCTGGCCACTGACTTTTTCCAGCATGGAGCCCTGGTACCGCCATCTTATTGTTGTGCTTATTAGAGATTTGCTTGCTCGTCAGTCTAAAGGGTATGCCACACTAAACAATATCGCTAACGAGATCGCTAAAAAACGTCACTATTTAGCGATCCCGTTAGCGATATTGTTCAGTGCGGCAGCTTCCAGCGACGAGCTTCCTGCTGTGATCTCGCTCGTCGCTGGAATCGTTCCGGACCCTATTTTCTCGTCGGCGCTCCCGCTGGGTGAGTATCTAATCGCTGTGTGGCACCTTTTCTTAGCGATTTAGCGGTACTTTTGTACCGCTAAAGTCGTTAAGAAGATCGCTAACGGCGATAGCGTCGTTAACTATATCGCTAAATGTGGCAGCATTTAGCGATATAGAAACAATCCCGCTAGCGATCGCATTAGTATGCGTCGTTATCGTGATCGCTAGCGGGATTGTTTAGTGTGGCAGTACCTTTAGTGCACTAGTTTCACCTGGAAAGTGTTCAGCTGTAGGAATCAATGTTTCCATCCAGTGACAGTAAGCAGAGGAAGACATGCAGGCTGGATCTCATGTATACGTAAGGAATATACTAGCATTTCTGTCCTGCATCTGGTGGGGACATGTGTGTCTTGATCCTCTCGGCAGTGGTCATCCCTAATACACAACCCTGCAGGCAGTCTGGAGACTCAACTTCTGGAACAGTCTTAATTCTTTGAGCTAAAAACAAATGTTTAAGGGGGAGGGTGTGAATACTTCTGCCCATCCAGGGGGCCAATCCCAGGAGAGGGAGAACAATAATCTGCATGTTTAGTGAAACAGTTGGTGCAGTGACGCTGAGGGGCGTGGATCTGTTGGTGAGGTCTAGGTGGCCTGTATGGATAGCCTGTGAAGATTGGAGATTGGTTGCTGTCTGGAGCTTGATACACGTGCTGCAATCGTGATACCTATCGTCAGAGCCGGCGTCAGCACCAGGGCACCCAGGCAAGTGCCGGGGCCCTGAGTAGGAGGGGGGACCCATTCAGTCTGGGACACCGGCATGCTATGGGGGCCCGGTGCCTGTGCCAGTAAAGGGGGCCGGTGCCTCAAGCAGAGCAGCGGCCAGTGAAGAGAGGTAAGTATTTCATTTTTTTTTATGTTTGGCGCAATATATGGAGACCATCATATGGGGCGCATCATACACTGGAGTATCATATATAGGCCCATCATACACTGGAGCATCATACATGGGGCCTATTATACACTGGAGCACCATATATGGAACATTATATGGGGCCAATCATACACTGGAGCATCATATATGGGGCCCATAATATACTAATATACTGGACCATCATATATAGGTCCATTTTATATGAAGCATTATATGTGGTCCATCATGCACTGAAGCATCATATATGGGGCCTATCATATACTGGAGCATCATATGGGGCCCATTATATATGGAACATCATATGGGGTCCATTATATATGGAATATCATATGGGGCCCATTATATATGAAACATCATATGGGACCCATTATATATGGAGCATCATTTGGGGCCTATTATATATGGAGCATCTTATAGGGTCCATTATATATGGAACATTATATGGGGCCCATTATATATGGAGCATTATATGGGGCTCATTATTCTGTATGGAGCTCTATGTGGTGACCATAATACTGTATGGATGACTATACTGTTTCTCTTTTGAGCTATTGTAGAATTTACAATAGATATCACTCATGTAATGTGAAGTATTTAGCATTGTACTATACCTATATTTCTCTGCTGTATCTGTGCATCATGAATTGTGGTATGTGCTAAAGGGGCCCATTGAGACTCTTTCGCCCGGGGCCCATGAAAACCTGGAGCCGACCCTGCCTATCGTCTGGGTGTGAGGAACTAGCTTAAGGACTGCTGTTGCCAGCTGGAGCAAAAGATGTGCTACGGTTGTGGTACAGAGCATGGACTGTGACCACAAACTATACTGGCGGGAGATACAAATGCTGTGGGCCAACCAAAAGTTGGGAGACAGTTGGTATCGCCTGGTGCTGGGGCAGTGGAACTATCAGCTCCAGAATGGGATATGTTGGATTGGGGACATTGCATTGTGACTATCAAGTCGGTATTGCTGTAAGACCATGGATGTAAAGACTAAAAAATAGTTGCATTGTTAACCTACATAGGTGTTTAATACAACCCCCAACCTTATATCTTCACAGTATTATTCCCCCAAAAAACAAGATATGCCCTATTTATGGAATAGGGGATTACTTGCTGATCACTGGGGGTCCAGTTTCTGCAGCTGATTGGCTGCAGGGCTTTCATGACATAATGTCATGTGAATAGACAAAAAGAAGGACCAGCACATCTAAGCTAGTGTGAATAGGCGCCAAGCAAAGAAAGTATACAAATCAAAAAGATTAAGGTTTGCACCATAACTTACCAAGAATGATTACTCATAGGAAATATGTATCTACAAAAATTGCTATGAAAAAATGAAGCAATTTTTGCAGATACATATTTCATATATACTGTACATTATATAGCGCTTTTTTAAATTTTTTTCTATGGCAGCAATGCAATTCCTATGCTCTAGAGTAATCATTCTTGGTAAGTTATGGTGCAAACCTTAATCTATTTGATAATGTCATGTGAGCCCTGGGAGAGCAGACACAGATATCACTAGAACGGTGTCTACAGTAAAGCTATTATTTTACATGGGGGAAATATGGTGTTTGAGAAGATGTTGTCCAAGTTGTGGACAACCCCTTTAATATCAGCCACTACATTGACCTTAGGAATAACAAAAAGTGTAGTAATGTATCTATCATCTATTAATGGTAATGTGTAAAAGATTTATTGGCCTTCTGCACCAAAGTGGTGAATGAGTAGGACACGTTTCCTGGCCACAGGAATATCTTCAGCATTTACCACATGCCCTAATCCATGCAGTGAAATTAATCACTGGCCTACCTGGAACTGTAAGGAAGGGTGTAGATGGCTTTAATGGAAGAAGAGCCATTGTTGTTGCTAATTATGTAGTATGGTGCTTAGGTTAAAGATACAGATTGATTAGTCTTAGGCCCCTTTCACATATCAGTTTTTTGCTATCAGTCGCAATCCGTCGAATTTTGAAAAAAACGGATCCGGCGACTGATGCCGTCGGATCTGTTTTTTTCTCAATGACTTGTATTAGCGACGGATTGCAACAGATGGCCTCACGTTTCATCCATTGTTCGCCGGATCCGTCGTAAATTGTTTGTCTAGCGGCCGGAGACAACGGACAAAGGAACGTTTTTTGTGTACGTCGAAAAAACGGACAGCGACATCGCCGTCGTTTGCTAGAATGGAAGCCTATGGCGCGGATCTGTCAAATGACGGAATCCGGCGACGGATTCCGTTTTTTTTAACTGAACATGCTCGGATCCATAGCCAGCCCCCAAGTAGGAAAGGTATATAAACCGCTAGTCGGATCCGTCGAAAAAACGAATCCGTTGCATCAGTTTTTCACAATCTGCGACAGATCCGTCGAGCCAACGGATTGTGACTGATGGCGAAAAACTGATGTGTGAAAGGGGCCTTATGCAGATCTGCTTATTCTGCCATCATCCCTGAGAGTAACTGTCATGTAACGCACATAAAGTGGGTACGGAAAGTATTCAGACCCCTTTAAAACTTTTCACTCTTTGTTTCATTGCAGCCATTTGGTAAATTCAAAAAAGTAAATTTTTTTCTCATTAATGTACACTCTGCACAATGTTCCATGAAAGGTGGATGATCTGAAAATCCAACATAAGAACATCCTCTCAGTTCCTTAAAATGTCAATGACTTGCTCATTCTATATTGAAAATAGATCATGTAGTCAACACCAACAGTCCAATATCAGACTAGTGAATGGGTGATAATTTGTTTTCATTGGACAATCCCTTTAGGAGCACTTGATATGGAGATACAGACTTATCCACACACATAGACCATGATTCATCAAAGCTTTTATGACAGAATACTGGCGTAAAAAGATACAAAAATTTTGCACACTGCAAAACTTTGGAAGAATTTTGTGACTCTTGGCGTGTTTGCCCACCTCCGCCAAAGTGGACAGAGCTGGGTTGGGGCGAGGCGGGGCATGGTGACCTCGCTTATCAAATTTATGGCCAGTGACGGGACACTTTGCACCACAAATCTGGGACTGAAGATGCAGTAAGATTTGTGGCGAGGCACACACAGGTGCATACACCACTTCACCTGATTTGTTAATGAATCAACCTCCTTGCACTCAAAGACCAGCATGGAAACTACGTTCTTTATTAATCGGGGCCATAGAGAAACATTTTAAATTCATAGTATAAAGCGCTTTTACAACTGAAAAAAACACAAAACCGAAAAAACATAAGAAGAAAACCAAGCAATATAAATGTGATATCACGCATACGTACATATTTAAACCAGAATCCCATAGTGTTCGTCCACTATTTTACCATTCTTCCTTGCTAGATTTCTAAAACTTAACATGGATAAAACAGCATTCATCATCTTTTTCATATTTCACTCAAATTCCCCAACAGACCTATCCATCAAAGTCAATGACTGCTCACGCTCCCCAGTCAAGCTTGCTGCCTCGGGGTAACCTTAGACTCTGATCTCTCCTTCAAACCACATATCCAAGCCCTTTCCACTTTCTACTGACTCCAACTCAAAAATATTTTGCGGATCTGTACATTCCTTAATCAAGAATCTGCAAAAACACTTGTGCATGCCCTCATCATCTCCAGCCTCGACAACTGCAACCTCCTGCTCTGTGGCCTCCCCTCCTTCACTCTCGTATCCCTCCAATCTATCCTGAACTCTGCAACCCCACTAATCCACCTGCCCCCTCCCCCACTATTCCCCGGCCTCTCCTCTCTGCCAATCCCTTCACTGGCTACCCATTGCCCATAAACTCCAGTTCAAAACCCTAACCATGGCATACAAAGCCATCCACAAACCTATCTCCTCCATACATCTGTGACCTAGTCTCTTGGTACTTACCTGAATGTAACCTCCGATCCTCACAAGATTTCCTTCTCTACTCCCCTCTTTTCTCCTTTTCTCACAATCACATACAAGATTTCTTCCACTCCTCCCCCCTACTCTGGAACTCTCTACCTAAACATATCAGACTCTCGCCTACCATGGAAACCTTCAAAAGGAACCTAAAGACCTACCTCTTCCAACAAATGTGCAACCTGCAGTAACCATTGTTCCAAAATACCGCTGCACGACCAGCTCTGCCCTCATCTACTGTGTCTTCCCCATCTCTTGTAGATTGTGAGCCCTCGCGGGCAGGGTCCTCTCTCCTCCTGTACCAGTCACTGACTTGTATTGTTTAAGATTATTGTGCTTGTTTTTATTATTTATACCCCACCTCACATGTAACGCGCCATTGAATAAATTGTACTATTATAATAAATAATAATAATTTAAACAATTATGTAAAAAAAATGGTATCAATGTCATCCATGTGTCCGATCTTACCATCAGTGTGTTATTAGTATCACAGCGTCTCAGTGGTTAGCACTGTTGCTTTGCAGCACTGGCGTCCTGGGTTCAAATGCCACCATGAACAACAGCTGTAAGGATTTTGGATCTTCTCCCCATGTTTGTGTGGGCTTCCTTCCCCAATCCAAAGACATACTGATTGTGATCCCTAAAGAGGACAGTGATAATGATGTTTGTAAAGCACTGTGGAATTAATGGCGCGATATAAGTGAGTAAAATAAAAAAGTGTAAGAAATAAAATAAATTACAAACCTTTTCCTATACTCTGCGATGTTAAAATACGTACGGCACACATGACCAAGAGTTTGGTGCACCCTTATGCCTCCTTACTTGCCTCCACTTCTGTTTGACAGTACTCGCTTCACTGTCTAAATGCTGTTGGCTTGTGTGCGGCCGAACATGTTCTCCGCCGTCTCTTTTCTTCTAATGCCGCTCGCTGTACATCCAGGTTGGTTGGGAGCCTACACTAAAGGCCCCGTCACACTAAGCGAGATCGCTAGCGAGATCGCTGAAGCGTCACCGATTTTGTGACACAACAGCGACCTAGCCAGCGATCTCGCTTAGTGTGACACGCAGCAACGACCAGCCCCCTGCTGGGTATTGCTGATCGTTGTTGAATGTCCTGGACCATTTTTTGATTGTTGGTCTTCCGCTGGCCAGTGCGCATCGCTGTGTGTGACAGCGGGAGACCAACGATCAGCGAGCTGGAGCTGGTAACCAAGGTACATATCGGGTAACTAAGCACCGTGCGGCACCTAGTTACCCGATATGTACCCTGGTTACTGGCTCCCAGCATCTGCTGTAGAGCGCTGAGAGCTGGTATCTAGGGTACATATCGGGTAACTAGGAGCCGCGCAGTGCTTAGTTACCCAATATGTACATTGGATACCGGCTCTCAGCGCTCTACAGCAGAAGCTGAGAGCCGGTATCTAGGGTACATATCGGGTAACTAGGCGCCGCGCGGTGTTTAGTTACCCGCTGTTTACCTTGGATACCAGCGTGCTCGCTGGTCCTGATCGCTGGTGAGTCTGCCTATGTGACAGCTCACCAGCGATCAGCTAACGATGTCCCAGTGATCCCATCCACGTCGTATCGTTGGTGGGATCGCTGGGACATTGAAGAGTGTGACAGGACCCTAACTGAGTGACTTATCTCCAAATGTACACAATAAAAAACAAAGCTAACAAGCACTTCTTAGCAAAATGAAGTAAGTGCACAAGTTGCTGTGGCTGAATTACACTAGCCCACAAACAAATACAACCGCTCTCTGAGAAAATTTGTAAATGAGCCTTGGAGTGATTTAGGTACATTAGCCTTTTTCATTATTCTCCAGTGCCTTTTCCCACCTTCCTCTCTTTGATTGATGGCTTTGCTCTTTGCTGTCCAAATGCATAAGGTAGTGGGGAAGGGCGCTTTTGAGTCATAAAGAAGGCTTAACTGTCATGTCTATGCAGTTTGAGTGTAATATTTTCCCCAAATATGGGGCAATTGGCTCTTAGTTCTTGATCAACACAATAGGTTGGAGTTTATGGACCTGCTTTTCAACGTTGTCAACTATGTACCTATGATATGGTCCATACTGATTAAAAGCCAGGTGAGAGACTGTGAAAGGCCTCATTTAATAGTGCCAGTTACAAAGTACAAATAAAGTATTAGCCCAGTTATAGCTACATGCCTCTTATATCCACAAAACTCCTAAATAACATATTTAGCCTTGCACATCCCAGATTATAGTCTACCTATAAGTACATATCCATTATCAAAAATAGAGAAAAGAAAAATTGCCCGTTGGGTAGGATTTCCAAGTAAATGACAAATTGCTCATATCGTGCTCACATCCTCTTGGTAGCAATGTGATTTACCCACAAGATGTCATCAGGCAAAATTAAAAATGCCAGCACCAGAAACATTCAAGCCAATTTTTAGCATGACTCACAATGGCGAGACACCATGAGACGACTGCTGACATATTATAGCAGTGTGAAATATTTGCAGCAGCGAGTTGTATATCTTAGGGCAATGCTGTGCTCAGGAAATTCACTATATGTTCTAAGTTTAAGAAGCATGTGACAGCTGGAAATGTGACAGCCGAGCCACAAAACATAAAACTGCACATTTCATCATAGCCAAAAGAAGGAAACACAACGGCCATAATTGCTGAAGGAAACATAATGGGCTGCTGACCCTTGTCTCTGACCACAGTCTGCAGGCATTTCGTATGTTTTCACACCACATTAAGCCACTACGTCTGCCAAACACACTGAGACAAGCTCTTGTGTCAAATATACCCATTGGGCTCCAGACACCAGAAGGAAGCTCCATGAATATCTGGCTTCTTGTCATGTCAATTTTTGTGGTATGTAGAGGTGAGCGACTTTGCCTTTTTTAGGGTCGAGTCGGGTTTCGTGAAACCCGACTTTCTCAAAAGTCGAGTCAAACGAAGTCGGCCGACTAACGGAAAAAGTCGGGTCGGAGTCGAAAATCCGACCCCAATGCAAGTCAATGGGGAATAAAAGTCGGCAGGGAGTGGAGGACAGTAAACACACCTACAGTGCCCAATTCAATGCCAACGACTAGAGTTGAGCGAAACAGGTCGGTCAGATCCAAAAGTCGCCGACTTTCGCCAAAGTCAGGTTTCGTTGGTCGAAACCCGACCATAGCGTGCAGTCGGCCATGCGGTCGTCGACCCGCGCGCCCGAGACTGTTTTCCCATAATGCTTGCAGGCGCCTTTTTTCAGCCAATGAGCAAGGACGTACACTGTGTGCAACGAGATGACATGGGCAGCGTCCACCACCATCTTAGAGAAGGGCATTGCAGTGATTGGCTTGCTTTGGGGGGCATCATAGTGTCTATAAAAGCCCTGACCGCCGACCGCCATTTTACTTCTGCCGATATAAACAGTAGGGAGAGGTTGCTGACGCTGTTTATCAGTAGGGAGAGAGTTAGTGCTGGAAAGAGAAGTTCTTATGTGCTTGTGCTGATAGCAATTGTGCTGTACAGTTAATGTGCAGTGACAGGGGAGGATTTTCTTGGGTGCAGCAGGTTATTAGGCTGCCTGATAGCTGTATTGCTGTGTGTACACTGCTGTGCAGGCTGCTTTTTACACAGCACTAATACTTTGATTCTTTTTTTTCTGCACACTTACTGACCGTTCATATTTTCCCACACCGTATAGAGCTGTACGCTACTCACACACTACCGTGTACCAGCTGGTATCACGGACAAATACATGCTGACTATCTGCGTGTGACTCCGGAAATAATATACAGAGATTGCAATTTTCCTCTACACCGTATACAGCTGTACGCTTCTGAGACAGTACCGTATATCTGCTCTTTGTATTACGGTCAAATCCATACTGTGTGAGCGTCTGTGTATGACTCCGGAAATATATACAGAGATTGCCATTTTACCCTACACCGTATACAGCTGTCCGTTTCTGATACAGTACTGTATATCTGCTCTTTGTATTACGGTCATATGCATACTAATTGAGCGTCTGTGTGTGACTCCGGAAATATATACGGAGATTTAAATTTTCCCCTTCACCGTATACAGCTGTATGCTCCTCATACAGTACCATATATCTGCTGGTATTTTTGGTACATTTTCCCAAACATGAGGAAGTATGGTGGAAGAGGCCGCGGACGTGGGCGGGGTGGGGGCAGCTGGGAACGATGGTGGTGGTGCATCTGCAGGTAGTGCCAAAAGCCCAATAGCACCTAAGGCAGGAGGTGTTGAGCCTGCATCATCGTCTGGCTCCAGAAGGCCTGCAAGGCTCCCTTTTCTGGGAGTAGGTAAACCACTTTTAAAGCCGGAGCATCAGGAACAGGTTTTGGCTTACATTGCCGAAACAGCCTCCAGCTCTATCGCCTCCTCTTCTGAAGTTTCAAAAAATGCAAGCACTGAGTCATCAGTGCAGGCTCCTGGTCAGGAACAACACCTTTCCTTGTGTCCTTCACCCCCACCAAAAGTGAAGGATGCGGCAGGCCACACTTCAGATTACTCCATGCAGCTCTTTTCACATACCATGCCTGGGTTATCAAGTCAAATCCTGAATTCCCCAGTCCAAGATGAATATGACATGGAGTGCACTGATGCACAGCCACTGCTAGATGATTCTGCTGGTACATTCACCTAGAGCACTACATTGACCTCGCAGTCTACTGAGCCAGAATCTGACCCTGATGAAACTCAGGTGCCCCTTCCCGCATACTCTAACACCTTACATGGTGACACAGAGGAAGGTGCAGATGAAATTGAAGAGGAGGTGAAGGATGACCCAGTTGTTGACCCGGATTGGTATCCATTGGGGGAAGAGGGTGCCGCTGGCAATAGCTCAGAAGAGGAGGAGGATCCGCAGCAGGCATCGACATCGCAGCTGTGGTTATCTGGCAGGCCCGTAGCAGTCCAAAAACGTGTTAAAAAAACAAAAGGAGTTGCAGGACAGCTTGGCCAGACGGTCAAATTAACACAGTGTGCAAGACCTGAAAATTGATCCCATAGTAGGAAGAGTGCAGTGTGGCACTTTTTTGACCAAAATCCTATTGATGAGGCAAAGGTTATCTGTAAGAAGTGCGGAAGGACCTTTAGCTGAGGGAAAATTTTCAGAAAATTGAATACCAGTTGCATGCTTAGACATTTAAACACCATGCACTTGCAAGCGTGGACGGACTACAAAACCTCACTGGTTTTGAACGCTTACATTGCCAAACTGATCTCATTAGAGATGATGCCCTTCCGTTTGGTTGAAAGCGCAGCGTTCCAAGAGCTCATGGCCTACGCTGTCCCACACTATGACCTACCCAGTCGGCACTTCTTTTCCAGAAAAGCCATCCCTGCCCTCCACCTGCATGTGAAAGAGTGCATTGTCCATGCACTCAAACAATCAGTGAGTGGAAAGGTGCATCTCACAACAGATGCATGGGCCAGTAGGCATGGCCAGGGTCGTTAAGTGTCCATCTTTGCGCACTGGGTTAATGTGGTGGATGCAGGGCCCACAGGGGACAGCGGCGGTGGGACAGTGCTGCCTAGCCCACGGTATAGGCAACAGTTGGCTGTAGGCGTTCGACCCTCCTCCTCCTCCAGAAGCAAAAGCGCGTCGACAAAGCGCAGTCGCACGAGCACTCCATCCGCAGCTGCCAGTGTTGCACAAGAGGTGTCCCTCTATCGAACAGCTAGTGGTAAGCGTCAGCAGGCTGTTTTAAAGATGATGTCTTTGGGCGACAACAGACACACCGCGGAGGTACTGGCCGACTACTTGCAGCGAGAAACTGAGTCATGGCAGGGCAGTCTACATCTTGAGCCAGGCTAGGTAGTCAGTGATAATGGACGTAATTTTGTGGCGGCCATAGCCCTGGCAAAACTCAGACACATACCTTGCCTGGCTCACACCTTGAACCTGGTGGTGCAGTGGTTCATAAATAATTATCCGGAGTTACCAGCCCTGCTCCATAAGGTGCGAAGACTGTGCTCGCACATCCGTTGCTTGCCTGTAGACTCCAGACGTATGCAGAGGCTGCAGCGGTCGCTCCACCTCCCCAAGCACCGCCTAATCATAGACATAGAATCATAGAATGGTAGAGTTGGAAGGGACCTCCTGGGTCATCTGGTCCAAACCCCTGCTCAAAGCAGGATTCACTAAATCATCCCAGACAGATGTATGTCCAGCCTCTGTTTGAAGACTTCCATTGAAGAAGAACTCACCACCTCTCGTGGCAGCCTGTTCCACTCATTGATCACTGTCAAAAAGTTTTTTCTAAACGTTGCAACAAGGTGGAACTCCACCACGCACATGGTTGAGAGGCTGTGCGAACAGAGGCAGGCTGTAATGCATTTGTGGGAGGATACACAGGCAGGCAGTTTGAGGGCAGACATCGAGTCGTCGAGTGTGCAGTGGTCAAAGCTGAAAGACCTCTGTAAAGTCCTTCAGTGTTTTGAGGAATGCACACAGCTGGTAAGCGTAGACGACGCCATCATAAGCATGAGCATCCCACTTATGCGTCTGCTCATGCAAACTTTGACGCACATTAAGGATCAGGCGTCTGCAGCGGAGGAGGAGGAGGAAGAGGGAAGCCTTCATGACAGTCAGGCATTGTCTGCTCAGGGAACTATCCTGGACAAGGTGGAGGAAGAAGAGGAAGAGGATGCGTCTGCTCATGCAAACTTTGACGCACATTAAGGATCAGGCGTCTGCAGCGGAGGAGGAGGAGGAAGAGGGAAGCCTTCATGACAGTCAGGCATTGTCTGCTCAGGGAACTATCCTGGACAAGGTGGAGGAAGAAGAGGAAGAGGAGGAGGATGAGAGGGATGATTATTTTGGGGAGGATGATGCCGACTGGGTAAGTCATAGTGTGGGACAGCGTAGGCCATGAGCTCTCGGAGCGCTGCGCTTTCAACCAAACGGAAGGGCATCATCTCTAATGAGATCAGTTTGGCAATGTAGGCGTTCAAAGCTAGTGAGGTTTTGTAGTCCGTCCACGCTTGCAAGTGCATGGTGTTTAAATGTCTAAGCATGCAACTGCTATTAAATTTTCGGAGATTTTTCCGTCGGCTAAAGGTCCTTCTGCACTTCTTACAGATAACCTTTGCCTCATCAATAGGATTTTGGTCAAAAAAGTGCCACACTGCACTCTTCCTACTATGGGATAAATTATCAGGTCTTGCACGCTGTGCTAATTTGAACGTCTGGCCAAGCTGTCCTGCAACTCTTTTTGTTTTTTTAACACGTTTCTGGACTGCTACGGGCCTGCCAGATAACCACAGCTGCGATGTCGATGCCTGCTGCGGATCCTCCTCCTCTTCTGAGCTATTGCCAGCGGCACCCTCTTCCCCAATGGATACCAATCCGGGTCAACAACTGGGTCATCCTTCACCTCCTCTTCAATTTCATCTGCACCTTCCTCTGTGTCACCATGTAAGGTGTTAGAGTATGCGGGAAGGGGCACCTGAGTTTCATCAGGGTCAGATTCTGGCTCAGTAGACTGCGAGGGCAATGTAGTGCTCTGGGTGAATGTACCAGCTGGAGGCTGTTTCGGCAACATGAACCAAAACCTGTTCCTGATGCTCCGGCTTTAAAAGCGGTTTACCTACTCCCAGAAAAGGGAGCCTTCCAGGCCTTCTGGAGCCAGACGATGACGCAGGCTCAACACCTCCTGCCTTAGGCTGTGGTTCCACGGTCCGGAACCACAGCGCTTTGGACGGAGCGGAAATTCCGCTCCGTCTAAGCGCCGCCCCCTTTATGACGCGCAATCTTTCCGGAGGTGTTCAGGACACCTCCGGAACACCTCCGGAAAGAGCGCAGGGCTACATAGCCCTGTGTTAATTCTGTTGCGGCGACGCACCATCGCCGCAATACGCGAGGACATGCTGCGGTCTAAAAAGACGCGCCGCATGTCCGTTTACGCAGGTTTGCCACCTGCGTATTGTTACGCATAGTGGAGACGGGATTTCTTGAAATCCCCTCCACTATGCTGTAACATCTGGACGCTGCGTGTTTGGCGCTGCGCCAGCGCACAGCGTCAAACACGCAGCGTATCCTGACCGTGGAAACTCACCCTTAGGTGCTATTGGGCTTTTGGCACTACTAGCAAATGCACCACCACCATCATTCCCAGCTGGCCGCCCCCACCCACGTCCATGGCCTCTTCCACCATACTTCCTCATGTTTGGGAAAATATACCAAAAATACCAGCAGATATATGGTACTGTATGAGGAGCGTACAGCTGTGTATGGCATAGGGGAAAATATAAATCTCCGTATATATTTCCGGAGTCACACACAGACGCTCACTCAGTATGGATTTCACTGTAATACAAACAGCAGATATACGGTACTGTCTCAGAAGCGTAGAGCTGTATACGGTGTAGGGGAAAATTGCAATCTCCGTATATATTTCCGGAGTCACACACAGACGCTCACTCAGTATGGATTTCACTGTAATACAAACAGCAGATATACGGTACTGTCTCAGAAGCGTAGAGCTGTATATGGTGTAGGGGAAAATTGCAATCTCCGTATATATTTCCGGAGTCACACACAGACGCCCACTCAGTATGGATTTCACCGTACTACAAAGAGCAGATATATGGTACTGTCTCAGAAGAGTACAGCTGTATACGGTGTAGGGGAAAATTGTAATATCCGTATACAGTCATGGACAAAAGTTTTGAGAATGACACAAATATTAATTTTTACAAAGTCTACTGCTTCACTTTTTCTAATGTAAATTTGCATATACTCCAGAATGTTATAAAGAGTGATCAGCTTAACAGCAATTACTTGCAAAGTCAATATTTGGCTAGAAAATGAACTATATCCCCCAAAACACATTTCAACATCATTGCAGCCCTGCCTTAAAAGGACCAGCTAACCTCTTTTCAGTGATTGCTCCATTAACACAGGTGTGGGTGTTGATGAGGACATGGCTGGAGATCAATCTGTCATGATTAAGTAAGAATGACACCACTGGACACTTTAAAAGGAGGCTGGTGCTTGGCATCATTGTTTCTCTTCTGTTAACCATGGTTATCTCTAAAGAAACACGTGCAGTCATCATTGCAATGCACAAAAATGGCCTAACAGGGAAGAGTATCGCAGATAGAAAGATTGCACCTCAGTCAACAATCTATCGCATCATCAAGAACTTCAAGGAGAGAGGTTCCATTGTTGCCAAAAAGGCTCCAGGGCGCCCAAGAAAGACCAGCAAGCGCCAGGACCGTCTCTTAAAAGTGTTTCAGCTGCGGGATCGGGCTACCAGCAGTGCAGAGCTTGCTCAGGAATGGCAGCAGGCAGGTGTGAGTGCATCTGCACGCACTGTGAGGCGGAGACTCTTGGAGCAAGGCCTGGTCTCAAGGAGGGCAGCAAAGAAGCCACTTCTCTCCAGAAAAAACATCATGGACAGACTGATATTCTACAAAAGGTACAGGCAGTGGACTGCTGAGGACTGGGGTAAAGTTATTTTCTCTGATGAATCCCCTTTTCGATTGTTTGGGACATCAGGAAAACACCTCATTCGGAGAAGACAAGGTGAGCGCTACCACCAGTCTTGTCTCATGCCAACTGTTAAGCATCCTGAAACCATTCATGTGTGGGGTTGCTTCTCAGCCAAGGGAATCGGCTCTCTCACAGTCTTGCCTACAAACACAGCCATGAATAAAGAATGGTACCAGAATGTCCTCCAAGAGCAACTTCTCCCAACCCTCCAAGAGCAGTTTGGCGATCAACAATGCCTTTTCCAGCATGATGGAGCACCTTGCCATAAAGCAAAGGTGATAATTAAATGGCTCAGGGAACAAAACATAGAGATTTTGGGTCCATGGCCTGGAAACTCCCCAGATCTTAATCCCATTGAGAACTTGTGGTCAATCATCAAGAGACGGGTGGACAAACAAAAACCTAAAAATTCTGACAAAATGAAAGCATTGATTGTGCAAGAATGGACTGCTATCAGTCAGGATTTGGTCCAGAAGTTGATTGAGAGCATGCCAGGGAGAATTGCAGAGGTCCTGAAGAAGAAGGGTCAACACTGCAAATATTGACTTGCTGCATTAACTCATTCTAAAGGTACTGCCACACTTAGCGTTCTCGTTAGCGATAACGATAACGACGCAAGCTAACGAGATCGTTGGTGTGATCGCTTTTAGGTCGCTAGTAGCTGCCAAACAGGAGATCTCATAAACGACTCATCAGCGGTCAGCGATCTCTTTAACGACTTTGGCGGTCGTTAGGATCTGTCATTAGCATGTACTGAGCACTTCTGATTCATAGGAATTTCCAGCATCGCTCCTGCTCTCTGCGTCCTGCTAGTCTGCTTTGCAACTTCTGCGATCCTCTCTGTGACGCAAAAGAGAACTTACAGATATTGCGATCCACTCCGTGACGCTAAAAAACCCTAGTCCCGCCTGTGCCGCTGTCATATGCGTCACAAACGAGGTCGCTCGTCGTTCGCAAAAGGTGCCAAACACAGCGATATGGGCTCACCAGCGGGACGCCAACGATCAAAAAACGGTCCAGAATGCTAGTGAACGATCAGCGACATCACAGCAGGGGCCACATCGTTGCTACATGCCACACACAACGACGTCGCTAACGAGATCGCTAAATAGTGACGTTTTAGCGATCTCGTTAGCGATCTCGTTTAGTGTGGCATACCCTTAACTGTCAATATAAGCTTTTGTTACTCATATGTTTGCAATTATATTTCTGTCTGTGATAAAAACATCTGTCAAACACACATAAAAACCAGAGGGCAGCAGATCATGTGAAAATATAATATTTGTGTCATTCTCAAAACTTTTGGCCATGACTGTATATTTCCGGAGTCACACACAGACGCTCACTCAGTATGGATTTCACCGTAATACAAAGAGTAGATATACGGAACTGTCTCAGAAGAGTACAGCTGTATACGGTGTTGGGGAAAATTGCAATCTCCGTATATATTTCCGGAGTCACACACAGACGCTCACTCAGTATGGATTTCACCGTAATACAAAGAGCAGATATACGGAACTGTCTCAGAAGAGTACAGCTGTATACGGTGTTGGGGAAAATTGTTATTTCCGGAGTCACACACAGATAGTCAGCATGTATTTGTCCGTGATACCAGCCGGTACACGGTAGTGTGTGAGTAGCGTACACCTCTATACAGTGTGGGAAAAAATGAACGGTCGGTAAGTGTGCAGAAAAAAAGAATCAAAGTATTAGTGCTGTGTAAAAAGCAGCCGGCACAGCAGTCTACACACAGCAATACAACTATCAGGCAGCCTAATAACCAGCAATGCTGCACACAAGAAAATCCTCCCCTGTCACTGCACACTAACTGTACAGCACAATTGCTATCAGCACAAGAAGAGAAGAACTTCTCTTTCCAGCCCTAACGCTCTCCCTACTGATAACCAGCGTCAGTAACCTCTCCCTACTGTTAATATCGGCAGAAGTAAAATGGCGGTCGGCGGTCAGGGCTTTTATAGACACTATGTCGCCCCCCAAAGCAAGCCAATCACTGCAATGCCCTTCTCTAAGATGGTGTTATGGAAACCCAGGTTCCCTTGATAGCAGCCTTCCGCTCGTCTGTATTGTTGGGTCTGGTGTCTCTCATCTTCCTCTTGACAATGCCCCATAGATTCCCTATAGGGTTAAGGTTAGGCGAGTTTGCTGGTCAATCAAGCACAGTGACGCTGTTGTTTTTAAACCAGGTATTGGTACTTTTGGCAGTGTGGACAGGTGCCAAGTCCTGCTGTAGAATGAAATTTCCATCTCCAAAAAGCTTGTCGGCAGAGGGAAGCATAAAGTGCTCTAAAATTTCCTGGTAGACGGCTGCACTGACTTTGGTCTTGATAAAACACAGTGGATCAACACCAGCAGATGACATAGGTCCCCAAACCATCACTGATTGTGGAAAGTTGACACTAGACCAAGCAGCTTGGATTGTGTGCCTCTCCACTCTTCCTCCAGACTCTGGGACTTTGATTTCCAAATGAAATGCAATATTTACTTTCATGTGAAAACAACACCTTGGACCACTGAGCAACAGTCCAGTTCTTTTTCTACTTGGCCCAGGTAAGACACTTCTGGCGTTGTCTATCGCTCATGAGTGGCTTGACACAAGGAATGCGACACTTGCAGCCCATGTGCTGGATACGTGTGAGTGTTGTGGCTCTTGAAGCAATGACTCCAGCAGCAGTCCACTCCTTGTGAATCTCCCCCAAATTTTTGAATGGCCTTTTCTTAACAATCCTTTCAAGGCCGCGGTTATTCTGGTTGCTTGTGTACCTTTTTCTACCACACTTTTCACTTCCACTCAACTTTCCATTAATATGCTTGGATACAGCAGTCTGTGAACAGCCAGCTTCTTTAGTAATTAACTTTTGTGGCTTACCCTCCTTGTGGAGTGTGTCAATGACTGCCTTCTGGACATCTGTCAAGTCAGCAGTCTTCCCCATGATTGTGGAGCCTACTGAAACAGACTAAGGTACGTTTTTAAATGCTTAGGAAGCCTTTGCAGGTGTTTTTTGTTAATTATTCTAATTTACGGAGATAATGACTTTTGGGTTTTCATTGGCTGCAAGCCATAATCATCAACATTAACAGAAATAAACACTTGAAAGAGATCACTCTGTTTGTAATGATTCTATATGAGTTTCACTTTATGTATTGGAGAAATGAAATAAATTAACTTTTAGATGATATTCTTAGTGAGAAGCATCTGTATGCACCAAATTACTTTTAGCACACCTTACAGTCTGCAATACAATAAAATAACACGCATTATCTCCAGATACATTCCCATTCTTTATCTAGATCAGGGGTGGGGAACCTCAGGCCCAAGGGCCATTTACGGCCCTCGATGACCTTTTATCCGGCCCCCGGGCAGATTCTCAGAAACCGCATTCTTGGGCAGGGAGCTGTATTTTGATTGCCACCAGCTCATTAATTTCTTCTTGCTCTGTTAGCACACACAAGCAGTGTTCACTACTGAACACTGAAGGTCATGCAATGAAAGATTACGTCCTGACACCAGTGCCAGAGTCAGGATGTACTTTGTGGGTGGAGTTTGTACGGCCCCCGAAGGACGGTATAAATATCCAAATGGCCCTTGGCAGAAAAAAGATTCCCCACCCCTGATCTAGATGATACTCTAAATCATAACCTGAAGAAACGACACAGATGTAGAGTAAAAAGAGGTCGCTCAATTGGAAATATACTATCAGCTAGCTTACATTAGCCCCTTTACCCCAAGGGTGGTTTGCACGTTAATGACTGGGCCAATTTTTACAATTCTGACCACTGTCCCTTTATGAGGTTATAACTCTGGAACGCTTCCATGAATCCCGATGATTCTGACACTGTTTTCTCGTGACATATTGTACTTCATGTTAGTGGTAAAATTTCATTGATATAACTTGCATTTATTTGTGAAAAAAATGGAAATTTGGCGACATTTTTGAAAATTTCACAATATTTCAACTTAAGAGTTTTCATGCCCATAAATCACAAAGATATGGCACACAAAATACTTAATAAGTAACATTTCCCACGTCTACTTTACATCAGCACAATTTTGGAACAAAATTTTTTTTTGTTACGAAGTTATAAGGGTTAAAAGTTAACCAGCGATTTTTCATTTTTACAACACCATCTTTTTGGGGGACCCACATCACATATGAAGTCACTTTGAGGGGTCTATATGATAGAAAATACCCAAAAGTGATACCATTCTAAAAACTGCACCCCTCAAGGTGCTAAAACCACATTCAAGAAGTTTATTAACCCTTCAGGTGCTTCACAGGAATTTTTTGACTGTTTAAAAAAAATGAACATATAACTTTTTTTCACCAAAAAAATTATTTCAGGTCCAATGTTTTTTATTTTCCCAATGGTAACAGGAGAAATTGGACCCCAAAAGTTATTGTGCAATTTGTCCTGAGTACGCTGATACCCAATATGTGGGGGGGAACCACTGTTTCGGCGCACGGCAGAGCTCGGAAGGGAAGGAGCGCCGTTTGACTTTTTCAACGCAAAATTGGCTGGAATTGAGATCGGACGCCTAAACAGTGGAAACCCCCCAATTCTAACTGGAACCCTAACCCCAACACACCCCTAACCCTAACGGGAAAATGGAAATAAATACATTTTTTTATTTTATTATTTTTCCCTAACTAAGGGTGTGATAAAGGGGGGTTTGATTTACTATTTATAGCGGGTTTTTATGTTTGGCAGCTGTCACGCTAAAAGACGCTTTTTATTGCAAAAAATAGTTTTTGCATCACATTTTGAGAGCTATAATTTTTCCATATTTTGGCCCACAGAGTCAAGTGAGGTCTTATTTTTTGCGGGGCGAGTTGATGTTTTTATTGATACCATTTTTGGGCACATGACATTTTGATCGCTTTTTATTACGATTTTTGGAAGGCAGAATGAACAAAAACCAGCAATTCAAGAATTTCTTTGGGGGGGCCTTTATACGGTTCCGTGTGTGGTAAAATTGATAAAGCGGTTTTATTCTTCGGGTCAGTACGATTACAGCGATACCTCATTTATATCATTTTCTTATGTTTTGGCGCTTTTATACAATAAAAACAATTTTATATAAAAAATAATTATTTTTGCATCGCTTTGTTCTGCAAGCTATAACTTTTTTATTTTTTCACTGATGATGCTGTATGGCAGCTCGTTTTTTTGCGGGACAAGATGACGTTTTCAGCGGTACCATGTTTATTTATATCCGTCTTTTTGATCGAGTGTTATTCCTCTTTTTGTTCGGCAGTATGATGATAAAGCAGTTTTTTTGCCTTGATTTTTTTTTTTTAAAGGGGTTCACTAAAGGGGTTAACTAGTGGGACAGTTTTATAGGGCGGGTCGTTACGGACGCAGCGATGCTAAATATGTGCACTTTGTTTTTTTTTTTATTTACATAAAGAAATGAATTTATTGGGGAATTTTTTTTTTTTTTTAATTTATTTAGGATTTTTTTTTAATTATTTTTTACTCATGTTAACTTTTTTTTTTTATTCTGTCCCAGGGTGGGACATCACTGTATAATATCAGATCGCTGGTCTGACAGTTTGCATAGCACTCTGTCAGACTAGCGATCTGACAGGCACTGCTGGAGGCTTTCTCAGCGCCTGCTCTCAGCAGGCACTGAGGAAGCCGCCTCCCTACAGGACCCGGAAGTACTCCGCGACCATCTTGGATTCGGGGTCCTGCAGGGAGGAGGCCCTCGGAACAGCGCGATCACATCGCGCTGTTCTGAGGGTCTCAAGGAAGCACACAGGGAGCCCCCTCCCTGCGCTATGCTTCCGTGACCCCGGTACACTGAGATCATGTTTGATTGCAGTGTGCCAGGGGTTAATGTGCCGGGAGCGGTCCATGACCGCTCCTGGCACATAGTGTCGGGTGTCAGCTGTGATGAACAGCTAACACCCGGCCGTGATCAGCTGCGCTTCCCCTGTGAGCGCAGCTGATCGCGATGACATACTTATCCCGTCCACGTTCATACAGGCCCAGGTACCATGGACTTGATAGTACGTCTGATGTCAGAAAGGGGTTAAAAAAAACACCCGATCGTATCACTTGGCTTTCTATTAAATGTTTTTTTCTATTGTGCAGGTAAAAAAGTGTAGCATGTGAAAATATGCCAGAAAAAAAGTCACAGACATCAAAATAAATTCCTTTCAACTGCAATTCAAAATATGTGGTTTATTCCCTTTGCAATATTAAATCTATTGGATGCACTAGTCGTAAATTAAAGAAAAGGATCTCAAAACACATACAAAATATTAGCTATAATAGATTATATTCAGGTGCCACAAAGCATTTTATTGATAGACATAATGGCAGTACTAACAGTTTTTTCTTCTTTGGTTTGGAAAATGTTGTCACCTAAAAGTTTGCCTAACAAACACAGTTCTAGGATGTAT
This sequence comes from Oophaga sylvatica, assembly GCA_033576555.1. Classification (NCBI taxonomy): domain Eukaryota; kingdom Metazoa; phylum Chordata; class Amphibia; order Anura; family Dendrobatidae; genus Oophaga; species Oophaga sylvatica. The sequence continues at coordinate 125,754,532 of JARQOD010000002.1, read as the reverse complement.
TAAGAGAAGCAGAGTCTAGATCACATGAAGTAATTATCCACCTCTACTCCCCCTTGGTCAAGCCTCATCTGGAACACTGTGTCCAGCTCTGGGCACCACATTTTAAAAGACAGTGAAAACCTGGAGCAAGTACAGAGAAGAGCTACCAGGATGGTGAGCAGGCTGCAAAGTATAGGTACTGCCACACTAAGCTATCCCGCTAGCGATCTCGTTAGCGTTGCATACTAATGAGATCGCTAGCGGGATTGTTTCTATATCGCTAAATGCGGCCACATTTAGCGATATAGTTAACGACGCTATCGCCGTTAGCGATCTTCTTAACGACTTTAGCGGTACAAAAGTACCGCTAAATCGCTAAGAAAAGGTGCCACACTAGCGATATATACTTACCCAGCGGGAGCGCCAGCGATGAAATAGGGTCCGGAACGATTCCAGCGACGAGCGAGATCACAGCAGGAAGCTCGTCGCTGGAAGCTGCCGCACTGAACAACATCGCTAACGGGATCGCTAAATAGTGACGTTTTTTAGCGATCCCGTTAGCGATATTGTTTAGTGTGGCATACCCTTATGTCCTACAAGGAACGGTTAAAGGATCTGGGAATGTTTACCTTGCAAAAAAGAAGGCTAAGAGAAGACTTAATAGCGGTCTACAAATATCTGAAGGGATATCACGGTGTAGAGGGATCATCATCATTGTTCTCATTTGCGCATGGAAACACGAGAAGCAATGGAATAAAACTGAAATCGAGAAGATACAGATTAGATATTAGAAAAAACTTTTTGACAGTGAGAGTGATCAATGTGGAACTGGGGTCTGGGGGGTAATGTTACTCCTTGTGGAGAGTGACATACCAGCTCTGGCGTGTCGAGGTAAGGAGGCTTATTCGCCGTGCAATGCTCCTCTGGGAAATTTTAATATGCAAATTGCCTCTTCAAACAAAGAGGACTTGTACTCTATAGCGCCACCTATTGGAAGTAGCGATCCTACAAGTCACAATCAACCCTTTAACGAGTCTTGTAATATGACTTAGGATAAAAGCCAAATCAGAATCTCCATTTGCAGACACGGTGTTTCGGACTGTTGGTCCTCGTCAGTGCAAAGTAGGAGAGATCTGATTTGGCTAGATGAGAGGCTCTGGACTGGGGTCTGGGGGGTAAGGTTACTCCTTGTGGAGAATGACATACCAGCTCTGGCGTGTCGAGGTAAGGAGGCTTATTCGCCGTGCAATGCTCCTCTGGGAAATTTTAATATGCAAATTGCCTCTTCAAACAAAGAGGACTTGTACTCTATAGCGCCACCTATTGGAAGTAGCGATCCTACAAGTCACAATCAACCCTTTAACGAGTCTTGTAATATGACTTAGGAGGAGCATTGCACGGCGAATAAGCCTCCTTACCTCGACACGCCAGAGCTGGTATGTCACTCTCCACAAGGAGTAACCTTACCCCCAGACCCCAGTCCAGAGCCTCTCATCTAGCCAAATCAGATCTCTCCTACTTTGCACTGACGAGGACCAACAGTCCGAAACACCGTGTCTGCAAATGGAGATTCTGATTTGGCTTTTATCCTAAGTCATATTACAAGACTCGTCAATGTGGAACTGGCAGCCATGAGAGGTGGTGACTTCTCCTTCAATGGAAGTCTTGAGAGGCTGGACAGACATCTGTGAGATGGTTTAGTGAATCCTGCATTGAGCAGGGGGTTGGACACGGTGACCGTTGAGGTCCCTTCCAAATGTAACATTGTGAAATTGGAAAAATAAACAATTTCTCAGAGAAGCATTCTGGATTATTAAACTAGATACAAAATTTCCTCAGAGCATGAACTATAGGAATGATACTATGTTTATTTATTTAGTAGCTTTCATCAAAACATTACGTTTGATTTACTTACTTCTTGGTTTGTTTCGCTCGTGATCGTTTGTTGCACTTTTTTCTTAATGATTCCTGACATGTCTTTACTCCCAGAGACACGCCATACTTTATCTGTGTACTTTCGTGTGCTTTGCCTATGGAAACACACAACTTAGAATAGTAATCCACTACCATGGGGCATCCATTCATGTTTCAGAGTCTCGCTTGCACCAATATCACTCAAATACATATAAAAATTGTATATTGTCATTCACTTATGAATTGTATTTGAGCTCTATATATGTGCTCACCACACATCTAGATAAATTCCTGGAGGGGTCTAGTTTCCAAAGTGGGGTCACTTGTGGGGGGATTTCACTGTTTGGGCACATCAAGGGCTCTCCAAACGTGACATGATGCTCGCAGACCATTCCATCAAAGTCTGCATTCCAAACATCACTCTTTCCCTTCTGAGCTCTGCCATGCCCCTAAACAGTAGTTTTCTCCCACATATGGGGTATCCGCATACTCAGGAGAAATTTCACAACAAACTTTGGGTTTCATTTTCTGTTACTCTTGTGAAAATAAAACAATGGGACTAAAAACATATTTGTGGAAAAAATTTTTTTTTTGTTTTCACGGCTCAAGGTTATACATTTCTGTGAAGCACCTGGGGGTTCAAGGTGCTCACCACACATCTAAATAAATTCCTGGGGGGGGGGGGGGGTCTAGTTTCCAAAATGGGGTCACTTGGGTGGTTTCCACTGTTTAGGCACATCAGGGACTATCCAAATACAACATGGCGTCCTCTTTTGATTCCAGACAATTTTGTGTTCAAGAAGTCTAACGGTGCTCATTCCCTGACGAGCCCTGCTTTGCGCCCAACCAGTAGATTTTCTCCATATATGCAGTATCGCCATACTCAAGAGAAATTGCACAACAGTTTTTAGGGTCCACTTTCTCCTTTTAACATTGTGAAAATAAAAAAAAAGTGGGTGTAAAGTAAAATTTTTGTGAAATGTTAATTTTTTCCTTCCAAATTGATTAAGTTCCTGTGAAGCACCAGAAGGGTTAATAAACTTCTTGAATGTGGTTTTGAGCACCTTGAGGTGTGCAGATTTTAGAATGATGTCACTTTTGGGTATTTTATGTCATATAGACCCCTCAGTCACTTCAAATGTGATTGATGTGGTCCCTAAAAAAATGGTTTTGTAAATTTTGTTGGAAAAATTAGAAATCGGTGGTTAACTTTTAACCCTTCTATTCTAACTTTCTAACAAACAAAAAAATTATGTTTCAAAAATTGTGCTGATGTAAAATAGACATGTTTGAAATGTTATTAAAAATTGTGTGTGACATACATATCTGGTTTAAGGGTATAAAAATTTGAAAATTGCAAAGTTTTCCGTTTTCTCCCACAAATAAATGCAAGTTATATCAAACAAATTTTACCTCCATCATGATGTATGATATGTAACGAAAAAAAAACAATCTCAATCAGTAGGATCTGTTGAAGTGTTCCAGAGTTATTACCGCATAAAGTGACAGTGGTCAGAATTGTAAAATTTGGCATGGTCATGAAGGTAAAAACAGGCTTAGGGGTGAATAGGTTAAGGAATAGAACTACTAGACTGGTAAAGCCTATGCACGAAGTTCAAGAACTGACAAAAATTAGAAGGAGGGACTGCGTGACGGCCGCCTGATGAACCTCTAAAAATTAAGCTTGTTGATATGGTGGAAGATAAGTAGGAGGAACTGGTGTAGGAGGTGGAGGAAATCCTGATGGAACTGGGGCCTACAATCCTTGGCTTCAGTGGCACGTGCTGTTTCCGACTCAGTACTGGCCTTCACAAGGTTCACCCAGCGTGCACTCAGGGAAATATAGCGTCCCTGGCCACAACCAATTGTCCATGTGTTGCTCGTTAAGTGGACCTTCCCATTAACTGCGTTGGTAAGGGCACAAATTATGTTATGGAACAAGTGCTGGTGTAAGGCGAGGATGGCAGACTGAGAAAAATAGTGGTGGCTGGAGACCGAGTACTGAGGGACGGAAAGGTTACGGAAAGCCTCAATCTCCACAAGCCTAAACAACATTTCCAGGCCAAGCAGTCTGGAAATGTGCTTGTTTAGTGTTTGGGCCAGTGGGTAAGCTAGGTATTTTCGTTTGCATTCCAAGAATCCGGGCTCCTCACATGAAGAAATCGGGGAAGAGGATACCCATGACACAGAAGAGAGAGCACCAAAATACATGTGGCCCAAGACAGCAGCAAGGATTAACTTAATGCTTAAAGAGGAATTTTAATGGTCCAGTAATGATAAGATTTGTGGCAAAACGTTTCGGCTGTGACACAGCCTTCATCAGTTGCCAAGATACATAAATGAGGTGGAGGACCTAACAAAACATGTTAAATAAAAGAATGAAGTTTACAAAAAAGAAAGTATATACAGATATTATAACAAAACTTGGGTATATAGGATTGTATGAAGTTAATAGTATTGGAATAAATTTTGCATGACACAATCCAAAAGACTCATAATTGTGAGAAAAACGTACCGTTATAATGAGAAGTAAAGGTCAGTATTCATAATCAGAATATTACATAGAAAGCACACCTAAGAGAAAATGAGCGCATTTGATTGGATTACAGATTTTAGTGAATGAGACGCTTTAATATGTGCAACAGTGGTGAACAGCGTACCCTTGTGATTGATTTGGAGCGCTGATGGACAGAATGTGGGTCGAAATAAACGGCCTGTGAAGGATAAAGTCCTGTTGGTAATGTTACGAAGATGTGCGCTTTGATACAGATACAGGGCTGATTAGCTTACCAGATGCAGTGAGGTGATGCTCTGGTATTGTTTTGCCTGTAAATAGTCACAGGATTAAGGAGACTCCCCGTTGGGGATACAGTCTATGTATAATTATGTATCGTGAGTGCGCTTACCGTTGTTGAGGCAGACGCGGAATCCACCGCTTGTCTGTCGGGCCGTGGTTGTGCCCGATAGGTATATCGGCACTGTGGGACTATGCTTACCCAGGTTAAAAGCACTGTGTCCGGAAGTGAGGGTCGCGTGGTATCGGCGTGCGTGTCGCTAGTGAGCTTCCGGTACCATGGATCATGGAACCGGAAGTGACATGCGTTCCACGGACTTGCGTTCCAAATAGTGTCATGTGATGTGTAGAGGTCCGCCTTCAATTCTGCTTTAGGTTACGTCCTACGTTGATGCCGTGCTTAGTGCTCAGATTAAAGAGTAACATCGGTGCTGTGAATCTTAAAGTGGCTATAATACAGAGTAAGTTCATTCCGTATAGAGGTGGTCAGTGCCAGTGAGATGGATGATAGTCAATATAAGCGGCTCTGGAAAAAAACAACAAGAATCAATAATTAGCCATACAATATAAGTATCTAAATAAAAGACATTAGATCGAAGTCCCTATTTAACCCCTTTGGTGCCAAAGTCTCCAATGTGTGGATCCAAAAGGATTCCCTTTTCTTGTGTTCAATAGTTTTTTATTGAAAATTTTTTGGTATTGCATATACAAGAAAGCATATAACTGGGCCTACAGGAGACCATACGTTGTAAAACAGTAAAAATAATCAAGACAAGACATGGACTAACTAGGTATACAAACAATAAACATAAGGGAAGGATTTGGTAATAGGAAGGAAGGGGAGGTAATATCGGTGAGAAGGACCTTTTCTTGCGTTTCGTTTAGAGATCACTTAAGGGTGACCTGTTGAGACTGAATGTAATGAGTCTTTGCAATATTTGGACCATGGGGCCCAAGTGCGGTTGCAGAGTGTTACGCAATTATTGCGGATAGCATATAAAAATTCCAGTGCGTGATGTTCTTTAAGTCGAGAGGTCAGCTCAAGCATTGATGGGGTGGAAGCAGTTTTCCAGCGTTGGGCTAACATTACTTTAGCTACCATAAGAGTATGTGCTACAAACCTGCGGAATTCTAGAGGTACCGTGTCAATCTCCAGCAGGCATAATGCTATGTGAGGAGATCGCTGTATTCTCAAAGATGTCACCAAATCTAGTAAGTTGAAAACCTCTCCCCAGAAGCACAAAACCCTAGGGCAGCTCCAAAATATGTGGAATAAGGAGCCCGTCTCTCCACAGTTTCTCCAACAACAATCAGAGGTTCCGGGAAACAATCTGGCCAGCCTCTCAGGAGTGTAATACCAGCGTGACATGCACTTCATATGCGACTCTTGAAGCGTCATGGAGAGCGATGCTTTTTTAGCCCATTTAAACGCAAGTTCCCACTGAGCCTCAGAATACGGTCTTCCTAGGTCAATTTCCCAGCTGAGGATGTTGGCTCGTTTAGTAAAGTGAATGGAGTCGTTAAATATTGCATATAAGTGCTTAGTCGTAGCAAAGTGAGGTTGGGGGTTAGTGCCCAAGATAAGGTTCCAGAGGGTCAGAGGAACCCGCGTATCAAGCTTATTACCAGAGAAGATATAGGATCTAGCCCTTCGTATATGGAATGCGGTTAGATGTGGAATGTGGCTTGTAAATTGCATTGTGGCTACATCTCCCCAAGTTTGCAGGCCAAGTTCCCCCAGTTCCGGGTGTCTAAGTCTGGAATACACTGATGGAGAAGTGCGATCGGTAATGCTGTCGCAGAGACCTGTGTATCATATCTCAACTTGGATGTTAATAAGACCCAACTACGTAGAGACGCTTTCACTACATGTGAAGCCGGTGGAGGAAGAGTTTTATCTACAATGTAAACTAACAAATGCAAGTGTAATGGTCTTGAATGATTTAAGACTAATTCTATGGTCGGCCAAGAGGAGTGTGTAGATTGCATCCACCAGTGTCTAGTTTGACGTATAATCGTAGCGTGGTAATATGCGTGTAGGTTGGGGACGCCCGCCCCTCCATGGTAACAAGACATTCTCAAGACTGAGGAGGCCACCCTGGGTTTCTTCCCAGCCCAAATAAACCCCAACATTTGTGATGAGAGCCTTGTTATATATTTCTTTGGTATCGGGAGATTAAGCGTTCTATATATATATAGGATTTTAGGTAAGATCATCATCTTATATGATACGATCCGACCCATCCATGATATGTCTGTTTTTGAGAATGTGTCTAGAGTCTCCTGAATATCCTGTATTAGGCCGTTCATATTTTGTAACACTGTCTTGTGAAATGGTAAGGTAAGCTTAATGCCTAGGTATGTTATCGTAGTATCCTGCCATTTGAAGGGGAACTCAGCAAGCATCGCAGCCTTAAGTTGGGGATCAATGTGTACTCCCATGAGGTGTGATTTGGTGTAGTTGAGTTTGTAGTGAGATATCCGCCCAAATTCGTCTAGGGTATTACAGGCTGATCGTAGGGAAGTTAACGGGTCGGTTAATAGGAGGACAATATCATCTGCATACAGACTTATCTTGTGTTGTCTACCAGAAATTGGGATACCTCTAATAGTCTGATCCATTCTGACTCTCTCCGCCAATGGTTCAATGATAAGAACAAAGAGGAGGGGAGACAGGGGACAACCCTGACGGGTGCCGTTCGTTATGTAGAATGGTTGCGATAAAGTGCCATTAATAAGCACCCTAGCGGATGGGCAGGAATATAAAGCTTCAATGTAGTGTAAAAAGTCGTTCTCGAAACCAAACCTGCGCAAAGTGTGGAACATAAATCCCCAATGAATTCGGTCGAACGCCTTCTCCGCATCCAACGAGAGAAGCAAAGAAGGCGCCCGACCCCTCGAAGCAAACTGAAGCAGGTTGAGGACACGTCGTGTTGCGTCAGATGTTTGGCGTCCCGCCACGAATCCTGTCTGATCAGTATGGATCAGCAGTGGTAAAATGTTAGATAGCCTGATGGCTAGTATTTTAGCGTATATCTTAGTATCTGAATTCAGTAGCGATATGGGTCTAAAGTTTCCAGGTTCGTTAGGGGATTTCCCAGGTTTAGGAATCGCAGTTACTGTCGCTTCTAAGAACTCAGGCGGGAAAGAAGCGCATTCACGAGCTGAGTTTAGCATGTTAGTCAAATGCGGCGCAAGTAATTCAGAGAAGGTTCGGAGATATTCATTCGAGTACCCGTCAGGGCCAGGTGATTTGCCCAGTTTAGACATATTGACGGATTGCAAGGTTTCAGTCACCGAGATTGGGGCATTTAGCATAGAGGCCGATGAAGGGGATAGTTTCGGGAGGTCAATTTGAGATAAAAAAGAGTTAATGGCTAGGTCTGTAGGTTGTGTAACTCCCGGGGAATCTTTGAGATTGTATAACTGTTCGTAATATTTACGAAACGACTCCGCTATTTCCATAGGGTGTGTGATTGACGAGTGAAGGCATTGGGAGTTTTTTAGTGAGAACACCGTACTACGGATTCGCCTTTGTTTTAGTTTGGATGCCATGTATCGAGAAGTTTTATTAATTGACCCGTAGTGGGTTGCACGCATGGTGCGTATATATTTATCGTGTTGGCTAAACAGATGAAGCTGTAAATTATGTCGATGGGTCATCAGACTTCGATGATTATTCAATGTTGGTTGTGAAGTGACTTCATTCTCAGCTAATTGGACTTTCAGCAATAAACTATCCAGCTGACTCGTCAATGCTTTTTTCCTCTGAGCTCCCATTTGGATGAGGTGTCCCCGCATGACTGCCTTGTGAGCTAACCATAATATCGAGGGAGTAACGTCAGGAGTAGCATTAACACTAAAGTAGTCTACTATATGCTGTCGTATGCGTGTCGCATATGAAGAATCGGTGTATAGTGCCAGGTTATTTCGCCATTGCCTCGCCGTTGATGCATTGGCTCGCGGAGACCACTCCAACGTAATCGGCGCATGGTCCGACCACGCGGCCGTCCCCACCGTAGCAGATTTAGCATCTGGCAATGCCCAACGATCCACGACAAACATGTCAATGCGTGAAAAGGTGCGATGTCGAGCTGAGTAGAAGGAGTAAGCCCTAGAGCTAGAATTAAGGCATCTGTATGTATCGTATAGGGAGTGTGATCTTAACCATTGTTGGAGACATGGGACATGCCGGGATCTAGGATTGGAAGAATCTAACGACCCATCAGCTATCATGTTGAAGTCCCCTCCCATAAGCAGACTTCCCTTCGCCATTACTCGGACTTTACGCATTACCCTGTTTAGGAAACGAATTTGTTGTAAATTCGGTGCATATATATTAACCACAGTGACCATTTTGTTCTGTAGCAGTCCCACCAGTATTATAAAACGACCTGCAGGGTCAATGTAGGAAGATTCGCATTGAAATGACACGTCAGTGGAGAACAAAATAGCAACGCCTGCCTTTTTTTTCTCCTGAGAGGCTAGGAAAATCTGCGTGTATTTAACGCTGCTAAAGAGGGGCATTTTAGTACGAGAAAAGTGAGTTTCTTGCAGAAAAAGTATATCTGCTTTAAGTCTGCCTGCCTCTCTCCATAGATAAGAGCGCTTATAAGGGGAATTCAGTCCCCTAACGTTGAGGGATACCAAATTAAGCGACATATCGAGATATCATAATTTGCTTACCGCACCACAAGGCCGAACCTAGGAGTAGATGAAATTTGGATATTGCGGTCTCAAGGCGGAATATGCTGGGTAATTCCATTTCGGCAGCGCAAGAAGGGTTTGGGATGTGAAGTAGATCTTTGGGTAATACTAGGGATAGAAACATAAGGAGGGGGACACAACGAGTAAAGGCATAACAAAAGCAGTGTAACTGAGTTGGATCATAAAGGATCAATCGAAGGTACATATCGATACTCAAATATGCTCCTCGACCGAAAATCTCCAGGGGGAAGGAGTTCAAATGGCCTTCTAATAAGGCCTCAAAAACTAGTAGGCTAGCCCGTATTAACGGAACGGTCCCAAGTAGCTAGCCGCTGTAGAGAGAACTGCGTCGGTTTTTAGCTCGACCGGATCAACGTGGAGAGCTCTGGGTTTGCCAATCATGCGTCGGTTTAGAAGGTTTCTGGATCGCAGTCTGTAGTTGCAGGTCAATCTTCACACCCCAACTTTTTGCCAAGTCGCATCCTTCCTTCAGTGAGTGAATGATATGTAGGGTATCTTCATGGCGCACCAAGAGTTTCAGTGGAAAACCCCATTTGTACTGTATAGAAGCTGCTCTGAGAGCGGAGGTCAGGGGCTGGAGGTTTCTTCGTGCTTGCAAGGTGGCTTGAGATAAATCAGTATATAGCTGTAATCCCAAGTATGGCGTGGGGAATTCCTTCATTTTCCTGGCTGCAAGTAATATTCGTTCTTTAATATGGAAAAAATGTACTTTGAGCAATACATCCCTCGGCACATTTGGCGGCAGAAATTTGGCTCTAGGAAGCCTATGTATTCGATCGATAATAAGATCGCGGTCGGTGGCTTCTGGGATAAAAATGCGGAACAAATCTACCACATAGTCCTGAAGGTCTGATGAGAGAACCGACTCTGGCACTCCTCTTATTTTAATATTATTTCTGCGATGTCTATCTTCGATATCTGCCATCTTGGATTTTAGATATTGCACTTCGTCATATAATGCATAGTGGGAGTCTATGAGGGCGTTATGCGATCCTATTACCTCCTCCATTTTATGTTCTACTGTGTTAACCCTGTATGACACATTGTCCACAGATGCTTCCACTGCAGCCTGTAATTTATCCAGTTTACCTTGTATTGAACCGCTCAAGGCAATGATTAGCTCCTTTATATACGCTTCTGAGGCAGGTTGATTAGAAGCTGGAGCAGAGAATGCAGCATTAAGTTCTGATTGTGACTCACCCACAGGAGCCTCCGTACGTGGTTTTTGCTTCTGAGGGCTGGAGGAAGGAGAGGAGTCAGTCGTTATGTCTGAGGCGTCTTGCGTCGCCATCTCTTCTTCCTGCTCAGTTGCAACTGTGAGCTTTTGCACCCGCGATCGGTGTTGGGATGAACGTAGAGATTGGCCGGAGTGGTCGGGTGTTACCGGCGGTGAGTGTGGTGGTCTCAGCGTTGGGGAGCTGTGTCGCAGGGCTGCAATGCGGCCACGGGTAATGGCAGCTGTTGGTGTCATCTTGGGTGCAGATTTCCCGCGTCCCGGCGCCATGTTAGATCCTCCGTCACTAGGCCCAGCAGGATAGAAGTCCGTGAGGCGCTTCAGCTGGTTGCCCGATCCTTTCCTTTTGGACATCTGGGTAATCCTTGTTCTCCCCTTCGTCACAAGGGACCGGCTAGTCGTGCTTAGTAAAGCTGAAAATAGTCAGCTATGAGGCCGGGAACAGAGCGCTCAGATTAGCACGTCTTGCTCTGTAGGCGGTAGCCACGCCCCCCAGGATTCCCTTTTCTTTAGCTGTAGAATTCTGTTCCCGCCCCTTCTGGGTTGGGGGACAGTTTCTAAAACTTGAAATTTGAGTTGAGAGATGGTATGGCCTGATGTATAAAAGTGATGGGGAATAGGGAGAAGTAAATTTTTGCACCGAATCGTGGATTTATGCTTGGAAATCCTGTCCGCACTGATTGGGTAGTTTCGCCAATGTACAATAGCCCACATGGACACTTAATTGAATATACCGCAAAAGATGATTCACAAGTGTGAAATCCCTTTATATGAAAGCTCTTTCCTGTGTGTGGGTGATGTATAGTGGAGCCCTTTTGTACATTGCTACATTGGTCGCAATGAAGGCAGGGAAAAGTGCCTGTACGGGGCTGTGATAAGAACAATTGTTTTTTCGTTTGGGATGAACCCAAATCTGCCCATACGAGACTATCTCTCAGATTCGGCGGTCTTTTGAAGCATGGCAGAAACGGTTCTGCAAATTCCGGTATATTTGGATGGGCCTGAGATAGCAACGGCCAATGACGTCTGATTGCCCTATGGAGAATGAAAGCATAGGGATGGAACATATGGACAAACGGAATACGTTTGTTGGTGTTACTTGGGCGATTAGTGGTGTGATGACTCCTTGCTGAAGAGAGTAGGGTGGGGGGGTAACCTCTATTTAGAAATTTGTTGGTCATTTCCGTGTGTCTAAAGTCACAAAGTTGTGTGTCAGTGACTATCTTCTTAACCCGCTGATATTGTGAAATGGGGATGGCCCGTTTGACTGCGGGAGGATGAAAACTTTGAAAGTGTAAGATACTATTGCGGTCTGTTGTTTTTCTAAATAGGTCGGTAGTGAGATGGCCCTGGTGGTCTTTGATGACTATTGTGTCTAAGAAGTTTACTCTAGAAGAATTTGACGTCATAGTGAATTTTATACCGGGCCATGACGTATTTAGAAAAGAGAGGAATTCGAGTAATGCCTCTTGGGTGCCATTCCATAGACAAAATATATCGTCTATGTATCTTTTCCAAAGACGTACGTTATGAATGTACATAGGATGTTTGAAGATAGTTGTAGTTTCAAACTCTGACATGTAGGTGTTGGCATACGGGGGCGCTACGTGGGACCCCATGGCTGTCCCCGTACCTGTAGGTAAAAGGTGTCCTGAAAAAGGAAGAAGTTATTGAATAAAATGATGGTTAACAGGTCAATGCACAGATTAATTTTGTTGATTTCCATTCCTGAATTTGTGAGTAGGTGATGTACTGCATTGATCCCTTCGACATGTGGGATCGATGTATACAAGTCACTGACATCTAGGGTGACCAATATCGTTTCTGGTGGTATAGTGTCAAGGTCTCTGATTGTTTGTAAAAAGGCGCCGGTATCAAGGAGGAAAGAGGGGGACGTTTGTGTCAGTGGAGTTAGAATCTTCTCCAAGAACTTGGAGATAGGGGACAAGATTGATTCAGTGGAGGCCACTATGGGTCTCCCCGGTGGGTTCTCCAAGTTTTTGTGCACTTTAGGTAAAGTGTAGAAAACAGGCGTGATTGGATTAGATTTGTGTAAATATTCACAGGTTTGGGTGTCTAGCACATTAGAATATTTATCTAATACATTCTGAATTTTGCGAGATATCTCGTGCGACGGATCACGAGTAAGTTTTAAGTATACAGTTTGATCGTTCAACTGTCTATGTATCTCAGTTATATACTGTGTTTTGTCCATGATAACTAATGCTCCGCCTTTGTCTGCGGGCTTAAAGATCAAATTTGTATCATTTTGTAGTGAATGTAATGCCTGTTTTTCTATGGGAGACAAATTAAATGGGAAAAATAATTTCCCTTTTTCTATGTCACTCCTAATGGAGGAAAATGACTTCTGTATGAAGTCAATGAAGGTCTCAACCGCGTGGGAGCCAGGTTGAGGTCGGAAATTGCTCGTTATATAGGCCCATGGATTTGGCAGACAATGTACTGGTAGAAGTGGTTTCTGCTGGAGCGGTGTCACTAGAGTTGGCAAAGTATACTTTAAGTCTAAGCAAACGAAAAAATCGTTGTAAGTCCATCTCCAGCTCAAATGTTTTTCACTTGTAGGCTGGACAGAAGGATAGACCCTTCTGTAGTATGTTATGTTCGGCTACCCAAGTGTCCTTGAGGAGATGTTGATAACCAGCGATTCAGTACCTGGGATCTCGTGACGCGGGAGAAGTTTTGGTTGTTGCCTCCTGTGGTCGCCCCTCCTCGTCTTCTTCTTGGGAAGCGTCTCTGTAGTCCTAAAAAATTGCTAGAGGTAGAAGGTGTGTTGCCTCTTTCTTGCTCAGATTCAGAGGTTGAATAGTCAGTTGAAGATTTCTGGAAACGGGTCTGACGTCTGGAAGACGGATGTTCCTGCCACTTGTACACTCTATTCAGTTCGTAGTCGGTAGTGTCCCTTGTGAACTTGCTCCGTTTTCGACTCTCGGTGTCAGTTCTGTGTTGGTCTAGGCGAATTTGAATCTGGGATTTGAGGGTAGCTAATTGCTCCGTGGTGCCTGTTGTAGCTAGTTGAGATTCGATGTTCCGGATTTCGATGTTATTCTTCTCGATGGCTCGGTTGAGATGCTCTAGGGTGAGTACCATGAGGTCAAAGGAACATTTATTAAGAATTTGTTCGTATCGTGTACAGAATTCAGTGGAGTCATGAAAGAGAGTGGGGCGTAATGGGACCCGTAGACCCCTGGGGATTCTTTTTACCCGTAAGTATTCGGAGAGTGTGGCACTGTGCAACTCAAGGTTAATGTGATTCCTAAGTGCCCGTTCCAGATCCCTCCCGCGTGATTCGCGTGGGGGTGCTTGGAGAAAGTCGCTAGAGAATTTGGATTGTGCCAAGATGGTGGTATACTCCTCAGGATTGTAAGAGAAAGTAGACGACATGCCCACTTCAGCGTGCTACACGTATGGGGAATAATGCAAATGTATAGAACGTGTGCACAGCCGGTAGTGGTGGTGCCTAGTTAGGTTCCCGAACCTGATAATGTCAATAAGTAAAATGGGCACTCAACTTAATGCTTAAAGAGGAATTTTAATGGTCCAGTAATGATAAGATTTGTGGCAAAACGTTTCGGCTGTGACACAGCCTTCATCAGTTGCCAAGATACATAAATGAGGTGGAGGACCTAACAAAACATGTTAAATAAAAGAATGAAGTTTACAAAAAAGAAAGTATATACAGATATTATAACAAAACTTGGGTATATAGGATTGTATGAAGTTAATAGTATTGGAATAAATTTTGCATGACACAATCCAAAAGACTCATAATTGTGAGAAAAACGTACCGTTATAATGAGAAGTAAAGGTCAGTATTCATAATCAGAATATTACATAGAAAGCACACCTAAGAGAAAATGAGCGCATTTGATTGGATTACAGATTTTAGTGAATGAGACGCTTTAATATGTGCAACAGTGGTGAACAGCGTACCCTTGTGATTGATTTGGAGCGCTGATGGACAGAATGTGGGTCGAAATAAAAGGCCTGTGAAGGATAAAGTCCTGTTGGTAATGTTACGAAGATGTGCGCTTTGATACAGATACAGGGCTGATTAGCTTACCAGATGCAGTGAGGTGATGCTCTGGTATTGTTTTGCCTGTAAATAGTCACAGGATTAAGGAGACTCCCCGTTGGGGATACAGTCTATGTATAATTATGTATCGTGAGTGCGCTTACCGTTGTTGAGGCAGACGCGGAATCCACCGCTTGTCTGTCGGGCCGTGGTTGTGCCCGATAGGTATATCGGCACTGTGGGACTATGCTTACCCAGGTTAAAAGCACTGTGTCCGGAAGTGAGGGTCGCGTGGTATCGGCGTGCGTGTCGCTAGTGAGCTTCCGGTACCATGGATCATGGAACCGGAAGTGACATGCGTTCCACGGACTTGCGTTCCAAATAGTGTCATGTGATGTGTAGAGGTCCGCCTTCAATTCTGCTTTAGGTTACGTCCTACGTTGATGCCGTGCTTAGTGCTCAGATTAAAGAGTAACATCGGTGCTGTGAATCTTAAAGTGGCTATAATACAGAGTAAGTTCATTCCGTATAGAGGTGGTCAGTGCCAGTGAGATGGATGATAGTCAATATAAGCGGCTCTGGAAAAAAACAACAAGAATCAATAATTAGCCATACAATATAAGTATCTAAATAAAAGACATTAGATCGAAGTCCCTATTTAACCCCTTTGGTGCCAAAGTCTCCAATGTGTGGATCCAAAAGGATTCCCTTTTCTTTAGCTGTAGAATTCTGTTCCCGCCCCTTCTGGGTTGGGGGACAGTTTCTAAAACTTGAAATTTGAGTTGAGAGATGGTATGGCCTGATGTATGAAAGTGATGGGGAATAGGGAGAAGTAAATTTTTGCACCGAATCGTGGATTTATGCTTGGAAATCCTGTCCGCACTGATTGGGTAGTTTCGCCAATGTACAATAGCCCACATGGACACTTAATTGAATATACCGCAAAAGATGATTCACAAGTGTGAAATCCCTTTATATGAAAGCTCTTTCCTGTGTGTGGGTGATGTATAGTGGAGCCCTTTTGTACATTGCTACATTGGGCGCAATGAAGGCAGGGAAAAGTGCCTGTACGGGGCTGTGATAAGAACAATTGTTTTTTCGTTTGGGATGAACCCAAATCTGCCCGTACGAGACTATCTCTCAGATTCGGCGGTCTTTTGAAGCATGGCAGAAACAGTTCTGCAAATTCCGGTATATTTGGATGGGCCTGAGATAGCAACGGCCAATGACGTCTGATTGCCCTATGGAGAATGAAAGCATAGGGATGGAACATATGGACAAACGGAATTGTACATTGGCGAAACTACCCAATCAGTGCGGACAGGATTTCCAAGCATAAATCCACGATTCGGTGCAAAAATTTACTTCTCCCTATTCCCCATCACTTTCATACATCAGGCCATACCATCTCTCAACTCAAATTTCAAGTTTTAGAAACTGTCCCCCAACCCAGAAGGGGCGGGAACAGAATTCTACAGCTAAAGAAAAGGGAATCCTTTTGGATCCACACATTGGAGACTTTGGCACCAAAGGGGTTAAATAGGGACTTCGATCTAACGTCATTGGCCGTTGCTATCTCAGGCCCATCCAAATATACCGGAATTTGAAGAACCGTTTCTGCCATGCTTCAAAAGACCGCCGAATCTGAGAGATAGTCTCGTACGGGCAGATTTGGGTTCATCCCAAACGAAAAAACAATTGTTCTTATCACAGCCCCGTACAGGCACTTTTCCCTGCCTTCATTGCGCCCAATGTAGCAATGTACAAAAGGGCTCCACTATACATCACCCACACACAGGAAAGAGCTTTCATATAAAGGGATTTCACACTTGTGAATCATCTTTTGCGGTATATTCAATTAAGTGTCCATGTGGGCCATTGTACATTGGCGAAACTACCCAATCAGTGCGCGACAGGATTTCCAAGCATAAATCCACGATTCGGTGCAAAAATTTACTTCTCCCTATTCCCCATCACTTTCATACATCAGGCCATACCATCTCTCAACTCAAATTTCAAGTTTTAGAAACTGTCCCCCAACCCAGAAGGGGCGGGAACAGAATTCTACAGCTAAAGAAAAGGGAATCCTTTTGGATCCACACATTGGAGACTTTGGCACCAAAGGGGTTAAATAGGGACTTCGATCTAATGTCTTTTATTTAGATACTTATATTGTATGGCTAATTATTGATTCTTGTTGTTTTTTTCCAGAGCCGCTTATATTGACTATCATCCATCTCACTGGCACTGACCACCTCTATACGGAATGAACTTACTCTGTATTATAGCCACTTTAAGATTCACAGCACCGATGTTACTCTTTAATCTGAGCACTAAGCACGGCATCAACGTAGGACGTAACCTAAAGCAGAATTGAAGGCGGACCTCTACACATCACATGACACTATTTGGAACGCAAGTCCGTGGAACGCATGTCACTTCCGGTTCCATGATCCATGGTACCGGAAGCTCACTAGCGACACGCACGCCGATACCACGCGACCCTCACTTCCGGACACAGTGCTTTTAACCTGGGTAAGCATAGTCCCACAGTGCCGATATACCTATCGGGCACAACCACGGCCCGACAGACAAGCGGTGGATTCCGCGTCTGCCTCAACAACGGTAAGCGCACTCACGATACATAATTATACATAGACTGTATCCCCAACGGGGAGTCTCCTTAATCCTGTGACTATTTACAGGCAAAACAATACCAGAGCATCACCTCACTGCATCTGGTAAGCTAATCAGCCCTGTATCTGTATCAAAGCGCACATCTTCGTAACATTACCAACAGGACTTTATCCTTCACAGGCCTTTTATTTCGACCCACATTCTGTCCATCAGCGCTCCAAATCAATCACAAGGGTACGCTGTTCACCACTGTTGCACATATTAAAGCGTCTCATTCACTAAAATCTGTAATCCAATCAAATGCGCTCATTTTCTCTTAGGTGTGCTTTCTATGTAATATTCTGATTATGAATACTGACCTTTACTTCTCATTATAACGGTACGTTTTTCTCACAATTATGAGTCTTTTGGATTGTGTCATGCAAAATTTATTCCAATACTATTAACTTCATACAATCCTATATACCCAAGTTTTGTTATAATATCTGTATATACTTTCTTTTTTGTAAACTTCATTCTTTTATTTAACATGTTTTGTTAGGTCCTCCACCTCATTTATGTATCTTGGCAACTGATGAAGGCTGTGTCACAGCCGAAATGTTTTGCCACAAATCTTATCATTACTGGACCATTAAAATTCCTCTTTAAGCATTAAGTTGAGTGCCCAGTTTTACTTATTGACATTATCAGGTTCGGGAACCTAACTAGGCACCACCACTACCGGCTGTGCACACGTTCTATACATTAGCAGCAAGGATTATGGATTCTAAGATGGCGACAACTTTGGTGAAGAGAAGGAGAAAGACTGCCTATAGAGGGAGTGGACAGCGTCAGAGAGCACGAAAATTTGTTCAGCCCACAGGGATATTGGCCTGAAGGAGGATGTGCCCTGTAGCCAGGATCCAGCCCAGAGTGAGGCGTGTTCCTGAGGAGGGCGCGGCGCAGTGTGAGGTACAGCCCATCGGGTGGAAGACATTGAAGGCAGGAGTGGCAGATGAAGTCGCCGGGAGTGACAAGTGATGCGGTGAGCGCTTCAGAAGTACAAGCCCCAGAATGGCGGAGAAAAGTGAAAAGACAGTGTGGAAGCAGGCACCATTCTGCTGTGAGAAGAGCGGTGAGCAGCTGCATCAGCGTGAGCACGAGAGTAACAGAACAGGCCTCATCAGTACTTCTGGCAAGATGGGTGAGCAAATGTTAGGCAGCGCTGTACCGAAGCTGGAGGACATGATCCAGATAGAGACTGCCATGGTGGCGGCGAAGGCAGTACGACAAGACTGCAGACAGAGCATCTAGTGCTAGGGTGACCAAAGTGGGCTCGAAGAGACCTGGATGGAAGTGGATGAACCGTGCCGTGGTGAGTCTGTAGGCGCCCCATGTCCCGAGACCAAAGAGGCTCAAAGAGGGATGAGTGGAGACAAGCTAGGGTCCATGAGGGGGAAGCGGATACCCAAGAGACCCGTAAGCAGAGAGTGATGATTCAAGAGGCCTGTGAAGGGAAAGCTGATATCCAAAAGGGGATGACAGCAACCAAGTCCTGGGAGGAGGAGGACCCATGCCCCTTATCAGGCACATCGGTGGTAATTTGGTGATGAACTGGAGCTGCTGGCCCATCTAGGCCGGGAAGCGGTGCCATCCAAGGCCCCAATTTGTTGTGTACCAGAGGCACTATGCTAGGCCCGACTGGAATCTCTTCCTACTCAGAAAGGCAGAGGGAGGCTGTGCAAGATACATTAATTTTGTATAGGCCAAAATAAAACCATCAAGGAGAGACAGAAGGCAGAGCAGCTGACACGATAGTGGCGTGAATGGCCACATGCATCAGAATTTGAGGAGCAGTGCTCTGATGGCACAATCGTGAGTATTGACATCATCCTTGGTTTCAGATTTATCCAGGAGGAAGGAACCAGAGACGTGGTTTAAGTCAGCCACACTGACGTAAAAAAGAGAATATTTACCACAAAGACTGCACAGACTGTATCCAGGGGAGGCCTTGCCCTTTATAATGGTGGATAGGCCACGTGGCTGGTACGCTGTGGGAGGTGGAGCGCCATGAAGAATAGGGAGAAGGAGCAGGAAGAGGATAAGTCTCGCAGAAGGGACAAACGGCTTCGGGAAATAAATCAGTGGGTGGAGGAAGAGAGGCGGAAATTCGGTCCTGGACATGTGACCAGAAGCATGGATACCACAGGACTCTGTGTTCACCAAAACACGGACGAACTCCGGTACATCTACCCAGACCAGGCCTGCAGAACACAGATCAGACCGATGCCACTAACATGGTGCTGGGAAACATACTGGAAGCATTATCTATCATTCAACCGACCACCTATTCGCACTGTTCTGGCTTCAAAAGTGGTGTCCCGCTCCCCCATGCAAAGTGGGCAAGGAAGCTAGGTCTCATGGATAAGCGGGTTTGTTGTGCTCCCGCAGAAGGCAGTTTCAACCAGCCCATGGCCACGGTGTGCACCATCAGCAACACGTCCACTTCCCCATGCCCTACAGCATGCCTTGTGCATTTTAAATTAAGTATATAATATAGATTGATCACAACCATACTCCTCTGTACATTATTAGCTTTTCTGTATATACCTCCTATTGTGAAGCCTATAAAACTACTGAAACAAAACTCTAGTAGAAGGCTATTTATTAGAAGCCTGTATTAATAATAATAATAATAATCTTTATTTATATAGCGCCAACATATTCCGCAGCGCTTTACAGTTTAACAGTTTCAAAACACAAGTCATAGGTAACAACGTTAACAATACAATAATTAAAGCAAAATAAGCCGACCCTGCTCGTGAGAGCTTACAATCTACAATGAGGTGGGGGAGATACAAAGTACAGGTGTGTATATACAATGGTGCATTTACAATGATGGTCCAGCCATCTTGAGGGAGTGAGGCATGGATGGAGATAGTGAATGGGCTACACATACACACTTAAACATAGAACGACTTTGGTTAGTGAATGTGATAGGCCACTCTGAACAAATGTGTTTTGAGGGAGCGCCTGAAACCATGCAAATTGTGGATAGTCCTAATTTCTTGGGGTAGAGCATTCCAGAGGATTGGCGCAGTGCGGGAGAAGTCTTGGAGTCGGGAGTGGGAGGTACGGATTAGTGCAAAGGTTAGTCGAAAGTCGTTTGCAGAGCGCAGCAGTCGGTTAGGCCGATAGATAGAAATGAGGGAGGAGATGTAGGGGGGTGCTGCACTGTGGAGAGCTTTGTGGGTGAGAACCAGTACTTTGAATTGGATCCTATAATGAATGGGCAGCCAGTGTAAGGACTGGCGAAGAGCGGACGCGTCCGAGTACCGATTAGCCATTTGGATGACCCTGGCTGCTGCATTAAGGATGGACTGGAGAGGGGATAGTCGAGTAATGGGGAGGCCAAGTAATAGAGCGTTGCAGTAGTCCAGGCGGGAGTGGATCAATGCTACAGTGAGGGTTTTTGTTGTTTCCATGGTGAGAAAAGGGCGGATTCTAGAGATGTTCTTTAGGTGTAGACGGCAAAAGCGGGCAAGAGATTGTATATGGGAGGTGAAGGAGAGATTGGTGTCAAACATAACACCCAGACAGCGAGCCTGCTGCCGGGGTGTTATTATGGTGCCGCCCACAGAGAGGGAAATGTCAGATTTAGGGAGGTTAGTAGACGGCGGGAGCAGAAGGAGTTCAGTCTTGGAGAGGTTAAGTTTCAGATAGAGAGCGGACATGATGTTGGAGACTGCGGACAGACAGTCGGTGTTCTGTAGAACAGCGGGGGTAAGGTCGGGGGATGACGTGTATAGTTGTGTGTCATCGGCATAAAGATGGTACTGAAAGCCAAATCTGCTGATGGTCTGTCCAATTGGGGCAGTGTAGAGAGAGAAGAGAAGGGGGCCAAGGACTGAGCCCTGGGGTACACCGACAGTGAGAGGAAGAGGAGATGACGTGGAGCCAGAGAACGAAACACTGAAGGAGCGGTCAGAAAGATAGGAGGAGAACCAGGAGAGAACAGTGTCCTTAATACCTAGTGACTGGAGCCTAGACAGTAGGAGACAGTGGTCAACAGTGTCGAAAGCTGCAGAAAGGTCGAGTAGAATGAGCAGAGAGTGGTCGCCGTTACGTTTTGCTGTAAGAAGGTCATTGGTCACTTTGATGAGTGCAGTTTCAGTCGAATGTAGGGGGCGGAAGCCGGACTGTGAAGGGTCTAGGAGGGAGTAAGTGGAGAGGTAACGGGTGAGGCGGGAGTAGACTAGGCGCTCCAAAAGTTTAGAGATGAAGGGGAGATTGGAGACCGGTCTGTAGTTGTTTGTGCAGGAAGGGTCAAGAGCGGGTTTCTTTAGTAATGGAGTAATGATGGAGTGTTTGAAGGAGGATGGGAAAATGCCAGAGGAGAGTGAGAGATTAAAGATTGTAGTTAGGTGAGTTGTGACAACTGGAGAGAGAGACTGGAGGAGATGTGAGGGGATGGGGTCGGTAGTGCATGTAGTCGGACGAGAGGAGTCTGGAGACTTCTTCTTCTGTGATGGGATCAAATGTGGAAATTGAGCCAGGGGAAATGCAGGGTGGGATGGGAGTCACAGCACTTGGTGGTTGAGAGCAGATTTCCTGACGGATAGTATCTATTTTTTCTATAAAGTGGGAGGCCAGGTCGTCAGCACAGATGTCTGTGATAGGGGCTTGTGCTTTTGGCCTGAGGAGGGAGTGAAAAGTGTCAAAAAGTTTCTTGGGGTTGTTGGCTAGTGAGGAGATCAGTGTGGTGAAGTAGGTCTGTTTGGCGAGGTGAAGGGCAGCATTATAAGTTCTTAACATGAATTTAAAGTGGATGAAGTCTTCTGGTGTGCGGGTTTTTCTCCAGATGCGTTCAGCACTCCTAGAGCATCGCTGAAGAAGTCGAGTTTGCAATGTGAGCCAGGTAGGAGCACATAGCAAAACCTGTTTTTTGTATGCAGCATTTTTTTGTGTTTGTGGTGCAGATTATGTGTTTTAAAGAATTGACATTGTGCAAGAATAATTAAAGAAAAAAAAAAGCTGTTTTCCAATTCAGTCAGAAAGAAAAAAAATCATATGCATGAGATTTCTGAAATGTCATAGCTTTTGCTTGTACTGTAGAAAGCAGCTTTTAATTTGCATAAACAAAGCATAAAAATAACGCTGCAAAAACACGTGTGAACAAAGCCTGAGGCTAAGATTTTACTGTTCTCTTCTAGAGACTTTAAAAACCTGATCTTCACTTACCATTATTGGGTACAGCACGGTCTTCGCGGCTGCCCTTCGTGATGTTTGACTGAAGAAGTGACAAGACGCTGGCAGTGCTGCAGCCAATCACTGAGCTCAGTGGCTCTGCTGATATAGATGGCACGAAGTTGCGGAGCTCTGCGATTCTCGAGTTAAATTCAGACAGGATACCCTACCATCTCTGTAATCAAAGAAACCGTCTGCTTTCTGCTGATACATAACAGACCATTGTGTAAAAAATAAGACCAGGTATCACAGTGAAAGATAGCTTTTTTTGTCATAAGATGTTGATTACATGCTCGTTATGAACAATATGGTAAATTGATCAATGCTTGTTAAAGCGGGAAAATATACCAGGAAGAAACCCTGTAACTTGAATATATGCTAATCCTTATAGAGGTTCGATGACAAGCTGATGAGCTATGATCTATGTCAGCACAAAATTTGTGATCTACATAAAAGACACCAATGTTCTTCGATCGAGTAGTCCTTGACATTATAGACCAGGCAATGATTGTGAATGATCAATCGGGTGACCATCAATCTGTGTAAAAGTCCTTTATGACTACGAGAACCATTTAGCTCCCCCTAGTGCCTAATTATGCTATGTGCAACACAATGAACACTGACAAAACTCTTTGGTGCAACATGATGTTTATTACACCTTCTATATTATAAAAAAGATACAACAAACAATAGTAACAAACAGTACAATACAGCTCAAGGAAATGCAACGATGACTTCACCTCCCACCCCCAAAAAACACAAAGAGGGGAAATCTATGAATGACACAAGAAGATACTAATGAGGTCTGCACATTATGAAGAAGTTCGATGATCCTAAATTACAGACACGGCATATGAGCTCACATGTACATCACATGGTTGTAACTTCATTAAAATATATAAATGGACTGTACGCGAAACTTGACTGTCAGTTGCCATCAGCTTCCTAACTGAGCCGAACGTTAAGACTTTGCAGGGTTGTGTGTTCCTGTATTACTGTTGCTGGTCGGATTGTAATTGTTTGGCCCAGGATCAGGGGCGATAGTGAGTACTACAATCAGATTTCGGATAATGGATGATATCTGGGCACGGAGTATCATCACACCTCATTCACAAAGACAAGGGAGGTCGAGGTCCATTCATCAACAAGTCAGTGACCAGTAGTTATATTGCTGACCATATGTTTCAGGATACATTTTATTATGTTTCACAAGTTACAGAAGAGACATTTTTAAAAAAATATTTTTTTTTTTAAAAGCTGACTGGATATTAGACATTTACATCCTCGTCAACAGGACCCTGGCTCATGGCTCCTTTAATTTGACCTATTATAGGGAATCTTTTCAAGAAATCAACCCCCCCACCAAATCTCATATGGGCATGTAGGTCATCAAAATGCTAATCCAGTGACACCTTTATATCTTTTTCTATGTCGCCCCATTCCCGAGCGATTAGAACTTTTATTAATACACAAGTGTAGTGTTAAGTGCTCCGGGCGTGACAGAGCACTTAACAAGCCACCATCTCCAGAGGTCATTTCCCTGCCAAGCACCAGCCTCTTTAGATCCATTGCTAGATCACTATCCAATTTCCTTGCCTGGCACATGATGTCACACAGACAGTGAGATATCAATCAAGCTAAAGGGACAGGTGCTCGTGAGGCAGTGACTTAAGTGCCCGAAACACTGACAGCCTCTATTGCATATGAAGGAAAATGATAATTACTCAAGGATGCAGCAACAGATAGAATATGGAAAGGTATCAATGCATTTACATTTCAAAGCCCAGTATGCCCATATATGCAGTTTGGGGAGGGCGTGGTGGGGGGGAATTGATTTGACAGATTCACTCTGACCTTTCTCGGCGCCTGCGCACTGCAGTACTTTGCTCTGCCCTCAACAGGGCAGAGAGGTACGCCTGCGCAGGAGCGCGATTCCGGGGGAGCCATGAAGCAAGCAGGAGGGCAGCATCGCAAGAAGATGGGAGGCGCAGGACCCGGACCTGCAACACCCTTCAGACCGGACCATCCTGCAGGTGAGTATAATAAAATTTATTTTTCTTATCTTTCAGGTCGGATCGGGGGCTTATCTACAGCATTACTGTGTGCTGTAGATAAGCCCTGAAAGGCAGTGGCCGTATCTTAATATGGCCAAAACTGCTGACAGGTTCCCTTTAAATATTTGTATCAATGTAGCCATAGATGGGGTTTTATTTTTAGATTCCATTTTTATGTCATCCAATGACAAACTTTATTTTATGGGTTAATAAAATGTATTAGATTTTGATAAATAAAACCTTTTTCTTTTATAAAGGCCATTTATTTTTTAGTCAATATTCAGCTGATACCCAATGTCAATGGTGCAGCCCCAGTTCCTGTGCCCACCATACCCCCCACTGTAAATGTCCAGAAGATTGCGCTAGTCTTGACAGCATTACCATGCACATACTTACCGTATACAGCTCTGGCAAAAATTAAAGAGACCACTTTCAAATGTTCAGTGTGTCTGATTTTTCTCTTTATAGGTATATTTTGGAGTAAAATGTAAATTGTTCTTTTAGTCTATAAAGTTCTTAAAAACCTCTTGACCACATTCCAGAGGTTTTCAATGGGATTCAGGTCTGGAGAATGGGCTGCCCTTGACAGGGTTTTGATGTGGTGGTCTCTTAATTTTTGCCAGAGCTGTATATGGCAGATGTTGACAAGGGGATAAAGTAGGCAGAACGAACATTTGCTATATGGGAACTCCTAGCGGCAGCAATGAACCTGTCATCTGCTGCTTACCATCATTTAGACGTTTTCCCTGCTATAGCATATCAATAGGAAAAGCCAACCTTTGCTTTTAGGATCAGCAGGTGCTCCAAAGGTCGGGCCACCACTGACAATATTCCAGCAACATGCCATAATACAAGAATAACCCTTTAGGTATAAGCATGAAACTATATTATATGAAGATGATTACCTGTTAACAATTCCCTGCTACAAGAAAAAAAAAATTAAATTAAACTCCACAATTTCATAAAAGCAAAAAGAGGAGTACCTGTATACAATATGATACTTTCATTATTGCTAAAATATATATCCTCTTCAATGTGCCAAGCAGAAGATGTGATTTGTTTTCTGTCTCAGGATATTGTTTTTCTCCCCCTACAGTATTCGTCCATAAACATAGTACGGAGGTAAATAGTCCATTTTCATATAGGAGAGATACATAATGTACTTTAAAGTAATTATTGCTTTAATCTTTAATAGTGTCCAAAGCACTCTCTGCGATTCAAAGACCTTCGGACAAATCTAGAGACTAATCTTCCATTGGCAATAGACAAAATGGAAATGGGCATAACACAAGCTCAGTGTTACCTCAAATTCTAGCT
The DNA here is from genome assembly GCA_033576555.1 of Oophaga sylvatica. Classification (NCBI taxonomy): domain Eukaryota; kingdom Metazoa; phylum Chordata; class Amphibia; order Anura; family Dendrobatidae; genus Oophaga; species Oophaga sylvatica. The sequence goes on along the minus strand of JARQOD010000002.1, from coordinate 125,728,616 downwards.
CTATCGGGGTATGTTCACACTAAGTTTTTTTTTTAGCGAGTTGATGCAGGAAAATGAACTCTAAAAAAATAAATAAATGCAAAGATTCCTATTCATTTCTGTGGAAGAACGACTTGCTGTTCACATGTCCAGGCTCTTGAGCATCTTATACTCACTTCAGGTTTCCAAAAACACCAAAATGGTTAAAACGAAAAAAAAAAAAAGAAAAAAAAAAAAAGGGACCTGGCCATTCTTCTGGCATTCTCTGCACTCCATACTGCACAGCAGAAGCCAATGGGGAGGCTAAAGAAATGTCTGGAAAACATCTAGGTGATTGAGTTTCATTCATTTCTTAATGGATGTCAAAAAAACATTCAAAAATCGCCCCAAAAGCCTTAACTGAAAAAGCAACGAAAAGCATTAAAATAAAATGCTTCAAGAAACGTTAGCAAAAACTTTAAAAAAAAAAAAAAAAAAAAAAAACATGCCGAATGCCGATGTTTCCCAAAGTCATTTCTGGTCTGAAGGAAAAAAAAAACAACAAAAAACATAAAACACCTCGTATGAACTTACCCATACACATCATCTCATGGTCTTCAGATAGCTACACTTGATAGCCGTTTTACATTTGTCTCTGTAGACGGGATCTTTTTCCCTCACCGAAGTGCTAATGAGCTGGAAATTAGATCTCCAATATTGATTAGATGTCCTTACTTTTCCCATGAAACTACAATTGAACATGGACTGAATGGAAAACAAAGAAAACATGAAACGCCTTGTGTGTCCCCTGGCGGTGTAGCCATTGATGGATGCCATCTCTTCTACAAGTCCAGTTCAAGGTCCTCGATCTCTTCCTCTAATGCTTTCCTCCTGCCTAGCTTTTCTAGCTGCTCTTTGGAAGCCTGCTTTATCTCCCCGGAGTCTATTTTCTGCTGTAGGTCCTCAACCTGACGAAGCTTCTTACGCAGGTTCTTGAGTTTCTTGGCCTTCTCAGCAGCAGAATTTTCACTATTTGCCGTGTCCTTTTGCACCTCGGTTTGTGAAATGCTAATCTTCTCCATGTCCTGCCTGGCCTCTTCCACTGCCCCTCGCTCTCCTTTTTCTTGCTTCCTTTTTTCTTTGCGCTTCATATTCCTTTTGGCCGTTTTAGACAGAGGAGTGGTTTCCGTCTCTGGCTTGGTGGACTGTTGAGTTTTGTTAGTCGGTTCAACGTGGCTAAGTCCAGGGGGAAGTGAGGGTTTGCTTTTGAAAAACTTGACATACTTGTTTTCATACCTGCAAGAATAAGTATATAATCAAATTACGGACTGTTCTCACTGTAAAGGTACACTTTTTTGCTACGCACACGTTGGTGGTGGGGGTTTGTACTGTGTGTTTTTACAAAATGTTTAACGTTTTCAATTAAAGAATTATTAAATTACACACAAAAACATACATTTATTGTTACCGTGTACAAAATTAAAACCAGCAGGATATTGTCATGCCCATATGTTCTTTAGGAGTCAATAAAAGGTTTAGGTGATGGGGAAAACTACTTTTCTTTATAAACCGGGCCACACTTGTCTATGGGCTGTGATTGGCATTAAAGCACAGTCACATTCATGTAAAAATAATCTTGAAGCAGGATTTCCCAATCCCAAATTCAAAAACATTTATACACTCCCTGACAGAAGTTATGTCGCTTATCCATGTTATGTAAATAAAAAGCTTATAACCGGATGTTAAATTCATCCATAGGTTGTATAAATTATTCTTTTGAAAGCTGAAGCCCTCCGAAACGTGTATACTTACCTGCCCATTGCACTGCATCGCATCCTAGATCGACCACTGCAAATCTCCAATCGTCTTTTTTCGTCAGGAATGGGCAGGTGATGCTACTAGTTATAGTGGTGGCCTATGCGTCACCACTGCAGACAGTGATTGGCTACAGCAGTCAAATGTCCATAAGATGGGAACAAGATACATAGACTTGTTACAGTTTCAGGGTGAGTCAGTCTCCAAGAGACATGGTACACACCCAGAGACTCAGCCTCCATGTTGAGTGACAGTCAATTATCTTACCTATCAGGCCACTGATACATGAAAACAAAACTAAGACAGAGACTCAAAAAAGATATAAAACATACTTATAAGCAAACAACTGCTTTGGCCCAAAAGAAAAATAATCTGGACTTCTCAGAGGTCAAGAAGTGTCCTAATTGGTACATCAATTACAGAAGAAAATGATAAATTTCGGAGTGTTTCCCTTTTCCTATGTATGCCATATCACTCTGAAGGGAGAACAGTACCCCCACCATTACCCACTAGTGTCAACCACAGCTGATCAACTATGAAGCACCGACTCACACCAAACTTCAGCTTGGTGAATGGCTAGTAACCTTCAGCTAATTGTTTGTTTTTTTTAATTCAGACTTGATGGCTATTTTATGTCCAATTTTTTTCTCTCCTTCCATTATAAAAATGCAGAACTGTAATAAGAACTGAGAAAAAAAAAAACTAAATAAACCCACTAATGATGCATATGTGACTCTAAGGAGAACACATTTTGGGGCTCCGTTTCTTGTAGCTGAACATCTTGCAGGAGGTGTGCCGGAAATCCACTTATGACCAGAGTCAGGTCAGGTGTTTTATGAATGGATGTCTGTTCCTCCACAATGCCCAACATAAAGAGAATTATCCTCCGGCACTATTTCTACCGGACAGACAGACATCCAACCATTTGGTGAAACAGGAAGGATGTTCACACTGTGGTTGGATTTTTCTTGGCCCTAAAGAAGTAGGACCAGATGTTGTGCATTGTGGAGGAACGGATACCGATTTACGGTGGTATAAATAGAGACATCATCTTATGAGGCCCCTGAACAGATTTTCAAAACGCCTGACTCTGGTTATGAGGGGATACAGAAATTTGTATTATCCAAAATTTTGAAGGGTCTGATATTTAAGGCTGGCTCACACAACTGTATTCTTGGTGTGAGAACCTACCCTTATTGTGGCTTTTCGAGGACTTTTTAAAACGAGTTGCTCCCCAGCACATGCTCCATAAGAGACTATAAACATATTTTTGAGTTTTCCTACACCATTTAGACATATTAGATTGCTTTAACCTCTGTGGAATTTAATTCATAGTGTTTTTAGGTATAGTGGATATGGAACATCCCATACATACACAGGAACTTCTTCTTGAGGTACGTATCCCTCCTTCACTTTTCTCTGCTTCCTCCAGGTGCCATCGGGTCGCTGGGTAGCTGCTATGTACTTCCCTTTTATTTAAGAAGATACAAAAAAAAAAAAAGAAAACAAGTGTTACACAATGAATAACGCAGATGTATAATTATGTACATTATTACATACATATTAAAAAATATCTTTAGCATCCGTCTATTTCAGTACATTTGAAGCGATTGTGCAATGTTTTGAAAATTCCAAAAATGAGGAATGGAGACACCCTGAGGGCAAAAAAAAAAATCCTTAGCAGAGTATGTGAAAAGCGCATTTAGCGCAAATGGACGTAACTGTAGGTCTCCACTGTGGTGGAGAAGGCTCAGGTACCCCAGGGCTCAACGTCAAAAGGAAAAACAACAATATTACGGCTCTGGGAATGCGACAGTGGGAAAAAAAAGGTTTTGGCTCATAAATACTGAGGTAAAAAAGTCCCTAAATACTCATCGTGTGCACGTGGCCTTACATGTCACAGTGCTAGTGACGAGGAAAAGACTTTATCACGTGAACAGAAAGCAGCGACGTTGCTTAGCTGCCTGTCATTTCCCTTCGCTGAACCTTTATGGCTCCACGTTTGTCATTAGTAAGCCTTTATCCTTTCTCTGATCAGGTAAACACTAAAGCCCCCGTCTCACACAGCGATCTCCCCAGCGATATCGCTGTGTGTGACATTCAGCGACGATCAGCCCCCCTGCTGGGTATCGCTGATCGTCGCTGAATGTCCTGGACATTTTTTTGATCGCTGGTCTCCCGCTGACAGGCACGCATCGCTGCGTGTGACAGGCGGGAGACCAGCGATTTGCTGGTAACCAAGGTACACAGCGGGTTTCCAGGTGCGGGGCTGTGCCTAGAAACCCGCTGTGTACCTTGGATACCAGCGCCCTGCATCAGGGCGCTGGTATCCAATGTACACTGCGGGTAACTAAGCGACGTTACCCGCAGTGTCGCTGTCCTGATCGCTGCCCTGAGCTGCCTGTTTGGCAGCTCAGCAGCGATCATGTAGCGATACACCAGCGATCCTGACAAGTGCATATCGTTGTCGGGATCGCTGGTGTATGGCTATGTGAGACCCAGGCCTAAGGTGCATTTATTCAATCCAATTTTCTAGAGTAAATATACTGCAAAGATGGTAACAGATGGAAACTCGGATTTTGGTAAGAACTTACCTGTAAAATCCTTTTCAGCGAAGAAGGAAGGGAGACACACTAGTCATTACTAGTGGGTAGGCGGAGCCCACATAGGATAGAAACACCTCAGATTAAAAAAGTGTTGACCGGCCCCTCCAGCATATAGGGCTCCTCCTACTCCAGCTCTCCAGTCGTACCCAAGCTAAGGAAGAGCAAATATCACCAGCGGAGCAACATAACCCCTTCTGAAGGATTTCAGAGAGAAAAACAAGGAGACAGGTTATGCATATAACAGAAAAAAAACACACAGTTTCAGGTACTACTCACTGAACCTGACCAGTGCGATGAGCTGGCAATGCTGGAACAGAGCCTTAGCGCACCGACCTCAGCCCAGATAATCAGAGAGGGGTCACGCCGCATCTGAAAACACAACAACACACTTCTGCCATGGGAGGGATGTGTGTCTCCCTTCCTTCTTCACTGAAAAGGATTTTACAGGTAAGTTCTTACCAAAATCCGAGTTTCAGCAGCAGATGAAGGAAGGGAGACACACTAGTCATTACTAGTGGGACGTCCCAAAGCAGTCCAAAAATAAGGGTGGGCAAAAAAACCAAAAGAGGCAGATACCCAACAACCTAAATAAATGCGCAACTAGCGCTAACTACAAGTTCACAAGAACTTTAAACTACAGCCGCCTGCAGGACCCTACGTCCTAAGGCCGCATCAGCGGAAGCACTGACGTCCACCTTATAAAATTTTGTAAATGTGTGGACGGAGCGCCAGGTCGCCGCCCGGCAGAGCTGAGCTGCCGAGGCTCCTTGATGGAAAGCCCACGATGAACCCACAGCCCTTGTGGAGTGAGCTCGAATCTTAATCGGGCAAGGTTCGCCCTTAAGTCGGTAAGCCTCTAAAATGGCCGACCGAATCCAACGAGCTATAGAATCCTTGGAAGCTCGTTGCCCACGTCGACGACCTGCTGGAATCACAAACAGAGAATCCGACTTCCGAAAACTTTGAGTAATAGACAAATAGAACTTCAAAGCCCGCACCAAATCCAATGTGTGCAAGGCCCGTTCCTTCGCATTCCTTGGCTCCGGACAGAGCGAGGACAACACAATATCCTGGTTAACATGAAACTGTGACACCACTTTAGGTAGAAAGTCGCCCCGTATGCGAAGCACTACGCGATCTGGGAGAAACTCCAGAAAAGGAGGCGAGCAAGAAAGAGCCGCCAACCCAGAAACCCTTCTCAAAGAAGTGACCGCCACTAGGAAGGCAACCTTCCAAGAGAGAAAGGAAAGATTAACAGAGTCCATAGGCTCAAAAGGTCTATGTTGAAGAGCCTCCAAGACAAGATTGAGCCGCCAAGGAGACACAGGCGCCTTCCGCGGCGGAAATTGACGGGTTACCCCGCGAAAAAAGGAACGTACGTACCTTCGCGAGGCGATAGTCTTCCGAAACAGCAAGGACAGAGCAGAAACCTGTCCTTTCAGAGTGCTAACTGCCAAACCCTTGTCCAGCCCGTACTGCAAAAAGGCCACAAATTGGAAATGGAAAAAATCCTCGGGTTCCTAGAAGAACCCGAACCTAGTAGTAGCCGGACCTCTGGCAGCTCGCAGAGTGGCAATGACTTCGGCTGAAAACCCTTGACGGGTCAAGGTTTCGGTCTCAAGAGCCACGGCGTCAAACGCAGAGACTTCAGGTCCGGGTGACGAACGGACCCTTGGGTTAACAGGTCCGGGCGAAGAGGAAGTGGAAGTGGAGGCGCTGCCAGAAGCGACACCAGTGTCGAGAACCACGTCCTCCTCGGCCAATCTGGGGCTATCAACATAGCCGGGACTCTCTCCAGTCTGATCCGACGCAACACCAGAGGAAGTAAGGATATCGGCGGAAACACATAGATTAGCTCGAATTGGTCCCAAGGAGCCACCAGAGCATCCACTGCCACAGCGTTCGAGTCCTTGTACCTGGACATGAACGTCGGTAACTTGGCATTGAACCTGGATGCCATCAAATCCACTTGGGAGTTCCCCAACGGGAGCACAGCAGTGCAAAAATTTCCGGATGAAGACTCCATTCTCCGGGATCCATCTTTTCGCGACTGAGAAAGTCCGCTGTAATATTCTGAACTCCTGGAATGTGAATCGCAGAGATGGCTGGCACTCTGGCCTCGGCCCATACCAGAATTCGAGACACTTCCATCATGAGCCTGAAGCTCCTCGTCCCACCTTGATGGTTGATATACGCGACCGCCGTCGCGTTGTCTGTCTGCACTCGGACTGGTAGACCGCTTAAAGGGACCGTCCAGTGTTGGAGGCAAAGGAAAACTGCCCTCAATTCCAGGATGTTGATCGGCAGGACAGACTCTTCCAACGACCATACTCCCTGAATCCAGAGATCGTTCCAGACACCCCCCCTAGCCCGTCAGGCTGGCATCGGTGGTTATGATTGACCACCTCGGAGGAAGGAAGGACTTCCCCGGGGATAACGCTTCCGGACGTAACCACCATTCTAGAGACTCTCTCACCCTGTGGGAGATAACACTGCAATCCAGTGAAAACTGCGATCGATCCCAACGGTTCAAGATGAACATTTGGAGAGCCCTGGAATGAAATTGGGCAAACGGAATTGCTTCCATTAACGCCACCATCAAACCCAGAAGGCGCATACACCTTCGAAGGGACATTGCTGTCGCAGACTTCATAACCTGTACATGACGAAGAAGACTCGCTTGCTTGTCTGGAGGCAGAGACACCACTGCTCGTATCGTGTCGAAATGCATTCCCAAAAACAGGATTGACTGCGACGGTTCCAGAGACGACTTCTCCCAATTTACCAGCCACCCGAAGTCCTCCAGGAGCTGAAGGGATAGATTGCGAACCGTCACCGCCTCCTCCTTTGAGGACGCCACAATCAAAAGGTTGTCCAGATAGGGAAGAATCGTAACCCCCTGTCTTCGCAGAATCGCCATGAGAGGAGCCAGAATTTTTGTAAAAAACTCTGGGTGCTGAGGCCAACCCGAATGGCCGGGCCACAAACTGGTAATGGTCCTGGCCTATGGCAAAACGAAGGAAGCGTTGGTGGGCCTTTCCGATGGGGACATGCAAATAAGCGTCGTGAATGTCGATTGACATCAAAAAATCGTTCTGCGACAAGGCCGCCACAACGGAGCGAAGTGACTCCATGCAGAATTTCCGGGAGCGGACATGCCGATTCAATCTTTTGAGATCCAGAATGGGGCGAAATTTTGTCCTCCTTTTTGGGGAACACAAAGAGGTTGGAATAAAAACCTCTTCCCTGGTCCTCCGGTGGAACTGGTACCACCACACCCTTCTGTAGAAGGGAATCGACCTCCCGCAGTAGAGCGGCAAATAGCTCGGGCTCTGACGGAATGCGGGATTGGCAAAAAACTGTCTGGGGGTCGAGAAAGAAACTCTATGAAGTAGCCTGCCGACACAACCCGCGTCACCCAAGCGTCCGATACGCGTAAAGCCCAAATCGGTTCGAATTGGAGCAGGCGACCTCCCACTCGAGAGCCCTCGAGTGAGGCCCTGGCGTCAGTCCGCCTTAGCGGGCTTTTTGTCAGCTTCCCGCTTGTCTTGGCGGAAGCTCTGTTTCCAGGGAGTGCGGGATTTCTGAGCGTTCTTTTTTTTTTTTTTTTGAAAAAGAGGGACGCCCCGATCCCCAAGAGGGCTGACCGAACCGTCCCCTGGACCGAAAGGACCGCCGACTAGTACCGGCACTATGCCTGCCAGACGCAGAAGTCACAGCTCTTCGCTGCGGTAAAGCCGTTTCTTTTGCCTTTGCCTTGGCAATCAGCTCCGTGGGGTCAGATCCAAACAGCTGACCACCCTTGTAAGCTAAGGATAGCAAACCTTGCTTGGAAACCGCGTCTCCGGTCCACTGTCTAAGCCACAGAGCTCTCCTGACTGTGATCGCCGAGGATTGTGCCCTGGACAGCAGTGAGGCAGTATCCAAACCTGCATCACTGCCATATCGTGCTGCATCCTCCAATGACTTGAAAAGCCCCTCTACCTCGGATAGTGGGGATCCATCTTGCCACGCCGTCCGTAGACGGTCTAACCAGCTCAGGGAAGCTTTACAAGCACACATGGATCTTAGCACTGCTCTGAATCCATGACCCGCGGCCTCGTAGATGGATTTCGCTGCCATCTCCGTTTTTCTGTCCAGCGGATCCTGCAGACTCGCCTTCCCTTTAACAGGAAGCAATGAGGATTTGCTAAGCTGGGATAAAGGGACATCCACTTCAGGAGAAGGAATCCAATTATCAATCAACTCCGTCGTACACGGATATAGCGTCTCAAAAAAACCATTGAAAACGTTTATCTGGACACAGGCGTTCCTTCTCCACTGCCCCATTAAGCTCGTCCAGAGATGGTAAGGCTGATCGCGACCTATGCGACTCCTGAAACATCCGGGCCAACTTACCAGGACGTCTAGTTACCTCCTCCGGTAACTGTAACGCCTCCCTCATGGCCCCAATAAAAGCCTCTGCACAGCTCAGAAGAGAGGCAGAGTGTCCCTGCCGATCCTCCTTATCCGAATCGGACATCTCCTCATCCGAGCTTGAAGGGGAACCCCGAGTCGCTACGCGGGGAAGATGACACCGGCCTGTGTCGCTTCCTACCATGAGAGGATCTAGCTGACACCCAATAACCTAGAAGGTCAGAAAGGCCATTAATAGAACGAGCGAGGGCCTCCATTTTTTCATCACTGACACCTCCGACCGCTGCAATTGACACCGTCGAGGTCTGCGTGACAGATACGCGAGACTGATCCTGTAGCGGATCTGGGAGACGGTCCGCACCTGGACCCTGATTTGACATGCCCTCACACAGTATATGGCAGGTCAAAACCTGTCAGCAACTAGAACAGTGTGGTTTTCAAAGGCAAAACGAACGCTGAAGGGTTAAAGCTCTTAAAGAGAGCTACCCCAGCTGTCTCCCAATAAAGGGTTAACCGCCAAAGAAGGGGTGAATGTCGCAGACTCCCCACAACCCTTGTTTAATGAAAAGGGTGTGCGAGCCCCAGGTGCCTCTTATGAGGTAACAGCTGCAGGACAGTGCTCTCAAAGGTATACTTCTTTTACCTTTGTACACTAAACAAAAACGCTAAAATATTGCGCTGATTTGTACATCGCAATGACCGCCAAAGTCGCTAAGGGGATCGCTAACCACTTATGCGTCGTCAATGAGATCGCCCACTGTGGCAGCTACTAGCGACATTAAAACCATCACAAAAAAACGATCGCATTAGTATGCGTCGTTATAATGATCGTTAGCGGTAGCTTTCATTGTCCTGCGCTGTGGGGGAGAGGGGTTAAGCTTCTGCCCTGACAGGCAGAAGCGACTCACCCAGCTGGCCGCGGTGTAGCGTCTTCGATTTTCAGGAGGGGAGGAGAGTGAGGAAGGAAGCCTTCAGCTCCCTGATCCAGTAATGGCCGCCGCGCTGTGCTTCTGACAGAGAAGCCGGAAGAAGATAGTAGTAAAGCGCGCGCTCAGAGCGCCGCGAAAATTCAAAAAAAAAAAAAAAAAAAGGGCGCGCGACTCCTCCGCTCTCCATGTCCTGCAGGCATCCACCTGCGGACAAAAGACACTAATCACCAACATGTCACATGTAACAGCGGCTGCCGCAGCAGTCGCTGAAGCACTCAAACACATTAAAATGTGGAGTACTCACCCAGCTGAGCGCCACAGGGACCCCTCAGAGATTTGTGGCGCTGTGCCCGTAGCTTCCCCCCAGGGCGGGGAACGCAGTGACCCCAGAAGCGCGGTTTGCGTCCCCGCCAGGGAAGCAATCCTCATCCCCCAGGGCCGGCAGGGTTCTGCAGGGACCACCTTACAGGGTAATACAGATCCGCCAAGGGAGAGGTGGGGGTCCAGCAGCGCTGAGACCCCTGAGACCTCTAGACCACTAGCGGTCCAAGTCTCTGTCCGACTAAAATAAAAAAATTTCTGAGGAGCTGCTTCCAGCAGCGACTATCCTCTGTGACCTCAAATTTTAGACTGGAGAGCTGGAGTAAGAGGAGCCCTATATGCTGGAGGGGCCGGTCAACACTTTTTTAATCTGAGGTGTTTTCTATCCTATGTGGGCTCCGCCAACCCACTAGTAATGACTAGTGTGTCTCCCTTCCTTCATCTGCTGCTGAAATGCCTCATTTCTGAAGCCCTAGCATTTTTTTTTCACATTTTAAAGAACAATACCAGGTCCGTCAGGAGCTTCCCCTGTGATAAATTCATTAATAAGACGTGCGCCATAGATCTCCCCAATGTCTGACCCACTTTATGCAGAGAGAAAACATAGGGACTCAGGCTACGTTCTCACAATGAGTATTCAGTGCATTTTTGATGTTGCAGATATTCCACAGCATTTCTACCCCAATCAGTTAAATTAAAGGAGTTGTTCACTACTTGGACAACTTCTCATTCCCCACGCTTGGCCCCGATAACATAAAGCTTATACTAACCTCCCGTGCCGTCGCCTGTTCCCCTAGGGCGCTTTTGCGGTGTTGCGACACGTAACCCCAGCGCCCAATCAGCGCCTCCTGTCAAATTGAACATGAAGAGGAAGTGAGATCAGCGGCAGCCCGGACTTCCTCATCATGTTCGATTTGTCAGAAGGCGGAGACAGTGACGCCAGCGCTGATTGGGCGCTGGGGTTACATGTCACAACAACTGCACGAGAGCCCTGGGCCCGCGAGTGCCGACACCACTGTAACTGCGCCAGCACTGGAGGCGAGTATAGGCTTTATTTTATCAGGGCCAAACATTTACATCAAGAAGGGGGTTATCTGTCCAAGTAGTAGGAGTTGCTTTTTTATTACGTTTTCTCAGCTGCAGTTTTTGTATTTTTAGTATGTCATGTTTTATATACAGCTGCTGAGTTTTGGATACTTCCTGTCATTTAGCTTTGAGAAAACATTATTGATAAAGTCCCATGCAGATTACATGTGATTTTAAAGAGAATCTGTCACCCCATTTTTGGCCTATGAGATACGGCCACCGCCATCAATCTACAGCATTCTGTAATGCTGTAGATAAGCCCCCGATGTTACCTGAAAGTGAAGAAAAACGAGTTTGATTATACTCACCCAGGGGCGGTCCGCCGTCTGGTCCGATGGGCAGCGCTGTCCGGTGCCTCCCATCTTGTAGCGAAGCCGGCCTCTTCTTTCCGTCCAGTCGCAGCTCCTGCGCCGGTGAGGGCAGAGCAGAGTACTGTAGTGTGCAGGCGCCGGACCACTCTGACCTTTCCCGGCACCTGCGCACTGCAGTACTCTGCTCTGCCCTCACCAGGGCAGATCAGTGCGCCGGCGCAGGAGCCGCGACTGGACGGAAAGAAGAGGCCGGCTTCGCTAGAAGATGGGAGGCGCCGAACCGGACCGCGCCGCCCATCGGACCGGAACGGACGGCGGACCGCCCCTGGATTGAGTATAATCTAACTCGTTTTTCTTCACTTTCTGGTGACATCGGGGGCTTATCTACAGCATTACAGAATGCTGCAGATAAGCCCCTGATGGCGGTGGCCGTATCTCATAGGCCAAAAATGGGGTAACAGATTCCCTTTAAGGCTCAGTCACACAGTTTTTCACAAAAGCATTTATATCTGTGATCGTCTATGGGGCTGTTCGCGTGTCAGCGATTTTTTGGGGACAGAGTGGCGAGTGCAAAATCGCGTAGACATGTCCAATATTGATCCGAGTGTCGGATCAAAATCTGCAATGAAAGCCTATGAGTACGGGGAAAAAAAAAAACAAAAAACTAATATTGACAGCACTTGGTCCAGAATCTGTCTGTACTCTTGTATTTCTGCTGTGGAAATGCAATAAAAATAGCTATACTTTTTTTTCCCCATTTGTGGATTTTCCTCATCAAATTTAAGCCTAAGGCCGGGTCCACACTCAACAAATGAAAAAAAAAAAAAAAAGGTCCGATTTTGACGGCCGAGAATCGCACCAATTTTCTCCGTATGGTGATTCATGTGTAATCCGTTTGCAATGCGATGATGCGATCTCCTCGCATCTAGTATCCGTATGACATCTGTATGCAATGCGATTTTAACATGAGCTTTCACATCTATCCATTACTAATTCTATAGTTGTTACAGGTTAAATAAAGACAGCCAGAATAAAGTCTTTTAATGAAATAAAAGTCTAAGTTACTTACCGTTAACGGTATTTTTCGAAGTCCATGACAGCACTACAGAGAGAGGGGATCCACCCCTTAGGAACAGGAAACCTACAGATATAAAAGGGCGGCACCTCTCCCACACATCAGTTGGATTACAGAGCATAAGAGGACATCAAGGTTAAATGGTATACAGCAAAAAAATTTTATGCATCACACAGTAACATTAATCAATTGTTTATTACATGTGGACTACATAAGCGGAAGAAGTGCACATAGAACCTGGGTGGGAATGTAAGGGTGCTGTCATGGACTTCGAAAAATACCGTTAACGGTAAGTAACTTAGACTTTATTCGAACGTCCATGACAGCACTACAGAGAGAATTACAGAGAGTAATAACTATTTAGGGAGGGACTACTGCCTGCAGCACCCTTAGTCCGAAAGAAAGGTCTGAGGAAGCACCCAAATCTAATCTATAATGAGTGTAAAACGTGTGTGGTGAAGACCACGTAGCTGCCTTACATATCTGGTCAATCGAGACTTCTGCCCTTTCTGCCCATGAAGTCGCCACAGCTCGAGTGGAATGCGCCCTTAGCCTCTCAGGTGGCTGCTTGCCCCTCGAGGTGTATGCCAGAGAAATTGCTTCCCTAATCCATCTGGCCAATGAGCTCTTTGTTATTCTACGGCCTTTGTTAATTCCTTGAAAAGAGACAAACAATGCATTGTCCCTTTTCCAGGGATCAGTGACTGCCAAATATTGCAGCAGACATCTTCTAACATCTAGAGTATGAAGTTTCATCTCTTTTTGATTAGATGGATTAGGGATGAACGAAGGGAGAATAATTTCCTGTGTTCTGTGGAAAGCGGAAGACACCTTAGGTAGGTATGCCGGATCCGGTCTAAAGGTACTGCCACACTAAACAATCCCGCTAGCGATCACTATAACGACACATACTAATGCGATCGCTAGCGGGATTGTTTCTATATCGCTAAATGCGGCCACATTTAGCGATATAGTTAACGACGCTATCGCCGTCAGCGATCTTCTTAACGACTTTAGCGGTACAAAAGTACCGCTAAATCGCTAAGAAAAGGTGCCACACAGCGATAAGATACTTACCCAGCGGGAGCGCCGACGAGAAAATAGGGTCCGGAACGATTCCAGCGACGAGCGAGATCACAGCAGGAAGCTCGTCGCTGGAAGCTGCCGCACTGAACAACATCGCTAACAGGATCGCTAAATAGTGACGTTTTTTAGCGATCCCGTTAGCGATATTGTTTAGTGTGGCATACCCTTAAGTATTATCCTGTCATTCAGGACCTGAGTGTAAGGAGATAGTCTAGATAGTGCCTGGATGTCACTTACCCTCCTAGCCGAGGTTAATGCTACCAGGAAAGCGGTCTTAAGGGAAAGAATTTTTATTGATGCTGCTGATATAGGTTCAAAAGGGGGCTCTGTTAAAGCAGTGAGAACAAGATTTAAGTCCCATGGCATGATTCTCACCTTCACTATGGGTCTCGACCTACCCGCAGCTTTAATGAATCTACTGACCCAGTAATTATTTGCGATGTTGCAACTAAAGAGTGCCCCCAAAGCTGAAACTTGCACCTTAAGGGTGCTTGTGGAGAGACCTAAGTCCAGACCCTTTTGCAGGAATTCTAGAATCTGGGTTATCGGTGTTGTGTCCCCTGCTACAACCGCCGAGCTCTGAAGAAATTTCTTCCAAATCCTAGCGTAGATCCTAGTTGTAACCTCTTTTCTGCTTTTAAGGAGAGTATTAATTACATTAGCAGAAAACCCCTTATCTCTCAGCAGCGACCGTTCAAAATCCACGCCGTCAGGTGGAGGCCTGCTACTCGAGGATGGTAGACTGGACCTTGGGAGAGCAGATCGGGAATGTCCGGCAGGACCCACGGGTCGGCTATCGACATGTTTCTGAGACATGAAAACCATGCCCTCCTGGGCCAAAAAGGAGCGATTAATATTATCCTTGCCCTGTCCTTCCTGACCTTCCTCAATACTAAGGGAAGTAAGGACAGGGGAGGAAATGCGTAGGCTAGATTGAAATCCCACTGTAATAGAAGAGCGTCCACTGCCAGAGGGCGTTCTTTGGGATTCAGAGAGCAGAACTGTCTCACTTTCCTGTTGCTTTTGGTAGCAAAGAGATCTACTTCCGGTAGACCCCATTTCCGCACAATTAGGTCGAAGATGGAAGTCTTTAATGACCACTCTCCTTGGCTCAGGAGATTGCGGCTTAAGAAGTCCGCCTTGGTATTTTCTTCTCCCCTTATATGTAGAGCCGTTAGAGAAAGAAAGTGTCGTTCTGCTATCTGAAGTAGGCGCCTCGCCACTTCCATGAGAGGACCGGAACGAGTACCACCCTGGTGGTTGATGTATGCGACTGTGACCCGATTGTCGGAAAGCACTCGAACGTGGTGACCCTGTAGATAGACAAGGAGTTTTTTAATCGCTAGCTCTACCGCTGCTAATTCCTTCATATTAGAAGACATTTGAATTTGATCCTGCTCCCATGAGCCCTGAACCATAACGTCCCCCATATGAGCCCCCCACCCAGAGGGGCTAGCATCTGTTGTGACTATTCGGGATATGTCATATTCCCAGGGAACCCCCTTAGACAGGTTTGCCTCATTCTTCCACCAATCCAGGGATATTATAGCAGCCTGGGACAAGGATAGCTGGCCTTCCAGGTAACCACCTAGCAAATTTTGATACAGCAAGACCTCAGCTTGCAGTGCCCTTGTGTGAAATTGGGCCCACCGAACCGCGGGAATGCAGGACGAGAGGGAGCCCAAAAGAGACATGGCCTTCCTAAGCGACATGGAGGGGTTACTGGAAGCGTTTAGGACCTGGTACCGTAAGCGAATTAACTTGTCTGACGGTAAACTACAGTTCTGATTTTGTGAATCCAGAATTAGCCCTAGAAATTGCTGAACCCTCATCGGATTCAAACGAGACTTTTTGGTATTTATTAGCCATCCCAGCCGCTCTAAGGTAGAAATCGCTCTTTTCAGTTGCTCTAGGCAATGCTCTGCCGTCTTTCCTATGATAAGAAAGTCGTCAAGGTAGGGGACTATGAGCATATTTGATTCACGTAAGTGGGCCATGACCTCCGACATAACCTTAGTGAACACTCGTGGGGCAACCGCCAAGCCAAAGGGAAGGGCGCTAAATTGAAAATGTCGCAGTGATTCCCCCATCTGGATTGCTACTCTGAGGAAACGCTGATACTCCATATGGATCGGTATGTGGTAATAAGCGTCTTTCAGATCTAACACCACCATAAAGCAATTTTCAAACAGAAGCTTTATTGCTGAGCTGACCGTTTCCATTTTAAATGGGTGAATAATCAGGAACTTATTGAGGGCTTTCAAATTAATAATTGTTCTAAAAGACCCATCCAGTTTATGGATCAAAAACAGAGGGGAGTAAAACCCCTTACCCCGCTCTGCTTCTGGCACCTCCATTAAGACATTCTTAGCGCAAAGCTCCTGAACCTCCAACTCTAGAGCGGCCTGCTCCGATGGCGATGACCTGAGTGGGGTAATTTTAAAGTTATCCCAAGGTACCGAGGAGAATTCTAACCGCAGCCCTGTAGCTATGATGTTAAGGATCCAGCTACTGTTTGAGATTTCTGACCAGGCCGGGTAGAAGGCCTTCAATCTGCCTCCTACCGGCATTGCTAGTCATTGCGAGGGTTTTTTTGTTTCCCTAGGTGGACCTCTAAACATAAACCCTGTACCTCTTCGCCTCTTTTCATCCCATTTGGCTCGTTCCCTGGACGACCTTCGGTAGCTGAACCTCCTTCTGCTGAAAGGTCTTTTATAGGAAGGGGTTGATAGACTGGGAAACTTTTTCTTGTCGTCCCCTGCCTTTTCTAAAAGTTCGTCCAGGACCGGGCCAAAAAGATATTCGCTGTCACATGGAATGGAGCAGAGGCGAGATCTGGCTTGAATATCGCCCGGCCAACATTTCAGCCATAATGCCCTTCGTGCTGCATTAGACAGCCCTGCCGCTCTGGCAGCCATTCTTACTGAGTCCGCTGAGGAATCAGCCAGGAAAGCCGCCGCATTCTGAATTATTGGCAAGGTCTTCCGAATTGTCCCCCTGGAGGTTCCATCTGTTAACTGGGGTGCTAGTTGGTCTAGCCAGACCATCAATGACCTGGCTGCGCAAGTGGCTGCAACCGCCGGCCTCAGGGCACCTGCCGACATCTCCCATGTGCCTTTCAAGAAGGAGTCTGCCTTCTTGTCTAGTGGATCTTTCAAAGACCCCATATCATCAAATGGGATGGAGGATTTTTTAGAAGCCTTCGCCACTGCTGCATCCAGCTTCGGGGCCTTATCCCATCTACCCGTCAGGGGATCTTCAAAGGGATATCTCCTTTTAAACGCTTGGGGTAAGGAGCCTCTTTTTTCAGGCTTCTTCCACTCTCTGTCTATAAGGCCTTGGATGCTACTGTTTAGTGGAAAGGATCTCCGTTTTTTCGGATCTAGACCACCAAACATCAGATCCTGTACTGAGAGCTCTGGTTTCGCCTCTTCTACCCCCATGGTGGACCTAACTGATTTGACAAATTTGTCTATCTGGTCCAAGGGAAAACAAAAACGGGTAGCGTCTTCCGTAGAAGACGAGGAGGAAGCCGAAGAGGAAGGCGAGGAGGGTCCTGACACAACTTCACCCCTGTCATGGGCGGCAGGTGACTCTGAATCAGATAAAACCGGTACAGTTCTACGCCTGGAAAATTCTCAGTGTCTTGAGGACGCTTTCAACTCTGCTCTTATTATCTCCTTCAGGCTTTCGGTGAAATCTGGAGTCTCCTCCGCTATCTAAAAAGGGAAGGGGCATAGGGGGGGGGTTTACTATGTCATCCCATGCCCCTGCCCTTCCCCTTAAAAATGCCCTACCGTCTGCTGCATGCACGGCTGGCACAACCTCTTAGGGCAAGCGTCAGGCAGAGGGCAAACGCAAAAGGCACATTCCCTGTGCTTGCTTTTCACCGAACACTTCTTCCCCTAGTAACAGACACAAAATGGGGAAAAAACTGTATTACTGGGTATTCTAAATCTGACGATCTCTTACCCAGAATGTACAGCAGTAGGTACCGGATCACGGGGAGGGGGCTTTTTCCCAGCTGCGGAACTTCTGCGGCTGGTGCTCCTGGCCATTGAAGAGGAGCGCTCTGTCTGCTGCTGCTGGCTCTCCTGTTGCACCGAGGGAGCCTCTGCAGTGTCCATCGTAAAAAAATGGGGCAGAAGCGCTTTACCTCTTTCCTAGGCTCCTTATATCCTCCCCCAGATATCCGGATCAGCAGGTCTGGCCAGGGTCCACCCCCTCCTACTCCCCGCCCCACGGCCCCCCCGTACCTCCCCGCCGTCCCCACAGCAGGCGCCGTCTGATGATGCAGCCGCCAAAATTTTCAAAAACGCCGGCCGGCGTCTCACTTCCGGTTCCGGTGGTGGAGACTCCGCCCCCTTTTTTCCCCCGCTCGCACGGACCCCACCATACCGATGGAGGTAAGTATAATCCCCCGCTGCATCGCCCCTCCGAGCGGAGATCTCCCCCAACCCCAGCCGCGCTGCTGCAACAGCGGCGCACGACTGAATTTTTCAAAAACCCCGCCGCGCCGTCCATAGCCGTGACGCGCGGCGGGAAATTCAAAACTGCCCGCCGCGCCGTCCATAGCAGCGACGCGCGGCGGGAAATTCAAAAAATCCCCGCCGCACTGTCCATAACAGTGACGCGCGGCGGGAAATTCAAAAAACCCCCGCCGCGCCGTTCACAGCAGTGACGCGGCGGGAAATTCAAATTTTAAAATAAAAAATTTTTTTTTTAAAAAAAATCACGGCTGCACCCCTTAAGAGGCCCCCACCATGACAGGACCACAGGAGAGGACAGGGAGAAGGCATCGGGACCAGGGAGAGGGGGGGAATACTTACCTACCGGCGCTGGCTGGGAGACAGAGATCCTCTGGATACTGCTCCACCTGCTCCGCACACTGCCGTGGAATCCTACCCGGACCCACCGTGGCGCTTCCAGGGGCTCCGCACCGGCCGAGGTAGGAGATCCCCCCCCGCTACCTGGGTCGACCGGCCGGCCTGGGTCCTCCTGAAGATCTTCATCTGTAGGAAACCCGTCCTTTAGGAACAGGAAACCAACTGATGTGTGGGAGAGGTGCCGCCCTTTTATATCTGTAGGTTTCCTGTTCCTAAGGGGCGGATCCCCTCTCTCTGTAGTGCTGTCATGGACGTTCGAATAAACAACACATTTTTTCATCTTTATTATACTCCCAATTCCCGCGACGCCTTCGTTCTCATGAACTGTCATTTTCCCATGCTCCAGAGTTCAGTGTGGGTGAGGCTGTGAGGGGGCGCAGCATTAGTGACGTCACCGCTAGTCACTGATGCTGCGCCGACAGCATCTCATTCATTCACCAGTAGTTTACAGCCAGGGCGGTCGCTTCTTGGCACTGTCCTGGTTATAAACTGTATATTCCCCAGATATGGATTACTGTGTGGGACACAACAATGGACAGATATGGTATATTTTTTTTATTACAGGAGAACGAGGGCATTGCAGGAATAAGGAGTATAATAACATATTTCTCAAAGAAAATTATTACAACTACACAATATGTTATACATTGTAAAAACACACACAAAAAAGGATAATTGGACATAATTTCACACAGAACACCAAAAATGGGCTGGGAAAAATTGTTAGCACCCTCAACTTAATATTTGGTCTCTTAGGCAGGAGTCACACTAGGGATGAATACGGACGAGTGCTATGGGATTAAACATCGCATAGCACTCGGACCAGTATTCATCTATGGGGCAGCTCCCATCAGCGTTTCTTTCTCGGGCAAATTCCACGTGCGAGTGAAATCACAGCATGCAGCGATTGTCACCAACACTCGGCCGAGTCTCGGCTCACTCGCACCCATATAAATCTATGGGTGCGAGTGACACAGCGCACATCACTCAGGTATCATCCGAGGGCTGTGCGATATATGCTGACCCCGGCAATGGAGGAGATGGAGAAATTCATTCCTCCGCCTCCTCCACGGCTGTTCTCTGATCCACTCTGTGCGAGGGGCACAGAGCACAGTCGCAGGACACTCGCCGCCCACACGCAGCAGAGCTGGAGCCGAGTGTCATTAGCATCTCGCATCTGATGCCATACGCTAGTGTGACCCCGGCCTTAGGCTGATGCCTGAATTCCAGGGTGAATGTGGACTCCTCTCTCAGTAAAGCCTACATTTATGGGTAGGTAGGAACCTGCAATCAATGTCTTTCTATAACCATCAAGAAGCTTCTTACATCTCACAACTGGAATTTTGGACCACTCTTCTTCCACTCTTCAAACTGCTCCAGGTTTCTCATATTTGAAGGCGCCTTCTCCCAAAAGTTTGAACGAGCATCACATGCTTAACACAAAGTTTTGGAAAGGTGCCAACAATTTTGTACGTACCATTTTGGGGTTGTGTGTGAAATTATGTCCAATTTGTCTTTTTTTCAGTTTTTTTTTCTGTTATTCCAGTACACATAGGAAATAAACATGTGTATAACAGTAACCTGAGCTTCAACAGTAAACTATGAACGTAAAAAAAAAAAAAAAAAAAAAAAAAAAAAAAAAAATCGCTTCACTCTCGAAAGTTGAGAACAAGTAAATTGCTGAGTTGTTTAATTTACCACATACTTTGCAATTCTACAATAAAGAACATGAGAATAAACCTTTAATATAAATATACTTTATGCTCTCTTTTTTCCATTTGTCAGTGCTTCCTGTACGTTAGCATGTACGATGTCTCCAGCACACGCTCCCTGTAAGTATATCGATTTCTAAAAAGCATTGTATTGTTACATGGATTGAATTTCATTTCATTGAACCAGTCCCTACAAACAACAAGAAGCACATCATTTATTTATAGGATTCTCAGCACTTTAGTTTGAATGGAACGTGGCGCCGGCCACAAAAACAAAATAAAGAAGAAACAAAGAGGAATCGATTAAAGGTGGCCATACACATTAGATAACCTAATTAGATAACCTAATGTGTATGATGGCCTACCCAAAGACGATAACAGGGTGAAGGAAGGGAAAAGAAAAAAAAAAGGATAGGCATGTTGGATACCAACATGCCCGATCCTTCACTATCATCACAGATATATATATGTGTATATATATATATATAATATATATATATATAATATATATATGTGTATATATATATATATATATATATATATATATTCTAGATTGTGAGCCCCATCAGGGACAGTGACGATAATGTGTGCAAACTGTAAAGTGCTGCGGAATATGTTAGCGCTATATAAAAATAAAGATTATTATTATGATATATATATATATATATAATGACTGGTATATTCTCACACTTAAGATGCTGTTAGGGAACATAAAGCGTAAATAGAGTCTTATCCAAGTATGCAGGATTGATAAATATAAGATATGCTCCCATGGTGAGGTTGTGACACGACCACTATAGGGTGTCTGATGTCCGCTGTTGTAGGATCCAGAGCGAAACAACGGGACAGGAAGGCGGATTTACTCTATTTCAGTCAAGGATCCAGGGACCAAGAAATGTTAAAAGTGGTTGATTGTTAACGCATTTCAAAGTCAACATCCTTTGTGGTCGTCCTGAAGAAGGAGTCTGTTGACTTTGAAACACGTTATGAACCTTTTTTTAACGTTTCTTGGTCCCTGGATCCTTGACTGGAAATTCAGCAGCGTCACACTGTTATTGCACACATGCTGACTATCAAAGTTTAAAGGGTTGGCAGAAAGGTTCTTATTTTCTGTACATAAGTTAAAGGGTTTTTTTTGGAACTTTTTTATTTTTTATGAGACCAAGAACTTACAAGCAGGTAATTCATATCTGCTTCTTCTGTCCGATGCAGATCTCTGCCATCTTCTGCGGCACATGGTGACGTCACATCAACAGAGCAGCTGCTTCTCTTCCACTTTGTTCTGTTGATGGGAGGTGGTAGCTGATGTCATCATGCCTAACAGCCGACTGTCAACCAGCATGGTAGCGGCAGTGACGTCCCTTCCACAGAGCAGCCTGGAAGAGGAAGAGCTGCTTTGCTGACATGAAGTCAAAGGGAATCGTCGTCAGAAGTTGTCTAACTGCTTTGAGCCTTCCGTGGTTGGTGATGGGCAATAGGCAGGTAGTTAGCAATTACCTGCCTATTAGTTCCTAACCCCATGAGGAGAAAAAAATAAACTAGTACCTGATGACCCCTTTAAAAGGGAGCATCCAGTCATTTATAATTGATGGCGCATCTAGAGGCGGTAGAGGCAGATACTACAGTACAAATCAGTCTACAACCTAACAAAAGTGCTGAGTGGGGGAGGGGAGTCTCTGGCCCCTGCTGATCTCGTCCTGAGGGCCAATAATTATAAATGGCTGGATAAAGATGTGCCCGCACTGTCTCTGCACTGAACCTACATGTGTACGGTGACGGTTTCCCCACCGTGCACTGTAATATCACCATACTGCGCTCTACTATACAGAGGGGCATAAAGACAGAGCCAAGCTTATACAGAGGCCACACACTGGACTGTAGGCCTGAGCCCCATGGCTGCTAATAAGGGCTGGTGGAGACCCCGCCATAATATCACAAAATCCCTGCAAGAGACCCCACAGCCTGCACGTGGGCCATAATACATATAATGCACAGATATGCAGGCGGCAGGAGGGGGCCCGGGCTCTCTGCAGCAGGAGCTCGCCTCTCATCACACGCTGCAGCGCCACCAGCTCAACCGCGTCCTGGAGCTGAACCAGACCCATTCACACCGTCCCCCTCCCGGTGCAACACTCACCGGACTCATCGGTCACATAGGGAGTCGCCATCTTGGTCCTCTCACCACGCTTCCTTCCGACACCTGCTTCCATGAAGTCACCGATGGGACCAAGGAGGGAGGAGGGAGCTGCCGCAGTGGAAGGCGGCGCAGAATCCAATGGCGGCTTATTACACGGGCATTGGTTGATACTGCAGAGAACAAAGCAGGAGCCGGAAGCGGACACGTGACAGGAGCGAAATAATTCCTACACCGCTAATAGGAGCCGACTGTTTACATCACGTGACCACAGGGCACTCCGCCCACTAATACGGAAAGCCGAGCAGACCAAGAAGGCTGTTTGAGCCGCCATTTTACTTTATTTGCAAGCAGCATGAGATTGGAGATGTGCAGTTGTGTTATGAATGAGAGCAGTCACGTACAGCCATGTAGTCCTGTGCTATGTGTTTCCTCACTGGGTTCTCTTGTAATGCTGCACATTTTTTCCTCTTAGGTTATGTTCACACGCTGCGGTTTTTTTGTTTAGATTTTCAGCTCTGTTTTACAGTACCAACAAAGTATATGAGATTTCAGAAATCTCATTCACACAGCTTGTTTTTTCTTCCTCAGTATTTTGTGTAATGCCTTTTGCAAAATACAGCATGTCACGTTCAGCATTTTTTTTTCATTGCTTTTCTGGTGCAAAAAAACGCAGGTATCAGTTTTTGGTGGCAAAACTTAATGAAGTAGAATCAGATTTCAGCATGCTCAAGAGACAAATGTACCCGGACAAAAACGCAGGAAAAAAAAGCACAAAAATTAAACATAACTTGCTTTTCTCTATTGCTTCAATGGGGGACACAGGAAACCGTGGGTGCTGCTGCTGCCACTAGGCAATAACAAAACTTATCTCCTCCTTAGTAGTGTACACCCACCGACCGGAGCCAAGCCGATCAGGTTTAGCTTAGTGTCAGTAGGCGGCAGACACAGGTCTTTCACTAGACTCATATCTACCTCAGTTTTCGTTGTTTTTCAGTAATGATTCTCCCTTTGTAGTTTTCTATCCCTTGGAGGGAAACAGTGTGAACAGTCACGCTATTGTCCCATGTAGAGACAATGTGTATGGCATGAACTGCCACCCCGTATCCTCATCTGTCCCTAACTCATGAAGAGTGTTCAGGTGATCCAGAGGACGGTCCTGGCCCCCCATCTCTGCCCGCTCACCTACCAGAGCCAGACCAACGATGAAAAAATGGTCCAGGCCATTCGACCAATAATCAGCGATACCCAGCAGGGGGTCTGGTCATCGCTGCGTGTCACACTAAGCGAGATCGCTGGCTAGGTCGCTGTTGCGTCACAAAATCGGTGACACTTCAGCGATCTCGCTTAGTGTGACTGGGGCTTAACGACCACCAATACACCTTTTAACTGCGGTCATTAAGGGTACTTAAACCACAGTGCCATTAATTAACGGCGCTGTGGAAAAAGTGAATAGCGCCCCCCGCAGTCGGATTTTCACCGGGGTCTCGGCTGCCGGGGGTAGCCGAGACCCCAGAGAACAAGAATCGGGTCGGTTTTTACCGACCCCGATGTTGCGATCGCCGTTATTAACCCTATAATGGCGATCGCAACAACAACAAAAAATGATGTGCCATTTAATTTCTCTCTCCTCTGATGTAATCGGCCATCAGAGGAGAGAGAAAAAGTCCCTGATTCCCCCCTTGTGGTCCTAGGGCCCTCCTGCCTCCTCCGGTGGGCGCCACCATTTTTAATGGCGAGAAAATGGCGGGCGCACTACGCATGTCGGGGGTAGCCGAGACCGCAGAGAACATGATCCGGGTCGGTATTTACCGACCCCGGTGTTGCGATCGCCGTTATAACAGTATAACGGCGACCGCAAAAAAAGAAAAGATTTCTCTCCCCTCTGATGTGATCGCACATCAGAGGGGTGAGAATTAGGGTCCCCAGTACCCCCGATCCTCCCCTTTACCTCCCGGTGTCCCCTCTGTGTCCTGCAGCTCCCGGCCTCCTGGCGTCTTCATGCTGTAAAAAAAAAAAATGGCGGGCGCATGCGGCAGATTCACAAAAATGAATGATTCATTCATTCTCTAAAAGTACATTTTGATTACTGTGATAAATTATCACAGTGATCAAAATAAAAAAAACAGTATATAAATCCCCCCTTTATCACCCCCTTAGTTAGGGACATACTATATAATAAAATATAGAAATTGTATTTATTTTCATTTTTCCGTTAGGGCTAGGGTTAGGGTTATAATTAGGGTTAGGCTGGGTTCATACTGCGTTATGGCAGTCCGTTAGATGGACTTCGTTACACCGCGGTATAACGCGGTGTAACACAGTCCGTTAGCGCTGCCATTCACCCCCATTTGAGGGCGCATCGCGACGCATGCCGTAAAGCGGCATACGTTTGCGACGTGCCGTCATTCAGTGGCGGAGCCTCGGATGCGGCCTGCAGCGTCTGGGCTCCGTCACCGCTAGCGCAGATGAATCATCTGCTGATTCCTCTGCGCTAGCGAGCATAGCATAACGCGATCGCGTTATGCTATACCGTTACCAGCCCGTCAACGCTATGTGTTGAATGGGCTGGTAAAACGCAAAATGAACCTAGCCATAGGGTTAGGGTTATAATTAGGGTTAGCGTTGGAATTAGGGTTAGGGTTACAATTAGGGTTAAAGTTACAATTAGGGTTGGGATTAGGTTTAGGGTTAGGATTAGAGTTAGGGTTGGGATTAGGGTTAGGGGTGTGTTGGGGGTTAGGGGTGTGTTAGGGTTGGAGCTAGAATTGAGGGGTTTCCACTATTTAGGCACCTCAGGGGTCTCCAAACACGACGTGGCGTTCAAAAAGTCAAATGGCGCTCCCTCCCTTCCAAGCCCTGCCGTGCGCCCAAACAGTGGCTTACCCCAACATATGGGGTATCAGCGTACTCAGGACAAATTGCACACCAATTTTGGGGTTCTAATTTCTCCTGTTACCCTTGGGAAAATAAAAAATAGCTGGCTAAAAAAATCATTTTTGAGGAAAAAAATGATTTTTTATTCTCACGGCTCTGCGTTTATAAATTTCTGTGAAGCACTTGGGGGTTCAAAGTGCTCACCACACATCTAGATAAGCTCCTTGGGGGGTCTAGTTTCCAAAATGGTGTCACTTGCAGGGGGTTTCTACTGTTTAAGCACATCAAGGGCTCTGCAAACACAACATGATGCCCCCAGAACATTCCATCAAAGTCTGCATTACAAAATGGCGCTCCTTCCCTTCCAAGCTCTCCCATGCGCCCAAACAGTGGTTCCACCCCACATAAGGTGTATCAGCGTACTCAGGAAAAATTGCACAACAACTTTTGGGGTCCAATTTCTCCTGTTACCCTTGGAAAAATAAAAAAATAGCGGGCTAAAGAATCATTTTTGAGGAAAAAAATGATTTTTTATTTTCACGGCTCTGCGTTATAAACTTCTGTGAAGCACTTGGGGGTTCAAAGAGCTCACCACACATCTAGATAAGTTCCTTAAGGGGTATAGTTTCCAAAATGATGTCACATGGGGGTTTCCACTGTTTAGGCGCATGGGGGCTCTCCAAACGCGACATGGCGTCCAATTTCAATTCCAGCCAATTTTGGTTTGAAAAAGTCAAACGGCGCTCCTTCTCTTCCAAGCCCTGCCGTGCGCCCAAACAGTGGTCCCCCCCCATATGGGGTATCAGCGTACTCAGGACAAATTGGACAACAACTTTTGTGGTCTAATTTCTCCCGTTACCCTTGGGAAAATAAAAAATTGGGGACTAAACGATCAGGTTTGTGGAAAAAATATTTTTTATTTTCATGCCCGGGCGTTATAAACTTCTGTGAAGCACTTGGGAGTTCAAAGTGCTCACCACACATCTAGATAAGTTCCTTATGGGGTCTAGTTTCCAAAATGGGGTCACTTGTGGGGGGTTTCCACTGTTCAGACACATCAGGGCCTCTACAAACGCGACATGGCGTCCAGCCAATTCTGCTTTGAAAAAGTCAAACGGCGCTCCTACCCTTCCAAGCTCTGCCATGCACCCAAACAGTGGTTTACCCCCACATATGGGGTATCAGCATGGTCAGGACAAATTGTACAAAAACTTTTGGGGTCTTGTTACCTTTGGGAAAATAAAAATTGGGGTGAAAAGATCGTTTTTGTGGAAAAAATATGATTTTTTATTTTCACGGCTCTACGTTATAAATTTCTGTGAAGCACTTGGAAGTTCAAAGTGGTCACCACACATCTAGATAAGTTCCTTAAGGGGTCTAGTTTCCAAAATGGGGTCACTTTGGGGGGTTTCCACTGTTTAGCCACATCAGGGGTTCTCTAAACGCGACATGGCGTCCAGCCAATTCTGCGTTGAAAAAGTCAAACGGCGCTACTTCCTTTGCGACCTCTGCCATGTGCCCAAAAAGTGGTTTACCCCCACAAATGGGGTATCGGCATATTCAGGAGGAATTGCACAACAAATTTTGTGGTTCATTTTTTCTTTTAACACTTGTGAAAATAAAAAATATTGGTTCCGAAGTAAAGTTTTTGCCAAAAAAGTTAAATGTTAATTTTTTCCTTCCACATTGCTTCAGTTCCTGTGAAGCACGTAAAGGGTTAATAAACTTCTTGAATGTGGTTTTGAGCACCTTGAGGGGTGCAGTTTTTAGAATGGTGTCACTTTTCGGTATTTTCTATCATATAGACCCATCAAAGTGACTTCAAATGTGATGTGGTCCCTAAAAAAAAATGGTGTTGTAAAAATGAGAAATCGCAGGTCAACTTTTAACCCTTATTACTTCATAACAAAAAAAAATCTTGTTCCCAAAATTGTGCTGATGTAAAGTAGACATGTGGGAAATGTTATTTATTAAGAAATTTGTGTGACATATCTCTCTGTTTTAAGGGCATAAAAATTTAAAGTTTGAAAATTGCTAAATTTTCAAAATTTTCGCCATATTTCCGTTTTTTTCATAAATAAACGCAAGTCATATAAAAAAAAATTACCACTAACGTGAAGTACAATATGTTACGAAAAAACAATGTCAGAATCAGCAGGATCCGTTAAAGCGTTCCAGAGGTATAACCTCATAACGTGACAGTGGTCAGAATTGTAAAAATTGGCCCGGTCATTAACCCCTTCACCCCCAAGGGTGGTTTGCACGTTAATGACCGGGCCAATTTTTACAATTCTGACCACTGTCTCTTTATGAGGTTATAACTCTGGAACGCTTCAACGGATCTTCGCGATTCTGAGATTGTTTTCTCGTGACATATTGTACTTCATGTTAGTGGTAAAATTTCTTCCATATAACTTGCGTTTATTTTTGAAAAAAACGCAAATATGGCGAAAATTTTGAAAATTTAGCAATTTTCAAACTTTGAATTTTTATTCCCTTAAAACAGAGAAATATGTAACACAAAATAGTTAAGAAATAACATTTCCCACATGTCTACTTTACATCAGCACAATTTTGGAATCAAATTTTTTTTTGTTAGGAAGTTATAAGGGTTAAAAGTTGACCAGCGATTTCTCATTTTTACAACAAAATTTACAAAGCCATTTTTTTTAGGGACCACCTCATATTTGAAGTCACTTTGAGGGGTCTATATGGCAGAAAATACCCAAAGGTGACACCATTCTAAAAACTGCACCCCTCAAGGTACTCAAAACCACATTCAAGAAGATTATTAACCCTTCAGGTGCTTCACAGGAACTAAAGCAACGTGGAAGGAAAAAATGAACATTTAACTTTTTAGCCACAAAAATGATCTTTTACAAACTTTTTTTTTATTTTCACAAGGGTAAAAGGAGAAAATGGGCAGATAAGGTTGTTATGCAATTTCTCCTGAGTACGCCAATACCCCATATGTGGGGGAAAACCACTGTTTGGGCACACGGCAGAGCTCGTAAGGGAAGTAGCGCCGTTTGACTTTTTCAAACTAAAATTGGCTGGAGTTGAGATTGGACGTCATGTCGCGCTTGGAGAACCTCTGATGCGCCTAAACAGTGGAAACCCCCCACAAGTGACACCATTTTGGAAACTAGACCCCCTAAGGTACTTATCTAGATCTGTTGTGAGCACTTTGAACCCCCAAGTGTTTCACAAAAGTTTATAATGCCTGGGTGTGAAAAAAAAAAATAATAATTCCACAAAAATGATTTTTTAGTCCTAAATTTTTGAATTTTCCCAAGGAAATTGGACCCCAAAAGTTGTTGTCCAATTTGTCCTGAGTACGCTGATACCCCATATGTGGGGGTGGAAAACTGTTTGGGCGCACGGCAGGGCTTGGAAAGGAAGTAGTAACGTTTTGGAATGCAGACGTTGATGGGGGTCATGTTCCGTTTGCAGTGCCCCAGATGAGCCTAAACAGTGGAAATCCCCCACAAGTGACCCCATTTTGGAAACTAGACCCCCTAAGGAACTTATCTAGATCTTTGGTGAGCACTTTGAACCCCCAAGTGCTTCACACAAGTTTATAATGCCCGGGCATGAAAATAAAAAATCCTATTTTTTTCCCACAAAAATTATCTTTTAGTCACTAATTTTTATTTTCCCAAGGGTATCAGGAGAAATTGGACCACATAAGTTGTTGTCCAATTTGTCCTGAGTACGCTGATGCCCCATATGTGGGGGGGAACCACTGTTTGGGCGCACGGCAGAGCTCGGAAGGGAAGGAGCACCATTTGACTTTTTCCAACCAAAATTGGCTGGAATTGAGATTGGATGCCATGTTGCATTTGGAGAGCCCCTGATGTGCCTAAACAGTGGAAACCCCCCACAAATGACCCCATTTGGGAAACTAGACCCCCTAAGGAACTTATCTAGATCTTTGGTGAGCAATTTGAACCCTCAAGTGCTTCACACAAGTTTATAACGTAGAGCCGTAAAATTTAAAAATCATATTTTTTCCACAAAAATGATCTTTTCACCCGAATTTTTATTTTTCCAAGGGTAACAAGACTCCAAAAGTTATTGTGCAATTTGTCCTGAGTACACTGATACCCCATATGTGGGGGTATACCACTGTTTGGGTGCATGGCAGAGTTTGGAAGGGAAGGAGCGCCGTCTCACTTTTTCAACGCAGAATTGGCTAGACGCCATGTCGTGTTTGGAGAGCTCCTGATCTGCCTAAACAGTGGAAACCCCCCACAAATGACACCATTTTGGAAACTAGACCCCTCAAGGAACTTATCTAGATGTGTGGTGAGAACTTTGAACCCCCAGGTGTTTCACTAAAGTTTATAACGTACAGCCTTAAAATAAAAAATCCTTTTTTTTTTTTTACAAAAATGATTTTTTCGCCCCCAATATTTTATTTTCACAAGGGTAACAGAAGAAACTGGAACCCAAAAGTTGTTGTCCAATTTGTCCTGAGTACGCTGATACCCAATATGTAGGAGAAAACTACTGTATGGGTGCACGTCAGGGCTCGGAAGGGAAGTAGTGACGTTTTGGATTGCAGACTTTGATGGAATGGTCTGGGGGCGTCATGTCGCATTTGGAGAGCCCCTGATACGCCTAAACAGTGGAAACCCCCCACAAGTGACCCCATTTTGGAAAATAGACCCCACAAGGAACTTATCTAGATGTGTGGTGAGCACTTTGAACCCCGAAGTGCTTCACAGAAGTTTATAACGCACAGCCGTAAAAATAAAAAATCCTTTTTTTTTTACAAAAATGATTTTTTCGCCCCAATATTTTATTTTCACAAGGGTAACAGGAGAAATTGGACCCCAAAAGTTGTTGTCCAATTTGTCCTGAGTACGCGGATACCCAATATGTGGGAGAAAACTACTGTATGGGCGCATGTCAGGGCTCGGAAAGGGAAGTAGTGACGTTTTGGATTGCAGACTTTGATGGAATGGTCTGGGGGCGTCATGTCGCATTTGGAGAGCCCCTGATGCGCCTAAACAGTGGAAACCCCCCACAAGTGACCCCATTTTGGAAAATAGACCCCACAAGGAACTTACCTAGATGTGTGGTGAGCACTTTGAACCCCGAAGTGCTTCACAGAAGTTTATAACGCACAGCCGTAAAAATAAAAAATCCTTTTTTTTTTTACAAAAATGATTTTTTCGCCCCCAATATTTTATTTTCACAAGGGTAACAGGAGAAATTGGACCCCAAAAGTTGTTGTCCAATTTGTCCTGAGTACGCTGATACCCAATATGTGGGAGAAAACTACTGTATGGGCGCATGTCAGGGCTCGGAAAGGGAAGTAGTGACGTTTTGGATTGCAGACTTTGATGGAATGGTCTGGGGGCGTCATGTCGCATTTGGAGAGCCCCTGATGCGCCTAAACAGTGGAAATCCCCAACAAGTGACCCCATTTTGGAAAATAGACCCCACAAGGAACTTATTTAGATGTGTGGTGAGCGCTATGAAGCCCCAAGTGCTTCACAGAAGTTTATAATGTACAGCCGTAAAAACAAAAAAATCTTATTTTTTTTACAAAAATAATATTTTCGCCCCCAGTTTTTTATTTTCCCAAGGGTAACAGAAGAAATAGGACAAATTTCACAATAACTCTTGGGGTCCAGAGTACGCTGATACCCCATATGTGGGGATAAACTACTGTTTGGACGCATGGCAGAGCTCAGAAGTGAAGGAACACCGTTTGACTTTTTCAAAGCAGAATTGGCTGGAATGGAGATCAGACGCCATGTCACATTTGGAGAGCCCCTGATGTGCCTAAACAGCGGAAACCCCCCAATTCTAACTCCAACCCTAACCCCAACACACCCCTAACCCTAGTCCCAACCCTAATCCCAACCCTAACCCTAATCCAAACTCTAACCCTAATCCTAACTTTAGCGCCAACCCTAACCCTAACTTTAGCCGAAACCCTAACCCTAATGGGAAAATGGAAATAAATACATTTTTTTTATTTTATTATTTTTCCCTAACTAAGGGGTTGATAAAGGGGGGTTTGATTTATTATTTATAGCGGTTTTTATGATTGGCAGCTGTCACGCTAAAAGACGCTTTTTATTGCAAAAAGTAGTTTTTTGCATAGCCACATTTTGAGAGCTATAATTTTTTCATATTTTGGCCCACAATGTCATGTGAGGTCTTAATTTTTGCGGGACGAGGTGACGCTTTTATTGGTACCATTTTTGAGCACGTAACATTTTTTGATCGCTTTTTATTTCGATTTTTGGGAGGTTAGAATGAACAAAAATCAGCAATTCATGAATTTCTTTTGGGTGAGGCGTTTTTATTGTTCCGCGTGTGGTAAAATCGATAAAGCAGTTTTATTCTTCGGGTCAGTACGATTATGGCGATACCTCATTTATATAATTTTTTTATGTTTTGGCGCTTTTATAGAATAAAAACAATTTTATATAAAAAATAATTATTTTTGCATCGCTTTATTCTGCGAGCTATAACTTTTTTATTTTTTTGCTGATGATGCTGTGTGATGGCTCGTTTTTTGCGGGACAAGATGACGTTTTCATCGGTACCATGTTTATTTATATCGGTCTTTTTGATCGCGTGTTATTCCACTTTTTGTTCAGCGGCATGATGATAAAGCACTGATTTTTTGCTTTGTTTTTATTTTTTATTTTTTAAGGGGTTCACAAAAGGGGTTAACTAGTGGGACATTTTTATAGGGGGGTCGTTACGGACGCGGCGATACCATATATGTGTACTTTTATTGTTTTATTTTTTTTATTTACAATAAGTAATGAATTTATTGGGGAATATTTTTTTTTTTTTTTTTATTTTGGATTTTTTTTTACACATGTTTATTTTTACTTTTTTTACTTTTTTACTTTGTCCCAGGGTGGGACATCACTGTATTTCATCAGATCGCTGGTGTGACAGTGTGCACAGCACTCTGTCACACCAGCGATGTGACAGGCAGTGCAGGACGCTTCCTCATGCCTGCTCTCGGCAGGCACTGAGGAAGCCGCCTCCCTCCAGGACCCCAGCGCCATCTTGGATCCGGGTCCTGGGAGGGAGGAAGCCCTCAGAGCAGCGCGATCACATCGCGCTGGTCTGAGGGTCTCAGGGGGGCGCGCAGGGAGCCCCCACCCTGCGCGATCCTCCCCTGTGCCCCCAGTACACCGCGATCATGTTTGATCGCGGTGTGCAAGGGTTAATGTGCCGGGAGCGGTCCGTGACCGCTCCTGACACACAGTCACGGGTGTCAGCTGTGATAATCAGCTGACACCCGGCGGCGATTAGCTGCGCTCCCTCCGGGAGCGCAGCTAATCGCCTATGACGTACTATCCCGTCCATGGTCAGAATGGCACGGGTTTTATGGACGGGATAGTACGTCTAATGTCAGAGAGGGGTTAAGCTGCAAAATGGCTCTGTCACTAAGGGGTTAAGTTTCTATATGTTTGTTGTTTGTTATTGTAAAACATTAAGGTTTATGTAATCTCTGTCTGTGGTGGTTTTATCTAAATCCATGTTGGCTTTTCTCATCTGATGTTCGCCAGGTATCTTGGTTCATCCTATCTTGAAAGCTGGCCACTTGTAGAGTAGGATGAAACCAGAGTTACACATAGTGCAAATCACTATATAAGGCCAGAGAAACATTACTATGACAGAAGCAACAACTTGGATACCTGTACGTGTACAGTGTTGATACCTGCATAATTGGGGACGCCCGTGCAGTTTTGTGAACTTCCCACGGGTTCTGTCTTGGTGTTGCTTCAATGAATTTCCAGACGGATGATGTTTTAAAAGCCTCTTGGTGATGGATGATGTGAGTATATGTTCTTAATCATTAAATGTATTTAATCTTTATATGTACTTAACCTTTGCATGTTAAAATATACAAAAGTGTACGCAACTATTCAATCATAATTTTGTACTTTAAAATAAAATTGCGTTATATCGCAAGTAGAAGCCTTCTTTAAAGCCGTATCCGAACCTTAGTGTTAAAAACTTGGCTATGTACTGCCACGCGCACCCCCCAAAGCCAGACATTCAGGGTGGGAAGATGGAACTGTTAGGCTGTGTGCACATGGTGCATTTTTGGTGCGTTTTCATTGCGTTTTTTCAATGCGGAAATGGGCCAAAAATGCTAGAAAATCTTTATGTCAGCTAATTCAATGAGAATCCTGAAGTGCAGTTCACATGAGCAGTAATTTTCCTTTGAGTATTTGCAGTGCGTTTTTTTCTGCAGCATGTCAATTTGTGCAGATTTTTAGTATTTTTCACCCTTTGACTTTAATTAAGTCAGTCAAATCTGCGGCAAAAACGCAGGTATAAAAATGTTTGTGGATTTGCTGAGTTTTTACAGGCTTCCTTTGGTGTTTCCCGCGCTGTATCTGTGTGACAACGTGGGAAACACCGACACTGCGGTTCTGATCGGCGGTATTGCTACCTTGTAACCGCCGGTAGATCGTTACCGCCGCAAAGTCATGCTGCCACATGTCAGTGTGACCCCACAGCTGTGACTGTGACCCACGATAAAAAGCTTACTGCATGTCATCAAGCGTCAGATGATGAGAGACAACTACTCCCATCAGGCTACGTCTTCTGTCACTGATAACAGTGATAGTAGGAGCCGCTGATAGGAGTAGTCTCTTGTCAACCGGCGCCTGTGCTCAAACTTAAAAAAATAAAATAAAATGTAAAATAATTAAATATATATAAAAATAAAAAACACCTTATACACACCTAACACCCAATTCTGATGCCCTTGTCCCCTGTAAACAATCAAAAATAATAAACAACCATATACTCTCCTGTCCGCCGTAGTCCACGTAATACAGAGTGTCCCATGGCGATCTCACTTATAGAACATAGTATAATAATAAACTTGGCACTCAACAATTGAAGCAGGTGAACAGAGTTATTTATTGTGGCATCCAAACAGACAGAAGTTTATATTTAAACGTTTTCGGTCCAACCCTGAAACTTCCTCAGAAAAATTA
The DNA here is from genome assembly GCA_033576555.1 of Oophaga sylvatica. Taxonomy (NCBI): domain Eukaryota; kingdom Metazoa; phylum Chordata; class Amphibia; order Anura; family Dendrobatidae; genus Oophaga; species Oophaga sylvatica. Next base: position 125,694,405 of record JARQOD010000002.1, on the reverse strand, counting down.
CTGTCTGTCTGTTTGGATGCCACAATAAATAACTCTGTTCACCTGCTTCAATTGTTGAATGCCAAGTTTATTATTATACTATATTCTGGTTGGATACCTGACTTGGGCACCGCCATCTCCTCCACCAGAGTGCCGTGGTTCTATTATACTATCACTTATAGAACAGTCACATCTCCCTTTGTGACTCCTATAACCAGCCGCCGGCTACACACTGACAGGAGCGTCATTGCTCCCGCAGTGTATAGTGCTGAACCGCCGTGAGAGAGGTCACACGAGTTCATCAGCTGATGAGTTCCGGTGATCTCACAGCACCACCGCTGCGTGAGAACTTTCTCACACAGCGGTGGTGCCGTGAGATCATCGTGGCTCATCAGCTGATAAACCTCAGTGATGAACTCTCTTACTGCAGCTTAGCGCTACCCACTGCAGGAGTGATTACCTCCTGTGTCAGTGTGTAGCCGGATGTCCTTACCCTGATGCCACTTCATCAGAATGAAAAAAAAGGTGTTGAACCAAGAAAATACATCACAAAACATTTTTTTTAAATATGTTTACGTAGCTCAAAAAAGCAATAATTGCTGTACAAAAGTGCATGCAAAAAACATACAAAAAACGTGTTTTTGCCACAGCGTTTTTGCTGCCAAGAGATACAGAAACCTTGTTGAAATTTCTGCAAGCAAATAATCAATGCGCGCACATAGCCTTGTGGGATGCAGCACGCAAGCATCCCATAAATCAAGCATCACAGAAGCTAAGCATCAAGCAAACGGCAGTTATCCATGGCAAGGAATTAACATTCATCTTTTCTCTTCACACAGGTAATCAAATCATTCAACTTCTGAACTGATCCACCCTGCAAGTATTCACTCCATTCATTGTTAGCAAGCAGCCTGAATGGTAATCGAATCATTCAACTTCTGAACTGATCCACCCTGCATGTATTCACTCCATTCATTGTTAGCAAGCAGCCTGAATGGTAATCAAATCATTCAACTTCTGAACTGATCCAAACTGCAGGTATTCACTCCATTCATTGTTAGCAAGCAGCCTGAATGGTACAACTCCCCAGCTCTGCTTGCTGTCTTTTCTACTGCAATATATCCTAATGGTATAACTCCATACTTCTGCTTGCTGTCTGTCATCTGCTGCGTTACTATTTTGCTACATATTTTAATGTGCCTGCTAAAGCTTTGGTATAATTAATTTGTTGCACTGTATTTAATACTTACTGCTTTATATCCGTGACTGGGGCCTGTCTAGATCTTATTAGGTGGAAGGTTCTATAGCATATAGATGTAGCTAGGTCTAGTGCCTTTGATCATCTAACCACCCCCAGGTGTGCTAGCCCCAGCTGCCAAATTATCCCAAACCAGCTCCCACAATCCCTCTCTCCTGACCCTGTAGTCGGCATACTCCTGTCCCCACAATGCACTTTCCAGGTCATCCCCCCAGTTCCATCACTCTCATTCCCTTCTTTTGAGGTCCACACCATCAGGCTCTTCCGTCCCCTCTCCCTCAGAGTAGCGGTCATATACTGGCCCCCAGGCTCACCAACCCACTTCCTTGACCACTTTTCAGCCTGGCTGCTGCCCTTCATGTCTTCAGAACTACCAACTTCAACATCCCCATTAACAGCCCCACTTCCACATCTGCATCCCAGGTTCTATCACTAACCACTTCTGTAGGCCTCTCACAGCTTTCAACCTCTGAGACACACAAGGACGGTAACACCTTTGACCTGGTCTTTGTCCGGCTCTGTTCAATCTCCCACCTAAATAACTCACCGCTTCCACTCTCTGACCACAACATTCTCTCCTTCACGCTCATAAATCCTCGCCCATCTCAGCACACTCCTACCTACCACACATTCAGAAATCTACAAGCCATTAACCCTCAGACACTTTCAGACTCCCTACACTCATCACTGTCCCCAATCTCCTCTTTTTCCTGTCCTGATCTGGCTGTTCATCACTACAACGACACTCTTAGAAGCATCCTTGACCAAGTAGCGCCCCTCACCCTCAGAACTTCCAAACACAGAGTAAAACAGCCCTGGCTCACATCGCAAACTCAACTTCTTCAGCAATGCTCTTGGAGTGCTGAAACCCGCACATCAGAAGACTTCATCCACTTCAAATTTATGTTAAGAACATATAACGCTGTCCTTCACCTCGCCAAACAGACCTACTTCACCACCCTGATGTCCTCACTAGCCAACAACCCCAAGAAACTTTTTGACACTTTTCACTCAGGCCAAAAACACAAGCCCCTTTCACAGACATTTGTGCTGATGACCTGGCCTTCCACTTTTTAGAAAAAATAGATAATATCCATCAGGAAATCTGCTCTCAACCACCAAGTGCTGTGACTCCCATTCCTCCCTGCATTTCCCCTGGCTCACTTTCCACATTTGATCCCATCACAGAAGAAGAAGTCTCCAGACTCCTCTCGTCCGACTACATGCACTACCGACCCCATTCCCTTACATCTCCTCCAGTTTCTCTCTTCAGTTGTCACAACTCACCTAACTACAATCTTTAACCTCTCCCTCCACTCGGGCATTTTCCCATTCTCCTTCAAACACTCCATCATTACTCCATTACTAAAGAAACCCGCTCTCGACCCATCCTGCACAAACACATACAGACCAGTCTCCAATCTTCCCTTCATCTCTAAACTTTTGGAGCGCCTAGTCTACTCCCGCCTTACCCGTTACCTCTCCACTCACTCCCTCCTAGATCCTTCACAGTCCTGCTTCCACCCCCTACATTCGACTGAAACTGCACGCATCAAAGTGACCAATGACCTGACAGCAAAACATTACGGTGACCACTCTCCGCTCATTCTTCTCGACCTTTCTGCAGCTTTCGACACTGTTGACCACCGTCTCCTACTCTCTAGGCTCCAGTCACTAGGCATTAAGGACACTGCTCTCTCTTGGTTCTCTTCCTATCTTTCTGACCGCTCCTTCAGTGTTTTGTTCTCTGGCTCCACGTCATCTCCTCTTCCTCTCGCTGTCGGGTACCTCAGGGCTGTCCTTGGCCCCCTTCTCTTCTCTCTCTACACGGCTCCAATTGGACAGACCATCAGCAGATTTGGCTTTCAGTTCCATCTTTATGCTGATGACACACAACTATACACGTTATATCCCGACCTTACCCCCGCTGTACTACAGAACGCCAGTGACTATCCGCAGTCTCCAACATCATGTCCGCTCTCTATCTGAAACTCAACCTCTCCAAAACTGAAATTCTTCTGCTCCTACCATCTACTAACCTCCCTAAATCTGACATTTCCCTCTCTGTGGGTGGCACCATAATAACACCCCGGCAGCAGTTGCACTGTCTGGGTGTTATGTTTGATACCAATCTCTCCTTCACCTCCCATATACAATCTCTTGCCCACTCTTGCCGCCTACACCTACAGGACATTTCTAGAATCTGCCCTTTTCTCACCATGGAAACAACAAAAACCCTCACTGTAGCATTAATCCACTCCCGCCTGGACTACTGCAACGCTCTATTAATTGGCCTCCCCGTTACTCGACTATCCCCTCTCCAGTCCATACTCAATGCAGCAGCCAGGGTCATCCATCTAGCTTTTATACTCAGACGCGTCCGCTCTTAGCCAGTCCTTACATTGGCTGCCCATTCATTATAGGATCCAATTCAAAGTACTTGTTCTCACCCACAAAGCTCTCCACAGTGCAGCACCCCCCTACATCTCCTCCCTCATTTCTGTCTATCGGCCTAACCGACTGCTGCGCTCTGCAAACGACTTTCGACTAACCTCTGCATTAATCTGTACCTCCCACTCCCGAATCCAAGACTTCTCCCGCACTGCGCCAATCTTCTGGACTACTCTACCCCAAGAAATTAGGACTATCCACAATTTGCATAGTTTCAGGCGCTCCCTCAAAACACATTTGTTCAGAGCGGCCTATCACATTCACTAATCAAAGGCTTTCTATGTGTAAGTGTGTGTGTGCGTAGCCCATTCACTTTCTCCATCCCTCACTCTCTCAAGATGGCTGGACCATCATTGTAAATACACCATTGTAAATACACACCTGTACTTTGTATCTCCCCCACCTCATTGTAGATTGTAAGCTCTCACGATCAGGGTCATCTTTTTTTGCTTTAATTATTGTATTGTTAACGTTGTTACTTATGACTTGTGTTTTGAAACTGTTAATCTGTAAAGCGCTGCAAAATATGTTGGCGCTATATGATCTATAAATAAAGATTATTATTATTATTATTACCCTCCATCCACCTGACAGACAACATCGGGATGTCTGATGACCATCCTTCCCATTGTGCTGCGAAAATGGATGCCAGGGCCTTCAGGACAGGTGTCTCTCTGGCAGGGTTTGGAGGAAAGAAAAAGAAGGGACTCCCTGTAAAATTAGGTATATAGTTGTTTTCTTCTAATACCGGCAGAGTCTTTTTCTTAGAACAGTGAGGCGATTTTTATTGCTATGTAATATGTTTTGCGTTTTACAGCCACAGCGTTCAGTACCGCGTTTTCCACGCTGCTCCTCCCCAGTGGCCGGGTTTATAAATTTAGTCCCCGCCTCCTGTCCGGGCCTACTCCTGCGTGCCCCGACAATCCACCCAATCATTTGTGCGGGCTTTCCCAGGCTCCTCGCCCATTATCCTCACCCAACTGTTCCTCGTGGTCGGCCGTATCTCATGATCAATTGCAACAGCGGTTCATGTTTCTTGTCCAACATCCAGTGAGTCAGACGCACCATGTACCACATGACCGATTACAGCAGCGGACCGTGGTTTTTCCTGTCCACTATACAGTGAGTCAGGCATACTATCTACCACATACCACATGACCGATTACAGCAACGGACTGAGTTCCTTGTCTATTCTCCAGTGAGTCGGACACGCCATCTACCACGTACCACATGGCCAATCACAGCAGCAATGTAAGTGCTCTGTCTGCAATCCGGTAAGTCACACGCACCATTTATCTTGTACCATATGACCAATTGCAGCAACCGTCCAAATGTCCGATACCGCTATCCAGCGAGTCAGCTCTACTATCATGCAACTCACCCTGATTATAGTTGCGCCTCAGGAGCCTTGCCACCATCTGGTGAATCAGACTTACCATGAATTATCCAATAAGTCAGGACCTCCATCTGGCAAGAATCATATTACAGTCTGCAGCATGGTCTGGTGTACTACCCACTACCCTGTGAGTTAGGGCCCCGTCACACATAGCGACACACCAGCGATCCCGACAACGATATGAACTTGTTAGGATCGCTGCTGTGTCCCTACATGATCGCTGCTGAGCTGCCAAACAGGCAGCGATCAGGACAGCGACACTGCGGGTAACGTCGCTTAGTTACCCGCAGTGTACGTTGGATACCAACCCGCTGGTGCAGGGAGCTGGTAACCAAGGTACACATCGGGTTTCCAGGCGCTGCGCGGCACCTGGAAACCCGATGTGTACCTTGCTTACCAGCTCCCCTGCAGTAGCGCGCTGGTGTCCAACGTACACATCGGGTTTCCAGGCGCCGCCCGGCGCCTGGAAACCCGATGTGTACCTTGGTTACCAGCTGATCGGTGGTCTCTTGCCTGCCACACGCAGCGATGCGTGCTGGCCAGCAGGAGACCAACGATCAAAAAAATATCCAGGACATTCAGCGACGATGAGCGATACCCAGCAGGGGGGCTGATCGTCGCTGAATGTCACACAGCGATATTGCCGGGGAGATCGCTGTTGCATCACAAAACTAGTGACTCAGCAGCGATCTCCCTAACGAGATTGCTGTGTGTGAAGGGGGCTTTAGACCCACCATATGTTCCACACAGCTGATAACAGCAGCATTTCTAGTGCTCTGCTCACTATCCAGCAGGGCAGATACTACATCTACCATGAGCCTCAGGGTGTTCGTAGGGAGATCCAAAGGGTAGAGAGTGATCTCATTGCATCAGTCCTTTGTTTATTTGTACTTACGCCTCTTTCTTTCAAAGATCTGTTTATACCTGGTTCTTAGCAGGTTGCAGCCAGAAATACGGGAACCTCTTTGGTCCTGGATCCGATTTCTGAACATCTCGTAAACGAGCCCCTCTTCAGCAAGATTGTATCCTTCCTCTGCATTTAGAGATGGAATTCAGTTTTTTCCCTTCCAGTGATTAGATTATGATTCTCATGTCCTGCTCTGTCTCTCACCAACAACTTATGGAAGCGCTGGCTAAGTCTTAGCCTGCGGTATATAGGATCCTGCGTTGTGTTGGTGAGTCTGTCTCTGTCTTTACAGTTTCCTGCACCAGGCACTCTCCAGGGTTCATCCTCTAATTGATCGGATATTGCTGACCATATTGCTATTGTTGGTTCTCCTTACAGCTGATGACATCCTCAACTCTCGTTCTCTGGCTCCACGTCATCTCCTCTTCCTCTCACTGTCGGTGTACCCCAGGGCTCAGTCCTTGGCCCCCTTCTCTTCTCTGTCTACACGGCCCCAATTGGACAGACCATCAGCAGATTTGGCTTTCAGTACCATCTTTATGCTGATGACACACAACGATACACGTCATCCCCCGACCTTACCCCCGCTGTTCTACAGAACGCCACTGACTGTGTGTCCGCAGTCTCCAACATCATGTCCGCTCTCTTTCTGAAACTTAACCTCTCCAAAACTGAACTCCTGCTCCCGCCGTCTACTAACCTCCCGAAATCTGACATTTCCCTCTCCGTGGGCGGCACCATAATAACACCCCGGCAGCAGCCTTGCTGTCTGAGTGTTATGTTTGACACCAATCTCTCCTTCACCTCCCATATACAATCTCTTGCCCGCTCTTGCCGCCTACACCTAAAGAACATCTCTAGTATCCGCCCTTTTCTCACCATGGAAACAACAAAAACCCTCACTGTAGCATTGATCCACTCCCGCCTGGACTACTGCAACGCTGTATTACTTGGCCTCCCCATTACTCGACTATCCCCTCTCTTGTCCATCCTTAATGCAGCAGCCAGGGTCATCCATCTGGCTAATCGGTACTCGGACGCGTCCGCTCTTCGCCAGTCCTTACACTGGCTGCCCATTCATTATAGGATCCAATTCAAAGTACTTGTTCTCACCCACAAAGCTCTCCACAGTGCAGCACCCCCCTACATCTCCTCCCTCATTTCTATCGGCCTAACCGACTGCTGCGCTCTGCAAACGACTTTCGACTAACCTCTGCACTAATCCGTACCTCCCACTCCCGACTCCAAGACTTCTCCCGTGCTGCGCCAATCCTCTGGAATGCTCTACCCCAAGAAATTAGGACTATCCACAATTTGCATGGTTTCAGGCGCTCCCTCAAAACACATTTGTTCAGAGCGGCCTATCACATTCACTAATCAAAGTCATTCTATGTGTAAGTGTGTATGTGTAGCCCATTCACTATCTCCATCCATCCCTCACTCCCTCAAGATGGCTGGACCATCATTGTAAATGCACCATTGTATATACACACCTGTACTTTGTATCTCCCCCACCTCATTGTAGATTGTAAGCTCTCACGAGCAGGGGCGGCTTATTTTGCTTTAATTATTGTATTGTTAACGTTGTTACTTATGACTTGTGTTTTGAAACTGGTAAACTGTAAAGCGCTGCGGAATATGTTGGCGCTATATAAATAAAGATTATTATTATTATTATTATTATTAATTCTCATCGCGATTAGCTGTCATGTGTGTTACTCAGGTCAAGGTAACCGGTTCCATATGCAAGGATCCAGGTCTCAGGTTATGGATACCTGTTTCCATAGCAGGGTCCAAATCAGTCAAGGGCTACTCAAGATGCCTCAGGTTATCAGTAATTGTTAGGCTGGATCCGACGTCATTGTGTCAACTAGAGTCTTCATCGGTATTGTCCTCTTTTGCCGTTCAAACCGTTTTCTGGCTCTAGATTCTGCACTGTCATCCTTCAGTACTTGGGTTCTAGATTCTGACTTCTCCATGGTCAACTCTCCAGGTAGTTGGTAGCTCTCCTTCCAGGATTTGCTGGGCTTACTTCAGCCACTCAGGGATTTTTCCCATTGATATATCTCTCGGTTTAGTGTAGGACAGTACCTATTTTTCAATTCTCGATCTATGGCTCAGGTACTGATGTGCCCTCCAATGCCCTTCAAGATGACTAATCCCATAAAACTTTTGGCCTTTCTCCACCCGCTGCAATCAGTTTTGCTTCAGTGCATCTCTTCTGGACTGCAAAGACGTCTAGAATCTCTGCCAGCCCCTGGATTAACCGATGGCTTAGTCTCATCTCAGGATCACACATTTGATCCGGGGCTCTTCATTTTTTTCCCTACATGGTGTGAGATTCCTTGCAATTTTTTTCTCGGAGCACTCTTCCGCTCGGGCTCGACCTGCAACAGGCCATAATCGGCCCTTATTTCAACCCAGTCTCTAGTTTTCGGGACATGCTGTCTCAATCAGCATGCACAGCCCTTCTTTCCAGGAGGGTCCTCTACTTTCCTTCTCAAAACTCAGTCATTCTGACTTTTCTTCCATGTGTTCTCTCATCTAAGCATACTTTTAGTCTTGGTCTACTGGCATGTTTCTTCCCTCATTCTTCGGAAGAGATCCTTCAGACAGAAGAAAGTTTGTGATGGCTGGCTTCTCCTTATCAGCTAGAAACTTTAGTCCAGTGTCGCTCATCTCTGAATTGCCAGTAGGCTAAGTAAGCCTCTCTTCCCTCTTCATCTGGAATCCTGAGGGTAGGTATTATCTTCTTTCCATGGCGGAACCCAGGACTCTCTTTCATCCAAAGTGTAACGTTATCCTGGTCAAGCTTGGCGGAGGCATCTGTTCTTGGTCTGATCAATGTCTGCGGATTCGTCCATAGTAAACTACGTTCTACCATCTTCCTAATCCGGTGAAAGGTCTTCGACAGGAAATGGGTCGTCTTATCAAATGGCTCTCCATTTTGTTTTTATCAGACGGTTCTTGACTGTAGTAGTTTATGGTGGAGCATACCCTACATCGCCCCGAAGAGATCAATGGTACTCTACGAGGGTTTTCAGGACACTTCCAGATTCCTCGACTCAGAAATTGTTCTCCAACACTTTCGCAGTCGCCAACAATTTCCTCCACCTTCCTCAAGCCTTCCCCTACTAGGGAAGTTGTGTACTTCCTTACAGTTTCCTTTTGGAAACGTCTATATTTGTTTTCCAAATCCATCTTCTGCGCTATTTTGAACTGACTTCCTGTTTCTCGGCTTTCTCGTGAAACGCAACATCCAAGCTCCGGTTCCTCCATTCACGGCGTGATTACGGTCCATGTAGGGAAATCTCCTTATTCTCCCCTTTCTCTTCAACCCTAGTGTTGGAATTTTAGTGTAGTCTGTTCTGCAGCACCTTAGGGGCAGGTTCCTACCTCCTTTTCAGGAAAACTAGGTTTTCTGTTTCATTTATTTGATGTCACGGTTCCACCTCTCAGGGTGTCTGCGATGCATTTACTGACAGCTCGGCCGTCCAATCTTGTACAGGGGCGTGCTGAAGCTGTCAGTACTTTGATTGACAGCATGACCATCCAGTCTGGTTCAGGGGCTTGCTGAGCTGTCAGTGTGTTTATTGACAGCTCAACTAGCCAGTCTGTGACTGGGAGGCGTCGGCTGTCTCAGGTCTTCACTATGCCGGGTAATGGCCATGTGTACTTAACTGAGCAGCTTCTCCCAGACCACTGCCATACATACATTCATCTTGTGAGGTTTGTGCTTTGTGCTCCCTGTGCCTTAAGGTCTATATGCTTTATGCTTGATCTGTTGACAGACCTTGGACTTCGTTCTGACGATCCGCCTGTTTAACCCCTTCCGCTCTGATCCGTTATCCTCCCGGTACTCTAACCTCGGAACGTTATCTGACTACGCTTTTGTCTCTTCCTTCTGTTTATGATGTACTCTCCTGGCTTCTGACCTTGGACTCCCTGACCACTCTGACTCACGGCTTAGCCCCTGTGGGGTTTGCAGGCTTATCAATTCTCTAGCGGTCTTCCTTGTACTTTGGTGGGTCCACATATGGTGTTGAACACTCTTCTTCATTTCCTTTTTTTAGTCATCCTCGCTCAGTTCCCCTCCTCGTTCTCCTATCGGTCTTTTGGATATATTGTATCTGGTCATAGTGCGTTTCAACACCCATCTGTCAAGGACATTTTTTTTCAGAAGAGTAGAATCCCTGTTTGTATCTTGAGAGTCATCACAATTGTCCTGGAGTCTGGATCCGCTTTGTTATGCTGGACGAATATTGGATCAGACCTTCATCACTTTTTTCCTGCCCTCTTCATCTGGGAAAATGACCTCCTGTACTTTTCTTCATCAGGCCTCCATTAGCAGCTCTCTAAGCTGTTTCTCAGTTAGCTGTTTTTTATATACTTTCCAGACTCTACAGAATACTCACTTTCTTCCGCCTTCTTGGCATTTTCGGGCCTGGGCAGAAACGTTTTGCATATTATAGTGGCCGGTCTCTGAGATTCTCGCTTCTGCTCGTGCCTTTCACGGAAAGGGACCTCCTATACTATTCTTCATCAGGCCTCCATTAGCAGCTCTCTAAGCTGCTTCTCAGTTAGCTGTTTTTGGTATACTTTCCAGATTCTACAGAATACTCACTTTCTTCCGCCTTCTTGGCATTTTCGAGCCTGGGCAGAAACGTTTTGCATATTACAGTGGCCGGTCTCTGAGATTCTCTCCTCTGCTCGTGCCTTTCACTAGTTCATGTTTGTCCTCCCGCCCTTGGGGACTGCTTTGGGATGTTCCATGGTTTCCTGTAAACTCCAATTAAGCGATAGATAAAATAATATTTTGGGTTCTTACCATAAAATCTATTTCTCAGAGCCTTCATTGGGTATACAGCATCCACCTTTTTCTAAATGCTTCTGTTGGGCCAGGCTGTGTTCTATTTCAGGTTGTTTCTCCTACTACTTTCACACTAACTGATCTTGTTGGTTCCGGTCGGTGAGTCTATACCACTGAGGAAGAGCTAATTTTTTTTATTGCGTAGTGTTAGCCTCCTAGTGGCAGCAGCATACACAGATGGTTTCCTGTTTCCCCCAATGAAGGCTCCAAGAGAGATTTTACAGTAAAAACTCAAAATCTTCTTTTTTGAAGCTAGTTTCTTACTGCCAACAGAGCAGGTTTTGCCTGAGGGAAAAGAATGCATGAAAAATGCAATGTGTGTGCATAGCTTTATTGTTAGCTGTGCACAGCAGCCTACTCTCTGGTTCTTCAGGAGGTACAAGAAACCCCTCGACCGCCTTTTATGGAAACAGGTCCGAGGTGGTGTTTTAAGTTATGCAGCTAGGGATTCTTTAGGCTGTATAGGGACCTGTAGGGTCTGGGTTCGGCTTGTCTATGTTGTAGTCTTTATTATTCCCGTTACCAGTGTATGGGCTCATAGTCATCTGTGAGGAAATCGGACGAGTGCAATCCAATAAAAAATTGGATTGCATTCTGACCAATGTTGATCTATGAGTCACAGCTCATCTGCAATTTTTTTTTTCTCAGCTGAAATCGGACTGAGAAAAAAAATTGCAACATGTTTCGATTTGCTTTTTATCTCGGATGAGACTCGCCAATGCAAGTCAATGGGTGCGAGTGTCGTCCAATTTTTACACACCGATGTCCTTTGAAAAGCCTGCAATTCATCTGCCGCATCCAGTAAAATCACAGTGTGACCCAACAAAATAGAATAGTTATACACATAGAATAGATAGATATAAAGATATGTCACATATATAATTAGTACAGTGCTTTTGTAACTTACTGTACATGTATTTTTTTACATATTAAATAATTTTCTGAAAAAAATGGCGTGGGATCCCCCAACATTTTATTAACCAGCAGAATGAAAACGGACAGCTGGGGGCTGATGTTTATAGCCCGGGAAGAGGGTAATACCCATGGAGCTTCCCAGGCTAACTGTAATGCTGGTTTTGTCTGTACTTTGTTTTCCAGCGTTACTTTGCATGTCTTTGCTTTAACCCTTTTGCTTCCTTCCCCCTAACCAGCTGGGATACTGTTGTCTGTTACCTGTATGGATGCTGCTCAGTTCCCAGCCCTGCTGCGTAGCCGTACTTGCGTGAGTGTCTCCGCTGCGTTGCATGACCACCCGCATGTGCGGTCCCTGACCTGCTGTAGAAGCCATCCGTAGGTTGCAAGTCCTCTGCAGTGGTGCATGACTTACTACGTGTGTGGCAGCAGCCACTGTCAGGTGTCCCTCTGTGATGAGTTGTCTGGCTCTGCATAGGGGGCGCGGCCCACACCTGTCCTGCTTTTATGAGGAATGGGTGTGTACTAGAATTACTGCTCCAGCCTATCGCTGTGAAGCAGTTCATATATAAAGTTCCCCAGCCCTGTGGGGTGTTGCCAGAGCTTTGCATTGAGTCTGCATTGAGTTCCTGAACCTAGCCGTGTGTGTTTGTGTGTTCAGCTCCTGCTCTGAGTGCGATCAGCTCTGGAGAGCTGATTCCCTTTGTCCTGTCTTGTGTTTCTGCCTATGCTGGGGCTGAGTACCCAGATCGCCCTTCCTGGAGGCTGCATATCCAGGCCTGTTCCTGTTGTATCTTGTTCCCTGAATCCCTGATCCTGGATCTATCCCGGTACCTGAATGTCTGAACTGTGTCTTGTGTTTTCGCCTATGCTGGGGGCTGACTACCCAGATCGCCCTTCCTGGAGGCTGCATATCCAGGCCTGTTCCTGCTGTGTCTTATTACCCGAATCCCTGATCCTGGATCTGATCCTGTACCTGACTGTCTGAACTGTGTCCTCTGTGTTATGTTCCTGAAGTCCTTCTGTGTCCTGAACCCTGTACCAGTGACTGTGATTCCTTGCTATATAACCTGAGTTCATCGTGGAAGGAGGAGTCCGGTGTGTGTGCTGAGTTTCTGTTACTCTGTGCTCAGCTTCTGTGCAATCCCCGGCCAGCTCCCGTTGAGCCTGGCGGGGCTTGCACCAGACCGCTGGGGTTCCTTTTCAGATCGATACTAGATGTCCGGAGTCCGAGGACCGTGTCCTCCCTGATGACCACGGCCTGATGTCCGATGTCCGATGACCACTTCCAGATGTCCGGATCCTATCCTTCCTGCCTGGTGTCCGGATCCTGCCGATCGTTGCCAGATGTCCGGAGCCTGCCGATCGTTGCTAGATGTCCGGAGTCCGATGCCAGTGTTCTGATGTTCCTAAGTTCCAATCTGAGATCCAATCCGTGTTCCTGATATCCTGTCTGTGTTCCTGACTCCCTGAGATCCAATCCGTATTCCTGATGTCCAGTCCGTGTTCCTGACTCCCTGAGATCCAATCCGTGTTCCTGATATCCTGTCCGTGTTCCTGTGTCCCTGAGATCCAATCCGTGTTCCTGATATCCTGTCTGTGTTCCTGAGTACCTGAGATCCAGTCCGTGTTCCTGATGTTCCGTTGTCCTGCCGGTTCCTCCGTGGTCTACCCTGTGATGACGTCTGTCCTGGGTCAGTGTCTGATGTTCTCCTGCTGAGCCTGTGCTACGCCTGAGGCCTGAGAGAGGCCATACTAGTATGCCTGTGCCAGATGACCCTGGACTGCATCAACCCGTGATGACCCCGCCATCGTCTGACGTTCGTCCTGGGCCGGTGTCTGATGTTCTCCTGCTGAGCCGGTGCTACGCCTGTGGCCTGAGAATGAGGCCATACTAGTATGCCCGTGCCAGATGATTCTGGACTGCATCTACCCGTGATGACCCCGCCATCGTCTGAAGTCTGTCTGAGGTCGGTGTCTGATGTTCTCCTGCTGAGCCTGTGCTACGCCTGAAGCCTGAGAGAGAGGCCGCCCAAGTATGTCCGTGCCAGATAACCCTGGACTGCATCTACCCGTGATGTCCTCCTGCATTCGTCTGTGATCCTGAGACGTGTACCCTTCTCTGATGTGCGGAATCGGGAGCCCGGCATTATGTTCTGTTGATGTACTGTGTGTTTCTTTAAGTAAACTTTATGTTTCTTCATACCTGAAGTTGTGCGGTGTTGTCTAGTCCTGCAGGTCGCCATCTTGCCCACATGCTCAGCTGCCACGGATCCCGGTCGCTGCCCTCCCCTAGTCCGGGCAGGCCCGGGTCTCCCTCCGTGGTCCAGTGGGTCCACATTCTCTTACCATCTGGGACGCATGCCTCACGTCGTCGTGGACTGGCGGCGTGGGAGCATTGGCTAGCCGTGGGAAGCGTAACACTATTAATATCAGCTCACAGCTGTATACTTAGCCTTTTCTGGTTATTAAATTGGGGACCCCCTTCAAAAAATGACGTAATGTCCCCCTATATGTAATAACCAGCAAAGACTAGGCAGACAGCTGCGGTCTGATATTAATAGCCTAGGAAGGGGCCATGGATATTGGCTCCCTCCAAGAATAAAAACATCAGCTCTCAGCTATCTCAAGAATTGTGCATCCATAAGATGCACCAAATCTAGCACTTAGCCTCGCTCTTCCCACGTGCCCTGATGCGGTGGCAAGTGGGGTGATAGTTGGGGTGGTTGATGTTACCTTTGTATTGTCAGGTGACATCAAGCCCAAAGGTTAGTTATGGAGAGGCGTCTATAAGACGCCCCCATCACTAACCCCATAATGATATTGTAAAAAAATACACACCCAGAATAAAGTCCTTTAATTGAAAGAATGACGCAGACTCCTGTAATGAATCTAAATTAAACCATACTCACGTCATCACCCATTCCATTGAAGCCAACGTCCCCTGTAACAGAATTAAAATAATAAACAATATTCCTTTTTTAAGGTTCTATTCAATAAATAGAGTGAATGAAATTATTTTAGGGGCGGTCACTGTTTTCAAATGAAAAATCCATTGAGCTTCTTTTCGTAGTATTCTATTTTCATGATCTCCACCCCTTGGAGAGGCTCTGATCTTTTCAATTCCCTGAAATCTTTTCATTTTAATATTGCTTCCAGTAGACAGAGAACAGTAGTATATATGAATGGTTTTATGAAATATTAGTATCCAATATATGACCAGTAGTGTTGAGCGATACTGCTCGATATCTAAAAATATCGTATCGAAATTGTATCGCCGATATCACTAAATATCGTCGATATCCGATTACGATACCGGAAGACCCATGTAAGTCTATGGGAACAAAATATCGCAACAAAAAAAACCCCTTTCTTTCGTTGTAAACACAAAATATACACACATAGAATACATATATATATATATATATATACATGTCATTGTGACATATATATATACATATATTTATAGTTTATACACTTCTACATAGTAAAATAGACTCTGATTCAATTGCCGGGTAAAGCCGTGACATACCCCATAGAAGTCGACGGGCTCGGTGCCGAGTACCCCCAAAACCTCTGGCTCTGTGCGACTCAACTTGGGCGTCACGAACAGGATTCTGTAGCTCGCTATAAGCGAGTCCTGTGTGCCTGAATTGAACTGGTTTTGTGCTTGAGAATTGCTAAAATCATCAAAGAATGTATTTGCCATTTTTCAGCCATATCTGCGTCACGACGAGGCACTGGTGAAGAAGAAGGGCGTGCTCTTCGTGGGTGTACACTCACTCAGTGACGCGAAAACGATGGCTCTAAATGGTACTGCAATGTAAGATCGTGCCCCACAGCTCTTCAGTTCCGCCTCCTCATCCTCCTCAGTGGGCGGAAACTAACACGAAGGTCCCGCCTCCCTACAAAAGAGGGGCCCTCTCCAGATGCTAATGACACATGTGACTTGGCAGAGATGGCTAATGGACACGAGCAGAAGTGTGAAGGGATGGAGCAGTCAGAGCTCTCCCCCCACGGAAGCGACCCGATCGCCACGGAACCACCGTTGGGCACCCGGCCTGGAAACCCTCCTACGCTGCAAGAAGCGGAGGATACCCTAAGAGGCCTGGCCCGGCACCGGGAGGAGGTCGCCAGGATGGAAGCCAGCTGGCATGCCCTAAAACTAAACTTGGAGCGGCGCCAATCCCTCTTACCTGAAGTGTCTGTACCGGAAGGTGAGGCACCCGTTCTAGTAGAGGAGCCCTTGCAATGTGATCCGGTTGACGTTGTCGCAGTGGAGGCACCCGTTCGTGCAAAAAACTCTGCACCGGCAGCACCCCAGATCCCGCTGTCTGCCCCCGTCGCTGAGACAGAAGAAGCGACACCCGTCCTCATGGAGGAGGCCGCGCAGGCACCAGAGCACTACCTGCCTGTACCGGAGCCCCGACTGTCATCTGTTCCAGAGCCGGCTGCTTCCTCCGCAGGTGAGCGCCGCCAGGACTGGGGGGCGCCAGGAGAGCTGCCGCAAACCGGACACTGTAAGCTGCAGTTTGATGGTGGAGACATGGAGCTGCTGGTGGAGGAGAATTTCAACCGGCGTCAGGAGGAAGAGTGGAGACGTTGGGAGCGGGAAGCAGAGCGACAAAGGGAGCAGCGAGAAACCCAAAAGCTTCGGCAACGTAACCTGGAGAAGGACCGGGCAGATAAGGACCGGATGAGAAAGGATAAAGGAACCCTGTGGGAGCCGCGGCGTAAGGGTGCAGTACGGAGCTTTAAATTGAAAGGTGGTTGGGGCTTCATCCAGGAGCCTGGACTTTATTTAGAAGTTTTTGTGAACCGGCGGGACGTGGAGGCTCACCTCCCAGAAGGACACCCGGGGAGGGACCTGTTGCCAGGAGACTTGGTGACTTACACCCGACACTGGGGTTACAATGGATGGTACACCCTAAATGTTACCAGGTGCGACCCCTACTCCCCAGAGTGTCAGGAACCTGTGAGACCCTCGGAGCCTTCAGCCTCCCACATCCAGGCCTCTGCAAAAGTGCCCACCCCACGCCGTAAATCTCCCAAGCCTCCCTCAGTGGTCTCCTCAGCAGCCCCAGCTATGGGCGCCTGTTAGGTCCCCTGGGGTTCGTTCAGTCCGGGACATAGGGCTCCAGACCCGGAGGGAGATGAAAGAGGTGGCCACACAGACCCAGATAGCGGGTCACGACTTGACTGTACAGGCCACACGACATCATCAGGTCCTGGTGGTCCTTGGTGCCTCGGATGTTTGGCAAGCATCAGAAGAGTACCAGGTGGTACCTGGAACACCCCTGCCAAAGAATTATAAATAACCCGGACAGGGTCCCTGTATGTAAATAGTTAAATTGTTTATGTACCGGACGGGTGAATGTTCATAAAAAAGTTTTTTAATTTAATAAAAAAAAAAAAACACAGTTTTCATTACTTTTATTACAGTCTCATCCTGCGACGCCATCGATCTCCTGTAAAAAAATGAAAAAAAAAAAGTATACCACCTGACCGACGCAGTCCATAGTAACGAGTGTCCCACGACGATCCAGCTCTGCTACATCAGAATGACAGGCAGAGCCTGTCATCCGGCGCAGCACAGCTGATTACCTGCTTCCCCGGCGGTGACGTCATCGGACTGGTTTACGGCCGGGATTACCCTGCAGTCACTGCAGTTATCGCGAAAAACTGCATGTGACTGCCAGGGAGAAGATAATGGCGGCCATCAAGCAGTCCAGGACGTGACCGCCGGAGATCTTCTGCCAGGTAAGTGCCGCTGACTCCTGACAGACCCGACCGACGGACACTCACAGTGACAGTGACAAATCCGATTCCGGTATTCGATAAGACGAAAATATCGAAACGAATTATCGAAAGGCCGATAGAGCTAATATCGGCCGATAGCCGATATTTGCAGTATCGTATCGCTCAACACTAATGACCAGAATGTAAAGTGGTGTTGTAGTGGATAGTCTGCACAAGTACGGTGGAGATGGAACATATCTCATATAAAATAACCTTGTCCGGGGGAGAAGTCTATTAAATGGAACCCCAATGTGAGATTGGACTGAGTTATGTAACATATGTCCGCACACATACTTCAGATTGTGTAGGTATTATATTTTTGTAGATGGTGATTTACCAATATAATATTATCTTGTAGGTATACTATTAATCAGGGGAATATTATTAATCAGAAAGTCTGATTAGAAGGGCAATAAACAGAGGACAATTGTAGATATGAGTGGTTTTATGAATTACTAGTATCCATTATATGACCTCAGAATATAAAGTGGGGTTGTAGCGGATAGACTGCACAAGCATGGTGGAGTTGGAAAATATATCATTTTAGAAGAATATCAGTAAAAGTTACATTTTATCTTCAGTCCACCTCTGTCAGTGATTGTGTTTGAATAAGTGGAATCAATTGAGTTTCCCAGATCCTCACTTGGTGAATTTGTCTGAGTAGTGGACAATCCCTTTACATAAAATAATTTGATATATAGTATGAAATTCACTTTGTTTCAGATAACCCTTTAAGATCTATAATAAAGTATAAAAGGACTTCATACAACACAGCATGCTCTGGGTATGGTGTTAATTGTTGTTTTATTTTTCACATAGGCTTCTCTATAGGATTTGAAATCACCAGGATAACGCATGGAAAAAATGTAAAAGTTAAATACGATACAAAAGACATATAAAAAATAAAAGTTTTGAAAAGTCCTAAAATTTGTTGTGTTTTTTAAAAATAAAACATGCTGAAAACGTGTAGTGTGTATGAAGGAACCATTAAAGGTGGTTGCTCACCTCTTGGAGACATTTTCTTTTGTTCTACTTAAGTGAGTGTATTTTGGGATGAAAATAATATTTGCAATTGGGTTTCATTAAAAATTTTGCACCATTTAGTTTTCACAGTATGTATAAAGAAGCCGTTAAAGTGATATTATACTTCTACAATAATATCAGGTAAGCTGAGAAATACATTTTTTAATTTAGAAATGGAAAATTAAGGCTTAAACATACAGTATGTAATGTGCATTCTTTTACATGTTAAAGGGATTTTCCTATTTCAGAAAACCTCTATCCTCAGGTGCAGTTTATGTTAAAAAGACAAACTTTGCTTTACTCACCCACCCTGTGTTCAGTGGGGAGTTTCCGCCACTGCTTCTGGTGTCTGTTATTGTCTGCAGCACTGACAGCATGTGAAAAGCGCTTTAGTGAGCCTGCATTGAGCAGAGGGTTGTACACAATGACCCTGGTGGTCCCTTCAAACTCTAACATTCTATGTTTCCCTGTTTACACCAAGTGACTCTGCCAATAAGTACTATAACAATGATTTTTATGGTGCAATAAGAGATCCTGTCACCCAATAAAAAAAGTAATTTGTGCATTTGTTAGGTGATCACCAACATGTTTACACAGGCAGGTAATCAGAATCGAACGTTCTGACGATCGCCTGTTTGCACATTGTTGGCTCGTCTAAATACAAATAAATTCACATTACCCTTCAATGGTTTTAATGACTTGGCAGTTCTTAATCCTTAGTAGTGATCCTTGTAGTATGCAATATGTGAGGCAGTGACAGGTGTGATATGCAAGGGTGGCTATGTGTCTCCCAGGATACGGACAGAGTCATATTAGACCCACTGGAGTGAGTTGTACTCACAGCAGGACGCCTGTGAGTCACGAGGCAGAATAAAAGTAAGTGTGGACCTGGTCAAGCTATTTGGCCAAGGCAATGTTCAGGGAAACCCGTTAAGGGCTTTTATTTTTGAAGCGGACTACAAGATGGTAATGGTGCAGTCTGCTTCCTCCAGGCCGGGTCTTACAAGTGGCCTATGGCCACAGATTCCACTTTAAAAACCCTGCAGCAGAGGGTTGGGTGTGTCAGTCTTGGTTTGCAAACTGCAGAGAAGGTGGCTCTGCAAAGCTCCAGCCTGTGTGAAGTAACATGGAGTCAAGTGGAGCCAAAAAGTCTGGCACCCCTCAGTGTTACACAATGGTGCAGTCGCCCACGACAACTGGTCTCGGATACTGGCTGTCTTGATTCCCGGCTGCGGCCCGGGGGATACCGTGTGCTGTTTATTTTATGAGTTTGGACATTAAATGCATTTACTTTGAACTTTCCTGGGTCACTGCCTCATCACTGCACAGTGTGAACACCGCGGCACTGCATATGGTTGGAGAATGTGGGCAGTGTAAACTGAGGCATATGTTAAAGCGTGCTGCATGTCAGTGATTAAGTCTGCAACGCTACAGCTCAAGCCGGCCGGCAAAATGGAGGAGCTTTTGAAGCAGTTGGTCCTTACTCAGCAATGGCAGCAGCAGCTAGAGTTTCAGCGGCAGCAGCAAGAGGCGCTGCAGTTGCAGTGGCAGCAGCAGGAGCAGACAAATAACCTGTTGATGCAGCAGATCATGGCTCTGCGAGAGACATCCACGCCAGCGACCACGTTCCGTTCTGAGGCCCGGTACAAGGTCTGGTCAGCGCTGAGGAAGATAAGTCCTGAGGATGATTTGGAGGCTTTCCTCACCATGTTTGACTGCACAGCAGAGCGGGACAGCCTGTCAATGACCCAGTGGGATGAAGTTGTGGTCCCCTTCTTGACAGAAGATGCCCAGAAAGCCTACTTGGACCTCAGTCGGGAGGATGCCCTGGACTATGAGAAACTAAGAGGTGAGATCCTTGCCCATCTGGGGGTTAATACATATGTGTGGGCCCAACAGGTGTTCCAGTGGTCCTGTTATGATTTGGTAGCTGAGGAGAGCAGGCAAAAAAGGCAATACACCAGAGAGGTTGGAATCTATGGGATTGCAGTACCCTGACTAACCACCACAACTAAAGGCAGCCGTGGAGCGTACCTACGTTGGTCCTAGACGCCTCGTCACAGCCTGAGAAGCTAACTACACCTAAAGGTAGGAAGAGGAAAGCTATCTGCCCCGGAGCAGATCCCCAAAGAACATAGAAAGCCCCCAAAAATGTAATGGCGGTTAGACAAGAAGAAATACTGACACAGACAGAAAATAGTATGAGCAAACGTTGGGGCCCAAACTTACTAAATAGAAAAGGATAGGAAGGGCACTTACTGCAATCCCAAAAAACCCTGAAAAGTACTAACACTACTAATTACAAAAACACCTGAGATCACACGACCTCTACCACCTAAATTAGTTCTCTGGTGTAACAAAAACTAAACAGCAACCACTGAAAAAACTGGAAAAGGCAAATGAACAAACAACAGTGGCTGAACTAAACTGAGAGGAGCACAAGCCCCCGAAGGGGACCCGGCAGACCCCCACAGAAGTGCAGGACAAAATGCAAAAAGCAAGCTCAAAAAACTAATAGAAGAAAATGTCTTATCTGTTAGCAGAAGATGCAGGCACGAAACAGCAAGCTACAAAGTGAACAGGAATCAAAGATGAGACCAGAACAATTGATCACCGGCAACCCTGATGGGAGGGAACCTCCCTTATATAAGACCAGTCAGTAACACCTGATCTCCAATCTTCACAATCTTCATTGGATAGTTCAGTACTGTTTGTAACCACCAGAGGGAGCTTCTGCTCAGAATTCATTTCTAGCACATTCACAACAGGTCCTTTCTGGAGCTTCGCCCCGTCAGGTCTTACGCCCCCATCACACTAAGCGATCTCGCTTAGTGTGACACGCAGCAACGACCAGCCCCCCTGTTGGGTATCGCTGATCGTCGTTGAATGTCCTGGACCATTTTTTCATCGTTGGTCTCCCGCTGGCCAGCGCGCATCGCTGCGTGTGACAGCGGGAGACCAACGATCAGCGAGCTGGTATCCAATGTACATATCAGGTAACTAAGGGCTGCGCGGCGCCTAGTTACCCAATATGTACCCTGGATACCGGCTCCCAGCTTCTGCTGTAGAGCGCTGGGAGCCGGTATCTAGGGTACATATCGGGTAACTATTATTTACCTGATGTGTTATGTTTTGGTAGCTGAGTAGAGCAGGCAAAAAAGGCAATACACCAGAGAGGTTGGGATCTACTGGATTGCAGTACCCTGACTAACCACCACAACTAAAGGCAGCCGTGGAGCGTTCCTACGTTGGTCCTAGACGCCTCGTCACAGCCTGAGAGGCTAACTACACCTAAAGATAGAAAGAGGAAAGCTATCTGCCCCGGAGCAGATCCCCAAAGAACATAGGAAGCCCCCAAACATGTAATGGCGGTCAGACAAGAGGAAATACAGACACAGACAGAAAATAGTATGAGCAAACGCTGGGGCCCAATCTGCCTGGACAGAAAAGGATAGGAAGGATACTTACTGCAATCCAAAAAAACCCTAAAAAAAGCCAACGCTACTAATTGCAAAAACACCTGAGATCACACGACCTCTACCACCTAAATTAGTTCTCTGGTGTAACAAAACTAAGCCGCAGCCACAGAAAAAACTGGAAAAGGCAAATGAACAAACAACAGTGGCTCCAGAGGAACCGAGAGGCGCCCAAGTCCCCCGAGGAGGGGAACCTGGCCAACCTCACAGAAATGCAGAGAAAATTGCAAACGGCAAGCACAAAAACAAAAAACAGAAAATATCTTATCTGAGAGCAGGAGAAGAGGAAAGACTCAGCAAGCTTCCAAGTGAACCAGGAAACAACGTTGAGACAAGAACAATTGTTCACCGGCAACAATGATGGGGGGAAACCTCCCTTATATCCAGCCAGTCCGCGATTCCTGATTGCCAATCCTCATTGAATGGTTCAGTACCGTTTGTAACCACCAGAGGGAGCTTCTGCTCAGAATT
This sequence comes from Oophaga sylvatica, assembly GCA_033576555.1. Classification (NCBI taxonomy): domain Eukaryota; kingdom Metazoa; phylum Chordata; class Amphibia; order Anura; family Dendrobatidae; genus Oophaga; species Oophaga sylvatica. The sequence goes on along the minus strand of JARQOD010000002.1, from coordinate 125,671,863 downwards.
CATTTCTAAAACATTCATAACAGTACCCCCCCTTGAGGAGGGGTCACCGAACCCTCATTTGTGCAACCAGGTCGGTCAGGATGAGTTCTGTGATACGCACGGATCAGTCTCCTAGCATGGATGTCCAAAGCAAACACCCAAGAATTGTCCTCCTGACCATAACCTCTCCACTTAACCAAATACTGTAGTTTCCGTCTAGAAAAACGAGAATCCAATATTTTCTCAACCACATATTCCAGATTGCCCTCAACCAAAACAGGGTCAGGGGGCGCAGCCATAGGAACCACTGGCTCGACAAACCTCTTCAATAAGGACTTGTGGAATACGTTATGGATCTTAAATGTCCCTGGAAGAAGTAAACGAAAGGAAACAGGATTAAGAATCTCCATGATCTTATAAGGTCCAATGAACCTAGGCTTAAACTTAGGAGATGCAACTCTCATAGGGATATTTCTTGAGGACAACAAGACCAAGTCCCCCACTTTAAACCGAGGACCATCAGTCCTATGCCGGTTGGCAAACCGCTGGGCCTTCTCCTGAGAGAGGGACAACCTCTCCACTACCTGGTCCCAAATCTGCTGCATACGCTCCACAACAGAGTCAACACCCGGACAGACAGAAGCCTCCGTCTGTCCCGAAGAAAATCGAGGGTGAAACCCAAAATTGCAGAAAAATGGAGACATCAAAGTGGCAGAGCTTGCCCTATTATTAAGAGCAAACTCAGCCAAAGGCAAAAAAGAGACCCAGTCATCTTGATCAGCAGACACAAAGCATCTCAGATAAGTCTCCAATGTCTGGTTTGTTCTCTCAGTTTGTCCATTGGTCTGAGGATGAAAAGCAGAGGAGAAAGACAATTGAACACCAAGTTTAGAACAAAAAGTCCTCCAAAATCTGGAAACAAACTGGACTCCTCTGTCAGACACAATGTTCTCAGGAATGCCGTGTAACCGAACCACGTGCTGAAGGAACAAAGGCACCAATTCGGAGGAGGAAGGCAACTTAGGTAATGGCACAAGATGTATCATCTTGGAAAACCTATCACAAATCACCCAGATAACGGTCATTCTCTGAGAAACAGGGAGGTCGGAAATGAAATCCATAGCGATATGGGTCCATGGTCTCTTGGGCACAGGCAATGGCATCAACAAACCACTAGAGCGAGAGCAAGGCTTGGAGCGAGAGCAAGTCCCACAGGACTGCACAAACTCCCTGACGTCATGAGACAAAGTAGGCCACCAAAAGGACCGACTCACCAAGTCTCTGGTACCAAAAATTCCGGGATGACCGGCCAACGCGGAACAAGGAATCTCAGACATCACACTCTACTTCCACTGGTCTGGGACAATAATTTCCCAACAGAGCAGTGCTCGGGTTTATCCTCCTGACACCCCTCCAGAGCCAGTCTCAAATTGGGCGAGATGGCGGAAAGAACTACACCCTCTTTCAAAATAACAGCAGGATCAGATAACTCAGGAGAGTCCGCAAGGAAACTCCTTGAGATGGCATCCGCCTTAACATTCTTAGTGCCAGGAAGAAAGGAAACCACAAAATTAAAACAAGTGAAAAATAAGGCCCACCTGGCCTGTCTAGGATTAAGTCGCTTGGCTGATTCCAGATAAACCAGATTCTTATGGTCCGTGAGGACCACCACCTGATGTTTGGCTCCCTCCAGCCAATGTCTCCACTCTTCAAAAGCCCACTTCATGGCCAATAACTCCCGATTACCCACGTCATAATTACTTTCAGTTGGAGAAAATTTTCGAGAGAAAAAAGCACAAGGGTTACTTTTAGAGGTCTCAGGATCTCTTTGGGACAAAACGGCACCTGCTTCAATTTCAGAGGCATCAACCTCCACCTGAAATGGCAGAGAAACATCAGGCTGCCGTAGAACAGGAGCAGAAGTGAATCTCTGTTTAAGTTCCTGAAACGCAGAGACTGCCTCAGGAGGCCAATTCACCACATCAGAACCCTTTTTGGTCAAATCGGTCAATGGTTTAACAATAACAGAGAAATTACCAATAAATTTACGATAAAAATTGGCAAAACCCAAGAATCTCTGAAGAGCCTTTAATGAAGTAGGTTGGACCCAATCACAGATGGCCTGAACCTTGACCGGGTCCATTTCAATAACAGATGGAGACAAAATGAATCCCAGAAATGAGATCCTCTGTATGCCAAAAAGACACTTTGATCCTTTCACATACAGAGCATTCTCTCTCAAAATCTGGAACACAGTCCGAACATGTTTCACATGAGAGTCCCAGTCATTGGAAAAAATCAAGATATCATCCAAATAAACAATCAGAAATTTATCCACAAAATCCCTGAAAATGTCATTCATGAAGGACTGGAAGATGGAAGGAGCATTAGTGAGCCCAAATTGCATCACTAGGTACTCAAAATGCCCCTCTGGGGTATTAAACACCGTCTTCCATTCATCCCCGTGCTTAACGCGAATAAGGTTATACGCCCCCCTGAGGTCAAGCTTGGTAAACCAAATAGCACTTTTCACCCTGGAAAACAGGTCAGAAATCAAGGGTAACGGATATTGATATTTCACAGTGATATTGTTCAAGAGATGATAATCAATACACGGCCTTAATGAACCATCCTTTTTGGCCACAAAGATGACCCTTCTCCAATGACTCCTTGATATAAGACCGCATAGCGTCATGTTCAGGTACAGACAAGTTAAAAAGGCGATCTTTAGGGAATTTACTACCAGGCACTAATTCAATAGCGCAGTCATAGCTCCTATGGGGGGGCAAGGATGCAGATTTACTTTCGCTAAACACATCAGAAAAATCAGTCAAAAAGTCAGGCACATCTTGAGCCTGGGGAGAGGCAGAAAAAACAGGAGTGTTGGCATTAATACATTGGCAGCCCCAACTGGTTACAGACACAGATTTCCAATCCAAAACAGGATTATGAGACTGCAACCAAGGGAAACCTAGTACAATAATGTCATGCAGATTATACAGCACCAAAAATTTTCAACTCTCCTGATGATCAGGTTCAACCCTCATTATCACCTGAGTAGAGAACTGGAGTTTATTCTCAGCCAAAGGGGTAGAATCAATCCCCAGTAGGGGAATAGACTTCCGTAGGGGTATCAAGGGAAACCCACAACGTTTAGCAAAATCAAAATCCATCAGGTTAATAGCTGCTCTTGAATCAACAAAAGCCTGAGCAGAAAATGTGGACAGGGAGCAAATGAGGGTAACAGTCAACAGAAATTTAGTCTGAACACTACCCAAGACAACTGAGCGTGCAAAACGTCTTCCCCGCTTAGGGCAGACTGAAATAGCATGAGAGGCATCACCACAGTAGAAACATAACTCATTGCGTTTTCGAAACTCATGACGCTGTGCCCCAGAAGCCACTCTATCACACTGCATGGGTTCAGAAGCTGGTTCACAAGGCAACACCATTCCACGTATACCTCTACGCTCATGCAAACGTCTGTCAATTTGAATCGCCAATGACATAGAATCATTGAGACCAGAGGGAGCAGGGAAACCCACCATAACATCTTTTCCATTCTCTGACAGACTCTTCCGAAAAAGGCTGCCAAAGCATCATCATTCCATTTGGTCAGAACTGCCCACTTTCGGAATTTCTGACAGTACAACTCAGCGTCCTCAAGCCCCTGATTTAATGCCAACAAGGTTTTTTCAGCTTGATCAGTGACATTAGGTTCATCGTACAATAACCCCAGAGCCAGAAAAAATGCATCAACATTACTCAAAACAGGGTCCCCAGGTGTCAGGGAAAAAGCCCAATCCTGAGGATCGCCGCGCAGGAGAGAGATGACAATTTGAACCTGCTGTGCTGCGTTCCCTGAGGACTTAGGTTTTAAGGCAAAAAACAACTTACAGTTATTTTTGAAATTCAGAAATTTAGCTCGATCCCCCAAAAACAAATCTGGCATGGGGATCCTAGGTTCCACAACCAGCAACCCTGCAAGATAGGTAGCAATACTCCGAACTTCAGTGGCAAGCTGATCCACACGGCCAGACAACTGTGCAAACTCCATTGAGAGAAAAAAAAATCCTCCTCAGCACCCAGAGAAAAAGAGGGAAAAAAAATGCAACAAACAGAAAAAAAAAAAATCTCTGACAACTCTGACAACTTTTTCTTTCCACAATATTTTTCCCTTCTGTGAGTACCATATAATTTTCAGTTTGGCCGGTGATACTGTTATGTTTTGGTAGCTGAGAAGAGCAGGCAAAAAAGGCAATACACCAGAGAGGTTGGGATCTACTGGATTGCAGTACCCTGACTAACCACCACAACTAAAGGCAGCCGTGGAGCGTTCCTACGTTGGTCCTAGACGCCTCGTCACAGCCTGAGAGGCTAACTACACCTAAAGATAGAAAGAGGAAAGCTATCTGCCCCGGAGCAGATCCCCAAAGAACATAGGAAGCCCCCAAACATGTAATGGCAGTTAGACAAGAGGAAATACAAACACAGACAGAAAATAGTATGAGCAAATGCTGGGGCCCAATCTGCCTGGACAGAAAAGGATAGGAAGGATACTTACTGCAATCCAAAAAAAACCTAAAAAAAGCCAACGCTACTAATTGCAAAAACACCTGAGATCACACGACCTCTACCACCTAAATTAGTTCTCTGGTGTAACAAAACTAAGCCGCAGCCACAGAAAAAACTGGAAAAGGCAAATGAACAAACAACAGTGGCTCCAGAGGAACCGAGAGGCGCCCAAGCCCCCCGAGGAGGGGAACCTGGCCAACCTCACAGAAATGCAGAGAAAATTGCAAACGGCAAGCACAAAAACAAAAAACAGAAAATATCTTATCTGAGAGCAGGAGAAGAGGAAAGACTCAGCAAGCTTCCAAGTGAACCAGGAAACAACGTTGAGACAAGAACAATTGTTCACCGGCAACCATGATGGGGGAAACCTCCCTTATATCCAGCCAGTCCGTGATTCCTGATTGCCAATCCTCATTGAATGGTTCAGTACCGTTTGTAACCACCAGAGGGAGCTTCTGCTCAGAATTAATTTCTAAAACATTCATAACACCGATGTGTACATTGGATACCAGCGTGCTCGCTGGTCCTGATCGCTGGTGAGTCTGCCCATGTGACAGCTCACCAGCGATCAGCTAACGATGTCCCAGCTATCCCATCCACGTCGAATCGTTGGTGGGATCGCTGGGACATTGAAGAGTGTGACGGGACCCTTAGGCATATGATTTGCTAAAGCTGGTGAAAAAATGGCTCCAGCCTGAGATCTTAACCCCTTTCCAGATAGTAGAGAGGGTGGTGGTCGACCGGCTGGTGAGGGCTCTGCCAGCAGCCATACAGTGTTACGTGGGGCAAGGGGACCAGGTGGTTGGACTGGTTGCGCTGTATACGGCCACTCAGGACTTAATACGGGATACTGCTCCACTTCAGCTGTCACATCGGGCACATGGGAAAACTCCACGACCCTCTGTTGGGGCTAATCAGAACGGAGCCCATACTGAGGGGTAATCCGGAGTGAGGGTGACAAAAGTTCCATTTCCCCTATACTGGTCCCAAGGTCCAGTCGTGCTGCAGCTATTAATTGTTGGCGGTGCCAAGGGCGCGGACATGTGGTTGCTAACTGCCCCTGACAGCTGAACCCTTGGACTGCGGGAATACTCTCCATCTGTCTATGTACGCCCAGCTAGTCTGCACTGCCAGCAGCAAACCCCAATTGTGCTAGGTACTCGTCAACGGGTGCCAGACGCAGGCTCTCTTGGACTCGGGAAGCTCAGTGACTCTGTTCCATGGGTCCTTTGTTGCTGGGGACAACCCCAATGAACGGAAAGTGGGGGTAGTATGTATACATGGAGATACATACATACATACATACGTGAGTACCCGACCACGGAGGTTACTTTTTCCACACCGTGTGGGGAAATAAAACGTGGTGGGAGTGGTGAAGACCCTTCTATATGGGACTGTACTGGGAAGAGACTTGCCCTTATTCTGGTCCCTGTGTGAGTCCAAGGTTAAACCTCCCAGGGTAAATGTTATTCCGGGTGAGGTACCCTAAGATCCCAAGTTAAGGGCTTTTATTTTTGAAGCGGACTACAGGATGGTCTGATTCCTCCAGGCCGGGTCTTATAAGTGGCCTATGGCAACAGATTCCACTTTAAAAACCCTGCAGTAGAGGGTTGCGTGTGTCAGTCTTGGTTCGCAAACTGCAGAGCTGGTGGCTCTGCAAAGCTTCAGCCTGTGTGAAGTAACGTGGAGCCAAAAGGTCTGGCACCCCTCAGCGTGACACAACGGTGCAGTCGCCTACGGCAACCGGTCTTGGATACGGACTGTCTTGTTTCCTGGTTGCAATCGAGAGGATACCATGTGCTATTTATTTTGTGAGTTTGGACAGTAAATATGTTTACTTTGAACTTTCCTGGGTTATTTCCTCATCACTGCACAGTGTGGACGCCGCTGCGCTACAAATGTCAAAATTGGCAAATATGGAAACGTCCTTATCATGCTGGTGAAGTAATGTAACAACAATTACTTGACACAACATAGAATATTTATACCCTATTATTACTCAGTACATGGTTACTTGATTTACTCTAGCACACACCCTTCCCTCTACTCACATGTAAGCAAAACAAGTGCTATTGCTACATAAACCACAACTATTGATGCAAAATGATTTCTACACAAATTAAGAGCTAAATTAAGTAACTGATGTTTACTCCAGCATTATATAGCAACCTAAGGGCTCGTGCAGAAGACTATATAAATTGGACATGTGCTGACCAATGTAAATCAATAGGGCTGTTCAGATGCTCTATTGCTATCTTGGCCCGAGTGTCCATGTCTCACCTATTCAAGTCTCCGCAAGAGAAATGGACATGCTGCGGTTTGGAGAGACGTGCCGCATGTCCATCTCCACAGGTGAGCTGTGGGTGTCTGTGGATGCATAGTGGGCATGGGATTTCTTGAAATCCCATCCACTATGCTGTAACAGCTGGCCTCTGCGGGTTTGACGCTGCATAAGTATGCAGCGTCAAACCCGCAATGATTACTGATTGTCTGCACATACCCTAAAACAGTGTGGTAATACTTTATTGAACCATCAATGGACAGTAACATATAGAACAGTCCCAGCAAGTATATAGGATGGTATAAAAAATGACAGAGTCTCACCCTTCCACTGACTCGCTGGGAATTAGAACATCTGTCTTTCAGGTCACCATCCACATGTCAGGGGGCAGGTGGGATGAGGTCATCTCTCATTATTTGAGTATTTTGCAGGTCAATAAGCTGCATGGACTGATACATTAGGTAATTAAAATATTAGCAAACATTGAGTATTGTTCAATTACCCTGCGTTCCTGTCCAAGGATAGCAAAGCAATAAGCTGCAACATACATCAATTCAAGAGTCAACATTCAGGCTCACTTGAACAATAAGCTTGTGTCTCTTGACCTACTGGAAAATATGTCTGGCATAATTAAGAATAAATGTAGTGACATCACAATTATGAACCTTTTTTTAATGTAGATGTATGAAAACAAATCACACACGGTTGTCACGCATGCATAAAAATGGACACACGGATGAAAATTGTCTGGATGACACTCGGTCGATTTTTTATGAGCTCATCTTCTGTCGGCATAAAAGTTACATAATAAGAGGTGTAATATGTATATGCAGTATGTGTTGGCACACACTTCATCAGACTGTCCGAGACTATGAATTAGTAAGGCTCTGTTGAGATTTGTGTTAGAATGCTCCAAAATCTGCTGTTTTTATCAGGAAAAAATAGCAGACACCAATGGACTCCAGGTATGAGAATTAATTGGGTGCTATTTTTAGCCAAAATCCATTTCCTGCATATAATTTCCATTTTTTTGTCCCTACAATGGAACAGAAAAACTGAAAAGGGGTTGTCCAGGTTTTGGAGGAAAGTCTGCAGTTACTTAATGTGTGGATTGTACACTGTCTTGGTTCCCCAGTGTTGCCATTGCAAGCGAGTTATTACATGATCAAATGTGTGTGATTTGCATATGCGCAGTCATGTGCCCGGAGGACGCTTTTGCCTTCTGTCAATTTATTTCTATTGAGAGAAGCGGATAAGGCCGGGTCACACTTGCGAGTGCAATGTGAGAAACTTGAACGAGTCTCTCCCTTCAGTACCCGGCACTGCCGCCAGCACTCTGGACCGGAGTGTGAAACTGCATGAATTTCTATGCAGCCGCACACTCCGGTCTCGAGTGCCGGTGGCAGTGCCGGGTATTGATGTGAGAGACTCGTGTGAGTTTCTCGCACTGCACTCACAAGTGTGACCCCGGCCTAAGTCATAACGTAGTGTCACACAAACCGTTTTTTCCACATCTGAGAAAAACAGTTGATTATTCTGATGAGCCTTTTATCAGAGTGGCTTCAGTTTTTAATGGATATTGGGAGAAAAAAAAGGTTCTCCACTTTGTTCATTCTGTTAGCCTATGAAAATATTATGAGTGCAGTCTGACTTTTTTCACATACCCGTAGACTTCCATTGCTGATTATGATCCAACACGCGACTCAAAATCGGACATGTCTGATTTTTTTTTTTTTTTTTAATGGAAAAAAAATCAGACGTGCACAGCCCCTTGGAATATCATAGGTTTTAGCACTTGTCTTAGAAAATCAGTTGTGTGCACGGGCCCATAATGTGTATAGGTGCATTCAGGCTCCTAAATGGAGAAAAAAAAGAGTACACAAAATAGACCTAAGTCACATAGAAAAGAGTTATCCACAGCAGAAAATAATGAATAGTTCAATACAACTGAGATGAAGGATCTCTCTCCAAGCAAAGTTGGAAGAGTGCATATAAAACACCAATGAAAAAAACGCAGTATTTTAATACCTGGAAAAATGATCTTACTACCAGGTTTCTACCTAGGTTAGAGCCAATTATGGTTAAAGTAAGGAGATACTACGTATTAAGCATTTTATCAAAGATGTTTTATGAGGCTCAGCCTCCACAAAGAATAAACTCTATTTTTTCTGTATGTTTTCCACATTTGCTTGCATTCTAAAATACTATTGCAAATTTAGATACACTTTTCAGGATCCTCATAGAAGTCTAAGGCCGGCGTCACACTGGCGACAGAATCGAACGACTGCAATGCGATGAAAAATCGTATTGCAGTCTGCCCTATGTTAATCTATGGAGCAGCTCCCAGTATCAGATTTTTTGTGGTCCGTTTTAAACGTCCGAGTGCAATCGCAGCATGCTGCGATTGTCACCGATTGTGGGTCGACTATCGCCAATGCAAGTCTATGGGAGCGATGAAAAATCGGATTACAAACGGACCGCATGTGTGACTTGCGATGAAATCGCATCGGTGTCCTTTAGAAAAGCCGGCAATTCATCCCCGGCTATACTGTAAAAGCACACTGACAGCTTTAATAAAGAATAGAAAGAATAGATATATACACATAGAACACATATATATATATATATATATATATATATATACATGTAATTGTGACGTATATATATATATATATTTATAGTTCCTAGACTTCAACATACTGTAATAGGCGCTAATTCAATTGCCGGCTTTTGTGAAATCACAGAAGCCGACATGAAATGATACATTGTTTAGACACAGTTAACCATGTCATTTCCTGTATTTTGATATATGGTTTGAACTTACAATTACATAAGTATATGTGTGCAAAATTTCAGACATGTAGGGGTTAATTAAAGGTGTAAATTCGTTGAAAAAAAATGCGTGGGCTCCCGCTGTATTTTCTCCACCAGACAGACAAAGCAAGCGAGTGGGGGCAGATAATAATAGGCTAGGGAGGGTACATTTTTTTGTGCCCCCCCTGGCTACTAACATCTGCCCCCAGACACCCCAGAAAGGGCAAATCTCTAATTAGATTTGCCCTTTCTGGCACTTTGCCCGTCTATTCCCATTGCCCTGTAGCGGTGGCGAATGGGTTAATAAGGGGTTAAAATGACCTTGCAATTGAAAGGTCACTTTAAGCCAGGTTAATAATTGAGAGCTGTCAATTAGACAACTATCAATTATTAATCCTATTGAAGTAAATAAAAAAACACACACACTTTAAGAATAAATAATTTTAATGAAATAAAAACACATTTTTTTGACCATCTTTTATTTTACTCTTAATCCGTGCGACGCCCTTGATCTCCTAAAATAAATATAAAATAATAAAACAACATTATTCTTACCTATCTGGCGATTTGTCACGTCCCACGATGTAATCCTTCACAAAGGGTTAACTAGCAATCAGCTAGGCAGCGCAACTAATGCTGCGTGCTCAGCTGATAGCTCCTGAATGAATGAGCTTATCTCCTGCCGACAGGAGAGGATGTGATTAATGAATGAAGCTTAATTGATTGTATCCACTTTCACCTTAGGTCAGGTCACTGAAGTGAAAGTGGCAATAAATCAATTAAGCTTCATTCATTCATCTCTTCCTCTCCTTTCGCTAGGAGAGGAAGTTATTCATTCGGGGGGGTAAGAGCTCAGCAGACAGCATTAGCTCTCTGCGAGCTCTAACCTGTTAACCCTTTCTGATGGATTACACCGTGGGACCTGACTGTACATCGGATTGGTAAGAATAATTTTGCTTTTTTATTTTCTTTTTATGATGTGTGGCCCAGCTGCGCTTGGTACACATGTCTCCAGGAGAGTGCACAGATAAGGTAATTGTGAAGCCTGATATTCATTCACATCACACACTTCCAACACTGCCACCAGAGGGCAACTTAGACTATTTAAGTTAGTGTGACGTAGCAGTAGAGGGGATTCTAGTCAGAGCTCAGTCTGAGCTAGACATGGAATTGTAGAGAGGGAGATCAGTTCAGTTTGCTGTCTCAGGACAGAGCAGTTCAGTCTAGGAGGGAGAGGAGAGAAGACTGATTCCTGACAGAGCTCAGGTAGTTCATTTTTGTACTGAAGTGGAGGCTAGTACGAGTGGAAAGGAATCACTCTAGCCTAGACAGAGCTACATTGGAATCTGAAGCTGTTACTCAGAACAAGCTGCCTGTGTTCCCTAAGAGCGTGGAAAGTGACTCTCAGAGCGAGCATGAAATCAGTTTGACAGAGTTCCTGATAGCCACTCTGGACAGAGTCTTTGAGGGAAAGAAGGAAAGGGATTACAGCAGTTATAACAACGAGGCAACTGAGAACAGGTCAGTGAGCTTGGAAGAACAACTGACAACTACACCTACTGCTACTCGTGCTTATGTTAAGGGCAAGAGCAGGGCGACAGGCGAGTGGAGAAAGAAGGACAAGTGACCAAGGTGACAGATCACCTTCACTTAATTAACCGGACACCGGGGTCCGAAGCATTGCTAGTACTTCACGGCTAGTAATAAGAAACACCGGAATCCTTGCTGGACTTCAAGTCACAGAAGGTAGCCCTAAGCGTTGATACGTAACTGGAGTCAGGGAGAACAAGGACTTTTAGCAAGTGCACTGCATAGAGGACTTCGTTCTTTCCAACCTCTGATTATCAGAGACGGAGAAGGCTCTACCACAATGTCAGCCGGGCGTAGCTGCTACAGTAGGAGTTAAACTTGACTTCATGCAAGTTAGGACTCACATACACTTCAAGGAGAAAGGAGGCCTTAAACCTGCTCAGCAATCCCCTGAATGTGCATTCTCCAACCTGACCAGCTTCCCGGGACATACCTGCCAACAACATCAGTAAAGGTATGGAAAGAGACTGAATTGTGTGTGACTGACTTATTATGTGCATCTTGCAACACCATTGACTTTGAGGGAACAGTCCCACCTGTGGGGACTTAACGTCAAGCTGCCTAATAACATCCCCTCAGAAGATCCATATTGCAGCGCTGGTCTATCTGATCAGAAACCACAGGTGGCGTCACGAACAACTATTACTACAATCCCCTGTAAATATATCCCCCATTGTATGAGCGCCCAGGGCCACGGACCGAGCTCTGCTGCCAGTGACATCCCCCATAGACTTCCATGGGCTCGGTGCCGAGTACCCCATAGCCCTGGTACCCACATCTGGTGTGGTGCGACTCAATTACAGGAAATGGTTTTAGCAGGAAAATAAAATATGGTCAAAAACTGTGTGATTATTTAATTAAACTTCTTTTTTATTAAACTGTGTGTGTTTGATTTTTCTATCATACAATAGGATTAATAATTGATAGTTGTCTAATTGACAGCTCTCAATTATTAACCTGGCTTAAAGTGACCTTTCAATTGCAAGGTCATTTTAACCCCTTATTAACCCATTCGCCACCGCTACAGGGCAATGGGAATAGACGGGCAAAGTGCCAGAAAGGGCAAATCTAATTAGAGATTTGCCCTTTCTGGGGTGTCTGGGGGCAGATGTTAGTAGCCAGGGGGGCACAAAAAAATGTACCCTCCCTAGGCTATTATTATCTGCCCCCACTCGCTTGCTTTGTCTGTCTGGTGGAGAAAATACAGCGTGAGCCCACGCATTTTTTTTCAACTAATTTACACCTTTCATTAACCCCTACATGTCTGAAATTTTGCACACATACACTTATGTAATTGTAAGTTCAAACCATATATCAAAATACAGGAAATGACATGGTTAACTGTGTCTAAACAATGTATCATTTCATGTCGGCTTCTGTGATTTCACAAAAGCCGGCAATTGAATTAGCGCTATTACAGTATGTAGAAGTGTAAGAACTATAAATATATGTATATATATATATGTCACAATGACATGTATATATATATATATATATATATATATATATATATGTGTTCTATGTGTATATATCTATTCTTTCTTTTGTGATTTAAATACTATTCTTTTAGATCCATTATATGTCAGTTTTGCAAGCCTGCGAGAAATTCTCGCAAGTCGGATGAAAATCGGATGTTACAAGGTACACACAAGGTACACACAAGGGTACAAGGAAAATCGGATGCCAGAAGGATGTGTGATGTTTGCTTTTTGTTCCGATAATCGACCGACTAAAACGGTCCGATTTTTTGTAGTTGTGTGTGACGCCGGCCTAAGTGGAAAAGATGCACCAAAAAATGCAAACCAGTGTAACAAGGCTACACAAGGAATGTCCAAAGTAGAGAACCCCTTTAAGTTTTGCTATGAGCTTTGTAATTCTTGTTTTTCCTTTAATGTAAGCAAATAAACTCTTATCCATCACCTCTTACCTAATGTGTCTTCTTTAGAGTCTAATGGACAGTTCTACTAAATTATTGACTACTATCTTACACTGGACTCCTAAGCCCTGATCTATAACTAGCTGCCCAAAGCAGAGCCACATGATTACCATGACGTGTAAGGCCTCTTTCACACATCAGATTTTTGGCGTCAGGCACAATCCGTCCAAAAACGGAAAGGACGGATCCGGCGCTGATTTTGAAAAAACTGATGCAACAGATCAGGTTTTTTTGCTGGCTCCGTCCTGAACTTTTGAACCTCTAAATGCGTGGTATGCATGTCCGGACCGAGGAGAGAGAGAGACCTTGGTTTCCAGAATCCGGATCAGTCTTTTTCCGGATTGCACAAAAGTATGATCCGGCACCATAGACTTCTATTGTTTGCGGCCGCCTGATGCGCCGCTTCAGGCGCTATCAGGCAGGTGCGGCAGAAAAAAAAACGTTGCAGTGACCGTTTTGTCAGGCCAACGGATTGTACATTTCTGCCGGATCTGGCAAAAAACGGACGCAACGCAAGGACATCAGGCGCAATCTGGCGCTAATGACAGTGAATGACAAAAAAACGGATCTGGCGGATTAAAAGAACGGATTCATTTTTTACAAAAGCGCCGGATCGCGCCTGACGTCAAAAAACGGATGTGTGAAAGAGGCCTAAGCTGTAAGATGGACACTATTTCAAGAGTTTGCTGGATTAATATGAATATATTATTTTTGACATTCGATATCTATAGGAAAAGGGGTATATTTCTGATTGTGGGGACCCTAAGCAATCTGTGAAAATGGGGCTCTAGGAAGCAAGCTCTGCAAAGACAGAGGTGCACATGCTCATCATCCCGCTCCATTCATTGTTTATAGGATTACTGGAAATAGCCAAGCACTATACATGGATTTTTCCAGCAGTCCTATAGATAAAGAATGGAGTTCAGGTCAAGCAGGCTCATCTCCACTCTAATCATGATGAGGCTTTGCAGAGCCTGGTTCCCCAGTTCCTGGTGCCCCATTCTCCCAATCACCGTGTGTCCTATGGATAAGGGATAACTTAGTATACTGGGAATAAACCATTAAATTTAGAAATGGCTTAAGAAAATAATGACAAAGTCATATAACAGGCTGGAGTCCATTTATTAGATCCTAACATGAAGTCAACAGAATATCTTAAAGAGGACCAGAAGGAACTAGTGTTAAATTTGATGTGGCTTAAATCAATCCTCCGATTTCATGTCAAATTGTAATGTTATCTAGGGATTGTTCAGTAAAATTTTCAGGTGCCATCTATTTGCGTGCTTCTGCCGCTGATGCCGGGAACTCTCTTCTGTCCTCCAACATAGCAGTAGCACTTTTCAGGCTGCCAGATGCAGATTGTGCATCTGTAAGAGAGTGTACAATGGAAAATTAGATTCCCAAGCGTTGTACACCATTTATGATCGGAGACTGCCACGTACTGCTCAAACGTAATCCTGGGTAGTCAGAAAAAAAAGTCAGAAAAAAAAGAACTGTTGCGGGAAGGATGAGTCAAAAGGGAGTACCAGGTCAGGTGACATCTGTGACTAAACTCTCTACGCTGATGTATGGTACAGGGTTCGTGCCAGGGCGGTATAGCAGATGGGACGGGGGCCGGACACTGCGAAAAAGGCCCAGAAAGCTTTAATTGACTTAGTTGTAAAGACGGCCCAACGTGAAAATCGGTGACTCCCGTTAGAGCCTGTAACTGGAGTAGAACCAAGTTAATGACACCTTTATCCTTGTGAAGGCTACGCCCACTAGGAATCAGCTAGATAGGGAAGAGGAATTCTGCTGTATGAGTTATTTTTTGTTAGATGTCAACTTTGACAATATTGTATTCTGACATATTCTGTTTGCACACAATTTACTTCCTATTCAAAACTACCCCTCCCTATATCTGTGTATAAAGTGTTAAAGGGAACCAGTCAGCAGGATTGTGCACAGCAACCTACAGTGTCAGGTCGGCGTCATTAAACTGATTAAAATGATACGATAGCTGCTATTGCGCTGGTGGTGCCATCTTGCTTGAGAAAAAATATATATTTCCTCCTCCAAGATGGCGCCGCCTGTGCAGTAGCAGCTGTCGGCGAGCACCGATAGCTGCTACTGCGCAGGTCCAGCGCATCAGGCGGAGGAAATTTTTTTTTCCTGTAGCAAGATGGCACCACCAGCGCAATAGCAGCTATCGGCAATCGCCGGCAGCGCCATCTTGAAAGAGGAAATTTATTTTTTCTCTAGCTCTTCCCCCTTGCCCTTATCTGCAATTTGCATCCCAGTAACCTCCTTACACAACAATAGTTTGTAAAGGAATATGTACAGATGGGTCAACAAGTTTCACATTGAAATTTCTTTGTAAACCACAACAAACATTTAAATGTGCTATCAGGAGTTACATCATTAAGGTCTTTAAACAAAAAAGAAGTACGTGATGAAAGGCATGCTAACTGCACATCTCACATTTCACTAGTTTCATAGATATCAGTAACAAAATCATCTTATTTAATTTATATTTAAAACGTCACAAGTTCCTTTACCTTTGTATGACACAAAGTCCCATGCAACCCTTCACAAATTCCATTTTGGTACTTGACCGCGTATGGCCTAAATGGGTTTTCTCAGATATTTAACACTGACCCCATGAACTCATACCCCACCCCAAAAATTTCCATCTATTCAATAAAAAACGTAACATGTAAAATTCTTTGGATAATAGGGCCACAGCGGCCATTTTATTAACAAACAATAACATGAAGAAATTTATACAATAGATATGCAAAATGTATGAGGGGAGGGTTCTGGAGCTAAGCTAATGATCTGGCTTACAATTGGCCCAAAAGCCACCACAAGAGTAACCCCCACTTTTTTACCCTCAGCCGTAACCACCAGCTCGAGGGCACCAAATAACCCTTTCAGGGCAGACCAACACCAAAGCTCCCGAGGAGAACCCCCCGTCCAGAGCCTGTAACCAAAAAAACCCAGATGTAAACACAAAAAAAGGGGAGGGTGGGTCTTCTCTCTTCAGGCTTTCAAACTGCAACTGGCCAGTTCTCCCTGTACTTTTGCAGCTTATGTCTGCCCCCTCCACCCACTCCACCTCCCCCCTGACTCACCACCAACCCTGAACAGCCCATACAAACAAAAGAAAAAACCCTTTTTGTCCAACGAAGTCATGGGGGGGCTTTTATTTAGCTGCGCCCAATTCAGCCCCTTACTTGACCGCGTATGGCCTACATGGGTTTTCTCAGATATTTAACACTTACCCCATGAACTCATACTCCACCCCAAAAACTCCCATCTATTTAATAAAAAACATAACACGTTAATTCATTGGATAATAGGGCCACAGCGGCCATTTTATTAACAAACAATAACACAAATACATTTATACAATACATATGCAAAATTTATGAGGGGAGGGTTCTTGGAACTAAGCTAAAGATCTGGCTTACAATTGGCCCAAAAGCCACCACAAGAGTAACCCCCACTTTTTTACCCTCAGCCGTAACCACCAGCTCGAGGGCACCAAATAACCCTTTTAGGGCAGACCAACACCAAAGCTCCCGAGGAGAACCCCCTGTCCAGAGCCCGTAACCAAAAGCCAGATCAATCCTCATCACTTAACTTATCGTAACTGAACATACAAATTCCTTCCCTCAATAAATCAAGGTCAACTCCAAGAACCCCACACCCCGCCAACCACGAACAGCCCTGATCACCTCAGGCTCGTGAGTGCCCCACCACTGCTAAGGCCCTTTCCAACCATTCTTGTATCGCGAGTGCCCATAAATCAATGCCGATGTCATTCAAATTAACTCCATCATCCCTCCAAAAGTTCCCCAATCCATCTTCCAGATCAAAATGCCTTACACAAACACAATACTCAATACAAAACTTGCCACCGCCCTATTCAATTTAACCCTGGCCCTGTTAATCCCCTTCAAAGAGTGTGCCGCTCTCCACTTTTTCCTTGGCACAATATCTGACCACACGGTTATAACCCCCAGATAAGATACCCACAGTCTTAACAAATCAAAGCGAATATCCCGGATTAACTCCCAAACTAGCTTTATCCCCAAATCGTTCCCACCCAAATGTATGACAAAAATATCTGGAGCTCTATCCAACCAAGCCGCCAGTGCAAACTCAGTCAACGCCCTGTTCCACAACATGCCTCTAAAAACTAACCATCTAATGAGCATATTATCCCTATTAAAACCTAATTGCCTCCCATCCGGTCTAGCGTCGGCCCGCAGAGCATCCCAATGAATGAAAGAGTGTTTAAAAATCCAGGTCAATAAGGGAGTTCGACCTGAAAAAACACAACAACAATTATTATCAATTATCAAATAGCCGCCTTTAAATCCTTAATAACGTACGTATGACAGATAACGGTTCGAACTCCATCAACCAATTTTTTTAACAGCCTCTGCTCCCAAACCCAAACTATCCGCCTCAGAAGCCGCACCAATCCTAAAAGAGTGCGAGCCAAAACTATTGGGATTGAGACCCAACTCCCCCAACCCCTTTTTTAACACAGCTGAAAACTGAAAACGTGATAAAAATGCCCTTCCCTCATGCCTCAACAATGGACCTGACCTCCCTGACCATAACCCCCAATATGCTTCCAAACAGTGTTCAGGCACATCACACACCCCACCACTCTACCTAAAACCACCCGCTTGCCCTTTCCTAGCTGGTCAATTTTGGATTGACGGATCCAAAAAGCAATACCCCTGCCCAAAACTCTACGTCTTTCACAAACAGACCCCCCGCACTGCTTTTACTAGGGGACACCAACTCCCGAACCGTAAAGTTCCAAAAAACGCTATAGAAAAAGCTAGCCTAAACAAAACTACCTCAAAAGGCGAGCAGCAAATGATCTCCACCAAGCTTCCCAAATCCACCAGAACAGTGAACGAAATGGGTCTACGCTTGTCAAAAGTCCTATTACCCCGCCGAAAACCCCTCAGTGCCTGCTTAACCAAAAACTTTTTAGTAACGTCCACAAACCCCTGCAGTTTAAAACCAAAAGTCAGGCCAGCAACAAATTTATTAACTTTAGAAACAGACCAACCCATGTCAGCGGCCTTACCTACCAAAAACAACACCGCTAAAGTCCTATCCTCATCCGACTGCAGTGTTCCCCACTGACCCAGTCAACCTTTCCAGATGTTCCAAGCTGATTCATACGCCGACCATGTTTGGCTTGTGACTGACGCCCGTATCAACCTTCCTCCTCTTCCGCAACAATCCGCCACAAATGTAAAGGGCATTCTGCTCCTGATGTTTCCGCATCTGGCGCCAACTCCAGGAATCGCTCCCACTGCGAACAAGATAAAGCATCCGCTATAGAATATTGGACACCCGGCACATGCACTGCAGAAATCCATGTATTTAATTCTAAGCACCAAAAAACAAATTCCCTCACCAACCTGATCACCGGGGGGAAGAGGCTGACAAGCTATTAATTATCGCCACAACACTTGAATTATCGCAATGAAAACTGACCCTCCGATTTTTGAACCTGTCACCCCAAATCACTACAGACACCACGATTGGGAACAATTCAAGCAGAGTCAAATTCAAATTCTTGGTGAATCCTTTGAGCTTCCACCACTCAGGCCACAACTCAAAACTCCACCTACCGCTACAATAAGCCCCTATGGATAAGGGATAACTTAGTATACTGGGAATAAACCATTAAATTTAGAAATGGCTTCAGAAAATAATGACAAAGTCATATAACAGGCTGGAGTCCATTTATTAGATCCTAACATGAAGTCAACAGAATATCTTAAAGAGGACCAGAAGGAACTAGTGTTAAATTTGATGTGGCTTAAATCAATCCTCCGATTTCATGTCAAATTGTAATGTTATCTAGGGATTGTTCAGTAAAATTTTCAGGTGCCATCTATTTGCGTGCTTCTGCCGCTGATGTCGGGAACTCTCTTCTGTCCTCCAACATAGCAGTAGCACTTTTCAGGCTGCCAGATGCAGACTGTGCATCTGTAAGAGAGTGTACAATGGAAGATTAGATTCCCCAGCGTTGTACACCATTTATGATCAGAGACTGCCACGTACTGCTCAAACGTAATCCTGGGTAGTCAGAAAAAAAAGAACTGTTGCGGGAAGGATGAGTCAAAAGGGAGTACCAGATCAGGTGACATCTGTGACCAAACTCTCTAATATAAAAGAGAGGAGTGACAAGGTGGGAGTCAGTTTGGTGCCAATAATTGAGACTAGCAGGATGTGTGCTGAGAAGGACACAGTGGCCGAGTCACTTGGGCCCAGGGGCGTCATGCAGCAGTGAGTGGGAGCCAGACGACGGTCGGGACCCATGAGCCAGACTATGCCTGTCAAGACCTGAGGCTTAGCCCTGCATTGGTCAAGACCTGTGAGCCAGACTTTGGTCAAGAAACACAAGCCAGACTAGGCCTGTCAAGTCCTGAGGCCTAGCCCTCTTCTGTCTTGGCTTAACAGACGACTGTCAAAAATTAAGCACCGAAGACCGAGTGTGGGCTCCAATCCAAAAGTGGACGTCCGCCACGGTGATCGGGAGGCGTGAATGAGAAGGGTTGTTTATTTCCTACGCTGATGTATGGTACAGGGTTCGTGCCAGGGCGGTATAGCAGATGGGACGTTGGCCGGACAGTATGAGAAAGGCCCAGAAAGCTTTAATTGACTTAGTTGTAAAGACGGCCCAACGTTAAAATCGGTGACTCCCGTTAGAGCCTGTAACTGGAGTAGAACCAAGTTAATGACACCTTTATCCTTCTGAAGGCTACGCCCACGAGGAATCAGCTAGATAGGGAAGAGGAAGTCTGCTGTACAAGTTATTTTTTGTTAGCGTCAACTTTGACAATATTGTATTCTGACATATTCTGTTTGCACACAATTTACTTCCTATTCAAAACTACCCCTCGCTATATCTGTGTATAAAGTGTTAAAGGGAACCAGTCAGCAGGATTGTGCACAGCAACCTACAGTGTCAGGCCGGCGTCATTAAACTGATTAAAATGATACGATAGCTGCTATTGTGCAGGCGTTGGAGGCGCCATCTTGCTTGAGAAAAAATATAAATTTCCTCCTCCAAGATGGCGCCGCCTGTGCAGTAGCAGCTGTCGGCGAGCGCCGATAGCTGCTACTGCGCAGGTCCAGCGCATCAGGAGGAGGAAATTTTTTTTTCCTCTAGCAAGATGGCACCACAAGCGCAATATCAGCTATCGGCAATCGCTAGCAGCGCCATCTAGAAGGAGGAAATTTATTTTTTCTCTAGCAAGTTGGTCACTTCCCCCTTGCCCTTATCTGCAATTTGCATCCCAGTAACCTCCTTACACAACAATAGTTTGTAAAGGAATATGTACAGATGGGTCAACAAGTTTCACATTGAAATTTCTTTGTAAACCACAACAAACATTTAAATGTGCTATCAGAAGTTACATCATTAAGGTCTTTAAACAAAAAAGAAGTACGTGATGAAAGGCATGCTAACTGCACATCTCACATTTCACTAGTTTCATAGATATCAGTAACAAAATCATCTTATTTAATTTATATTTAAAACGTCACAAGTTCCTTTTCCTTTGTATGACACAAAGTCCCATGCAACCCTTCACAAATTCCATTTTGGTACTTGACCACGTATGGCCTAAATGGGTTTTCTCAGATATTTAACACTGACCCCATGAACTCATACCCCACCCCAAAAACTCCCATCTATTCAATAAAAAACATAACACGTAAAATTCTTTGGATAATAGGGCCACAGCGGCCATTTTATTAACAAACAATAACACGAAGAAATTTATACAATACATATGCAAAATTTATGAGGGGAGGGTTCTGGAGCTAAGCTAATAATCTGGCTTACAATTGGCCCAAAAGCCACCACAAGAGTAACCCCCACTTTTTTACCTTCAGCCGTAACCACCAGCTCGAGGGCACCAAATAACCCTTTCAGGGCAGACCAACACCAAAGCTCCCGAAGAGAACCCCCGTCCAGAGCCTGTAATCAAAAGCCAGATCAATCCCCATCACTTAACTTATCGTAATTGAACATACAAATTCCTTCCCCAATAAATCAAGTTCAACTCCAAGAACCCCACCCCCCACCTAACAATAGCCACTGTGAGAAATTAAAGCCAAAACAGCTCAAAAAACAGCCAAAAAACCCCAGATGTAAACACAAAAAAGGGGGAGGGTGGGTCTTCTCTCTTCAGGCTTTCAAACTGCAACTGGCCAGTTCTCCCTGTACTTTTGCAGCTTATGTCTGCCCCCTCCACCCACTCCACCTCCCCCCTGACTCACCACCAACCCTGAACAGCCCATACAAACAAAAGAAAAAAACCTTTTTGTCCAACAAAGTCATGGGGGGGCTTTTATTTAGCTGCACCCAATTCAGCCCCTTACTTGACCGTGTATGGCCTACATGGGTTTTCTCAGATATTTAACACTTACCCCATGAACTCATACCCCACCCCAAAAACTCCCATCTATTTAATAAAAAACATAAGACGTTAATTCTTTGGATAATAGGGCCAACTCCAAGGTCAACTCCAAGAACCCCACACCCCGCCAACCACGAACAGCCCTGATCACCTCAGGCTCGTGAGTGCCCCACCACTGCTAAGGCCCTTTCCAACCCTTCTTGTATCGTGAGTGCCCATAAATCAATGCCGATGTCATTCAAATGAACTCCGTCATCCCTCCAAAAGTTCCCCAATCCGTCTTCCAGATCAAAAAGCCTTACACAAACACAATACTCAATACAAAACTCGCCACCGCCCTATTCAATTTAACCCTGGCCCTGTTAATCCCCTTCAAAGAGCGTGCCGCTCTCCACGTTTTCCTTGGCACAATATCTGACCAAACGGTTATAACCCCCGGATAAGATACCCACAGCCTTAACAAATCAAAGCGAATATCCCGGATTAACTCCCAAACTGGCTTTATCCCCAAATCGTTCCCACCCAAATGTAAGACAAAAATATCTGGAGCTCTATCCAACCGAGCCGCCCGTGCAAACTCAGTCAACGCCCTGTTCCACAACATGCCTCTAAAAACTAACCAGCTAATGAGCATATTATCCCTATTAAAACCTAATTGCCTCCCACCCGGTCTAGCGTCGGCCCACAGCGCACCCCAATGAATGAAGGAGTGTCCAAAAATCCAGGTCAATAAGGGAGTTCGACCTGAAAAAACACAACAACAATTATCAATTATCAAATAGCCGCCTTTAAATCCTTAATAACGTACGTATGTCAGATAACGGTTCAAACTCCATCAACCAATTTTTTTAATAGCCTCTGCTCCCAAGCCCAAACTATCCGCCTCAGAAATCGCACCAATCCTAAAAGAGTGCGAGCCAAAACTATCGGGATTGAGACCCAACTCCCCCAACCCCTTTTTTAACACAGCTGAAAGCTGAAAACGTGATAAAAATGCCCCTCCCTCATGCCTCAACAACGGACCTGACCTCCCTGACCATAACCCCCAATATGCTTCCAAACAACGTTCAGGGCACATCACACACCCCACCACTCTACCTAAAACCACCCGCTTGCCCTTTCCTAGCTGGTCAATTTTGGATTGACGGATCCAAAAAGCAATACCCCTGCCCAAAACTCTACATCTTTCGCAAACAGACCCCCCGCACTGCTTTTACTAGGGGACACCAACTCCCCGAACCACAAAGCTCCAAAAAACGCTAAAGAAAAAGCTAGCCTAAACAAAACTACCTCAAAAGGCGAGCAGCAAATGATCTCCACCAATCCACCAGAACAGCGAACGAAATGGGTCTATGCTTGTCAAAAGTCCTATTACCCCGCCGGAAACCCCTCAGCGCCTGCTTAACCAAAAACTTTTTAGTAACATCCACAAACCCCTGCAGTTTAAAACCAAAAGCCAGGCCAGCAACAAATGTATTAACTTTAGAAACAGACTAACCCATGTCAGCGGCCCTACCTACCAAAAACAACACCGCTAAAGTCCTATCCTCATCCGACTGCAGTGTTCCCCACTGACCCAGCCAACCTTCCCAGATGTTCCAAGCTGATTCATACGCCGACCATGTTTGGCTTGTGACTGACGCCCGTATCAACCTTCCACCTCTTCCGCAACAATCCGCCACAAATGTAAAGGGCATTCTGCTCCTGATGTTTCCGCATCTGGCGCCAACTCCAGGAATCGCTCCCACTGCGAACGAGATAAAGCATCCGCTATAGAATTTTGGACACCCGGCACATGTACTGCAGAAATCCATGTATTCAATTCAAAGCACCGAAAAACAAATTCCCTCACGAACCTGATCACCGGAGGGGAAGAGGCTGACAAGCTATTATCGCCACAACACTTGAATTATCGCAATGAAATCTAACCCTCCGATTTGTGAACCTGTCACCCCAAATCACTACAGACACCACGATTGGGAACAATTCAAGCAGAGTCAAATTCAAATTCTTGGTGAATCCTTTGAGCTTCCACCACTCAGTCCACAACCCAAAACTCCACCTACCGCTACAATAAGCCCCATAGCCAACCCCACCCGCTGCATCTGTGTAAATTTCACGATCAAAATCAATCAACGTCTCCTGCTGAATTAAAGATCTTCCCTTATAATTTTCTAAAAAACGCTGCCACACCAACAGATCCTCCTTGTGTTCCTTATTCAAATGGATGAAATGATGCGCCGCACACACCCCAGCAGTCGCAACAGACAACCTACGGCAAAAAATCCTGCCCAAAGGCATAATTCTGCATGCAAAATTTAAACGGCCCAATAAAGACTGCAACTCCTTTAACGTCACTTTACGCAGTCGCCTAAACCTCTGCACTTCCACCTTAAGCAACAACAACTTCTCTTCCAGCAACCTGCACTCCATTTTTTTCGAATCAATAAGTATTCCCAAAAACTTAAAACCGTACTAGGACCTTCCGTCTTTTCCCTAGCCAATGGCACCCCAAAACGCCCTGCCACCCACTCCATGGTAGTCACTGCGTTCCTTCACACCACTGAATCCGGCGGACCTATAAATAGAAAGTCGTCTAAGTAATGAATTATGGAAGACACGCCAGCAACGTCCCTAACCACCCGTTCAAGAAAAGTAATAAACGTCTTAAACAACGAACAGGAAATCGAACAACCCATGGGCAAACACCTATCCAAATAAAAACCCCTGTTCCAAAAGCAATCCAACAGCGGAATACTCTCGGGATGCACCAGGAGCAACCTAAACGCCGATTCAATATCCGTCTTAGCCAGTAAAGCCCCCGCTCCATACCGGCGAACCCATTGCACCGCGAAGTCAAAGGATGTATATACAACAGAGCATAACTCCTCTGCGATACCATCATTCACCGACCGACCTCTCGGATAAGACAGGTGATGAATCAAGCGAAATTTGTTTGGTTCCTTCTTTTGCACTACCCCTAAGGCCCCATGCACACTTTGCGGATTCACTTGCGTTTTTTTCCACGCGGATTTTGCTAAAACCGCAGGTAAACCGCACTGCACTTTTAGCGCAGATTTACAGCGGTTTTGGCGCGGTTTTTAGTGCGGAATTGCCCTGCGGTTTTACACCTATAATGGAATAGGTGTAAAACCGCAGCGGAATCCGCACAAAGAATTGACATGCTGTGGTTTTGAAACCGCACCCAATCCGCGCGGAAAATTCTGCAGCGTGTGCACAGCTTTTTTTCCCCTTCACTAACATTGTACTGTACATGGCGTGCGGTTCCTCAGCGCAAAAACCGCTGCGGAACCGCATCAAAAACCGCAAAGTGTGCATGGGGCCAAAGGGGGAAACAACCAACCCTTCAACAGGCAACAAGCCAAATGGACCCGACATTCTTCCTAACTCCACCTCCTTCGCCAACTTAGCAGCCACCACCTCGGCATGCAAACTCGCTGACTTCAAATTCTTACTACAAAAAGGGACTGTGTGTTTAGGAGAAGGAATCTTAAAACCTTCAGTGAAACCCCTCAAAAGGACCTTATCTGGGTATCTACTTAGATAAGGGGTCATCTCGTGAACCCTCACTGGCGTCACCCCCTTGACCGCTACCCACCGATGGCTTTCCTTTCCCTTTTCTGAAGCATTTAGATGGTCCGTGAGAAGCCCCGTTGCAGTAGGAACAGACATGTTTAAATTTACATGTGTTCCCGATTTACATTGGCCATTGTTAAATTGCCAACATGTTCCATTTTTCTCTTTCACCCCCTGGGACCCTTGCCCCCCACTTCCAAGCCCAGACTGCTGACTGCCTGCACCTCCGCCCCCATGAAAAGACTGACCGTACCTCACCGGGGCCATCACTTTCAACCAAAGCCCAATATCTTTTTGGTCCCATTTAATCTCCGGCCTAACCGCCTTCCTCTGTCTAAACTGCTCATCATAGCGCAGCCACGCCTGACCCCCATACGTACGATGAGCTTCCCCTATCGCGTCTAATTAACAAAAAAGGCCAGAGCAATTCTCCGGGAACTTTTCCCTATAACGCTCGCCAAAATCGCAAAAGTCTGCGGAATCAGCCGCCACCTCCTCTTTTCCTCTTCCTCTTTCCTACTATCGTCTTTCTTCCCCTTGTCCAAATTAAATTTGTCCAAACGAAGGAGGGAGAAAATTCTCCACGTATTCATCCTTCCAAATTTTATCCTTCACCTCTTTTTTTAAATGTGCCCCCAAAGGCCCCTCAAAGCACACATACACCTCCCCTTTTGCCCGATCGTCCAATTTAACTGAATCCCCTTTTTCTTTTTCCGTTTGCACAGAAACCGAAAACCTCAGCTTATGGGGAGCCCATCCACCCGACCTCCCGGCTTCACTTGCTAAGTGCCATCTGCCGTTTTCACCCTGCAACCAAGCCCCAACTGGCGATGCCGCAGCCCCATCCGCCATCCCACCTTCTATTCTCCTCAAGACGTGCGACATCCCTTCAAGAATATCTCTAATACGCAGACCCCCTGAGCCCCCCTGGCTATGAAGCCCCCCGACCCCTGACACAACCCTGTTATGTTTCGGTAGCTGAGGAGAAATAGCAAAAAATCGCCAAAGTAGCAACACACGAGAGAGGCTCTAAACTACTGGGTTGCAGAACCCTAAACTAACCGCAACACTAGAAGTAGCCGTGGAACGTACCTAAGGTGATCCTAGACGCCTCGTCACAGTCGGAGAGATAGCTACACCTAAAGACAGAAAGATGAAAGCTAACTGCCCCGTAGCAGAACCCCCAAATAGGAAGTCCCCAAACATGTAATGGCGGTTAGACAAGAAGAAAATACGTATACAGACCAAAAATAGAATGAGCAAACGCTGGGGCCCAATTCTGTCTAGATAGAAAAGAATAGGAAAGAATTCTGACTGTAACCCAAAAAACCCTGACAAAAATACCAACACTTCTGATTAACAAAAAACCTGCCACCTAAATCAGATCTCTGGTGTAACACACAACTATTCAGTAAATAAAAAGCGAGACAGGAACAGAGCAAAAGTGCAAACACAAACTGAGCACAAAAGCAGCGCCAGGCCCCAAAAGGGGACCAGGCTGAAGTCCACTGCAAGGCAACAAACCAGCAAGGAAAATCCAACCAGAGGAAAAAAAACAGCAAATCACTTATCTGAATGATAGCAGGAATGCAAGCTGAGATCCAACCAAGACCTGAAGAACAACTTATTACCGACAAGGCTGATGGGAGTTCAGGTCACTTATATCAGACCATTCGGACCCAGCTGAAAGCCATTCAGCAATTGGATCATTACCCTCAGCAACCACCGGAGGGAGCCCCAGCTCCGAAGTCGCCTCCAACGTGTTCACAACACAACTCCCTGACTCCCCCCAACTTCCCCCTACACTAACCCCATTGGTGACAGACAAGGCATAGATGAATACTCACGAGGCTACACGGGTGCTGTGTCCCCACCAGCCGGACATCCAGAATCCTGCTGGTACACGTCCTCCTGCTGTTTGGACTTGGACTCCGACTCTTCATTGCCGTTCAGCAGTTCCAGGCCTGCGCCCCTGGCCTCCTTGTCACCAGGTGGACTGAAGCGCGAGGAGCCCGCCGTTCCCGTGACCTCCTATGTGACCGCGATCGGTCCAGGGTCATGTCCGCCTGTGATCTGCCAGGCAGCCCATCCTTGCTGCCTGCCGCTCTCTGCCCGCTCTCACTCTGTTCAATGCCCAGCCGGCCCCTCTGCTGCCACCTGCCCGTTCTCCTCCTCATAGGGGCACCATACTGTACAGGCACCCCCCTGGCCTCCATCCCCGGAGTACCTGCACCCATCAGTACCGTGTGCCCACTCGCGGAAGCCACCGCTCCAGCCTGCCCGTCTTCCTCCTCTCCATCCCCGCCTCCATTCGCGCCTTCCCAGCCTGGGTACCTGACTCTCCCCCGGCCGCACTTCCTGTGCGGCCCTCACTTCTGGCGGGGCCCGCTATGGAGCAGCGGCCCTCACTGTAGCCGCGTGACCCCGACCTGCGCCAGCAAGGCGGATGCCAGGATTCCTGCCTGTGAGGGTGCTAAGCGACGATGCCTCACCGCTGCACCCAGCCAACGCAGGGTCCCCGTAGGGGCTCCGCGGCCTCCGCCTGCCGCGCATCGTGACCTCCGGCGAGAGACGTACAGGGGGCCTGGTCTTCCGGGTCCTGCTGCCATGCTGCTCACCATCGCCCAGCAAGGACGCCAGCTGCTCCTCCAGCCAGCCTCCCCTCCTGGATTTGGCGATGCTCCTCAGTTCCTGCAATAATGCGTCCACGGAGTCCATCATAAGTGCCCACAGACTTTTCTTTCAGGCCTCTTCACCCCAGGTCTTGTCTCTGCGTATTCTCTCTTCAGGTTTTCAAACCACAACTGGCCAGTTCTCCCTGTACTTTTGTAGCTTATGCCCGCCCCCTCTACCCACTCCCCCTCCCCCCTGACTCACCAGTCACCACCAACCCTGAACAGCCCATACAAACAAAAGAAAAAAACCTTTTTGTCCAACGCAGTCATGGGGGGCTTTTATTTAGCTGCACCCAATTCAGCCCCTTACTGGAGTAAGATTTCTTGTGTAAGGTATGCCACATTTGGTCATGAATGAGATTAATGGATGTAGCCACACCCGGCCCTCCCCAAGTCTCCCCATTTTTTGTTGCGCAGCCTTAGGCCAGGGTCACACTTGCAACACTCCGGTCCCGAGTGGCGGCGGCAGTGCTGGGTATTGAGGCGAGAGACTCGCGCGAGTTTCCTGCATTGCACTCGCAAGTGTGACCCCAGCCTTACGTTGAGCAAAAATGTTGTGATGTTTCAAAGTGTTTTATGCCAAATGTCTTAAAAAAATATTCTAATATCCTCAGCTACCAATCCTCAAAACTTTTCTTCTAACACTATCTGTGCTTGAAGACAAAGCAACTTTTTCTGTTTTTTTATTACCAGATTTTTAGAACCATAGCTGTTTATTTATGCCTTCAACAAAGATATACAAGAGCTTGTTTTTTATGGGATGAGTTGTATTTTTTTAATAGCACCTTTTCGGGTACTTATTCTTTTTTTATTGTTTTGGGAGGGTAGGATAGAAAAAAACAGCAGTTCTGCAATTTTGTTATCACCTCCAGTTTTCTTTTGACCTTTATCATATGTTATAAATTCTGCTGTACTGTTTGGAATACATAGCATTCAGGAATCTATTAGGCCATGTGTGAGGCCTTTCTAATTTATGAACGTGTGTAATTACAGTCTGCCCATAATTGTGATTTTTGCAATTTAACTGCTGAAACCTTTAATTGGTTGCAGAGGTCAGGTGACTGGAGTGGCGCACCATCAAAATCAAATCCAATGACAGCAAGTACCAGTCATATAAATGCCTCAGATTCATAGACCTCAGTGATCAGTTGGCCGAGGTAAGAGACAAAATCTCTTCCCGTCCCAGCACAGACCAGCAGAGCGGTCTGTGCTGGATCCACAGGCATATAAAGTTGGTGAGTATGCCTCAGTTTTTTGTCTTAAAAACAGTTCCAATGGGTCTTGATTTTATTTACTACATGTAACAAGCTCACTAAGCTCTTCCTAGGCCTTAAAGAGGCTGTCTTAAGCTCTTCAATGAGTAAAATTGAGAAGTGCTTGTAAAAACAACTTTGCAATTTACCACTTATTAAAAATCCACTCCTCTCAAGAATAAAATTTTTAATTTCATAGTGTAGGTATATATGCCTACGTAACTGGCCATCGTGCAGTCTCAGAGTGACCAGTTACCTAGATAAGGATCGTGCTCTGCCTCGAGGCTCTATGCTTTCGAGACTTCTTGCACTGCTCTGAAGTGGCCCAGATCACTGGATCCAACCAAAATCAGCCCCCTGTGCTTCTCCCATGCTGAGGAGGCAAAGCTGCTTCTGATAGCAGCATGGAAGAGTGGACATTTCGAACCAGCAGCATGACCATGCCGCTAGCCTGAACTGTCAATCTTCAGGACTGCACCGCCCCCAGCAACAAGAAAGTGGCTCCTGAAGAAGAAATATGTAATAACCCATTTTATATGAGTATTGACATGACAGATATAGAGGGCTTTATTGCCCTGACTATCCTTCAAGAACCAGAGCTTACTTACACTGCAAGGGTGACAATGGGGGTATTATACAGATTATATTGTAACCATCAGAATTGTCTCTGGTCCAGGGAGTTGCAGGTGGGCATCAGTTGTATAATACAGCTTCACGCCAGACAAATCATTTGGAGTTAACTCTTTGCAAATCTGGCACAAGCATACAGAATTCTGCTTTCTTGGGGATGTGGAATGAAGTCAGGTTGCACGTTCTCTGGCTTCAGCAGCACATTGCGCATTACCAAGGAGTCAGAATGTTGCATCATGAATACACTAGTTACAAAGATTCTAAAATGTCTGCGCTCTTGCAAATCATATCTCTCACATGACGGGGGTCTTGTTAACAAAATGGAAAGGAGAATTAGTCCAGGGGAAACAATGCCCTGCAATGCTAGTCCTCACAGATTTACATAGCACTAGCAATTTGATTTGATTATCATATACCAATTGCCAAACCATCAGAAGGTGCTTGTTAGAATGTAGAAATAGGGTGCAGTAGAGACATGATGGCTGTTTATGGGGATAGGTCAGCTGACAGGTTCCTTTAAAATTTCAGTTGGAAAACGTTATTCTTGCATTCATTTCGGCCCCAATATGAAGTTTTCAACGCACTCCTAGTTTCAGATTTTCACTTGAGAGTATGTAGTGTCTGCCAAAAATATACATTAGATTTGAGGTTGGTGTGTCCAGGATGCTACCATTTTCTCTAGCTCTCATGCAGGGGCGGATAAATCATTGGGTCAACCAATGCAGCCGCACAGGGGCCCAAGAAGTAAGGGGGCCCATTTGCACCTTCAAAGCAGGTGTGAGGATGAGCTATGAAACTGCAAATGGCCCATATGGTGTTCTTGCATTGGGCCTTTTCGGTCTATGTCCGCCAGTGCTCTCATGTATCACCACAAATTCATTTCTCTTCATGTACCTTTCCTGCTATAGTTTGTTTTCTCTGCCCTCCATTAGTATATAGATGCTTTCCCCACTCTCTAAACTCTATTCTGTCCTGGACAATAGCCTTCACCTCCCCGCTGCTGTCTCTAAGACTACATTCATAAATCCATAAGAGAAAATTAGCATTTTTTTCCTGAGGTGTCTTCCTAGTTGCATTCTAGTTGCCTCCATTTGTTTTCTCATCCCTTATTTGCACTGAAGCTGGTAGACTGTCTGAACTTTTTTTTTTATCCATTGAATTTTAAAGTGAATCTGTCTTCAAGTTTTCGACACCTAATTTGAGACTGGCATACAGTTTAGATAGAGACCCTAACTCCAGCAATGTGCCACTTACTGGGCTGCTTGCTGCAGTTTTGATAAAACCACAGTTTTATTAGCAGGAGATTATCACTAGAGTAGTAGTGAACCTGCTGTCATGTAGTCCTCCATATTCATGAGCTCTGTGTAACTACGCCCCTAACAATGCAGTGGAAACGCCTCAAAAACTCATGTAATCCGCAACGCAAGTATGTCAATAAAGTTCAGTGACATCAAACAAAAACCGTAGCGTCAAAAATGCAACAAAAACGCATGTTAAAAAATGCAAAGAAAAAATGTAAATAGCTTAATTTAAATAATAGGTTCAGAAATGGTGCAGAAATTCTACAACATCGAAAACTCACCATGGGAACATAGCCTAAAGGTGTATGTGCATAGCCTTTAATATTTCAACACACTGCAGTAAAAAAAAGTATTGCAGTGGTTTTTTTGTGGAGCATACCCCAGCATCTTCCACAGCTCTGTACAGAAACCATCACCACTGAAGACTCTCAATTCTAAATATTTTTCTATCTACTGGCTAACACGGTACAAAGATACACATCTTTACTGTATCAGAAACCATCAGGGAATTTCAGGTTTAAACAAGGTCAAAGAGGTTCTCCTTATTTGTGATAATGGACTATGGCCACTAGGTGGGAGTAGAGTGAAAGTCACATATCAGACTATCTTTATGGTATTCTCAACAGAAAGCGGAAAGCGAAATTAAAGGGAATCTGTCACCCCTGGACGATTTTGAGCTATTACTATGGGAAACAGGTAATAGAATGGTTAAACCAGTCTTATCTCTATGCCTCATAGCTGTGGTGTAGATGTTGAGAAATGCAGTTTTAACCCGTTAACGACCGCCAAGACGCCTTTTAACAGTGGCAGTTAAGGCTACTTTCACACATCAGTTTTTCGCCGTCAGGCGCGATCCGTTTTTTTTTTTTTAAACGGATCCTTTTTTTTTACCGCCGGATCCGTTTTTTCTCATTGACATGTATTAGCGCCGGATCGCGCCGCATGTCCTTCCGTTTCGTCAGGTTTTTGCCGGCTCCGTCCTAAATTTGAATTCCGGCGGCCGGACAAGACTTTTTTTTATCCGCCGGAAAGAACAGACAGCACCTTAAGCCGGAGCATGCCTGGAAGAACCCTGGAAGGCGAAAATCAAGGTCTCTCTCTCTTTTTTTTTTTTCAAAAGTAAAAATATTCAATATGACAACCTAATGTTACCAAATGCTGTGTCATGCCTGTAGATTCAAAATGCTCACTATACCTCTTGATAAAATCCTTGAAGGGTGTGATTTCCAAAATGGGGTCACTTGTGGGGGCTTCCACTATTTAGGAATATCCAGGGGGTCTCCAAATGCGACATGGTGCCCGCCGTCGATTCCAGCCAATTTTGCATTCAAAAAGTCAAACTGTGCTCCTTCCCTTCCATGCCCTGCCATGTGCCCAAACAATGGATTTCCCCCACATATAAGGTATCGGTGTACTCTGGAGAAATTGCACAACAATTTTGTGGTCCATTATCTCTTGATACCCTTGTGCAGATAAAAAAGTTTTGATCTAAAGTAAATTTTTAGTGAAAAAAGTTAAATGTTAATATTTTCTTTCCACATTGCTTCAGTACTCGTGAAGCACCTGAAGGGTTAATAAGCTTCTTGAATGTGGTTTTGTCGCTCCTTGAGTGGTGCAGTTTTTAGAGTGGTGTCACTTTTGGGTATCTTCGGTCATATAGACCCCTCAAAGTAACTTTAATTGTGAGTTGGTCCCTAAAAAAATGGTTTTGTACATTTTGTTGTAAAAATGAGAAATCGCTGGTCAACTTTTAACCCTTATAACTTCCTAACAAAAAAAAAATTGTTTCCAAAATTGTGCTGATGTAAAGTAGACAAGTGGGAAATGTTATTAACTATTTTGTGGGACATATCTCTGTTTTAAGGGAAAAAAATTAAAAGTTTGAAAATTGCAAAATTTTCTAAATTTTCGCCATATTTCCATTTTTTTTTATAAATAAACGCAAGTTATATCAAATTTTTTTTACCACTGTCATGAAGTACAATATGTCATGAGAAAACAGTCTCAGAATCGCGAAGATCCTTTGAAGCGTTCCAGAGTTATAACCTCATAAAGAGACAGTGGTCAGAATTGTAAAAATTGGCCCGGTCATTAACGTGCAAACCACCCTTGGGGGTTAAGGGGTTAATCCGGGTTAATAATGGAGAGGTGTCAATAAGACAACAATCCATTATTAATCCTATAGTAGTAAAGGGTTAAAAAACCACACATTAATTAAAAATTATTATTTTAATGAAATAATTACACATTTTTGACCAAATTTTATCATACTGCTATCCATCTGAATCCCTTGTTCTCTTGTAATGAAAATCAAATAAAAAAGCAACAATATCCATACCTCTCTGCCGTTCAGTCAGGTCCTCTGGTGCAATCTATCACAAGGGGTTAATAGTTTACAGCAGGTATCGGTGCTAATGCTACTGGCCCGGCTGTAAACCACTGCAGAAGGAATGAATTCATGTCTGCGCAGGCTCACCATCTGACCGGAGATTAACTGATTAGCGTGGGAAAGTTTCTGAATTTTTTCCCACGCTATCAAGTGCACTTTAGGTCAGCCGGGGATTCCGCGCAGCGTCACTGACTACCGCTGACGTTAGTGAGGCTGTGTGGAGTCCCTGGCTGACCTGAAGTGAACTCGATAGCGTGGGAAAAAATTATGAAACTTTCCCAAGCTAATCAGTTCATCTCCGGTCAGCCGGGGAGCCTGCACAGACATGAATTCATTCATTCTGCAATGGTTTATAGCCGGGCCAGTAGCATTAGCACCGGTCCCTGCTGTAAACTATTTAACCCCTTTTGATGGATTGCAGCAGGGAACCTGAGTGAACGGCGGAGAGGTATGGATATTGTTGCTTTTTTATTTTATTTTTATTACATGAGAACAAGAGATTCAAATGGATAGCAGTATAATAAAATTTGGTCAAAAACTATGTGTAATTATTTCATTAAAATAATTTTTAATTAATGTGTGTGCTTTTTTAACCCTTTACTACTATAAGATTAATAATGGATAGTTGTCTTATTGACACCTCTCCTGTTATGTTACGGTAGCTGAGGAGTGCAGGTAAAAAAGGAAATACACCAGAGCAGTTGGAATCTATGAGATTGCAGTACCCTGACTAACCACCGCAACTAGAGGCAGCCGTGGAGCGTTCCTACGATGGTCCTAGACGCCTCGTCACAGCCTGAGAAACTAACTACACCTAAAGATAGAAATAGGAAAGCTATCTGCCCCGGAGCAGAACCCCAAAGATAATAGAAAGCCCCCAAACATGTAATGGCGGTTAGACAAGAGGAAATACTGACACAGAAAGAAAATAGTATGAGCAAACGCTGGGGCCCAAACTAACTAAATAGAAAAGGATAGGAAGGGTACTTACTGCAATCCCAGAAAACCCTGAAAGGCACCAACTCTACTAATTTCAAAAACACCTGAGATCACACGACCTCTACCACCTAAATTAGTTCTCTGGTGTAACAAAAACAGCAGCCACTGAAAAAACTGCAAAAAGCAAAAGTACAAAACACAGTGGCTGGACTAAACTGAGAGGGCAAAAGCCCCCGGAGGGGACCCAGAAGGCCCCCACAGAAGTGCAGGACAAAATGCAAAAATATAGCAAAAACACAAAATAAGAAATTGTCTTATCTGATAGCAGGAGATGCAGACACGACACAGCAGGCTACAAGGGAAACTGGAAAGAAGGATTCAGACCAGAACAATTGATCACCGGCAACCCTGATGGGAAAATGATTCCCTTAAATAAGACCAATCAGTAACACCTGATTCCCAATCCTCACTATTACCGCTTGTAACCACCAGAGGGAGCCTCTGCTCAGAACTCATCTCAAACCCATTCACAACAGTACCCCCCCCTTGAGGAGGGGTCACCGAACCCTCATTTGAGCAACCAGGTCGGTCAGGATGAGTTCTATGATACGCACGGATAAGTCTCCTAGCATGGATGTCCGAAGCAAACACCCAAGAATTATCTTTCTGACCATAACCTCTCCATTTAACCAAATACTGGAGTCTTCGTCTAGAAAAACGAGAATCCAATATTTTCTCAACCACATACTCCAGATTGCCCTCAACCAAAACAGGGTCAGGAGGCACAGCAGCAGAAACCACTGGCTCAACAAACCTCTTCAACAAGGACTTGTGGAACACGTTATGGATCTTAAATGTCCCTGGAAGAAGCAAACGAAAAGAAACAGGATTAATAATCTCCATGATCTTATAAGGTCCAATGAACCTAGGCTTAAATTTAGGAGATGCTACTCTCATAGGAATATTCTTTGAGGACAACCAGACCAAGTCCCCCACTTTAAACCGAGGACCATCAGTCCTATGCCGGTTAGCAAACCGCTGGGCCTTCTCCTGAGAGAGGGACAACCTCTCCACTACCTGGTCCCAAATCTGCTGCATACGCTCAACAACAGAGT
The DNA here is from genome assembly GCA_033576555.1 of Oophaga sylvatica. Lineage (NCBI taxonomy): Eukaryota > Metazoa > Chordata > Amphibia > Anura > Dendrobatidae > Oophaga > Oophaga sylvatica. The sequence continues at coordinate 125,636,339 of JARQOD010000002.1, read as the reverse complement.
CAACACCTGGACAGACAGAAGCCTCCGTCTGTCCTGAAGAAAATCGAGGGTGAAACCCAGAATTACAGAAAAACGGAGACATCAAAGTGGCAGAGCTAGCCCTATTATTAAGAGCAAACTCAGCCAAAGGCAAAAAAGAGACCCAGTCATCCTGATCAGCAGACACAAAGCATCTTAGATAAGTCTCCAATGTCTGGTTTGTTCTCTCAGTTTGACCATTGGTCTGAGGATGAAATGCCGAGGAGAAAGACAATTGAACACCCAGTTTAGAACAAAAAGTCCTCCAAAATCTGGAAACAAACTGGACTCCTCTGTCAGACACAATGTTCTCAGGAATGCCGTGTAAACGAACCACGTGCTGAAGGAACAACGGCACCAATTCAGAGGAGGAAGGCAACTTAGGTAATGGCACAAGATGTATCATTTTGGAAAACCTATCACAAATTACCCAGATGGTGGTCATTCTCTGAGAAACAGGAAGATCGGAAATGAAATCCATAGAGATATGGGTCCATGGTCTCTTGGGCACAGGCAATGGCATCAACAAACCACTAGAGCGAGAGCAAGGCTTGGAGCGAGAGCAAGTCCCGCAGGACTGCACAAATTCCCTGACATCGCGAGACAAGGTAGGCCACCAAAAGGACCGACTAACCAAGTCTCTGGTACCAAAAATTCCGGGATGCCCAGCCAATGCGGAACAATGAATCTCAGACATCACACTCTTTTTCCATCGGTCCGGGACAAACAACTTTCCAACAGGGCAGCGCTCGGGCCTATCCTCCTGACACCCCTCCAGAGCAAGTCTCAAATTAGGCGAGATGGCGGAAAGAACTACACCCTCCTTCAAAATAACAGAGGGATCAGATAGCTCAGGAGAGTCCGCAAGGAAACTCCTCGAGAGGGCATCCGCCTTAACATTCTTAGTGCCAGGAAGGACCACCACCTGATGTTTGGCTCCCTCCAGCCAATGTCTCCACTCTTCAAAAGCCCACTTCATGGCCAATAACTCCCGATTACCCACGTCATAATTACGTTCAGTAGGAGAAAATTTTCGAGAGAAAAAGGCACAAGGGTTACTTTTAGAGGTCTCTGGATCTTTTTGGGACAAAACGGCACCTGCCCCAATTTCAGAGGCATCAACCTCCACCTGAAATGGCAGAGAAACATCAGGCTGCCGTAGAACAGGAGCAGAAGTGAATCTCTGCTTAAGTTCCTGAAACGCAGAGACTGCCTCAGGAGGCCAATTCACCACATCAGAACCCTTTCTGGTCAAATCAGTTAATGGTTTAACAATAACAGAGAAATTACCAATAAATTTACGATAAAAATTGGCAAAACCCAAAAATCTCTGAAGAGCCTTTAATGAAGTAGGTTGGACCCAATCACAGATGGCCTGAACCTTGACCGGGTCCATTTCAATAACAGATGGGGACAAAATGAATCCCAGAAATGAGATTTTCTGTACGCCAAAAAGACACTTTGATCCCTTCACATACAGAGCATTCTCTCTCAAAATCTGGAATACAGTTCGAACATGTTTCACATGAGAGTCCCAGTCATTAGAAAAAATCAAGATATCATCCAAATAAACAATCAGAAACTTGTCCACAAAATCCCTGAAAATGTCATTCATGAAGGACTGGAAGACGGAAGGAGCATTAGTGAGCCCAAAGGGCATCACAAGGTACTCAAAATGCCCTTCAGGGGTGTTAAATGCCGTCTTCCATTCATCCCCGTGCTTAATGCGAATAAGGTTATACGCCCCCCTGAGGTCAAGCTTGGTAAACCAAGTAGCGTTTTTCACCCTGGAAAACAGGTCAGAAATCAAGGGTAACGGGTATTGATATTTCACAGTAATATTGTTCAAGAGACGATAATCAATACACGGCCTTAATGAACCATCTTTTTTGGCCACAAAGAAAAAACCGGCACCTAAGGGTGAAGAGGATGGTCTGATATGACCCTTCTCCAATGATTCCTTGATATAAGACCGCATAGCGTCATGTTCAGGTACAGACAAGTTAAAAAGGCGACCCTTAGGGAATTTACTACCTGGCACTAATTCAATAGCGCAGTCATAGCTCCTATGGGGAGGTAAGGATGCAGATTTACTTTCGCTAAACACATCAGAAAAATCAAACAAAAAGTCAGGAACATCCTCAGCCTGGGGGAGGCAGAAAAAACAGGAGTGTTGGTATTAACACATTGGCAGCCCCAACTGGTTACAGACACAGATTTCCAATCCAAAACAGGATTATGAGACTGTAACCAAGGGAAACCCAGCACGATAATGTCATGCAGATTATATAGAACCAAAAATTTGCAGCACTCCTGGTGATCAGGTTCAACCCTCATTATCACCTGAGTAGAAAACTGGGGTTTATTCTCAGCCAAAGGGGTAGAATCGATCCCCAGTAGGGGAATAGACTTCTGTAGGGGTATCAAGGGAAATCCACAACGTTTAGCAAAATCATAATCCATCAGGTTAATAGCTGCTCCAGAATCAACGAAAGCCTGAGCAGAAAATGAGGACAGAGAGCATATCAGAGTGACAGTTAATAAAAACTTAGTCTGAACACCACCCAAGACAACTGAGCGTGCAAAACGTCTTCCCCGCTTAGGGCAGACTGAAATAGCATGAGAGGCATCACCACAGTAGAAACATAACCCATTGCGCTTTCGAAACTCATGACGCTGTGCCCCAGACACCACTCCATCACACTGCATGGGCTCAGCAGCTGGCTCACAAGGCAACACCACTCCACGCATACTTCTCCGCTCACGCAAACGTCTGTCAATTTGAATCGCTAATGACATAGAATCATTGAGACCAGAGGGGACAGGGAATCCCACCATAACATCCTTTACATTATCCGACAGACCCTTCCGGAAAAGGGCCGCCAAAGCGTCGTCATTCCATTTGGTCAGGACTGCCCACCTACGGAATCTCTGACAGTATAACTCAGCGTCATCAAGCCCCTGATTTAATGCCAACAAGGCTTTTTCAGCTTGATCAGTGACATTAGGCTCATCGTACAATAACCCCAAAGCCTGAAAAAATGCATCAACATCACTCAAAACAGGATCCCCAGGTGTGAGGGAAAAAGCCCAATCCTGAGGATCGCCGCGCAGGAGAGAGATGACAATTTGAACCTGCTGCGCTGCGTTTCCTGAGGACTTAGATTTTAAGGCAAGAAACAATTTACAATTATTTTTGAAATTCTGAAACTTAGCTCGATCCCCTGAAAACAAATCTGGCATGGGGATCCTATGTTCCACAACAGGCAACCTAGCAAGATATGCAGCAATACTCCGAACCTCAGTGGCAAGCTGATCCACACGGCCAGACAACTGTGCAAACTCCATTGGGAGAAAAGATCCTCCCCAGCACCCAGAGATACAGAGGGAAAAAAAAAAAAAAAAATGCAACAAACAGAAAAATATCTCTGACAACTTTTCTTCCTTCAAAATATTTTTTCCCTTCTGTGAGTACCATACAATTTTTATGGCCTGTGATACTGTTATGTTACGGTAGCTGAGGAGTGCAGGTAAAAAAGGAAATACACCAGAGCAGTTGGAATCTATGAGATTGCAGTACCCTGACTAACCACCGCAACTAGAGGCAGCCGTGGAGCGTTCCTACGATGGTCCTAGACGCCTCGTCACAGCCTGAGAAACTAACTACACCTAAAGATAGAAATAGGAAAGCTATCTGCCCCGGAGCAGAACCCCAAAGATAATAGAAAGCCCCCAAACATGTAATGGCGGTTAGACAAGAGGAAATACTGACACAGAAAGAAAATAGTATGAGCAAACGCTGGGGCCCAAACTAACTAAATAGAAAAGGATAGGAAGGGTACTTACTGCAATCCCAGAAAACCCTGAAAGGCACCAACTCTACTAATTTCAAAAACACCTGAGATCACACGACCTCTACCACCTAAATTAGTTCTCTGGTGTAACAAAAACAGCAGCCACTGAAAAAACTGCAAAAAGCAAAAGTACAAAACACAGTGGCTGGACTAAACTGAGAGGGCAAAAGCCCCCGGAGGGGACCCAGAAGGCCCCCACAGAAGTGCAGGACAAAATGCAAAAATATAGCAAAAACACAAAATAAGAAATTGTCTTATCTGATAGCAGGAGATGCAGACACGACACAGCAGGCTACAAGGGAAACTGGAAAGAAGGATTCAGACCAGAACAATTGATCACCGGCAACCCTGATGGGAAAATGATTCCCTTAAATAAGACCAATCAGTAACACCTGATTCCCAATCCTCACTAGTACCGCTTGTAACCACCAGAGGGAGCCTCTGCTCAGAACTCATCTCAAACCCATTCACAACACTCTCCATTATTAACCCAGTTTAATGTCACCTTTCAATAGCAAGGTGACATTAACCACTAATTAACCCATGAGCCACCTCTAAAGGCAATGGGAATAGAGGAGCTAAGTGCCAGAAAAGTTGCATCTAATAATAAATTTTGGGGGGGCCCAAAAACAATGGCCCCTCTCTAGGCTAGTAATATCTGTCCTCACTCACTGGCTTTCCCTCTCTGGCAGAGAAAATACCGCTGGAGCCCACACATTTTTTTTACAGCGAATTTACCTGTTAAATTAACTCCTACATGTGCCAAATTTTGCACACATACACTCATCTAATTATTAGTCAAAACCATATTTCAAACTAAATGAAATGAAATGATCTGGCACGTCAGGGAGAAGGGGCGGCATCAGCAAACCACCTAGACGCATTCCCACAGCATCCTAGGTCACCACGGAGCAGCGTCACGTGCCGCTTAGCCGTACCTCCATCCGACGTGTCAGGACGGAGGGGCGGTATCAGCCAGCAGCGTGAATGCATAACCGCGGTGACCCGCTAGAGAGTAATACTGTGCACATAGTGTGAATGGGAGTTTTCTGCTTTAAGGAAACCCAACAGATGTAACAATACAAAAGTGATGTATGACATGAAGTGCATAATATCATGCTAACTGTGACATGTAACAACCAATCAGCATGATTGTGAATAACATACACATAGAAGGGTATTTAAACCCAGCATCAAATGAATAAAGTGCAACCAAAAGTGCAAACACACATAGATCAGAGAGGTGGGAATTGGAGGAAGAGTTTGGCCCAATTAGAGGCCCGGTGGATCTATAAGATAGGCTCTATGCAGCCGAATGGGCTTAATGAGATCCTAAGTTTTGCCCCCTTCTTGTAAGTAGTTTGTGTTTTTTTTTAATAGTTTTTAATGCACATTTTATTCCTTCCAGATATACTCCCATATACATACTTTCTCTTTGATGATGAGACTACACCAGGTGCTTTGATGGGGTTTTTAGAGGCCTTGGGAGAACATCTTCTATATTCGCGGACGTCATCGGGATGGGATACCTGTGTCTCTTGGACCAGTGAACCCTTGGGAAATATATACACTCACATGAAGAGAAGTGGAATGAGAATCCATGTGGACAATAGGACTATCCGTTTAATTCCATCTATAAGGGATGACACAGTGCTTTGTGGAGGTGTTTTCATTCTCTTCTCTTCCATGCTGGACTCACAGAATTCCTGAATTTTGAATGTTTTTTATATATTTGTAATGTCTTTCATTCCTCAGATTGTAGTCTGAGACACATGTATATTTACGTATTTGATATGTCATCTTGAGTAATTTTTTTTGTATTATTCTGCGTAGTGCAGAGTGTTATGATGCCTATCATTATGTTGTTTGGCCCATATGGTATCATCATCTATTTCTTTCAGACTAGTTCTCTCTACATTCTATTAGGTGATATTTTGAATATATACATCGTGGTAACTCCATTAGAGGTGCGGCTAAGCTGCACTTGACGCTTCTTGCGGTGACGTCACACGCCGGGTCTCGCTGTATATGCGCCATGATTCATCACTGCTACTAATGGTGTTTGGGAGTATATAAGCATGGAAGGTTGACACAGCCACATAGAGTAACCCCCTTGGAAGAAGCTCACGTGAAACGCGCGTCGGGGATCTGCACTGCCTTATTCAGGTCATATGCCCTTTTCTATTAACTTATTGTTACTATGCATTCATGGTCATCTCATTTGTATCTGTGATTGGTGCTTCAGTGAAGACTCTGTGGGGTTTGATATCATGGTAGCAGTAGCACTCATACATGCACTTTTGCGCTTTATTTTATCAAATCTCCTTGTAGTCAACATTGCTGCACCATAACAGGTATTTATTTGCTGCTGTATTTCAGACTTTTGTGTGGAGTAGCATGTTTTGATGCACTATCGCACTGTGTAGTATTATTTATATTCCAAGGGTACATCTTTATAAGAAACTGATTCATAAAAATGTGTGGATTTAGACCACACACTTTATAATCTGGACAGCACTTATATTAATAGACAAAATATTTCTGTTTAATGCAACTTGTCAAATAATTGTGGGTACAGCCTTTTATTTCATTTTTCTTGGCATTTTGTCTTCAATACCTCAGCTCTTTGATATATGCACATTAGGTGCTTATTTTGGGCAGTTCATGGATGTGTATCTTTTTTAATATGACTTTTTAATTCAATATGTGTCACAATAAAGTCCAGGCACTTCAAGTTGCCACTCTGTTATTATAATGGAGTCTATCCAACCTCCTTCAGTGTTCTGGAATTTTTAACTCTCGTTTTCCAAAATACAGTAACTCAAACTAAAAGACAGGAACATTAGAAACTTGCCTTGAAATTGATTTAACTGTACTGTGTCATACCTAGAAACACAAGAATGTGACATTGATGTATTTCATAGTAACATCCTTGTTTATTTCTAATTATCATTTTGTATTTTTTTGTATTATGTAATGTCATTAGATGTATTCACTGCCGTCATTAACATGAGTGTTCACTGGAGGTTTCCATCAACCCACCATGTATTTATCACATTCCTTGTTTACTTATGATAAAAAGAAATACGTCAGCTTCTTACAAAAGCTGATTAGATGACACTTCTCTTTTTTAATGCTGCGTGTTTGTTTTAAATTCGATCTTGTATAAGTCAAAGTTATTTCCCATTCCAAAATTATTCATTTCTGGAAATGTTCATACCAATCACTGTATAAAATTAAATTTGTGATAGAACCTCTTCTTCATTTCTGGTCTGAGCAAAGAAAATGGTTTAGGGGCGAAGTAATGAGGTGAGGGGTATCAAAGCATGTTCCCCTCTTACTGGATTTCAAGGATGGTGCCAAAGAGCCACTCTGCTTTGGACAAGAATCCAGATACAAGACTATGGTGGAGAATTCAGTCTTTGCCCCAGATGGAGGAGAGCTTCAATCTGCAAATGGCTTCTCTCCTATGCATCAGCACATTATACAGTGGGTACGGAAAGTATTCAGACCCCTTTACATTTTCCACTCTTTGTTTCAGTGCAGGAATTTGGTAAATTCAACAAAGTTCATTTTTTTTCTTATTAATGTACACTGTGCACCCCATCATGACTAAAAAAACAGAAATGTAGACATTTTTGCAAATTTATTTAAAAAGAAAAACTGAAATATCACATGGTCATAAGTATTCAAACCCTTTGCTCAGACTCTCATATTTAAGTCACATGCTATCCATTTCCTTGTGATCCTCCTTGAGATGGCTCTACTGCTTCATTAGAGTCCAGCTGTATTTAATTTAACTGATAGGACTTGATTTGTAAAGGCACACACCTGTCTATATAAGACTTCACAGCTCACAGTGCATATCAGACCAAATGAGAATCATGAGGTCAAAGGAACTGGCGAAGGAGCTCAGAGACAGAATTGTGGCAAGGAGCAGATTTGGCCAAGGTTACAAAAGAAATTCTGCAGTACTCAAGGTTCCTAAGAGCACAGTGGCCTCCATAATCCTTAAATGGAAGAAGTTTGGGACCACCAGAAGTCTTCCTAGACCTGGCTGTCCAGCCAAACTGAGCAATCGTGGGAGAAGAGCCTTGGTGAGAGAGGTAAAGAAGAACCCCAAGATCACTGTGGCTGAGCTCCACAGATGCAGTATAGAGATGGGAGAAAGGTCAACAAAGTCAACTATCATTGCAGCCCTCCACCAGTTGGGCCTTTATGGCAGAGTGGCCCGACAGAAGCCTCTCCTCAGTGCAAGATATATGAAAGCCTGCATAGTTTGCTAAAAACACATGAAGGACTCCCAGACTATGAGAAATAAGATTCTCTGGTCTGATAAGAAGAAGATAGAACTTTTTGGTGATAATTCTAAGTGGTATGTGTGGAGAAAACCAGGCACTGCTCACTACCTGCCCAATACAATCCCAACAGTGAAACATAGTGGTGACAGCATCATGCTATGGGGGTGTTTTTGAACTGCAGGGACAGGACGACTGGTTGCAATTGAAGGAAACATGAATGCGGCCAAGTACAGAGATATCCTGGATGAAAACCTCTTCCAGAGTTCTCTGGACCTCAGACTTGGCCGAAGGTTCACCTCCCAACAAGACAATGACCCTAAGCACACACAGCTAAAATTACAAAGGAGTGGCTTCAGAACAACTCTTTGACCATTCTCGACCAGAGCCCTGATCTAAACCCAATTGAGCATCTCTGGAGAGACCTGAAAATGGCTGTCCACCAACGTTCACCATCCAACCTGACGGAACTGGAGGGGATCTGCAAGGAAGAATGGCAGAGGATCCCCAAATCCAGGTGTGAAAACTTGCATCATTCCAAGAAGACTCATGGCTGTAATAGCTCAAAAGGATACTTCTACTCAATACTGAGCAAATGGTCTGAATACTTATGACCATGTGATATTTCAGATTTTCTTTTTTAATAAATTTGCAAAACTTTCTACATTTCAGGTTTTTTTTTCAGTCAAGATGGGCTGCAGAGTGTACATTAATGAGAAAAAATGAGCTTTTTTGAATTTACCAAATGGTTGCAATGAAACAAAGAGTGAAAAATTTAAAGGGGTCTGAATACTTTCCGTACCCACTGTACCTGAGAAAACAAAAAGACACAGCTCATGTGGAGACGTAAAAGAGGTATTTACTGTTGGGATAATACTGAATCTGAATTTAAAAAATGAATAAAAATCTATTCGTGTTCATCATTCTCATATATATATATATATATATATATATATATATATGCAGTTGTTGCCGTCGTCGTTCTTATTTTTAGATTCTATCTCAGTTGAAGTGTAAACTTCTGGTTTCAACTGTATATATATAAACATCTACAGTTGTGTGAAAAAGTGTTGCCCCCTTCCTGATTTCCTATTCTGCATGTTTGTCCCACTTAAATGTTTCAGATCACCAAAAAAATAAATATTAGACAAAGATGCAGTTTTTATATGAATGTCTTTATTATCAAGGGAAAAAGAAATCCAAACCTACAGGGCCCTGTGTGAAAAAGTGATTGCCCCCCACTTAAAACATAAACTATTTAACTATTAACTGTGGTTTATCACATCTTTGGGAAGCTGAGTTAAAATTTCCTGGCCACACTCAGGCCTGATTACTGCCACACCTGTTCACAATCAAGAAATCACTTAAATAGGACCTGACTGACAAAGTGAAGAAGACCAAAAGATACTCAAAGCTAGACATTATGTTGCAATCCAAAGAAATTCTGGAACAAATGAGAAAAACTAAGTAATTGAGATATATCAGTCTGGAAAAGGTTATAAAGCCATTTCTCTAGCTTTGGGACTCCAGTGAATAACAGCCATTAAACACAAATGTCGAAAACATGGAACAGTGGTGAACCTTCCCTAGAGTGGCCAGCTGACCAAAATTACTCTAAGAGTGCAGCAGCGGCTCATGCAAGAGGTCACAAAAGACCCCACAACAAATCCAAAGAACTGCAGGCCTCACATGCCTCAGGTAGTGTTCGTGACTCCACCATAAGAAAGAGACTAGGCAAAAATGACTTGCATGTCAGAGTTCCAAGACAAAAACCACTGCTGAGCAATAAGAACATAAAAGCTTGTCTCAGTTTTGCCAGAAAACATCTTGATGATCCCCAATACTTTTGGGAGAATACTCTGTGGACTGAAGAGACAAAAGTTTAACTTTTTGGAAGATGTGTTTCATTAAATGTGATGTAGAAGTAACACAGCATTTCAGAAAAGGAACATCATATAGTGAAATATGGTGGTGGTAGTGTGATAATCTGGGGATGTTTTGCTGATTAAAGACCTGGAAGACTTGCTGTGATAAATGGAACCATGAATTCTGCTGTCTACCAAAAAATTCTTATCGAGAATGTCCGCCCATCTGTTTGGGACCTCAAGTTGAAGCGCACTTGAGTTATGCAGCAGGACAATGATCCAAAACACACCAGCAAGTCCACCTCTGAATGGCTTAAGAAAAACAAAATTAAGACTTTGGAGTGTCCTAGTCAAATTCCTGATCTTATTCTGATTGAGATGCTGTGGCATGACCTTAAAAAGATAGTTCATGCTCGGAAACCATCCAATGTGGCTGAATTACAACAATTCTGCAAAGATGAGTGGGCCAAAATTCCTACAAAGCGTTGTAAAAGACTCACTGCCAGTTATTGCAAATGCTTGATTAAAGTTCTTGCTGCTAAGGGTAGCTCAACCAGTTTAGTTTAAGGGCAATTACTTTTTTACACAGGCCCTGTAGGTTTGGATTTCTTTTTCCCTTAATAATGGAGACCTTCATTTAAAGACTGCATTTTGTGTGTACTTGTGTTATCTTTGTCTAATATTAAGATTTGTTTGGTGATCTGAAAAATATTTAGAGTTGAGAGTCCTCAGTGGTTGATACCTTTTAATGGCTAACTGAAAAGATGGTAACAAATTGCAAGCTTTCGAGACTACTCAGGTCTCTTCATCAGGCTGAACTAATACAAAATCTGAAGAATCACATATTTATACACAAAAACACAGAAAAAATGCAATAGGTAAGACAAGTGACGTGAAGCAGAATAGTCATTATGGCAGAGGGATGAGCATAAATATTGGAACAGTTCATAGATAAGGAGAGAAAGTTTTATTACCCTCTGATTGGGGTCTGGTAATGATTTGTGATGTTTTCACAGGGTATTTGGAGTAAATTCCTTAATTGATGTAATAGGCCATAAAACCATGTGACAGGTTCATTCCAGCATTAAGATTGTCAAAGGTCACCATCAATTTGTATTCGCAAATTCTTCTCTGTCTCTGAGATGTGAATCTGCTTCTTAGTACCAGTATTTTCATATCTGACATGCTATGATCAGGGGAGCAAAAATGTTTTTGGTGATCTGAAACATTCAAGTGTGACAAGCATGCAAAAGAATAGAAAATCAGAAAGGGGACAAACACTTTTTCACACAACTGTATATACAGTATGATCTTACATATTGCCCCCTACATACAGCATGAGCCCCCACACAGTCCTGTATATACCACATTAGGCCCACATACAGAACCCCATGTAGATTAAGATCCCACACAGACTCCTATATACAGTATGAGACTTACATACACAGTATAAACCCCCCAAATTTATAAAAGCCCCACACAGCCCCTATATACAGTATGAGCCCATACATAGCTTTCGTAGCCCCTATATACATTAAGAGCCGCCATATAGTCATATATATACATATATTTATATAAAAACTCACATACCTCGCTCCCGTTCCCCCGCCCTCTGCTCAGGTGTTTGCTGTGTGAACTGATGCTCCACACAACAGACGCAATGTACTGACATCATTATGTCTACTTCTCAGTCACCTATGCTGAAAGGTGGAAAGAGGAGCCGGTGGCACCCTGCTCCATCATTATATTTCCTGAGGATGCAGATAGGAGTGACATCTGGATGCATGGTTTGGGCTATGAGCCATTGTTTTCAACCCTTCGGCTGTCTTGGTCCACAGGCTGCACTTTGCCCTGGTCTGGTCTAGAGTCATTGTTTTGTAGGGGAGAAAATCTATGTCAAGTGGGTTATTTATGGCAATGTATACATGCAGGATCTGCGCCATTTTGTAAGAGGGAAACACTGCAAACATTCATACTGTTGTTGCCTGTTGCATGAGTGAGATGCGCCGATTCGCCTCTTGGCCTGGCTCTTCCCAATTAACCTGGTGTGGCATTTGGGGTAATGATTTATTGGGATGCGCCGATTCTGGGTCGGCTGCGGTCTGGTATGTTTAGGCTGGGAAGGTCCAGATAACCATGGACCTTCACAATCTGTGAATAACAGCTCACAGCTGTCTGCTTTCCCTTTGTTGGTTAGCAAAAATGGGGGGGACCCCATGTCATTTTTTTTGCAACAGAGGCAATGGCTCTCAGTCGGCTCCCAGGAGCTAAAAGTCTCTTGTGGGGCACACACACAGTCCTTGTGCCTGCTGCCCGGTAGTCCACCGGCAGCTCTGTTCCCCTCCAGGGGTATGGCCAGCTCACAGCACGGGAGCACGTCCAGCCACAGGCAAGACTGCCTGGGCACTGAACTGCAGACAGGGATTTCCTTTCTGCTTTGAGGCTGCTAAGTCAGCCTCCTGCATTAACCCCTTACTATCCCTAAACTATATACACTACGTGGTGCAACATTAAGACATTACAAACACAGCACAGCATAACCATAACACATTATATTAATACGTACAATGAACATGGCAAGACAATACACATTTATGCATAACCCACAGTCGGGGTACCGCATGGGGGACCATATCAAGGAAGGGGAAAGGGAGCAACCGAGGGTCCCCGCCACCTCCTTACAAGTGTAACGGGAATGGTGGATCCACTGTGCCATGGTCCAAGGAAAGCCTGGAGGGGAGTAACTAGGTGAGCACCCTGACTCTTCACTAGAGCCCCTGATGGTGGGGTTAGGCTTGGCTCCCGATGAACAGTAGGTTCTACTCCAAGACAGACCATGGACGCACGGCAGCTGACCCCCAAGGGACCGGTAGCAGGAACGGCCCAGACAGCAGGCAGGCACTGAAGTAACACAGGGATCATGGATACAGACGGGACTGGCTGGCATACAGATAGGCACTGGTAGGTTGGTGCAGGCTTATACGGCTGGTATAAAAAAGCACTGGCAGGGGCCGGCTGGTAGACAGATGAGCACTGGCAGGTGCGGACAGGTTCGGCTGATATACAGATGAGCCCTGGCAGGTGCAGATTGGACTGGCTGATAAACAGATGAGCACTGGCAGGAGCAAACTGGACCTGCTGAAAAGTGTCAAAAAGTTTCTTGGGGTTGTTGGCTAGTGAGGAGATTAGGGTGGTGAAGTAGGTCCATTTGGCGAGGTGAAGGGCAGCGTTATAAGTTCTTAACATGAATTTAAAGTGGATGAAGTCTTCTGGTGTGCGGGTTTTTCTCCATAGGCGTTCAGCACTCCTGGAGTATCGCTGGAAAAGTTGAGTTTGCGATGTGAGCCAGGGCTGTTTTACTGTGTGTTTGGAAGTTCTGAGGGTGAACGGCACTACTTGGTCAAGGGTGCTTCTAAGAGTGTCATTGTAGTGATGAACAGCTAGATCAGGACAGGAAAAAGAGGAGATTGGGGACAGTGATGAGTGTAGGGAGTCTGAAAGTGTCTGAGGGTTAATGGCTTGTAGATTTCTGAATGTGTGGTAGGTAGGAGTGCGCTGGGGTGGTCGAGGATTTGTGAGCATGAAGGAGAGAATGTTGTGGTCAGAGAGTGGAAGCGGTGAGTTATTTAGGTGGGAGACTGAACAGAGCCGGACAAAGACCAGGTCAAGGGTGTTACCGTCCTTGTGTGTCTCAGAGGTTGAAAGCCGTGAAAGGCCTAGAGAAGTGATTAGTGATAGAAGCTGAGATGCAGATGTGGAAGTAGGGCTGTTAATGGGGATGTTGAAGTCTCCAAGGAAAAGGGTTGGTAGTTCTGAGGACATGAAGTGCGGCAGCCAGGCTGAGAAGTGGTCAAGGAACCGGGTGGGTGAGCCTGGGGGCCGATATATGACTGCTACTCTGAGGGAGAGAGGATGGAAGAGCCTGATGGTGTGGACCTCAAAAGAAGGGAATGAGAGTGATGGAATTGAGGGGATGACCTGGAAAGTGCATTGTGGGGACAGGAGTATGCCGACTCCACCACCATGTCTGTTTGCGAGTCTCGGGGAATGGGAGAACTGTAAGCCACCATAGGAAATGGCAGCAGGGGAGAGAGTGTCAGAATCCTGAATCCAAGTTTCAGTGAGGGCCAACAGATTAAAAGAGTTGTTCAGAAAGTAGTTGTGCAGGAAGGGAAGCTTGTTACATACAGACCGTGTATTCCAGAGGGCACAATTAAAAGAAGGAGATGAGAAAGTGCAAGTAATATTAATAAGATTATTATGGTTTCGATATGAGGTAGGGTAGGGGTTGAGGTTGGGGGATGGTGGACCAGGGTTGGGGAGATGTCCCCTGAAATCAGTAGGAGTAAGAAGATAAAGAGCAAGTAGTTGTTGGAATTGTAAGTAGGTTTTTTCTGCGATGTGTTTGGGCAAGATGGGCTGAGGTTTTTCAAGAAGATAAAGAGTGCATGGGAGCTGTACATGGGAGAGGGAAGTATAGAGGGGCTGATGTGTATGAGTCGTGATGGAGGGGGGATGGGGCGGTGAATGTGGATTGCAAGGGAACACAGGAGGATAGAAATAAAGCACATGCTGAAAAGGGAAAGCAAAGTGTGGGTTACCTAATTCCTGCCCTGATTAATTGCCATGGATAACTGCAGTTCACATGATGCTTATCTTCTGTGATGCTTTGCTTTCTGGGATGCGTGCGCCTCACACTGCGTGCGCCCTTAGAATGCTACTAAATATATAGCCCACACTACAGTGACAAGAGAGAGGGATTGTGAGAGCTGGTTTGGGATAATTTGGCAGCTGGGGCCATCACACCAGGGGGTGGTTAATGATCAAACGCACTGGACCTGGCTACATCTATATGCTATAGCACCTTCCACCTGATAAGATCTGGAGAGGCCTCAGTCACAGATATAACACAGTAAGTATTAAATACAGTGCAACAAATTAATTATACCAAAGCTTTAGCAGGCACATTAAAATATGTAGCAAAATGGTAAAGCAGCAGATGACAGCAAGCAGAATGGAGTTGTGCCATTAGGATCTATTGCAGAAGGGAAGACAGACAGCAGAGGTGGGGATTGTACCATTCAGCTGCTTGCTGTGTTGCAAGCATGTTGGAAATGACTTCTGAGTTGGGGCTCCCTCTGGTGGTTGCTGAGGGTATTGAACCAGTGCTGAATAGTAGAAGTCCATCACCTGCGAGTGATGACTGGCAATCAGGAGAGACGGACTGGGCTGATATAAGTGAGCTGCCTTCCCATGATCCTCGCCTGTGATCAATTGTTGTTTCCTGGTTCATTTGGAAGTCTGCTGGTGTCTTGCCTTCGTCTGCTACTTTCAGATAAGATATTTTCTGCTTGTTTCTATAGTGTTTGCTATTTCCATTTTTTGTCTGCACTTTTGTGGGAGGTTAGCCGGGTTCCCCTCCAGGGGCCTGTGCTACTCTCTGTTTTTCAGTAGCCACTGTTTATTTGTTACATTGCTCTGTCCCTGCTATTTGAGTAGCTGCGGGTTAGCCGCTTGTTCACACCGGAGGTCTGATTTAGTGGGTGGCGAGATCGTGTGATCTCAGCATTTTTGAAATCAGAAGTGTTGGAAGTTTTTCTAGGGTTTTGCTGGGTTGCAGATAGTATTCTGTCCTGTCCTATCTAGGCAGTGTTTGGCCCCAGCGTTTGCTCACTCTATTTTCTGCCTGCGTTTGTATTTTGTCTTGTCTAACCACCATTATATGTGTGGGGGCTATCTATTCCTTTGGGGCACTACTCCGGGGCAGTTAGCTTTCCTGTTTCTATCTTTAGGTGTAGCTAGCTCTCCGGCTTTGCTGAGGCGTCTAGGTCACCTTAGGTAAGTCCCACGGCTGCTTCTAGTTGTGCGGTTAGTTTAGGGATCTGCAACCCATTAGTTCCCAACCTCTCTGGTGTTCTGCTGCCTTGGCTGTTGTGAATGTTTTGGAAATGAATTCTGAGCAGAAGCTCCCTCTGGTGGTTACAAACAGTACTGAACCATTCAATGAGGATTGGCAATCTGTCACGCGGTCTTATGATATGTGTACGATGTCAGTAAACTATTCTTAAAAGAACAACACTCTATACAACATATAGATTAGCAACATCAGCATGTAAATATAGAATAGATTTACCTGACACGATATCCGTTGAACTCAGGGTTAATCTTGAGGACTTGATACACTGTCACAGGAAAGAGGAGGACCGGGGGTCTAACCTGACCCTAAACTGGGGTCCTAACTAATCCCTCACCTTGGAGGTACTGATAATGGTTCAGAGGTCCAAGTCTCCAGCCTAACCCTGTCTCCTATCAGTCCCTGAACCCTGTAATCAGTCCTAAGAAGGATTCTGATTACCACCAAAGGGATATGGGCTGATCTCTGCTAAATACACAGATTAGACATATAAGACAGACTGGAGAAAACACAGACTTGCATACACACTCAAACACAGAAGGAACATAAATGATCTGGGATATTAAACTCTAAGCAAGGTGAGCTTAAAACAACTAAGGAGCTCTTTAACTTAAGTCTATACAGATACAATCCTATCTGTGGTCTGCATGAAGAATTTCACTGGCAACTCCCAAAACAGAAAACCAGAGATTTAAAGGAAACCAATCAACAAATAATTAATTGCAGCCGGAAGAAACTGCACCCAGTCCCAGAACTGAGCACAGACAGAATTAACTCCCTAACTGCCAAACACAAAGAAACAGCAACTCAGCTGTGAGAAGTCAGAATGTGCAACCGCGACGATCTTCGTGGCGATGCACACATGACAGTACCCCCCCTTCTACGAGGGGCCTCCGGACCCTCAGGGCCAGGTTTGCCCGGGTGAGTTCTGTGGAAGGTCCGCACCAAACGATCTGCGTTAATGTCAGACGCAGGAACCCACGTCCTCTCCTCTGGACCATACCCCTTCCAATGCACCAAGTACTGAAGGGACCGGCGATTCAGACGTGAGTCAATGATCTTTGACACTTGAAACTCCAAGTTACCATTGACCACCACTGGAGGAGGAGGTAGAGGTGACGGTATGACTGGTGCCACGTACCTCTTAAGTAATGACTTGTGGAACACATTGTGGATTTTAAACGTAGGAGGGAGGTCCAGACGAAATGCCACAGGATTAATTATGGAACTGATCCTGTACGGCCCGATGAATCTGGGGCCCAGCTTCCAGGAGGGAACTTTAA
Source organism: Oophaga sylvatica (assembly GCA_033576555.1). Classification (NCBI taxonomy): domain Eukaryota; kingdom Metazoa; phylum Chordata; class Amphibia; order Anura; family Dendrobatidae; genus Oophaga; species Oophaga sylvatica. Next base: position 125,619,107 of record JARQOD010000002.1, on the reverse strand, counting down.
GTTTTATATTCCTGGTAGACAACCATACCAGATCGTTCACATTAAGATCTGGACCAGAAACTCTCCTCCTATCAGCCATACGTTTATAATGGTTCCCCATAGCACTCAGATTATTCAATACACCTCTCCACACTGAAGCAAGTGACGACGAGAAACGCTCCTCCTCAGGAACCCCAGAAGGGCCCCCCCCATTGAAAGTACAAAACTGGGGATGAAAACCATATGCCCCAAAAAACGGGGACTTACCAGTGGACTCGCTCCGCCTGTTGTTAAGAGCGAACTCTGCCAGAGGCAAGAAAGAAGACCAGTCCTCCTGGTTCTCTGAGACAAAACACCGAAGATAAGTCTCTAGGCTTTGATTCAGACGCTCTGTCTGACCATTGGTCTGCGGATGAAAAGCCGAGGAAAATGACAATTGCATCCCCCGACGTAAACAAAATGCCCTCCAAAACTTGGACACAAACTGAGACCCCCTATCTGACACCACATCAGAAGGCAACCCATGAAGTCTCACAATCTCCCCAATAAACACCTGCGCCAGAGTTTTAGCATTAGGGAGGGCAGGAAGAGCAATGAAATGTGCCATCTTACTGAACCTGTCAACAACCACCAGTATGACAGTCTTCCCTGACGACTGAGGAAGGTCCGTGATGAAGTCCATAGACAAATGAGTCCATGGACGCTCCGGAAGTTTCAAGGGTAAGAGGGTCCCAGACGGACGGGTATGAGGGGTCTTAGAGCGAGCACAAACCCCACAGGACGCGACAAAAGTTAAAACATCTTTATTAACGTTAGGCCACCAAAACCGGCGAGAAAGGAGATCTAAAGTAGCCTTACTCCCTGGATGTCCTGCTAAAGCAGAATTATGATGTGCCTCAATAACCTTTTGTCTCAACTGATTTGGGACAAACAGTCTCCCTGGAGGTCCTGCAGGGGCGTCCCCCTGAACCTCTAATACCTCCTCCTCAAGCTCAGAACATACAGCCGACACTACCACCCCCTCCTGAAGGATAGGAATCGGGTCATCCATTTCCCGGCCCCTGGGAAACTGCGAGACAAGGCATCCGCCTTAACATTCTTAGATCCAGGGCGATAAGTGACAACAAAATTAAACCTGGTAAAAAACAACGACCATCGAGCTTGTCTGGAATTCAGACGCTTAGCAGATTCCAAATACAGCAGGTTCTTGTGATCAGTAATGACGGTGACCGGGTGGACTGCCCCCTCCAAAAAGTGATGCCATTCTTCAAAAGCCAACTTAATGGCCAAAAGTTCCCTATTGCCGATATCATAATTCCTTTCGGCGGACGACAATTTTTTAGAAAAGAAAGCGCACGGATGCCATTTACCAGGGGACGGACCCTGGGACAATATTGCACCCACCCCTACGTCAGACGCGTCCACCTCCACAACGAACGGCTGTGATGCATCTGGTTGGATGAGAACGGGTGCCGAAGCAAAACATTTTTTCAAAGAGGAAAAAGCTTGGCAAGCTTTGTCCGACCATTTAGAAAAATCCGTCCCTTTTCTTGTCATGTCAGTGAGAGGTTTGACAACAGATGAGAAATTACAAATAAATTTCCGGTAGTAGTTAGCAAACCCCAGAAAACGCTGCAGAGCCTTAAGATCCTCTGGCTGATCCCATTCAAGCACTGCTCTCACCTTTTCAGGGTCCATACGGAAACTGGAGGCTGACACCAAGAAACCCAAAAACTGAAGTTCCTGTACGGCGAATACACACTTTTCCAGTTTAGCGTATAGTTTATTGTCTCGCAAGATCTGCAACACCTGTCTCACATGCTCCTGGTGAGACACAAGATCTGGTGAGTAAATTAAAATGTCATCCAAATATACAACCACAAACAGCCCCACCAGATGATGAAAAATGTCATTAACAAAATGTTGGAATACTGCTGGTGCAGTAGTCAGACCAAAAGGCACGACAAGGTTCTCATAATGTCCCTCCGGCGTGTTAAACGCCGTTTTCCACTCATCCCCCTCTTTTATCCTAATCAGATTATACGCCCCCCTGAGATCCAATTTAGAGAACCATTTGGCGCCAACAATTTGATTGAAGAGATCAGGAATCAGAGGGAGTGGATACGGATCTCGAACAGTAATCCGATTAAGTTCGCGGAAATCCAAGCAAGGGCGTAGGCCTCCATCTTTTTTCTTCACAAAGAAGAACCCCGCGGCCACTGGGGAAGATGAAGGTCTAATATGCCCTTTGGCCAGACTTTCCGAAATATAATCTTTCATAGCCTGCCTCTCAGGACCAGAAAGGTTATATAACCTAGCTTTAGGTAACTTAGCATCAGGAAGTAAATTAATAGAGCAGTCATACACACGATGAGGAGGCAACTCCTGACACCCCTCCTCAGAGAACACATCCCCAAAGTCCTCCAAAAAAGGAGGCAAAGTACTAGGCACGACCGCACTGATGACTGTGTTCATGAAGTTACTTTTGCAAAACTCACCCCATTGGCTTATCTCTCTGGACTGCCAATTAATCACAGGGTTATGTTTAACCAACCAAGGAAGTCCCAACACAATAGGAGTAGGTAGACCCTCCAACACATAACAAGATAATAGTTCCCTATGTATTGCCCCTACCCGAAGGTCAATGTTATGAACCTCATGAACAAAGCTACCTTGGCCAAGAGGCCTGGCGTCAATGGAGAATATAGGGATAGGTTTGACCAATACACTCAGATGCATACCTTGAGCCTGAGCAAACTGAGCGTCAACCAGATTAGCCCCGGACCCACTATCAAGAAGAACAGAAAATCTCTCCACTCTCGTACCAACCACCACCTCCACTGGTACAAGGAACTGAGAAGAACTAGCGGACGAAATACATACTCCCAGGTTGTCGTCCACCACACAACCTGGGATTAACAGTTTTCCGGCGACTTTTTGCTCAACAAGGCACGGGATGGACATCCCCCAACAAAATGTCCCTCTTTCCCGCAGAAGAAACACCTTCTAGTCCTGCGGCGTACCGCCAATCCCCTCCTACGAAATGATGTCCCTCCCAACTGCATAGGCTCCTCCGAACAGACAAGGGGAACCTCAACATAAGGGACTTTAGTAGTAGGTGGAGTAACAACAGGGGGCGGAGTTACCTCGCACCTCTCCTGGAGCCGTCTATCAGTACGGATAGCTAGGGCCATAGCAGCCTCCAGTGATGGAGGAGAATCATACTGAGCCAAAACGTCCTTTAATTTGTCAGAAAGCCCATGACAAAACTGGCTCCTAAGAGCTGGGTCATTCCACTGAGTATCTGTGGCCCATCTACGGAACTCAGAAGCAAATTCCTCCGCCGGACGATCTCCCTGCTGTATCTTACGTAATTTTGTCTCAGCAAGAGAGACCCGATCTGGGTCATCATATACCAAACCCAGGGCAGTAAAAAATCGATCTACTGACTGTAGAGCCGGGGATCCCGGAGGAAGGGAGAAGGCCCAGGATTGAGGGTCCCCTTGTAGGAGCGAGATAACTATTCCCACTCTCTGCTCTTCACTCCCTGATGATCGAGGCCGAAGCCGAAAATACAATTTACATGCTTCCCTGAAGGTAAAAAATTTGTCTCGCCCACCAGTGAACCTGTCCGGGAGAGCTACTTTAGGTTCAAATCTGGTTTGCTCCGAGGGAGACAAAACTTTGGACTTAATGTCCGTCAGCTCCATGGATAATCCCTGCAACTGCAGAGCCAGCTGGGCTACTGGATCCATGGCAACTGGGAATAATTTTATGGGCCAGTGAAAATGTCACGCGGTCTTATGATATGTGTACGATGTCAGTAAACTATTCTTAAAAGAACAACACTCTATACAACATATAGATTAGCAACATCAGCATGTAAATATAGAATAGATTTACCTGACACGATATCCGTTGAACTCAGGGTTAATCTTGAGGACTTGATACACTGTCACAGGAAAGAGGAGGACCGGGGGTCTAACCTGACCCTAAACTGGGGTCCTAACTAATCCCTCACCTTGGAGGTACTGATAATGGTTCAGAGGTCCAAGTCTCCAGCCTAACCCTGTCTCCTATCAGTCCCTGAACCCTGTAATCAGTCCTAAGAAGGATTCTGATTACCACCAAAGGGATATGGGCTGATCTCTGCTAAATACACAGATTAGACATATAAAACAGACTGGAGAAAACACAGACTTGCATACACACTCAAACACAGAAGGAACATAAATGATCTGGGATATTAAACTCTAAGCAAGGTGAGCTTAAAACAACTAAGGAGCTCTTTAACTTAAGTCTATACAGATACAATCCTATCTGTGGTCTGCATGAAGAATTTCACTGGCAACTCCCAAAACAGAAAACCAGAGATTTAAAGGAAACCAATCAACAAATAATTAATTGCAGCCGGAAGAAACTGCACCCAGTCCCAGAACTGAGCACAGACAGAATTAACTCCCTAACTCCCTAACTGCCAAACACAAAGAAACAGCAACTCAGCTGTGAGAAGTCAGAATGTGCAACCGCGACGATCTTCGTGGCGATGCACACATGACACAATCAGGATTCACAGACTGGCTTGATATAAGGGAGGTTCCCTCCTATCATGGTTGCCGGTGATCAATTGTTCTTGTCTCAACTGTGGTTCCTGGTTCACTTGGAAGCTTGCTGAGTCTTGCCTCTTCTTCTGCTTGCAGATAAGATATTTTCTGTTTTTGCTTTTGTGCTTTCCATTTGCATATTTCTCTGCATTTCTGTGAGGTTAGCCAGGTTCCCCCCCCCCCGGGGGCTTGGGCTCCTCTCAGTTCCTTTGGAGCCATTGTTGTTTGTTCATTTGCCTTTTCCCGTTTTTTCAGTGGCTGTGGCTTAGTTTTGTTACACCAGAGAACTGATTTAGGTGGTAGAGGTCGTATGATCTCAGGTGTTTTTGCAATCAGTAGCGTTGGCATTTTTTAGGGTTTTTTTACATTGCAGTGAGTATCCTTTCTATCCTTTTCTGTCTAGGCAGATTGGGCCCCAGCGTTTGCTCATACTATTTCCTGTCTGTGTCTGTATTTCCTCTTGTCTAACCGCCATTACATGTTTGGGGGCTTCCTATGTTCTTTGGGGATCTGCTACGGGGCAGATAGCTTTCCTCTTTCTATCTTTAGGTGTAGTTAATCTCTCAGGCTGTGACGAGGCGTCTAGGACCAACGTAGGAACGCTCCACGGCTGCCTTTAGTTGTGGTGGTTAGTCAGGGTACTGCAATCCAGTAGATACCAACCTCTCTGGTGTATTGCCATTTTTGCCTGCTCTCCTCAGCTACCGAAACACAACAGTATCACCGACCTAACTGAAAATTGTATGGTACTCACAGAAGGGAAAAATAGTGTGGAAAGAAAAAAGTTGTCAGAGTTGTCAGAGATTTTTTTTTTTCTTTCTGTTTCTTGCATTTTTTCCCTCTTTTTCTCTGGGTGCTGAGGAGGATTTTTTTTTTCTCTCAATGGAGCTTGCACAGCTGTCTGGCCGTGTGGATCAGCTTGCCACTGAGGTTCGGAGTATTGCTGTCTATCTTGCTGGGTTTCCGGTTGTGGAACCTAGGATTCCCATGCCAGATTTGTTTTTGGGAGATCGGGCCAAATTTCTGAATTTCAAAAATAACTGTAAGTTGTTTTTTGCCTTAAAACCTAAGTTCTCAGGGAACGCAGCACAGCAGGTTCAAATTGTCATCTCTCTCCTGCGCGGCGATCCTCAGGATTGGACTTTTTCCCTGACACCTGGGGACCCTGTTTTGATTGATGTTGATGCATTTTTTCTGGCTCTGGGGTTATTGTACGATGAGCCTAATGTCACTGATCAAGCTGAAAGAACCTTGTTGGCATTAAATCAGGGGCTTGAGGACACTGAGTTGTACTGTCAGAAATTCCGAAAATGGGCAGTCCTAACCAAATGGAATGATGATGCTTTGGCAGCCCTTTTTCGGAAGGGGCTGTCAGAGAATGTAAAAGATGTTATGGTGGGTTTCCCTGCTCCTTCTGGTCTCAATGATTCTATGTCATTAGCGATTCAAATTGACAGACGTTTGCATGAGTGCAGAGGTATGCGTGGAATAGTGTTGCCTTGTGAGCCAGCTTCTGAACCCATGCAGTGTCATAGAGTGGCTTCTGGGGCACAGCGTCATGAGTTTGGAAAACGCAATGGGTTATGTTTCTATTGTGGTGACACCTCTCATGCTATTTCAGTCTGCCCTAAGCGGGGAAGACGTTTTGCGCGCTCAGTTGTCTTGGGTAGTGTTCAGACTAAATTTCTGTTGACTGTTACTCTGATTTGCTCCCTGTCCACATTTTCTGCTCAGGCTTTTGTTGATTCGGGAGCAGCTATTAACCTGATGGATTTTGATTTTGCCAAACGTTGTGGGTTTCCCTTGATACCTCTACGGAAGTCTATTCCCCTACTGGGGATTGATTCTACCCCTTTGGCTGAGAATAAACCCCAGTTTTCTACTCAGGTGATAATGAGGGTTGAACCTGATCATCAGGAGAGTTGCAAATTTTTGGTACTGTATAATCTGCATGACATTATTGTACTAGGTTTCCCTTGGTTGCAGTCTCATAATCCTGTTTTGGATTGGAAATCTGTGTCTGTAACCAGTTGGGGATGCCAATGTGTTAATGCCAACACTCCTGTTTTTTCTGCCTCTCCCCAGTCTCAGGATGTTCCTGACTTTTTGACTGATTTTTCTGATGTGTTTAGCGAAAGTAAATCTGCATCCTTGCCCCCCCCATAGGAGCTATGACTGCGCTATTGAATTAGTGCCTGGTAGTAAATTCCCTAAAGGTCGCCTTTTTAACTTGTTTGTACCTGAACATGACGCTATGCGGTCTTATATCAAGGAGTCATTGGAGAAGGGTCATATCAGACCATCCCCTTCACCCTTGTGTGCCGGTTTTTTCTTTGTGGCCAAAAAGGATGGTTCATTAAGGCCGTGTATTGATTATCGTCTCTTGAACAAGATCATTGTGAAATATCAATATCCGTTACCCTTGATTTCTGACCTGTTTTCCAGGGTGAAAAGTGCTACTTGGTTTACCAAACTTGACCTCAGGGGGGCGTATAACCTTATTCGCATTAAGCACGGGGATGAATGGAAGACGGCGTTTAATACCCCAGAGGGGCATTTTGAGTACCTAGTGATGCCCTTTGGGCTCACTAATGCTCCTTACGTCTTCCAGTACTTCATGAATGACATTTTCAGGGATTTTGTGGATAAATTTCTGATTGTTTATTTGGATGATATCTTGATTTTTTCCAATGACTGGGACTCTCATGTGAAACATGTTCGGACTGTGTTCCAGATTTTGAGAGAGAATGCTCTGTATGTGAAGGGATCAAAGTGTTTTTTTGGCGTACAGAGGATCTCATTTCTGGGATTCATTTTGTCTCCATCTGTTATTGAAATGGACCCGGTCAAGGTTCAGGCCATCTATGATTGGGTCCAACCTACTTCATTAAAGGCTCTTCAGAGATTCTTGGGTTTTGCCAATTTTTATCGTAAATTTATTGGTAATTTCTCTGTTATTGTTAAACCATTGACTGATTTGACCAAAAAGGGTTCTGATGTGGTGAATTGGCCTCCTGAGGCAGTCTCTGCGTTTCAGGAACTTAAGCAGAGATTCACTTCTGCTCCTGTTCTACGGCAGCCTGATGTTTCTCTGCCATTTCAGGTGGAGGTTGATGCCTCTGAAATTGGGGCAGGTGCCGTTTTGTCCCAAAGAGATCCTGAGACCTCTAAAAGTAACCCTTGTGCCTTTTTCTCTCGAAAATTTTCTCCAACTGAACGTAATTATGACGTGGGTAATCGGGAGTTATTGGCCATGAAGTGGGCTTTTGAAGAGTGGAGACATTGACTGGAGGGAGCCAAACATCAGGTGGTGGTCCTCACGGACCATAAGAATCTGGTTTATCTGGAATCAGCCAAGCGACTTAATCCTAGACAGGCCAGGTGGGCCTTGTTTTTCACACGTTTTAATTTTGTGGTTTCCTTTCTTCCTGGCACTAAGAATGTTAAGGCAGATGCCCTCTCGAGGAGTTTCCTTGCGGACTCTCCTGAGTTATCTGATACTGCTATTATTTTGAAAGAGGGTGTAGTTCTTTCCGCCATCTCGCCCAATTTGAGACTGGCTCTGGAAGGGTGTCAGGAGGATAAACCCGAGCACTGCCCTATTGGGAAATTGTTTGTCCCAGACCGGTGGAAAAAGAGTGTGATGTCTGAGATTCATTGTTCCGCGTTGGCCGGTCATCCCGGAATTTTTGGTACCAGAGACTTATTGAGTCGGTCCTTTAGGTGGCCTACTTTGTCTCGTGATGTCAGGGAGTTTGTGCAGTCCTGTGGGACTTGCTCTCGCTCCAAGCCTTGCTCTCGCTCTAGTGGTTTGTTGATGCCATTGCCTGTGCCCAAGAGACCATGGACCCATATCTCTATGGATTTTATTTCCGACTTCACTGTTTCTCAGAGAATGACCGTTATCTGGGTGATTTGTGATAGGTTTTCCAAGATGATACATCTTGTGCCATTACCTAAGTTGCCTTCCTCCTCCGAATTGGTGCCTTTGTTCCTTCAGCACGTGGTTCGGTTACACGGCATTCCTGAGAACATTGTGTCTGACAGAGGAGTCCAGTTTGTTTCCAGATTTTGGAGGACTTTTTGTTCTAAACTTGGTGTTTCTCCTCTGCTTTTCATCCTCAGACCAATGGACAAACTGAGAGAACAAACCAGACATTGGAGACTTATCTGAGATGCTTTGTGTCTGCTGATCAAGATGACTGGGTCTCTTTTTTGCCTTTGGCTGAGTTTGCTCTTAATAATAGGGCTAGCTCTGCCACTTTGATGTCTCCATTTTTCTGCAATTTTGGGTTTCACCCTCGATTTTCTTCGGGACAGACGGAGGCTTCTGTCTGTCCAGGTGTTGACTCTGTTGTGGAGCGTATGCAGCAGATTTGGGACCAGGTAGTGGAGAGGTTGTCCCTCTCTCAGGAGAAGGCCCAGCGGTTTGCCAACCGGCATAGGACTGATGGTCCTCGGTTTAAAGTGGGGGACTTGGTCTGGTTGTCCTCAAGAAATATCCCTATGAGAGTTGCATCTCCTAAGTTTAAGCCTAGGTTCATTGGACCTTATAAGAGCATGGAGATTCTTAATCCTGTTTCCTTTCGTTTACTTCTTCCAGGGACATTTAAGATCCATAACGTGTTCCACAAGTCCTTATTGAAGAGGTTTGTCGAGCCCGTGGTTCCTATGGCTGTGCCTCCTGACCCTGTTTTGGTTGAGGGCAATCTGGAGTATGTGGTTGAGAAAATATTGGATTCTTGGTTTTCTAGACGGAAACTCCAGTATTTGGTTAAGTGGAGAGGTTATGGTCAGGAGGACAATTCTTGGGTGTTTGCTTCGGACATCCATGCTAGGAGACTGATCCGTGCGTATCACCGAGCTCATCCTGACCTACCTGGTTGCACAAATGAGGGTTCGGTGACCCCTCCTCAAGGGGGGGTACTGTTGTGAATATTTTGGAAATGAATTCTGAGCAGAAGCTCCCTCTGGTGGTTACAAACAGTACTGAACCATTCAATGAGGATTGGTAATCAGGATTCACAGACTGGCTTGATATAAGGGAGGTTCCCTCCCATCATGGTTGCCGGTGATCAATTGTTCTTGTCTCAACTGTGGTTCCTGGTTCACTTGGAAGCTTGCTGAGTCTTGCCTCTTCTTCTCCTTTCAGATAAGATATATTCTGTTTTTGTGCTTGCCATTTGCATATTTCTCTGCATTTCTGTGAGGTTAGCCAGGTTCCCCCCCCCCGGGGGTCTTGGGCTCCTCTCAGTTCCTTTGGAGCCATTGTTGTTTGTTCATTTGCCTTTTCCAGTTTTTTCAGTGGCTGAGGCTTAGTTTTGTTACACCAGAGAACTGATTTAGGTGGTAGAGGTCGTGTGATCTCAGGTGTTTTTGCAATCAGTAGCGTTGGCATTTTTTAGGGTTTTTTTACATTGCAGTGAGTATCCTTTCTATCCTTTTCTGTCTAGGCAGATTGGGCCCCAGCGTTTGCTCATACTATTTCCTGTCTGTGTCTGTATTTCCTCTTGTCTAACCGCCATTACATGTTTGGGGGCTTCCTATGTTCTTTGGGGATCTGCTCCTGGGCAGATAGCTTTCCTCTTTCTATCTTTAGGTGTAGTTAATCTCTCAGGCTGTGACGAGGCATCTAGGACCAACGTAGGAACGCTCCACGGCTGCCTTTAGTTGTGGTGGTTAGTCAGGGTACTGCAATCCAATAGATTCCAACCTCTCTGGTGTATTGCCGTTTTTGCCTGCTCTCCTCAGCTACCGAAATACAACACTTGGCTGTTTTTTGCTCCTGTCCTCCTCAGCTACCAATTCATAACAGAATCACCGGCCTTACTGAAAATTCTGTGGTACTCAACAGAAAGGAAAAATAGTAAAAAAAAAAAAATAGCCAGAATTTTTTTTTCTCTGTGTGAATTTTTTCCTCTTTATCTCTGGGGGCTGTAGGAGTTTTTCTGCAATGGAAATCAAGCATTTGTCTGATCGTGTGGAGCAGCTTGCTGCTGAAGTTTGGAGTATTTCTGTCTATCTCACTCAGTCGTCTGCTGTAGAACCTAAGATCCCTACTCCGGATTTATTTTTTGGGGATCGGTCTAAATTTTTGAATTTTAAAAATAACTGTAAGTTGTTTTTTGCCCTGAAACCTAAGTCCTCGGGGAACGCAGCACAGCAGGTTCAAATTATCATCTTCCTCTTGCGCGGCGACCCTCAGGATTGGGCCTTTTCGCTGACACCTGGGGATCCTGTTTTGACTGATGTTGATGTGTTTTTTCAGGCTCTGGGGTTGTTGTATGATGAACCTAATGTTACTGATCAAGCTGAGAAAACCTTGTTGGCATTGAATCAGGGTCAGGAAGCTGCAGAGCTATATTGTCAGAAATTCTGAAAGTGGGCAGTCCTTACTAAATGGAGTGACGATGCCCTGGCAGCTCTTTTTCTGAAGGGTCTGGCAGAGACTGTAAAGGATGTTATGGTGGGATTTCCTGTTCCCTCTGGTCTCAATGACTCTATGTCATTAGCTATTCAAGTTCACATAGGTCAGGGACTCACCAGACTTGAGACCACCTTGACGATGGTTGGTGGGCAAATAATATTTGGCCAAATGTTATACTAAGCGTCTCAAATTTTTCCTTATACTCCAAAGCCGTATTGCTATTCAAAATTTCATGTATTTTATATTGTTATGCTTTAGTATGATAGAGTGCAGCCTTTTTTATATGTTGTACATGGGGGTAGCTCCCCTTGGTTTGCACCTAATTCACATTAGTCTGGATGTGCCAGTCAGGTTTTTTTGTCTTTTGAATGTTAGCTTACTGAACGAGCACTCCGCCCCCACCAGGTGGTGATTTTAATTACAGCAGGTACCTTCTTACCAATAAATGCAGGCATTACTGGCAGAGGTGTCCACATTCACCCAGAAATTCAGATATCAGCCTAATAGAGGTATGTTATTATTATTATTATTTATTTATATAGCGCCATTAATTCCATGGTGCTGTACATGAGAAGGGGTTACATACAAAGTTATAGATATCGTTTACAGTAAACAAATTTACAATGACAGACTGGTACAGAGGGGAGAGGACCCTGTCCTTGCGGACTTACATTCTATGGGATAATGGGGAAGAAACAAGGTCGGGGGTGCGGCAGCTCTGGTGGTGGTGAGGCGGCTGCTCTGGTGGTGGTGGCTGCGAGGTGGCAGCTCGGGTGGTGACGGCGAGGCGGAAGCTCGGGTGGTGGTGGCAAGGCGGAATGGTTATTGCAGGCTGTAGGCTTTCCTGAAGAGATGGGTTTCCAGGTTCCATCTGAAGGATCCAAGGGTGGTGGATAATCGGACATGTTGAGGTGTGGAATTCCAGAGGATAGGGAATATTCGGGAGAAATCTTGGAGGCGGTTGTGTGAGGAACGAATAAGTGTGGAGGATAGTAGGAGGTCTTGGGAGGATCGAAGATTACGTGAAGGAAGATATTGGGAGATTAGTTCAGAGATATAGGGAGTGGACAAGTTGTAGATGGCTTTGTAGGTCAGTGTTAGTAGTTTGAACTGGATTTGTTGGGGAATTGGGAGCCAGTGGAGGGATTTGCAGAGGGGAGAAGCAGGGGAGTAGCGAGGAGAGAGGTGGATTAGTCGGGCAACAGAGTTGAGGACAGACTGGAGTGGTGCAAGAGAGTTGACGGGGAGGCCACAGAGGAGGGTGTTGCAGTAATCGAGGCTGGAGATGATGAGGGCATGCAAAAGAGTTTTAGTAGATTGAAGGGTGAGGAAGGGACGGATTCTGGAAATGTTTTTAAGTTGGAGGCGACAGGAGGTGGCAAGAGTTTGGATGTGTGGTTTGAAGGACAGGGCAGAGTCGAGAGTTACTCCGAGGCAGCGGATTTCAGGTGCGGGAGAGATCGTGATTCCATTTACCATAATAGATAGATCGGGTAGGGAAGATACGTGGAATGGAGGAAAGATGATGAGTTCAGTTTTGTCTACATTGAGTTTTAGGAAGCGAGAGATGAAGAAGGAGGATATGGCTGATAGACACTCCGGGATTCTGGACAGCAGAGAGGTGACATCTGGGCCAGAGAGGTAGATCTGAGTGTGGTCCGCATACATGTGGTACTGGAAGCCATGGGACTTTATGAATTGTCCTAGGCCAAGGGTATAGATGGAAAAAAGTAGGGGCCCCAGGACAGAGCCTTGAGGGACTCCACCAGAGAGAGGGCGGGATGAGGAGGTAGTGTGGGAGTGGGAGACACTGAATGTGCGGTCGGAAAAGTAAGTGGCAATCCAGGACAGGACAAGGTCTTTGATGCCAAGGGAAGAACGAATCTGTAGCAGTAGGCAGTGGTCGACTGTGTCAAAGGCAGAGGACAGGTCAAGGAGGAGGAGGATGGAGAACTGTCTGTTAGCTTTGGCTGTGAGTAAGTCATTAGTAATTTTGGTCAGGGCAGTTTCAGTGGAGTGGTGGGGGCGGAAGCCAGATTGGAGGCTGTCAAGGAGAGTTAGATGAGAGGTGGGAGGAAAGTTGGGCGTGGACATGCTGCTCAAGGAGTTTGGAAGCAAACGGGAGCAATGATATTGGGCGATAGCTGGGCATAGCGGTTGGGTCAAGGTTTGTTTTTTTGAGAATGGGTGTGATGGTGGCATGTTTGAAGGCAGAGGGAAAGGTACCAGAAGATAGTGATAGGTTGAAGAGATGGGTTAGGGCTGGGATGAGCGTGTTAGTGAGGTTGGGGAGCAGGTGGGAAGGGATGGGGTCAAGTGCACAGGTGGTAAGGTGTGATTTGAAAAGGAGATGAGTAAGCTCTCCTTCAGTGATGTTGGAGAGGGAGGTTTGAAGGGAAGGGCAGAGGTCTGGTATACGGAGTGGTTGGGGTGGTGGAACAGTAAAGGCTTGCCTTGTTTGGTCAATCTTATTTTTGAAGTAGGTGGCAAAGTCCTCGGCAGAGATGAGGGGAGTTGGAGGTGGCAGTGGTGGGTTGAGGAGAGAGTTGAATGTGCTGAACAGTTGTTTTGGGTTGTAGGATAATGAAGATACAAGGTTTGTGAAATAGGTCTGTTTAGCAGAGGTGAGGGCTATTTTGAAGGCAAGTGTAGCTTGTTTGAAAGTAGAGAAGTCGTCTGGTAGGCGTGTTTTCTTCCAATGCCGCTCCGCGACCCTGGATGATTGTCAAAGTTTTTTGGTGAGATTGTTGTGCCTGACCTATGTTCACATAGGTCAGGGACTCACCAGACTTGAGACCACCTTGACGATGATTGGTGGGCAAATAATAGTTGGCCAAATGTTATACTAAACGTCTCAAATGTATTCCATATTGTCATGCTTTAGTATGATAGAGTGCAGCCTTTTTTTGTATGTTGTACATGGGGGTAGCTCCCTTGGTTTGCACCTAATTCACATTAGTCTGGATGTGCCAGTCAGATTTTTTTGTCTTTTGAATGCTAGCTTACTGACCGAGCACTCCTCTCCCACCAGGTGGTGATTTTAATTACAGCAATCCCTACTTACCCATAAATGCAGGCATTACTGACAGAGGTATCCACATTCACCCAGAAATTCAGATATCAGCCTAATAGAGGTATGTTCACATAGGTCAGGGACTCACCAGACTTGAGACCACCTTGACGATGGTTGGTGGGCAAATAATATTTGGCCAAATGTTATACTAAGTGTCTCAAATTTTTCCTTATACTCCAAAACCGTATTGCTATTCAAAATTTCATGTATTCCATATTGTCATGCTTTAGTATGATGAAGTGCAGCCTTTTTTGCATGTTGTACATGGGGGTCTCTCCCCTTGGTTTGCACCTAATTCACATTAGTCTGGATGTGCCAGTCAGGTTTTTTTGTCCTATGAAAATTGTAAATTCACACTGAAAGCATAAAAACTATGAATTAACACATGTGGAATTATATACTTAACAAAAAAGTGTGTAACAACTGAAATTATGTCTTATATTCTAGATTCTTCAAAGTAGCCACCTTTTGCTTTGATGACTGCTTTGCACACTCTTGGCATTCTCTTGATGAGCTTCAAGAAGTAGTCACCGGAAATGGTTTTCACTTCACAGGTGTGCCCTGTCAGTTTTAATAAGTGGGATTTCTGGCCTTTTAAATGGGGTTGGGACCATCAGTTGTGTTGTGCAGAAGTCTGGTGGATACACAGCTGATAGTCCTACTGAATAGACTGTTAGAATTTGTATTATGGCAAGAAAAAAGCAGCTAAGAAAAACGAGTGGTCATCATTACTTTAAGAAATGAAGGTCAATCAGTCCGAAAAACTGGGAAAACTTTGAAACCATCAAGCGCTACAAAGAAACTGGCTCACATGAGTGGAACGCACCTAATAGATATATTAGAGAGGTGCGTTCGCAGCCTGGGGTCCACCATGCAGGCGAAGCCCGCTGCTAGTAAGATGGCGAAAGTAGCGAACTCTGTTATCCCGCAGAGTCGCTAAATTAAACGCCGTAGCGCGCTGTGGCAGTAAGTGCGAACTCTGTTAATCCCCAGAGCTGCTAACGGGAATGCCACAGCGCTATATGGCGATAGGTGCGAACTCACTTAGCTTCAGTGAGCCGCAAGGTAAAACGCTAGGGCGCTGAACCAGCGTTATAAAGCGAACCCTGTTGCGTCACAGAGCCGCTGAGAAAAAGACTGTGTCCTGTTAACACCACAGGGATACACAGACAACCGCTGTTCGGATAGCAGTCCGTGATCACGCAAACAGCAACGCAATTAAGCAATCTCCTCATAGGAGAAGCCGGTATTCTAGGGGCTTATTTCAGCCAAGCCCTAACCACTTGCACTCAAATCTCCTCACCGGAGGTGCCGGTATTCTAGGGGCTTATTTCAGCTGAGCCCTAACCACATGCGTGCATGATCACACTGGCGCAAAGCACATAATGCAATTGATACTAGCGCATGGCGGCCCAGCCATGCCACCCTTTTATAGTAACAGCTACAGGACCTGCCAGAAACATGGACCAATGAAACTGTTCCAGAACACCAGTAGTCACAGGACCTTACTGGCGGACCAATAGGAGCTGCTGCAGTACCTGAGCATGTTAATCCTGATCTCCAATGAGAGATCTCACCCTGGGCATGCTCAGAAGGGGAAAACAAGGACTTTGTCCTAAAGACGTCTGCTCGCCGCTAACCAGTACTGGCCACAATAGCAGAGCCTGGAGAGGTAGCAGTAATCCTCTGCACACTGTTAGACTGGGTGAGACGCTGGGACCGACGTCTAAGCTGAGCAGAGTCCACTGCGGCCAGAGACGAATAGGAGACCGCAGCCGGAATGGCTCGAGTTTCCCCTTGTGCAGAAGCGGGAACTTGACCCCTAACAGCCAAGATTGTGCAAAGCAGTCATCAAAGCAAAAG
Source organism: Oophaga sylvatica (assembly GCA_033576555.1). NCBI lineage: Eukaryota > Metazoa > Chordata > Amphibia > Anura > Dendrobatidae > Oophaga > Oophaga sylvatica. Next base: position 125,603,161 of record JARQOD010000002.1, on the reverse strand, counting down.
GTGGCTACTTTGAAGAACCTAGACTATAAGACATATTTTCAGTTGTTTCACACTTTTTTGTTAAGTATATAATTCCACATGTGTTAATTCATAGTTATGATGCCTTCAGTGTGAATGTACAATTTTCATAGTCATGAAAATACAGAAAAATCTTTAAATAAGAAGGTGTGTCCAAACTTTTGGTCTGTACTGTATATATATGACAGGGTTTTGATGTGGTGGTCTCCTAATTTTTGCCAGAGCTATATATATACAAGTGCTTCTCACTAAATTAGAATATCATCAAAAAGTTTTGCATTTCAGTTTTTCAATACAAAAAGTGAAACTCATATGTTATATAAAGTCACAAACAGAGTGATCTATTTCAATGTGTTTTTCTGTTAATATTGATGATTATGGCTGTTGCTCCTCCAAAAATTTTACTTCTTGATCAAGAGACTGAAAATAAAGAGGAATGCTGTCAAAAGGAGTTGCCAACATAAAATATACAAGTGCTTCTCACAAAATCTGAATATCAAAAAGTTAATTTATTTCAGTTCTTAAATACAAAAGGTGAAACTCATTATATAGAGTCATTACAAACAGAGTGATCTATTTCAAATGTTTATTTCTGTTAATGTTGCATCAATTACTGCATCAATGTGGCGTGGCATGGAGGCGATCAGCCTGTGGCACTGCTGAGGTGTTATGGAAGCTCAGGTTGCTTTGATAGCAGCCTTCAGCTCTTCTGCATTGTTGGGTCTGCTGTCTCTCATCTTCCCCTTGACAGTGCCCCATACATTCTCTCTGCGGCTAAGGTCAGGCGATTTTGCTGGCCAATCAAGCACAGAGATACTGCTGTTTTTAAACCAGGTATTGGTTCTTTTGGCAGTGTGGACAGGTGCCAGGTCCTGCTGAAGAATGAAATTTCCATCTCCATAAAGCTTGTCGGCACAGGGAAACATGAAGTGCTCTAAAATTTCCTGGTAGATGGCTGTGCTTACTTTGGTCTTGATAAAACAGAGCAGACCTACACCAGCAGGTGACATGGCACCCCAAACCATCACTGATTGTGGAAACTTCACACTAGACCTCAAGCAACTTGGATTGTGTGCCTCTCCCCTCTTCCTCCAGACTCTGGGACATTGATTTCCAAATGAAATGCAAAATTTACCTTCATCTGAAAACAACACCTTGGACCACTGAGCAACAGTCCAGTTTTTTTTCTCCTTGGTCCAGGTAAGATGCTTCTGGCGTTGTCTATTGGTCATGAGTGGCTTGACACAAGGAATGCGACACTTGTAGTACATGTCTTGGATACGTCTGTGTGTGGTGGCTCTTGAAGCAATGACTCAGCAGCAGTCCACTCCTTGTGAATCTCCCCCAAATGTTTGAATGACCTTTTCTTAACAATCCTTTCAAGGCTGCGGTTATTTCGGTTGCTTGTGCACCTTTTTCTACCACACTTTTCCTTTGGCTCAACTCTCCATTAATATGCTTGGATACAGCACTCTGTGAACAGCCAGTTTCTTTAGCAATGCCCTTTTGTGACTTACCCTCCAAGTGAAGTCTGTCAGTGACTGCCTTCTGGACATCTGTCAAGTCAGCCGTCTTCCCCATGATTGTGGAGCCTAATGAAACAGACTAAGGGACCTTTTTAATGCTTAGGAAGCCTTTGCAGGTGTTTTTTGAGAGAGGACGCAGAGCTGTAGCTGAGCTCACCCAGGCCTGAGTGCCAGTGACCGGGCACCAGAGTCCGAGGCTGTGCGGGTACTAAAGTCCCGGCAGCTGAATCCGGAGGGCAGGAGACTGCAGGTCCCCTGCCCAACTGATACTCGACGACACAGCATCACTTGAGAGCCGGAGCCGCCAGACAAGAGCTACCCCTGAAGCAGGCTCAAGCTGCCTGTCATGTGAGTGGAGTTCTACCTAAACATCAGATAGAAAGAGGAACCTGAACAGAGATTGTAACAGCAAGTACCTCAGAGAACAGCGCCAGAAAGGAGGCCTCACAACCCACCTGGCTGGGGAGATTCCCAAATTGCTTCCAGGCTGCCCAGCTCCAGTACCATCTGTAACCTGAGCCCTGGACTGCACCTGCACTACTTAGTGAAAGGTAAAGGAAACAACAGCCTTTGTGTCCTTCAGTCATTATTCAAATCCTAAGTCCTGCACCCCAAAGTCCTTCCCTCACAGCCTTCCATATCTGCCCTGGGGCACCATTCTACCCGTGGGGAACGGTAACACCTTTGCTGCACTGCCATCAGCCTCAGATGATCTGAAGTGCAGCGTCGGCTATGCCTTGCCAAATACCACGGGTGGCGTCATGAAACTTTCCCTTAAACTACCCCTCACCATTTCCATTGCATGTAAAGGGCCACGGACCGGGTCACTGCAGCCGTGACCATCCTTTTAAGAGTTGTCCGACCCGGTCCGAGTACCCCACGGCCCTAGCGGGTGTCGCATACATGTGACAGAAGGCCAGGGCGTGCATAAACAGCCATCATTGCGGGCCACAACAACGGCCCTGGACTCTCTCACAAGTTTGACGTATCATATTCCAATGAGTGCTTTATTAAGTTTGGCATGCACAATACCAGTCTTAATGAATCAGACTCATTGATTACTTTTTAAAGAAGCAGTGTCCCATTTGAATCGTTACAAGGGGACCGCTTCTGACATCCATGAAGACACCAGGGCAACTTATGCTGGTGTAGCCCCATTATTGAACACCAAGCAATGTCAATGATATTCTGAGGAGGGAAATCACATCCCTTAGTCCTATAGAAGCATCTTAAGACACTAAACCTCAACTATAGAACAGTGAACCTTGATATCATTGTTCTGATGTCCAAAGAGACTGTGGCTACTAAATGTGAGCATAATTGACAAGCATTTTACCTTTTCAGAACTGGAGCCATAAGGGTATATGCACGCAATGTTTTTTCTGGTAGTTCCGGCTCAAAACTTGCCTGAAAAAGCATTCAAAAAATATTTAAAATAATGATCTTATGTATTTCTATGTAAAAATAACTTGTTATGCATATGGTCAGGCTTTTGAGCATCTTTTATCAGCTTTAGGCTACTTTCACACTTGCGCCTTTTTGCGCTGCATTTCGAGCGCACATCAAACGCATTGAAAAAAACGCGTGCAAACGCTGCAATATTTTGTCGCATCAGCGTGCGCATTACAACCAAAAAACACAGCGTTTGTATGCGATTTCAAGCGTTTTTGCATGCGTTTGCGTTTTTTATGCACATGAGTTGTCTAGGTGTCACATTTCAAAGGAGGGAAAATCCTTGCAAAATTCTTGCAACAGACTCCACCAATGGGACACCAGTGGGCGTGTGTTATGGGAAATCTTTATATAGAGCCTGTTTACAGCTGAATTATTCACAGTTGCTTGCATTTTCCTTTGTGAACATGGATCTGCACTGGAAGAGTTTTCACTTTAACTTGGATCTGGACATCGTGATGGCTCAGGCTTATGCAGTTGCTTGCCATGAAGAAAGGGAGAGAGAGAGACAGTCAAGACGGCAGCGGCGGCGTTTGTGGATACATCCGATTGTTGAACTCCGGGAGAGCCGTGGAGCGTACCACACCCTCTATAGTGAGCTCCAGGCCAATCCCGTGAAATTTAGTGACTATACCCAGATGTCCCAAGAAACCTTCAGGGATTTGCTTGCTCGTGTCTAAGAATTCATCCGGAGACAGGACACACAGCTCCATCGTGCGATTCCTCTGGAGGAACGGCTCCTGGTGACATTACGGTACGTAATATTGCTAAACCAATGCCTGCATCATTTTATTTGTTCTGCCATGTACTATTCCCAAGCTTGCAGAGTTATTGTTCTGCCATGTAGTAAACAAAGACCTGCAAAATTATTTTAATGCCATGTACTAATATTTTTCTTTTTTTTTCTTATAATGTTTTAAAAACCATATACAATAATATATTTTTTAGTTCTTTCTCTGTTTCACAGATTTCTGGCTACTGGAGAAAGCCTCTCTCCACTCCATTTCCAGTACCGGATTGGAATCTCCACCTTGTCAGGAATTGTTGTGGACACCTGCCGGGCATTGTGGAACGTTCTTTGTCCAGATTTTATGCCCCTGCCCACCACTGAAAAGTGGCTAGAAATAGCTGACAAATTCTGGACAACCTGCAATTTCCCCAACTGTTTGGGAGCGGTTGATGGGAAACACATCCGTATAATCAAACCCAAAAGAACAGGCTCGGAGTACTACAACTACAAAAAGTACTTCTCTACAGTTCTCATGGCCATTGCAGATGCAGACTGTATGTTTGTTGCAGTGGACATTGGGGCATTTGGCCGTGGGATTGACTCCCAGGCTTTTAAGAACTCAGACATGGGCCGGAGGTTGTATGGCAACCATTTCAATTTCCCCATGCCACGGCCTTTTCCCAACAATGAAGGTCCGCCACAGCCATTTGTCATGGTTGGGGATGAGGCATTCCAGATGTTCCAACACCTGCTCAATTTGTGAAGCACCTGGGGGTTCAAAGTGCTCACTATGCATCTAGATAAGTTCCTTGGGGGGGTCTAGTTTCCAAAATGGGGTCACTTGTGGGGGAGCTCCAATGTTTAGGCACACAGAGACTCTCCAAATGCGACATGGCAACCGCTAAATATTCCAGCATATTTTCCATTCAAAAAGTCAAATGGCGCTCCTTCTCTTCTGATCCCTGCCGTGCACACAAACAGTGGTTTATGACCACATATGAGGTATCTGTGTACTCAGGATAAATTGCCCAACAAATTTTAGGATCCAATTTATCCTGTTACCCATGTAAAAATGAAAAGATTGATGCTGAAAAAAAATTTTTGTTGGAAAAATTAAAATGTCCATTTTTTCCTTCCACGTTGCTTTAGTTCCTGTGAAGCACCTGAAGGGTTAATAATCTTCTTGAATGTAGTTTTGAGTAGCTTGAGGGGTGACGTTTTTATAATGGTGTCACTTTTGGGTATTTTCTGCCATATAGACCCCTCAAAGTGTCTTCAAATGTGAGGTGGTCCGTAAAAAAAATGGTTTTGTAAATTTTATTGTAAAAATGAGAAATCGCTGGTCAAATTTTAACCCTTATAACTTCCTAACAAAAAAAAAATGTTGCTTCCAAAATTGTGCTGATGTAAAGTAGACATGTGGGAAATGTTATTTATTAACTATTTTGTGTCACATAACTCTCTGGTTTAACAGAATAAAAATTCAAAATTTGAAAATTGCAAAATTTTCAAAATTTTCCATTTTTTTCATAAATAAACGCAAAAATTATCGACCTAAATTTACCACTAACAAGAAGCCCAATATGTCACGAAAAAACAATCTCAGAATCGCTAGGATCCGTTGAAGCGTTCCTGAGTTATTACCTCATAAAGGGACACTGGTCAGAATTGCAAAAAATGGCAAGGTCTTTAAGGTCAAAATAGGCTGGGTCATGAAGGGTCACGCCTCCCGAAGAAGGTTTTCGAAACGCGCGTCGGGGCAGCAGGGACGCCAGGACTATCACAAACAGCCTGAAGGTAATAAGATTTGTTTAAATACACTGTTGTCACTATGTTGGATTTTGGTAGTTAGAAGGTATATTGTGTCCACACCTTTAATATGAACAGTAGGAGGTTATATATTGCAGCACTTTGGATCATTACCTCCGGTTCCCTAGTGGTCCGTTCTGATGCCTCTTTGTAAGTGCTGTATACTGCTACCTTCTAATATAAATTATTAATAACTCTGATATTGGCTGTACTTTTGTTTTGTGGAGTCCATGGTTGTATGTCCCGGTTTTTTCTAAATTTTGTGCAATTTTCAGCATTATATTAAGGTTTTATGACTTTTTCAATAAAGAAATCACTATTTTTGTATATTTGGTTATCCTTAGTTTTATTTACCAATATGTAGGTAAAGATTTTTTGTGAGTTCCATTGACTAAATAAGGATAGTTGACCCCACTTATGTAGGGGCTTCATTATAGCTAGGACTTAATTGTGAATTATTGGGGTTAAATAAATGCAGACTGAAGCGACGCTGCAGGTTAAAACTCGTGTATTCACCTGCCCAGGTGTGATAGTAATGATACAAGGCCAGGGTATTGTACATATAACGTGTATTTTCACCATCATCTCCTCAGTTTATTCAACACACACTGAATAGAGGATGTGGTTAATTACAAGATATATCTAGAATCCCTGGCCTTGTATCACAAAGTGAAATGATGGTAAAAACACACCATACTCATTTAACTTTTTATGATACCAGGCAAGGTAAAATAGATATGCCTTGCACTCAACACCATCCTCTATTCAGTCTGTGCAATATTAGCAGACTGAAGAGACTGGTGGGGAAAATACAAGTCATATATTTGTGTTTTTGACTACACATATCTCCAGGAATGACACAAGAAACATGTGTCATTCCTGGAGTTATGTTTTTTCAAAAACGCAAAGTGTACGGCGCAGTGTGTGTAGGCGGCGAAAGACACATTAATTAAACAGTATTTTCTGAAAGCAGAATTGCACATTTATTTTTAAACAAAAAATAAATTAATTTTTATTGTGAAGTACGTTTGGGGGAAGATTGGGATACTTTGGGGGTGTGGAGAGACGAGGAACGGCTGGAAAGCGAGGAAGGGGTTCTAGGGGAGGGGCGACGAAAGTAGTGGGGGAAGGGAGATCAGCGCTGGAAGTAGAGGCAGGGTGAGACACATTAGGACGAGAGGGGGGATGGACAAAGTATTTTTTTTGGTCTTCTTTGGGGCAGGAGTCTCCGGCATGGACCGACTTCCACCGTGTGACCGCCTTACATTGCTTGACCGCCTCGAGCTGGTGGACCGTGTCCTTGATGAGTAAAAGAGGGAATGTGGGTCACCCCTCTGATGCTCTGTGGTGGCGGTGGCGGTGTTCCTAGAAGGAGAAGTGGTGGCGGTGCTCCGAGGAGGAGAAGTGGTGGTGGTGCTCCAAGGAGGAGACGTTGTGGCAGTGCTCCTAGGAGGAGTAGTGATGGCGGTGCTCCTAGGAGGAGAAGTGGTGGCGGTGCTCCTAAAATGGTGCGCAGTGGTGGCGGTGCTCCTAGATGGAGATGTGGTGGTGGTCCGTACAGGAGAATAGGTGGCGGTGGCCCAAGCAGGTGCTGCGGTGGCGGTAGTCCAAGAGCATGTACCGGTGTCTGTGTTGGTGGTGTTCCAGACAGAAGCAGCGCTTGCCATGGTGGTGGTGACGGTGGAGTGTCCAGCAGCACTCGGACTTGTGGTGGTGTAGTGGTGTCCGGCTTGACTCAGAATGCAGGTGGCTGTGCAGTAGTATGCAGAAGTCGGTAGTGATGTGTGGCGAATCAGTGGTGGCACAGTTGGAAATGCTACCACTGACTGCTGCACGTACCGATTCTGCTGCATAGCCTGCAAGTAAACAGTGTTGCAGGCCTGCAACACACTCAGCTGTTGCTCAGGACTAAGGTGTTCTGCCATGCCCCGTTCAATTTTCCTGAAAAAATGGTGTGCTGGTCTGTTGAGGTCGGCCTCCAGCCGGTCAATGCGCTGGTCGACAGAGTGGAAGCGGTGTTCCATGTGGGTAAAACCGCGTTCCATGAGTGAAAAACCGCTTTCCACTCTGACAGCGACTTCATACTGGCATGAAAGGCCACGCTCAAGTGCATGAACTTGGGCAAGACATTCCTGTCCAAGGCCCTCTGCCGCTGGCGGGAAGTGCCCGTATAACCAGTGGCAGAGACCTGGGAGAGGGGAACACCTGATGGACCAGCTTCCTGGTCACCAGATGTCCGTGTTGCTGACCTGCAAGTTGCTTCCAGGCTGTCAGATGGCTGGGACAGGTCCGATGAAGGACCGCTTCAGGGACAGGCTGCATGGTGCTGCTCCAGGTGCTGTGGAAAGAAAAGAAAAACATTACTATCATGCATTTACAAGAAACATCAGCTGCGGAATAGAAAATCACTGATTAAAAAAAAAACACTTACGCTCTGCTGGCAAGGACCGGTCTCAGGAAAGCCAACTCACGATAATAACAATATTTTCTTCTGGTCCTTGCCGCTGAACCACTGCGAACCTGTCCCTCTGCACAAACATCAGTGTTGAAGCGGTCCTTCATCGAGCGCCAACGTGTGTGGACTTTGTTCACTGTTGAAAAAATAATAATTTCTACAATGCACTCAGGGCAAAATCTGTATCATCACACACACCTGAGTGAACATGGAAACAGTCAATGCAGCATAAAAAAGCAATACAATGCACAGTGCAGTCACTGTTGATCCAGATGACACTGTTGTGTTTCCTGCTAGAATATATCTAGCAGGAAACACAACAGTGCCACTAGTAACAAGAGTAAATGCATAATAAAAAAGCAATACAATACACAGTGCAGTCACTGTTGATCCAGATGACACTGTTGTGTTTCCTGCTAGAATATATCTAACAGGAAATCCAACAGTGCCATCAGTAACAAGAGTGAATGCAGCATAAAAAAACAATACAATACACAGTGCAGTCCCTGTTGATCCAGATGACACTGTTGTGTTTCCTGCTAGAACATATATAGCAGGAAACACAGCAGTGCCATCAGTAACAAGAGTGAATGCAGCATAAAAAAACAATACAATACACATTGCAGTCACTGTTGATCCAGATGACACTGTTGTGTTTCCTGCTAGAATATATCTAGCAGGAAACACAACAGTGCCACTAGTAACAAGAGTAAATGCATAATAAAAAAGCAATACAATACACAGTGCAGTCACTGTTGATCCAGATGACACTGTTGTGTTTCCTGCTAGAATATATCTAACAGGAAATCCAACAGTGCCATCAGTAACAAGAGTGAATGCAGCATAAAAAAACAATACAATACACAGTGCAGTCCCTGTTGATCCAGATGACACTGTTGTGTTTCCTGCTAGAACTATATATAGCAGGAAACACAGCAGTGCCATCAGTAACAAGAGTGAATGCAGCATAAAAAAACAATACAATACACATTGCAGTCACTGTTGATCCAGATGACACTGTTGTGTTTCCTGCTAGAATATATCTAGCAGGAAATCAACAGTGCCATCAGTAACAAGAGTGAATGCAGCATAAAAAAGCAATACAATGCACAGTGCAGTCACTGTTGTTCCAGATGACACTGTTGTGTTTCCTGCTAGAATATATCTAACAGGAAATCCAACAGTGCCATCAGTAACAAGAGTGAATGCAGCATAAAAAAACAATACAATACACAGTGCAGTCCCTGTTGATCCAGATGACACTGTTGTGTTTCCTGCTAGAACATATATAGCAGGAAACACAGCAGTGCCATCAGTAACAAGAGTGAATGCAGCATAAAAAAACAATACAATACACATTGCAGTCACTGTTGATCCAGATGACACTGTTGTGTTTCCTGCTAGAATATATCTAGCAGGAAATCAACAGTGCCATCAGTAACAAGAGTGAATGCAGCATAAAAAAGCAATACAATGCACAGTGCAGTCACTGTTGATCCAGATGACACTGTTGGGTTTCCTGCTAGAATGTATCTAGCAGGAAACCCAACAGTGCCATCAGTAACAAGAGTGAATGCAGCATAAAAGAAACAATACAATGCACAGTGCAGTCACTGTTGATCCAGATAACACTGTTGTGTTTCCTGCTAGAATATATCTAGCAGGAAACCCAACAGTATCATCATGAACAATAGTCACTGCGGCATCACAGAGCATGGAAATACTTACTAAACGCCTTTTTGGTCGTTGGAGAGGCGCTGTCCCAGCCATCCATCAAGGCTGCGGCCACCTCGTTCCGTAGCCGCCGGCTCACCGCATTGTCCTTGTACTGCGGATCACGGCTGTCCCACAACAGGACACGCTCATGGACCTGGCAGATCAGGGCCTCATTGTCCACAAAGAGTTCTTCGTCCCGTTGTGGAACCTAGGAAAAACAAAAAAAACATTATAATCTTGGATATATTTCAGAAGTAAAAAGATAGAAAAAGAGACAAAAAATAAAAAACTACATTCAAAGACTATATACTTACATTACGTCTCACCACCGTGACTTGTCTTGGCTGTGACTGCTCCCGCTGTTCGGACTCAATCGCCACGTCCGACGATGATGTCTGAAAAAAAAAAAAAAATTACACATTTGTAGATGCAGCAGCTATACTTACCCAAAGGCAGGAAGATACTCACATCACGCTCTGCCTGGGCCTTTTCTTGCCGGGATGGGGAATAGTGTGATCCAGAAGAAGACATAATGCAATAAAAATAAATACAAAGCATGAGTACATATTACATTTGAAAGGACAGCCAGTCATTTGGTTTAAGAATACTCACATTCTTGGTGATGCACCTTGGATCCAAAGTTTCTACTGTCTTCCAGGCTGTGTCTTCCATGCAGTCTGATAGTAGGGGTCTGTCTGGCACTGCAGACACCTTCTTTTATCTACACTTCACACAAACAATGTATCTCGTGTAGGGGGTGGTTTAAACAAGTGTCTAGACATTGTTTACTCAAAAATCACGTGCGCGCAAAAGCGCTGATGAGCGCACAGCCATGCGCACGCCAGCGCCCCCATAGACTGTAAGGTTATTTTTTTGCGCTTTTTTTAAGTGGTTGGGGAGGAACAAAAAATGCAACATGTAGCGTCTAGCGCGTCTGGGCACACACCTGAAAAATGCGCAGCGCACAACAACGCTGATGAACGCGTGCAAGCGGTAGACTCTGCGCCCGCCATGTTAAAGGTAGGGGAACATTGCGCATGCGACCGATAGCGCACGATGTGCTGCGTGATAAAACGCTAGTGTGAAACCAGCCTTAGGTATCTAAATATGTTGAGCGTCTAAAAGAAGTAACCTGACCAATCTTCAGAAGTCTTCTGCTTAAAAGACCCTCTACAGTTTGCAATATTAGTCAATCAGAAGGCTGAAAAGATGTCTTGGAAGAGGCCCCAACAACTTTTTCAGCATTTTCCCAACAACTTTGCTTCAGAAACAGCTATTGGTTTCTTCATTGCTGCATAGAGAAAATATGATCAGAAAACATTAAAATAGACACCCCATAAAACAATGGAAAAACTCTCTAAAAATATACAGACCTTCAAAAATGACAAATCAAGCACCGAGGAAATGACAAAAAGACACCTAAAAAGATGCTTAAGGCCGGTGTCACACTTGCGTATTGTATTTCTATGCAGCCGCACACTCTGGTCCGAGAGCGGGCGGCCGTGCCGGGTGTTGATGCGAGAAAGTCGTGCGACTTACTCGCATCAAACTCGCAAGTGTGATGCCGGCCTTAGGCCGGCGTCACACTGGCGACAGAATCGGACGACTGCAATGCGATGAAATATCGCATTGCAGTCGGACGTATGTTAATCTATGGAGCAGCTCCCAGTATCAGATTTTTTGTGGTCCGTTTTAAACGTCCGTGTGCAATCGCAGCATGCTGCGATTGTCACCGATTGTGGGTCGACTATCGCCAATGCAAGTCTATGGGAGCGATGAAAAATCGGATTACAAACGGACCGCATGTGTGACTTGCGATGAAATCGCATCGGTGTCCTTTAGAAAAGCCGGCAATTCATCCCCGGCTATACTGTAAAATCACACTGACAGCTTTAATAAAGACTAGAAAGAATAGATATACACACATAGAATACATATATATATATATATGTAATTGTGACATGTATATATATATATATTTATATTTCCTAGACTTCTACATACTGTAATAGCCGCAAATTCAATTGCCGGCTTCTGTGAAATCACAGAAGCCGACATGAAATGATACATTGTTTCCACACAGTTAACCATGTCATTTCCTGTATTTTGATATTTGTTTAGAACTTACAATTACATGAGTGTATTTGTGCTAAATTTCAGACATGTAGGGGTTAATTAAAGGTGTAAATTCGTTGACAAAAAAATGCGTGGGCTCCCGCTGTATTTTCTCCACCAGACAGACAAAGCAAGCGAGTGGGGGCAGATAATAATAGCCTAGGGAGGGTACTTTTTTTTTGTGCCCCCCCTGGCTACTAACATCTGCCCCCAGACACCCCAGAAAGGGCAAATCTATAATTAGATTCGCCCTTTCTGGCACTTTGCCCGTCTATTCCCATTGCCCTGTAGCGGTGGCGAATGGGTTAATAATCTCACCTTAATGTCACCTTAGTATTGAAAGGTGACCTTAAGGCAGGTTAATAATTGAGAGCTGTCAATTAGACAACTATCAATTATTAATCCTATTGAAGTAAATAAAAAAACACACACACACTTTAAGAATAAATAATTTTAATGAAATAAAAACACATATTTTTTGACCATCTTTTATTTAAGTCTTAATCCGTTCGAAGCCCTTGTTCTTCTAAAATAAATATAAAATAATAAAACAACATTATTCTTACCTATCTGGCAATCTGTCACGTCGCACGATGTAATCCTTCACAAAGGGTTAACTAGCAATCAGATAAGCAGCGCAAGTAATCCTGCGTGCTCATCTGATAGCTCCTGAATGAATGAACTTATCTCCTGCCGACAGGAGAGGATGTGATTCATGAATGAAGCTTAATTGATTGTATCCACTTTCACGTTAGGTCAGGTCACTCAAGTGAAAGTGGCAATAAATCAATTAAGCTCCATTCATGAATCTATTCCTCTCCTTTCGCTGGGAGAGTAACTGATTCATTCAGGGGAATACAGGTCTGAGACAGCATTATTAGCTCTCTGCGACCTGTAACCTGTTAACCCTTTCTGATGGATTACAGCGTGGGACCTGACTGTACTTCGGATTGGTAAGAATCATTTTGCTTTTTTATTTTATTTTTATTACAGGAAATGGTTTTAGCAAGAAAATAAAATATTGTAAAAAACTGTGATTATTTCATTAAACTTCTTTTTTATTAAAGTGTGTGTGTTTGATTTTTCTATCATACAATAGGATTAATAATTGATAGTTGTCTAATTGACAGCTCTCAATTATTAACCTGCCTTAAGGTCACCTTTCAATACTAAGGTGACATTAAGGTGAGATTATTAACCCATTCGCCACCGCTACAGGGCAATGGGAATAGACGGGCAAAGTGCCAGAAAGGGCGAATTTAATTATAGATTTGCCCTTTCTGGGGTGTCTGGGGGCAGATGTTAGTAGCCAGGGGGGGCACAAAAAATGTACCCTCCCTAGGCTGTTATTATCTGCCCCCACTCGCTTGCTTTGTCTGTCTGGTGGAGAAAATACAGCGGGAGCCCACGCATTTTTTTTCAACGAAATTACACCTTTAATTAACCCCTACATGTCTGAAATTTTGCACAAATACACTCATGTAATTGTAAGTTCTAAACAAATATCAAAATACAGGAAATGACATGGTTAACTGTGTGGAAACAATGTATCATTTCATGTCGGCTTCTGTGATTTCACAAAAGCTGGCAATTGAATTAGCGGCTATTACAGTATGTAGAAGTCTAGGAACTATAAATATATGTATATATATGTCACAATGACATGTATATATATATATATATATATATATGTGTGTTCTATGTGTATATATCTATTCTTTTTTTTGTGATTGAAATACTATTCTTTTGGATCCATTATATGTCAGTTTTGCAAGCCTGCGAGAAAATCTCGCAAGTCGGATGAAAATCGGATGTTACAAGGTACACACACATGCGACTAAATCGCATCTTTGAAGGAAAATCGGATGCCAGAAGGATGTGTGATGTTTGCATTTTGATCCGACAATCGACCGTCTAAAACGGACCGATTTTTTGTCGTTGTGTGTGACGCCGGCCTTAGGCTAAAAGACGCGATGATGTGTCCTGAAGCGTCTTCATCTTGGGAAACCCAATAGGTTTGCTTGAGTTTTAAAGACATTTTGTGCACACACCCTAAGGCTGGAGCTATATGGACTGTGGTCACATGACAGCAATTGTCAAAAAAGTTCCACAACCAAATATATTTGTGCGGTATGTCTGCAACTTGCTGTCACACAACTTTTTTAGAGTGATTTGGCTGTCAAAAACAAACAAATCACAGTCAGGTTGCATGCAAATTTTAAGTCACATGCAACTTAATTGAAGTCTATACAATAAGTATAAAACTGTGTGCTACTCATGACCCATGGCCAAAAATCCAACAAAGATTGTGATTGTTTTTTTGGGCGGTTGCGCAACACTTGTGGTAGCTTAGGGTCGGAATGTCATTCCAACAGACTTTCTATGAAGCCCTAGCCTAAAGCTTTACCATATGAAGTTACTGCAACTGCAAAGTCTCTGTATCTCCTTTTGAGAAAAAATCTGTGCTTTGTTTCACAGCTAAAAGTATGTGCAATATTCCACGAGCCCTTAAAGGGGTTGTCCCACCATTAAATCTTGTATTTAATTTATAAATAATAAAAAAAATAGCAATATTTTCTATCTGGATGTTCTTAAAAAAAACAAAGCAAGAGAAAAGTTATGACATTTACTTACATAGCATGACGCCACCCGGGGTCTACAGTCATGGCCAAAAGTTTTGAGAATGACATAAATATTAATTTTTACAAAGTCTACTGCTTCACTTTTTCTGATGGCAATTTGCATATACTCCAGAATGTTATAAAGAGTGATCAGCTTAACAGCAATTACTTGCAAAGTCAATATTTGGCTAGAAAATGAACTTTATCCCCCAAAACACATTTCAACATCATTGCAGCCGTGCCTTAAAAGGACCAGCTAACCTCTTTTCAGTGATTGCTCCATTAACACAGGTGTGGGTGTTGATGAGGACATGGCTGGAGATCAATATGTCATGATTAAGTAAGAATGAGACCACTGGACACTTTAAAAGGAGGCTGGTGCTTGGCATCATTGTTTCTCTTCTGTTAACCATGGTTATCTCTAAAGAAACACGTGCAGTCATCATTGCAATGCACAAAAATGGCCTAACAGGGAAGAGTATCGCAGCTAGAAAGATTGCACCTCAGTCAACAATCTATCGCATCATCAAGAACTTCAAGGAGAGAGGTTCCATTGTTGCCAAAAAGGCTCCAGCGCGCCCAAGAAAGACCAGCAAGCGCCAGGACCGTCTCTTAAAAGTGTTTCAGCTGCGGGATCGGGCTACCAGCAGTGCAGAGCTTGCTCAGGAATGGCAGCAGGCAGGTGTGAGTGCATCTGCACGCACTGTGAGGCGGAGACTCTTGGAGCAAGGCCTGGTCTCAAGGAGGGCAGCAAAGAAGCCACTTCTCTCCAGAAAAAACATCATGGACAGACTGATATTCTGCAAAAGGTACAGGCAGTGGACTGCTGAGGACTGGGGTAAAGTTATTTTCTCTGATGAATCCCCTTTCGATTGTTTGGGACATCAGGAAAACGCCTCATTCAGAGAAGACAAGGTGAGCGCTACCACCAGTCTTGTCTCATGCCAACTGTTAAGCATCCTGAAACCATTCATGTGTGGGGTTGCTTCTCAGCCAAGGGAATCGCCTCTCTCACAGTCTTGCCTAAAAACACAGCCATGAACAAAGAATGGTACCAGAATGTCCTCCAAGAGCAACTTCTCCCAACCCTCCAAGAGCAGTTTGGCGATCAACAATGCCTTTTCCAGCATTATGGAGCACCTTGCCATAAAGCAAAGGTGATAACTAAATGGCTCAGGGAACAAAACATAGAGATTTTGGGCCATGGCCTGGAAACTCCCCAGATCTTAATCCCATTGAGAACTTGTGGTCAATCATCAAGAGACGGGTGGACAAACAAAAACCTAAAAATTCTGACAAAATGAAAGCATTGATTGTGCAAGAATGGACTGCTATCAGTCAGGATTTGGTCCAGAAGTTGATTGAGAGCATGCCAGGGAGAATTGCAGAGGTCCTGAAGAAGAAGGGTCAACACTGCAAATATTGACTTGCTGCATTAACTCATTCTAACTGTCAATATAAGCTTTTGTTACTCATATGTTTGCAATTATATTTCTGTCTGTGATAAAAACATCTGTCAAACACACACATAAAAACCAGAGGGCAGCAGATCATGTGAAAATATAATATTTGTGTCATTCTCAAAACTTTTGGCCATGACTGTAGAGTCTATTAATGTGAAAGTCCAATAAATGAGCAGATTGTTGGTGGAAAAAAACAATTACGAGATTGGTGTTACGTGTGTCTGATTGCACTTGTCACTGATAAGAGTAGCATAACTTGATTTTAGGGACATTTACTTTTTGAATGTCTGATACAGATTTTGAATAAATCATTATCATAAATAAATGGAATGGTTATATACAAGCAACAAGCAGTTTTTCTTTTTCTTTTATTAAAATTAGTTGGAAGATCGTAAATATTTATGTGTAGCACTTTACATAATAATGGATGCAGGTCACTAAACAGTTGTCTACAGCTAGAGAAATGATGACACAGGACTCAATAACACATCGCCCCCAATTCAACATCATGGATTTTCATAGCAACCACTCAAATGTGGAAATATGCTTACTCAATCAACTTTGAGTGCTAAATATGCTACTCATTAAAAAGTTATTAACACATTTTGAGATATTTCAACTCCTTGTTACTTAAGTGGGATGGAGCTGACACAGCATTTGTCCAATCTCTTTTTGGACAAATCTTGTCCTGCCAGTTATACTTAGAAAATTAACACATCCTCTTTGTTCATAATGGTTTTCAAAATTTTTGTTAAAAAAAAAGTATTTTATGTACTCGGTTAGTTAAAGGGATTGTCAAGCTACTTAACCTCTTAGTGACCTAGCCAATTTTGACCTTAATGACCAAGCCAAATTTTACAATTCTGACCAGTGTCACTTTATGAGGTAATAACTCTGGAATGCTTCAACATATCCCACTGATTCTGAGACTGCTTTTTAGTGACATATTGTACTTCACAATAGTGGTAACATTTCTTTGATATGACGCATTTATTTATGAAAGAAAAAATAAATTTGGCAAAAATGTTGAAAATTTTGCAATTTTCAAACTTTAAATTTTTGTTCCCGTAAATCAAAGCGTTATATCATATAAAATATTTATTAAATAACATTTCCCACATGTCTACTTTCCATTAGCACCCGATGCAAACTTGAGTAGCGAGCATTTGCGATCAACACTAGCCATCATATCGTCATAATTTTTTTACTTTTGAAAAAACCCCAATTGTAACTCCAACCCTAACACAACCCTACCCGAACCCTAACACAACCCTAACTCCAACCCTAACACAACCCTAACCTCAACCCTAACCAGCATCATCCATCGAATTGATAGCGGTCTCACACCCAAGAAAATTGCCAAACTGCATTATGTGAGTGTCGTGACAGATGGAAGAATAGGAAATGAAGTCCTTTCATCCATTCAAAAGCCAAGAGGTGGACGTTGTTAAGGGCCTGCGGAACGCACCTAATAGATATTAAGGAGAGGTGCGTTCGCAGCCCTGGGTCCACCGTGCAGGCAGAGCCTGCTGCTAGTAAGATGGCGCAAATAGGCAGTATGAGCGAACTCTGTTATCCCGCAGAGTCGCAGATGTAAACGCCGTAGCACTATATGGCAGTATGGGCAAACTCTGTTATTCCATAGAGTCGGTAACTAAAATGCTGTAGCGCTATATGGCGATATAAGCGGACTCTGTTAATTCACAGAGCCGCTCTGACAAAGACTGTGTCCTGTTAGACTCACAGGAGACACAGATGACTGCTAAGCGGATTGCAGTCTGTGGTCATGCAATCAGAAAACAAGCAATAATCTCCTCACCGGAGTAGCCGGTATTCTATTGGCGTTCTCAGCCGAGCCCTGAACACGTGCATACAAAACTCCTCACCGGAGGTGCCGGTATTCTAGGAGCTTATTTCAGCCGGACCTAACCACATGCATACATGACCACACTGGCTTAAGCACGTAACATATTTGATACTAGCGCGCGGCCGTGCGGTTATGCCACCTTTTTATAGTAGCAGCTACAGGACCTTCCAGAAAAGGACCAATGAGAAACTGCTCCAGAACACAAGCACTTTCAGGACCTTCCTGGCGGACCAATGGGAGTCGCTGCTGTAACCGAGCATGTGACCCCTGATCTCCAATGGGAGATCTTGCCCTGGGCATGCTCAGATGGAGAAAGCGAGGACTTTGTCCTAGAACTGCCTGCTCCAGCACTGGTTATAATAGAGGAACCAGGAGAGGCAGCAACAAGCCTCTGCACAGCATTAGACCGAGCGAGACGCTGGGACCGACGTCTCTGCTGAGCAGGCTTCACTACGGCCGGAGATGGATGGGGGACCGCAGCGGGACTGGTTCGAGATTCCCCTTGTGCAGCAGCAGGAACTCGATCCCTAACATTACCCTCCCTTCTTTGGGCCTCGCTGCGTTCAAAGGCAGCGATGAGCTGCGGAGCGTGTACGTGCTCAGCAGGCTCCCAGGACCTATCCTCAGGCCCATAACCACTCCAATCCACCAAATTAAATTTTTTGCCCTGTACCACCTTACACCCTACGATGGCATTCACCTCATGATCGTCCGTAGACGAACCCAATGTCCCGGCAGATGACTCGGAAAACCGGGACATGAGCACGGGTTTCAGGAGGGATACATGAATGGTGCCGGAGATACCCAGGCGTGGTGGTAGGGCCAAACGGTATACCACAGGGTTAACCTGCTCGAAGACTTTGAAAGGACCCTGGTAGCGGGGTGCCAACTTGGTGGACTCAACTCGCAGCCTGATGTTATGGGCGGAGAGCCACACCAAGTCCCCTGGAGCAAATGTCGGAGCGGGGCGCCGATGTGCGTTGGCGGAGGACCTCATCCTCTCCTTGGACGCTTGAATGGCATCCTGGGTATGATCCCAAATGTCCCGTGCCTCCACAGCCCAGTCTGCCACCCTGGAGTCGGCGGAAGACACAGGCATGGGCACCGGAACCCGCGGATGCTGACCGTAGTTTAGAAGGAATGGAGTCTGTCCGGTGGAGTCAGCCACAGCATTATTTAGTGCAAACTCAGTAACCCAGCCGGCCATTGTCGAGGGGACTTACTCTTGGCGCAGGACACGCACGCCTGAACATATTCCCTGACGTCACGGACCATATGTGGCCACCAGTATGTCCTCGCTAGCAACTCAGATGTCCTTTTTGTCCCAAAATGTCCACCCACCCTTGAGGAATGTGCCCAAGAAAGTACTTCCGGTCGCAAATTGGTGGGTACAAAAGTCTTGCCCGGAGGCACAGACTCAAGCGAAACCGGAGCCACAGTTCTTAGGCTCTCACAGGGGACAATAAGCCAAGACTCCTCCTCCACCTCCTCAGAGGATACGACGGAGCAAGACAGAGCATCGGCCCGAATGTTCTTCTCACCAGAGAGGAAATGGAGGGTGAAATGGAACCGGGAGAAGAACAGGGACCATCTGGCCTGGCGGGAATTCAGCCGCTGGGTTTGTTTGCAAGGACACCAAGTTTTTGTGGTCCGTGAAGACCTGGAAGGGAAAGCGAGCCCCCTCCAGAAGATGTCTCCACTCGGAGAAGGCCAACTTCCTAGCCAGTAACTCCCTGTCCCGATGGAATAAATCCTCTCTGCTGGTGTAAAGGTTTTAGAAAAGAAGAAGCAGGGATGCTTCCGACCTTGAGCATCCTTTTGATAAAGGACTGCTCCAGCACCAACAGAAGAGGCGTCCACCTCTAAAATAAACGGCTTATCAACATTGGGGCGATGTAATATGGGAGCACTGGCAAAATGCGACTTGATGGAAGAGAACGCCTTGGAAACCTCCTCAGACCACAACTTGGGATTTGCTCCCTTCTTGGTGAGAGCTACCAAGGGAGCTACCAAAGTCGAGAAATGGGGAATGAACTGGCGATAATAATTAATGAACCCCATAAAGCTCTGCACCGCTTTAAGAGAATGAGGTTCTTGCCAGTCCATCACAGCCTGTAGTTTGGCAGGATCCATAGCCAATCCCTGGGTGGAGATGATATAGCCCAGGAAAGGTAAAGACTCCTGCTCAAACATGCATTTCTCCAACTTTGCATAGATGGAATTCGCCCGTAAAAGGTCGAAGACCTTGCAGACATCCCTCCGGTGAGAGTCAATATCTGGAGAAAAGATGAGAATATCATCCAGATAGACTACTACAGAGGTGGAAAGCATATCCCAGAAGATGTCATTGACAAAGTCTTGGAAAACAGCTGGGACATTACAGAGCCCGAAGGGCATCACCAGGTATTCATAATGCCCATCCCTGGTATTAAAAGCCGTCTACCATTCGTCCCCTTCACGGATGCGAATCAGGTTATAAGCACCACGCAGATCTAATTTAGTAAATACCCTTGCTCCCCGGAGCCTATCAAAGAGCTCAGAAATCAGGGGCAACGGGTACTTATTCTTAACGGTGATGGCGTTAAGACCCTGTAATCTATACACGGACGTAATTCACCATTCATCTTCTGCACGAAGAAGAACCCCGCCCCTGCTGGTGACACCGACTTCCTAATGAAGAACCCTCTTGCCAGATGATCCTGGATATATTGAGACACAGCCTCCGTCTCAGGAAGAGAGAGGGGATAGACCCTTCCCCGAGGAGGTTCTGCTCCAGGCAAGAGGTCAATAGGACAGTCGTAGGGACGATGGGGAGGAAGAGTCTCCGCAGCCTTTTTAGAGAACACGTCTGCATATGACCGATAGCATTTGGGAAGAGGAGTAAGATCTGCGGGTAACTCTATAGTGGTAACCTGAATGCACTCCCTGACACATCTGCCCTTACATGTCTCACTCCAACCCAGTATCCTACCGGAGGTCCACTCAATATGAGGGGAGTGGAAACGGAGCCAGGGTACTCCCAGTAGGATTTCGTCTATTCCCACGGGAAGGACGAGAAGGGAAATAATTTCCTGATGGGAAGGGGATACACACAAAGTAAGGGGAACAGTCTGGTGTGTAATTTGCGAGGGCAATGTCAACCCATTCACTACCCGGACAGTCACTGGTTTGTCGCGCGCTACCAGATGTATTGCGTGGCGACGAGCAAAGGTGGATGACATGAAATTCCCCTCTGCCCCCGAGTCCACACAAAACTTGACTGTAAGAGTGGAAGAGCCAACAGAGACTGTCCCTTTAAATGTCATCTTGGAGGAAAATGCAGCTGTCTCCAGTGAACCTCCTCCCAGGGTCACTAGACGCGATCGCTTCCCCGATCGCTGTGGACATCTGTTAGCATAGTGTCCTGTCTGCTGGCAAAGATTACAGGCCACGGGTAGTCGAGCGACCCGAGACTTAGGTCCCTCACGAGGAACCTCCGTGGCCTTTTGGGTTTCGGACGCCTGAACGGGGGATTCGAGAGGTTTGGCAAAGGTGGGAGCCAACCGAAACCTCTGCCTACACTGGGTCCGCTCCAACCTACGCTCGTGAAAACGGAGGTCGATGCGGGTAAATATGGAGATAAGCTTCTCCAGTGTGGCGGGAATCTCCCTGGTAGCCAAAGCGTCTTTACCATGTTCAGCCAGTTCTCTCCAGTAGACCGGAATGAGAACTTTATCCGACCATTCTAGCTCAGAGGCCAGAGTCCGAAATTGGACGGAAAACTGACTGACCAAAGACGAACCCTGTGCCAATGCCAGCAGCTGGAGCGCCGCATCGTGGGTGACCTGAGGTCCTAAAAAGAGCATTTTAAGAGCCTCCAAGAAACGATGAGCACACCGCACCACACGATCGTCACGCTCCCACAGCGGCGTTGCCCACTCCAACGCTCTGCCCGAGAGTAAAGACAATACAAAACCCACTTGTGCCCGAGCCGTGGGGAAATGTGCAGCCAGAAGCTCGAGCTGTATAGAGCACTGACTCACAAATTCCCGACATTGCTTGCTGTCACCGGCAAACTTGTCAGGAAGCGGGAGGTGGGATAATGTAGGGGCAGAGGTGGCAGAGGACAAACTGGCTGCAGCCACGCTAGCAGCCTGAACAGCGACTGAGGTAACATCCACAGCTGAGGTTGTGCGCTCAAGAGCCGCCAACCTACCCTACAGCTGATGGATGTACTGCGGTAGACGCTGGTCATCCGCCATTTTACTAGCCAGACCCTGGCGCTAGTATTATGTTAAGGGCCTGCTGAACGCACCTAATAGATATTAAGGAGAGGTGCGTTCACAGCCCGGGGTCCACCGTGCAGGCAGAGCCTGCTGCTAGTAAGATGGCGCAAATAGGCAATATGAGCGAACTCTGTTATCCCGCAGAGTCGCAGATGTAAACGCCGTAGCACTATATGGCGGTATGGGCAAACTCTGTTATTCCATAGAGTCGGTAACTAAAATGCTGTAGCGCTATATGGCGATATAAGCGGACTCTGTTAATTCACAGAGCCGCTGTGACAAAGACTGTGTCCTGTTAGACTCACAGGAGACACAGATGACTACTAAGCGGATTGCAGTCTGTGGTCATGCAATCAGAAAACAAGCAATAATCTCCTCACCGGAGTAGCCGGTATTCTAATGGCGTTTTCAGCCGAGCCCTGAACACGTGCATACAAAACTCCTCACCGGAGGTGCCGGTATTCTAGGGGCTTATTTCAGCCGGACCTTACCACATACATACATGACCACACTGGCGCAAGCACGTAACAGATTTGATACTAGCGCGTGACCGTGCGGTTATGCCACCTTTTTATAGTAGCAGCTACAGGACCTTCCAGAAAAGGACCAATGAGAAACTGCTCCAGAACACAAGCACTTTCAGGACCTTCCTGGCGGACCAATGGGAGTCGCTGCTGTAACCGAGCATGTGACCCTGATCTCCAATGGGAGATCTTGCCCTGGGCATGCTCAGATGGAGAAAGCGAGGACTTTGTCCCAGGACTGCCTGCTCCAGCACTGGTTATAATAGAGGAACCAGGAGAGGCAGCAACAAGCCTCTGTACAGCATTAGACCGAGCGAGACGCTGGGACCGACGTCTCTGCTGAGCAGGCTCCACTGCGGCCGGAGGTGGATGGGGGACCGCAGCGGGAATGGTTCGAGATTCCCCTTGTACATCAGCGGGAACTCGATCCCTAACAGACGTCGTCCAGGCAAAATATCGGAATCAACAAGTCGGTTTATCATAAGGCCTATCAGTTCTGGCGCAACAAACATGGCAGTTGAGGTGGCTCATATGCTTTGCAACAGTGAAATCATAGATGTCCATGCATGCACCATACAACATATGCTATACAAGTCTGGAATGGTGACTTGAAAAAGTGAAGAAGCCTCAATTTCAATATCATCATAAGAAGCGTCTGGTTGAGTTTGCAAAAAAGTACAAAAATGGGCAGTAAAAGATTGCAAACTGGTAATATGGAGCAATGAGACAAAAGTCAATAGTGATACAAATGGGTCTGAAAGAAACAAGGGGAAAAGGTGCTAAGAGATTGAGAAATTGAAGGAACTCTTAAGTTGGGTGGAGGAATCCTGATGATATAAGGTTGTTTCACTGCCAAAGGCATTAAATACTTGACTAGGATCAATGGTGTTCTCAATGCTGAGCTATATGTGAGTATCCTACAAGATGAGTTACTCCATAAACTTGAGTACTATGGGTTTGAAAAGGACCACATAGTATTTCCATTAGAACAACCAAAAGCATATGTCAAGATTGGCAAAGAAATGGTTAAATGACAATGAAGTAGAGGTGCTGGATTGGCCCCCACAGACCTCAATCCAATTGAACTCTTGTGGTTAAAGTTGAAGAAAAAATGTTATGTATTCCCAACTTTGGGAACATGTAGAAGAGACCAGATTTCAGTTGAGTCATGTTTGAATTTGATGTCCAGAAGGATTCATGCAGTGTTGAAAGCCAAAGTTGGATTTACAAAATACTAACAAAATAATAAAAATTAAAATTTAGATTTTTAGAAGAAAAACAGTACCATTGAAGTGCCATGAGAAGACTCTGCATAACTAATCATATGCTAAAAAGTTGCAAGTCAAATTTATGTATGAGATAGGAAAGATGATTGTCTATAACATGATGGTAGTCTCACGTTTAAAGCAGTAATGGATGGTGAGATATGGAGCCTGAAAGTCAAAAATTCAAAACGTTGTAACCCTTTTGCTCATCACTGTAAGAGGATGGACAAGGAGGCATGTCCGCCTCAAGAAGAAATTGTAGCATTATATGGTGTATTGATGTCATCCGAGTGCATTCCGATGTACAAAGACAATGGAGAAGATTTCATGAGAGAGAATCGCAGCACTGTAAGATGACACTCAGTGTCATTAACATAATCGTTCCAATTGTGTCGTAAGAGAGAATCATTGGCTGTGTGGTCCTGAGTCTAATGTGTACAACATGCTTTACATAGGCAAACATTCAGAGTCTGCTGACAAATGTAGCTCTCTGTATGGGTACTGTCGTAGCTTCCATAAGTACTTGATACTTGGAAACAGTGGTGTACCGCTAATAGTGACAGTCCAAGCAGTTGCTATGAGACTTCCTCCTCCATCATTCTACCTGTTCATCTAACATGTCAGTGCAGTGGGTTCGATGACATTACTAAATTGCGCCAGCTGTGCCGAACCATGAGGAGCTTCAGACCGAAGCAGAGGGTTAATGATGGAGAGTTGATTATATTTTTTTTAATCAACGAGTACATTGTGGGGTCCATTATACTGTTTGGAGGGCTATGTGGCGGCCATTATACTGTTTGGAGGGCTATGTGAGGGGCCATTATATTGTTTATGGGCTATGGGAATCATTATAATACATGGAAGGCTATGTTACGGGCCATAATACTATTTGAAGGGCTATGTTGAGGGCCATTATATTACCTGGAGGGCTATATTAGGTGCTATTATACTATTTGGAGGGCTATACTGGGGCCACTACCCTGTTTGGAGGGCTATATTAAGGGCCATTATACTATTTGGAGGGCTAAGTCGGGAAATATTATACTGTATAGAGGGCTATGGTGGGGGCCATTATACTATTTGGAGGGCTAAATTGAGGGCTGTTATATTATTTGGAATGCTATGTTAAGGACCATTACACTATTTGGCGGGCTATGCATGGGCCATTATACTATTTGAAGGGCTATGTTGGGAGCCATTATATTATTTGAATGACTATATTGGGGCCATTATACTATTTGTAGGACTATATGGGGGCCATCATACTATTTGGATGGCTATGTTGGGTCATTATACTATTTGGAGGGCTATGTAGGTATCATTATACTGTTGGCATGTCTATGTGGTGGCCATTATACTGTTTGGACGGCTATGTGGAGGCTAATTACACTGTTTGGAGGGCTATTTTGGGGGACATTATACTGCGTGATGGGTTGTGGGGGGTCCATCATACAGTATGACGGGCTGTGTGGAGGCAATCATATTGTGTGGAGGGCTGTGAGGGACCTCATACTGTGTGGAACGATCAGTGCCATCCTACTGTGTATGGGGGCCTTCATACTGTTTGAGGAGGACTGTGAAGGGTCATCATACTGTGTTGGGGTCACTGTCGGAGTATCAAACTTTGTGAGGGAGTTCTATAGGGTCATGAGACTGTTCTTGTACAGGGTACTGTGGAGGTATTCTCTGTAGGGGCATTATACTCTGTTTGGGGCTTTAATAGGAGCACAATGGCTTTGTAAGGTCTGTAAAGTTGTGATATATGCTCTTATGTGACCCTGCAGAATATTATTTTTTGGGGGGAGAGGATGCAAAGGTGAGCAATTAAAACATCTACTATGGGGCCCCATGATTTCTATGTACGCCCATGTTTGGAAATCCAACATGTTAAAGAACTCAACCAGGGCCGGCGTCAGCACCCGGCACACCCGGGCAAGTGCCGGGGCCCTGGTGAGACGGGGGGGCCCACTCACGCTCACGGCAGCAGACGTTCAGGATTGGTGGAGACCAGCAGAGCTCCCCCCTGTCTCTTCTCACTGGTGCCGCAGCCAGGGAAGAAGTGAGGAGGCGGAGACTGGAAGAGGCGGGCGGCACAGGACAGAAGCTGTGTGTGCAGGCTGCAGGCAGCTTTCAGAGAGAGATGGTCCCTGCACTGCACAGCTTCCCGGCGCTCACTGAGGCTCCTCTGACTAGTGATGGCTCCTGAGTCCTGCGGCAGTGTCAGTGGCTAGACAGTGAGTACAGACTCCGTGAACGAACTGATGCAAAGCCGGCTCCCTGCTGTGAATGCAATGAGCCGGCTCTGCAGTGAGAACAGCCGAGTTTTTTTTTTTTCTGGCGCCGGCAGCTGTTATCAGATTCATCTTATTGAAGTGTGACTATCCCAAGTGATATACTACTAGCTTCATGCATAGTGACAGTCACACTTCAAGATGAATCTGATAACAGCTGCCAGCGCCAGAAAAAAACAAAAACAAATTTGGCTTGTGTGAGTCTGTAGGAAGTGAAATCTGGCATTGTACTATACCTATATCTCTCTGCTGTATCTGTGCATCATGAATAGTGGTATGTGTTAGGCTATGTGCACACGTATCAGAATTGTCGCAGAAATTTCCGCGGCAATCCCGCACCTCCCTGCCGCGGGAAATACGCATTTTATAGGTATGCGTATTCCCACCAGAAACTAGCGTTTTGCAAGTGATCTGTAGCATCGCTTGGAAAACTGATTGACAGGTTGGTCACACGAGTCAAACAAGTGTGAGCAACTTTTTACTATTGATGCCGCCTATGTCGCATCAATAGTAAAAAGATCTAATGTTAAAATAATTTAAAAAAATAAAAAATCGTGCTATTCTCACCTTCCGGAGGACCCCCGCAGCCTTCTTGGTCCTCGCGATGCTCCCGGCAACTCCCGTTCCCAGTGATGCCTGGCGACAATGACCCCAGATGACGTAGCATCACGCGAGACCGCTACGTCATCTGGGGTCATTGTCGCTATGCATCACTGGGAACGGGAGTTGCCAGGAGTGTCGCTGATGACCAGGAAGGCTGCGGGGGCCGCCGGTAGGTGAGAATAGCACGATTTTTTATTTTAAATATTGTTTTACAGGGATATGGTACCCAGGGCAGAGTCTCCTCTCCTCCAGACCCTGGGTACCTACCGCACATGAACCGCTCACTTTGCGCATGGTGGGCAGAGCCACATGTGGAAAGTAAGCGGTTCAATGCATTCCTATGGCGGCGGAATCGCCGCGATTCCAGAAAAAGAATGAACATGCTGCGTTTTTTTCCGCGATGCATTTTTTTTTTGCGGAAAAAAAACGCAGCATATGCACAAAAATTGCGGAATGCATTGTAACAATAGGATGGTTAATGCATGTGAATTTTCAGCATTTTTGCGGTGGAAAACCGCCACAAAAATGCTAAAAAAAAACGCAAAAAATCCTGAACGTGTGAACATAGCCTTAAAGTGGGGCTGGGGGCCCACTGAGACTCTTTCGCCCGGGGCCCTCAAAATCCTGGAGCCGGCCCTGAACTCAACTATGATATTAACATGTTTATGTGCGAGGACAACTCAAGAATTTAGATTACTAGATCATTTGTTTCATTTTTGCAAGAAATGCAATAATAACAGCCAGAATTTCCCATGTCAATTTTCACCTGTAACATTGATGTCTACTTGTGTTTCTTGTCTCAGCTATCATTTAGAAGCTGCTAGAGGCATTGCATAGCAACAATGGAAGAATGCAATGGATGACTCCAGAAAATAAAATCCTCCACACACCTACAACTTGCTTTTCTTGCTATGAAGCTATATGCTTTTTACAAGTTCATTAACATGATTGATGACTGCAAAGAATTTTGATCTTGAACACTTTTATCATCTTCATACCTCCTTCTTTATACACACAGCAATGCCATCATTGGAGGCCCATGTACAAACTGCAAGTCCATTGGCACAGTTTCTACCAATATTATTAACTCTTCTAACTTGTAACTTGTAACTTGCAAGTCTGATCTCCCCTGTATATTCTGATGGTTTCTATTTCAATTTTATTCCTGTTTTTTGATAACACATGGAACCAATCTTCCATGTAAAAAATAGATATTTTATTAAATCCAAACAGCATAATAAGACAAATGGAATAAAAAAAAAAAGTAAAATCTGTTCCCGTGACAAAGTCATTTGGTGAAATGCACGTGGAGCTAGGAGGGGCCCTGTCTGTTGGTATTTGTTTCCTCTATTTTTCTATTTTACTGACTGTCTACTTTCTTGTTCTTTTGTTTATAGGCTGTTATACTGTATGTTCTTTCAATGCTATCATGTGTTATCTTTAAAAGGAACCTGTCCATACTGACCTGACAATGGGTAGTATAAATCAGAGCCTGGCTGCACAATTGACAGGTCTCTCCCATATTTGTACATAGGAAGAAACCTGTCAATCACTAGGAGTGAAGTGGGAAGAAACTGGCTTGAGCGTTTCAGAGAAAAACATACAGGTGTTTCTCACAAAATTAGAATATCATCAAAAAGTTAATTTATTTCAGTACTTCAATAAAAAGTGAAACTCATATATTATAATCATATATTATAAGCCATAATCATCAACATTAACGGAAATAAACACTTGAAATAGATCACTGTTTGTAATGACTATATAATATATGAGTTTCACTTTTTGTATTGAAGAACTGAAATAAATTAACTTTTTGATTATATACTAATTTTGTGAAATGCACCTGTATCTGGCTCCATATCTGTCTGCAGTCTTGCAGCCAGGCTCTGATTCATCCTGCCAGTGGTTTGAGCAGCATGAATCAAGTGAAAGGGTCTCTTTAACCCCTTCCTGACCTTAGATGTATCCATACGACCTGGTTGGGAAGGACATCCTGACCTAGGATGTATGGATACTTGTTGTGAACATGTTGGAGACAATTTCTGAGCTGAGGCTCCCTCTGGTGGATGCTGACGGTACTGAGGCTGTATCTAATGACAGGGCCTCCTCACCTGCCAGCGATGACTGGCAATCAGGAGTCACTGACTGGGCTGATATAAGGGAGCTGCCTTCCCATGATTCTCGCCGGTGATCAATTGTTGATTCTTGGTTCATTTGGAAGTCTACTGGTGTCTCTCCTTCATCTGCTACCTTCAGATAAGATATTTTCTGCTTGTTTCTATTGTGTTTGCTATTTCCATTTTTGTCTGCACCTTTGTGGAGGTTAGCCGGGTCCCCTCCTGGGGCCTGTGCTACTCTCTGTTTTGCAGTAGCCACTGTTGTTTGTTCAATTGCTCTTTCCCTGCTTTTTGAGTGGCTGCGGGTTAGCCTTGTTCACACTGAGATCTGATTTAGTGGGTGGCGAGATCGTGTGATCTCAGCATTTTTGAAATAAGAAGTGTTGGAAGTTTTCCTAGGGTTTTGCTGGGTTGCAGATAGTATTCTGTCCTGTTCTGTCCTATCTAGGCAGTGTTTGGCCACAGCGTTTGCTCACTCTATTTTCTGCCTGCGTTTGTGTTTCGTCTTGTCTAACCGTCATTATATGTTTGGGGGCTGCCTATTCCTTTGGGGCTCTGCT
This sequence comes from Oophaga sylvatica, assembly GCA_033576555.1. Lineage (NCBI taxonomy): Eukaryota > Metazoa > Chordata > Amphibia > Anura > Dendrobatidae > Oophaga > Oophaga sylvatica. The sequence goes on along the minus strand of JARQOD010000002.1, from coordinate 125,573,761 downwards.
CCGGGGCAGTTAGCTTTCCTGTTTCTATCTTTAGGTGTAGCTAGCTCTCCGGGTGTGCCGAGGCGTCTAGGACCACCGTAGGTACGCTCCATGGCTGCTTCCAGTTGTGCGGTTAGTTTAGGGATCTGCAACCCATTAGTTTCCAACCTCTCAGGTGTTCGGCTGCCTTGCTGTTTTGCTCCTGTCCTCCTCAGTTACCAAGTTATAACAGATACTGGCAGAGGCGTAGCTAGGTTTTGGGTTCAGGGGGGTGAAACTTCTGAGTGTGCCCCTAAGCAGGCAACCTTGATTACAACTCGGTGACACACCCTAATAGTGGAGGAGAGCCTCAGCAGATGACTGTGCTGTTGCTGAAAATAATCTCTATATAAAGACTGGTGGTAGAGCAGCTCACTCGGCTGATCATAAAGGTATAACCGGAACACTGTCTCTTTAAGAAAATGCTTGGTTTATTGAAGACAGCATAAACCAAGCTTTGGACCGTAAACACAGCCCTCCGGGCAAAACAGTAAAACAAAAAGAAACACATTCCTTTTTCTAGCGGGGATCAAGCCGCTAACAGCGAGCAATGTCCACGGCTCAGAACAGAACACACTTTCTTGGAGTCCTCTCTCTCCAGGCACCTCCTGAACATGGAAAGCTTTGGCAGTCAGTCATTTAAGCCCAGACCTTGTAATCCCGCCATCATATGACTGACCACATGACCCTGACATCACACAGGTCCTGTAAGGACACTGCAAGTGGAGATGCGTGGACCTCCTCATACCCACTCTATGGAGGCCCACGAAAACCAGCCCATCATATAACTTTATATAAACCGTCCAAACACACAGTGTGCTGGAAGAAACTATTCTGGTTTTACATCACTGACGCCATCATGCGCAGTGACACGTACAGGGCCGGCTCCAGGTTTTTATGGGCCCCGGGCGAAAGAGTCTCAGTGGGCCCCTTTAACACAGACCACGATTCATGATGCACAGATACTGCAGACAAATATGGGTATAGTACAGTGCCAAACACTTCTCTTCTTCCATTACATGAGTGATATCTATTGTAAATTGTACAATAGCTCAAAAACCGCCAAATCCTCACAGCGCACAGTCACAGCGCACAGTACAGACTGGACAGTACAGTCCTCCATACAATATTATGGGCACCTCATAGTCTCCCCTCAACACCCATATAATACCCCATGCAGGATGTCACCACCCCCATCCCCATATAATGCTCCATACAGAATACTGGACCACATAAATTGCTCCATACAGGATACTGGTCCCCATATAATGCTCCAGACAAAATATGGAGCTCTCCTCTGCACTGTGCTGCGTTCTGCACTGTTACAGCTCAGGAAAGGACGCTGTGGAAAGACTCCCCATTATCATCATCATTGCCTGCCCATAATCATCTTCATTGCCTCCCATCATCATCATCATCACCTCCACATTATCATTGCCTCCCCATCATCATCATTGCCTGCCCAATATCATCATCATTGCTCCCCATCATCATCATCATCACTTCCACATTATCATTGCCTCCCCATCATCATCATCATTATCATTGCCTCCCCATCATCATCATCATCATCATCATTGCCTCCCCATCATCATCATCATCATTGCCTCCCCATCATCATCATCATCATTGCCTCCCCATCATCATCATCATCATTGCCTCCCCATCATCATCATCAACATTGCCTCCCCATTAATATCATCATCATTGCCTCCCCATCATCATCATCATCATCATTGCCTCCCCATTAATATCATCATCATCATTGCCTCCCCATCATCATCATCATCATCATCATCATTGCCTCCCATTAATATCATCATCATTGCCTCCCCATTATCATTGCCTCCCCATCATCATCATTGTCTCCCCATCATCATCATCATCATCATTGCCTCCTCACCACCATCACTGCCTCCCCCCACCACCATCACACATACAGCACCACACACAGACAGCACCGCAGCACTCTCTCACATACACACACACACCTCACCTGTCCGACACACACACACACACACCTCACCTGCCCGGCGTCCGCGCTCTCTGCCACAGCCGGCCGCTGAATGATGACGTCATTCAGCAGCGCTGCTGAGAGAGGAAGCGCCGGTGCAGGCGCCCCCTGGAGCCCGGAGCTGCGGCAGCAGAGGCACGGGGAGAGGTGAGCATTGCGCCGGCTGCTGTCTTCCATGTGGAGTAGTTGCGGTCAGGACCTGCGGAAGACAGCCCCTCGGGATCCTCTGGGAAGCACGTGCTACCGGCCGGGGCACTGCTTCCGAAGATCTTTCTTTTTGGAGTTACCCGCTTCAACCCTCGGATGACCGTTTTCCCTTAATCCTTGGACGACTACTTTCCTCTTGGATGAATTTCTCAACGACGGAGCACAGGTTATTCATTTGTTCTTATCCATGCCTCTTTCTTTATCTTGCTCTCTACTATAATCCAGTATAGTCATTACCTACCCGATACTTTTTATTTTTTTAACCCTTTTGCAAGTACTTTATGTATACAGTATATGGGCATACGTTACCATTGATAGTGCAAAATATTTGTCTTTTTTATAAGTTATTGTTATCCCTCTGACAGCTCTTGTGGTACTGTCCTTTTTTTGCTGCTAAATACGTTGTACCGATTATCATTGCGCCTTTCCAGTTTTTCAATATAGACTTTATATAGTATAATGCACCACCCATAGGCAGACTCTATATAATATAAAGCACCACCCATAGGCAGATGCTAATATAATGCACCACCCATAGGCAGACTCTATAGTATAATGCAGCCCCCATAGGCATACTCTATATAATATAAAGCACCCCCATAAAAAATAAATACAATACTCACTTCTCTACCTCGTTCCTCCGCTGGTCTGAGCACCCTCACATCTCCGTACAGCGGGCGCCGAGTAGTGACGTCATCATGATCCCTGTCAGTGTCTGCATCAGGGATATCAGACGTTGAGAGGGGGATGATGGGAGAGGGAGCTTAACGCTCCCACTCTTATCAATGCAGTCACCTGTATTGGCATCTAGCCGATACAGTTGAACTTATGAGGGTGAGTGGGAGGGGCCCACTGCTGGCAGCAGGCCCCCTCGCCTGCTCAGGGGCCCCATAGCAGCCGGGCGGCAGTGCAGAGATTGAGTCTCCCTGCTCTGCTGCAGAGTGTATCTGTATTGGCGTGCTGTGCACACCGATACAGTTACAGTAGTGTAGCTCCGGGTCGGAACCTTCAGAGCACAGGGCCCTGGTGCGACCGCCCCCTCTACCCCCCAAAGAAGCCCACGTGAAACGCGCGTCGGGGCTGCACTGGACTGTTGTGAATACGTTGGAGGCGACTTCGGAGTTGGGGCTGCCTCCGGTGGTTGCTGAGGGTAATGAACCAATTGCTGAATGGTTTTCAGCTGGGTCCGAATGGTCTGATATAAGTGACCTGAACTCCCATCAGACTTGCCGGTAATCAATTGTTCTTCCAGGTCTTGGTTGGAGCTCAGCTTGCAGTCCTGCATTCATTCAGATAAGTGACTTGCTGTTTTTTTTTCCTTTGGTTGGATTTTCCTTGCTGGTTTGCTGCATTGCAGTGGACTTCAGCCTGGTCCCTTTTGGGGCCTGGCTCTGCATTTGTGCTCAGTTTGTGTTTGCACTTTTGCTCTATTCCTGTGTCATTTTTTATTTGCTGAATTGCTGTGTGTTACACCAGAGATCTGATTTAGGTGGCAGAGATCGTGTGATCTCAGGTTTTTTGTTAATCAGAAGTGTTGGTATTTTTGTCAGGGTTTTTTGGGTTGCAGTCAGAATTCTTTCCTATACTTTTCTATCTAGACAGAATTGGGCCCCAGCGTTTGTTCATTCTATTTTCTGTCTGTGTTCGTATTTTCTTCTTGTCTAACCGCCATTACATGTTTGGGGGCTTCTTATTTCTTTGGGGGTTCTGCTACGGGGCAGTTAGCTTTCATTTTTCTGTCTTTAGGTGTAGCTATCTCTCCGGCTGTGACGAGGCGTCTAGGATCACCGTAGGTCACTTAGATCAAAGCAGGTCATCCTTTTTTTTTGATACATTACTGGGCAAGTGCTGCTACATGTTATCCGCACTAAGCACTTTATGTTGCCTCCAAATATTATGTCATTATAACCAGAAAATATAGCTTCCCCTGATTCTGTTCACTTATTGTGAGTGATTTTGCCCTTCACACCTGAGCCTTTTCTGTTCTTTTGACTTGTATCGTATATACTTTTTGTTATATTTTTTATGCCTTACTATTCAATAAATTTAATCTATTTTAATACTACTTTTTGGACTACAACTTCGTGTTTTTTGTTGGATGTACAAACTGCAGTCTAGTGTGACACAGTTTTTGGAAGAATGTAGCCATGTTTTTCTCATCTTCTACAAATTCACTAATGACTTTTAGCCTTCATGATTTTTTAAAAGTTTTCATGTTTCATAGTTTTTATGGCACTATTGTTCTTTGGAAGTTTTCTGTTGTTTTTTGATGAAAACAAAATGACATCACCTGCTCCAAATTCCTACTTATCAGCTGTTCTCTCGCTCTCTCCAGGAAAAATCTGAAATCAGACAGCAAACAATAATTATGGGAGATTTTCTGGTTATGCATAAGGCAAAGGTCAGTTATGTTGTGTAAATTTAATTGTCAGCTAGATGCTGTTCCTCATTTCATCTACTTTGCTTAAAGTGGCATAACTCAGAATTATCCAAGTGTTTCCTCAATTGTTTACTTCATGCAGCAGCAAAAACTGAAAGTGAAATCCAGAAAGCCAAATTGTGGAACTGTGATGTCACTTCCTGTGATGTAAGGAAACAAGGAAATAAGTTGCTTTCCCAGTTCGTTCCCCAGCAATGTGGCCACTCATGGGCGGAGAGTTTTGTACTTTGCACTTCTCATGGCATTTCCAATTCAGTCACAAAGCACAATCCAGATGACAAGCTACGCCTGTTACATTTTCTGAAATTGAACTAAGCGATGTAGGAAGTGAGTGAGTCATTTTTGCATTCACGAGCAGATTTATGTGTTCATTAACAAATTACATGACATGTGTTGTGCAACAAGGAAGCTTTTTTTGGAAGTTTGTGTGTAATTTATTGCAAAAGAAATAGAAAAAAAATATATATTTTTTTAATATAAATTTCCCTACAAATCTCTCTACTGACATCATCATTAGACATGATGAGATACGTACCCTCCAACATTTTGAAATAAAAATTATGTTATGCATAACCCTTCCCTTCTTTGTAAAAATCTATAAAGAACAAAAATCTCTGCAAGAAGTTAATGTTAAAAATCACAGGTAAAACAAACACCTACAAGAGGACGTTTGGTTACCACTTCTTGTGCCAGTACTGTCAACGTCATATACCTTTACAGCAGGGGCAGACATATAATTGGTGCAGTCTGTGCAGTGGTACAGGGGCCAAAGTGATAAGGGGACCTCTAAAGCAGGTGGAATTGTGCATTATGATGAGCGACTGGGCTACAAAGACTCCATATATTGCATCTTCATCTCACACCAACTCCACAATCGGGCTATCCCGATTGGGCAGTTTTTACGTATGAGGAAGATTTGCACTTCGGATACATTATTTGAGAATCAGTCTGTGGACCTTGGGGAGAGATTCCTGGCACGTGGTTATAGCAAAAGGAGCATTAAACGGGGCTATACCCGTGCCAGGAATTCAAAAAGGTGTGACTTACTTACCGGACAAAGAGCGGAGAAAACTGGGGATTAGGGAATAAGGTTCATTTCTACATTAAACCATCAGTGGGAGACTATGCGGAAGATTTTAAATAGACATTGGTCTGTTTTGAAAACAGAACCCACTTTGGCTAAATGTTTATCTGATTCACCCCTTATGACAGCCAGAAGAAGTAAAAATCTAAAAGATATTTTAGTAAGGAGCCACTACGTGGCAAAGACACCTGATGTTTTTGGGTCTGGTAAGCGAAAGTTAGGATTTTACCCATGCGGTGATTGCTTGGCATGTCGCAACCATATGCCGACAATCTCCTTCACCTCAGCAGATGGCCGTAGAGACTTCAGAATTACGGACTATATATCGTGTAGCACTACGTTTGTTGTCTGTATGGCTAGGTGTACGTGCAAAATGTGCTATGTCGGATTAACCTCACGTGAGCCCCGTGAGCACATTAGAGATATTTTGGCTGCTAGTGAGGTGGATGATTTTGCCTCTCTTAATGTAAGGTCCTTTGTCTCTGTTGACATGTTCCTTGAAACTCAGTTTTCCGTCGGCCATTTTGCTTTCTGTCTTTCTGCAGCTCTTGCCCTCAGTTAATATGGAGTTTCCAGTTTTCATGTTCCCGCCCTGATTCTTCCCTCTTGCTTCTTAAGCAGCCTCAGCTGAACAATCAGTGCTCCTGAATCAAGCCTCAGTCAGTCTGTGACCTGACTCCTGGAAGCCTTGGACTTGTACTCCAGCTATTCCCTACTGAGGAACCTTGGAACACTTTTGGACTCTGGAAACCTGCTGTTTGGTGAATCCATGTTTGCAGAGGAATTACGGTACAGAGAAGAGATCCTGAACCTGCTTTGGAGATTTATTGTAGTGCTTGAAGTTACTCTGGCCTGCTGTGTCTCCTGTCGCTGTTCCTGCAAACTGTGTGAACTTTTAAGCATGCTTGTATGAAGTAATACAAGTCATTTCATTTCAACCTATGTCTCCTGTGTTTTCCTCGCACCCAAGCACAAGACGCTATAGGAACTGTACACTATACATGACAAGATTCAGGAGCCAATGTTTAGTGTCTGCTGGGTCTGGGAAAGCCGTGTCTGCTGTGACTGTGGATATCAGATGTCCGTTTAATACCTTATGTGATGACAGTGGTTGTGACTTCTCACAACCATTCCAGGTGAGCGCATTCCCTTAAAATTTTACTCTGGAGTGTTACCACAGGTAAACACTATTGTTTTTTTTTTTTTTTCCTTTCCTCTTCTCCTTCCAGCACCTCTGCCTTAAAAGATCTGGAAGATGGAGGCCCGCATAAAGGAACTTTGCGGAGTGACTGATACAATCCTTTCAGATGTACAGACTTTAAAAACCCGTTTTGCAAGCCTACAGGACCTCACTAATCATAATTTGCAAGTGTTTGGACAGACTACCCAGGAATTGCGAGCCAGGATTGAGGCTCTAGAGGAACGAGCCCAGGCTCCTGCCATAACCCCGAGTTCTGGGATCCCCAAATTACCTCCTTTTCGTTTTGGCGGTGAACGTGAGAAATTCAGGGGATTTATTAATCAATGCAATTTATTTTTCTCTGCACATGCTTCACAATTTCCCACTGAACGATCCAAAGTGCTTACTATAATCATGTTGCTTACCAATAAGGCATTGATGTGGGCAAACCCTCTGATTGAGACTGAGGATGATTGTTTGAATCACCTTGATGCTTTTATTTCAGCCATGGGGCAGGTGTTTGATGACCCCATCGAGGTGCAACAGCTGAAGCAGCCATGTTAACTTTGCGCCAAGGTAAGCGTTCAGTAGCCGAATATGCCCTGGATTTCAGGAGATGGGCTCTTGATACCACTTGGGACACTTCCGCTAAAAAAATCTATTTTTCGGAAAGGGTTGTCTCCACTGATTAAGGATGAACTTGCTCGTGCCGACCCTCCCACTGCGTTAGGTGACTTTATTAACTATTGTATCCGTATTGATGCTCGTCTGACTGAACGCAGACAAGAGAGATGGTTCGAAAATAATCGCACTAACCTTTTCCTACCTCCCTCCTCAGCTAAGGAACCTTTGAGTAGGATCACAAGGGAACCAGAACCTGAACCCATGCAGGTGGACTCTTTACAAAGACGGGTTAGTGATGCACGCAAAGAACATCGTATAAAGGAAAATCTATGTTTCTACTGTGGTAAGTCAGGGCACTTCATTATAAACTGCCCCAGCCATTCTCGTAAGACTACTGCACCAGTCATTCACTGTGAGTGTTGCGAGAGGAGCTCTGTCATGTCCGAGCCTCAGGCTCCAGAGAGATCTGCTGCAAGAGATCTTGATTTCTCGGACTTAAACTCTGTTAGTTCTGGGGACGATGACGGTATAAACGCTGCAATTTTTCAAGTTTCCTCAGCGGTGTCCCAGCTGAGTTGTAAAAGAAACAATTCTCATTGCTTCCTTTCCATCAAACTCTGGGTTGACTCAGTCTGGGTGTCTAGCTCTGCTATGATCGACTCAGGAGCAAGTGGAAATTTTATGGATATCTCCTTTGCTCTGAAACAGGGGATACGTTCAGTGAAGAAGGCTACTCCAGTACAGATGGAGACTGTGGATGGCTCTCTACTGACTTCTGGACCAGTGGATCAAGAAACAGAGCCTTTGAGGGTCCTTATGGGTAAAGATCATCAGGAGAAAATGTCTTTTTTGCTTATCTCTTCTCCCCACTTTCCCATCATTCTAGGGCTACCATGGCTGCAGGCGCAGAATCCTACGATTAACTGGGAGACCAAGGAATTACACTTTCCGGAGAAACAGATGAGTCAAGGAGTTTCAGCTTGCTCTGTTCCTAAAGGAACCATGTCAGTCCCTGAACTACCAGCTGTATACCAGGACTATGTGGATTTATGTAAGAAAACCGTGAGCACAACCTGAATGAAACGGTGCTTTAAAGTCTAGGTTCCCACACCGGGTACTAATAATGAAAAAAGGCTTAAGCACTCAACTTAAAAGGTTTATTAGTAGTATCTCCAAACGTTTCGGTCAGAAAAGACCTTCATCAGTGACTACTGTAATCACAATATAAACGCATAAGAATATGTACAAACAAAATAAGAAACATTGCGATAAATAAAGTATATACAAAAAAGTGAGACACGGGTCACAGGACGGACAATAGAAAAAACGGTGGGTCAGCTCTGAGTATACCAAGACAGTCAAAATAGTATCCAAGAAGAATGAATGGGTAATAGTGCCATACCTTATTTTTATATAGAAGATTGTCTCCTAAAAAGGGGAGAGGTGCGTGCCCCAAGGAAAGTGTGCTGCCTGGATAAGAGTATAACATGGTGAGCATATTATGCCACAGCTGTGAGTCTAATGTGACTAATCAAGTAGTACTTACTTAAAGACAAACGTAGCTTATAAGAATGCTGAGGAGATTGAAGAAAATGAGCAAATTTGAGTAAATAAGGAATATCTTGTGCTCCTAAACAAATGGTATCCGGTCAATATATATATATATATATATATAATATATATATATATATATATATATATATATATATATATATATATATATATATATATATATATTACCTCAGTAGAAATATCCAGTGACTAAGCTTGCGGTATCCACCGCTATGTAGACTGGAGCTGTCTATAGCAAAAAACAAAATCAGGGGCATAAAAAATCAGGGGCAAAAAAAACCATTGTAGGTAAGAGTTATCAAAAGAAATCCCTTGTAGTGTCAAAACCACTATATTACCTCTGCCAGGACGCTGTCTGAGCCTGCTGATTTGATTTCCATGAGTATGTGGGGCGGAAGTGAGGTAATGGCTCAGAGGGTTCCTTTATATGGAGCAGAGGTGGGACTAAGAGCACTGCTGTCAGTCAAGAAGCACAACCAGGAAGTGACTGAGCAGAGATGGGCAACATAAAAAAAAAAAAAAAAAAGGCTTTGGATCGCTTATATGTATAGCGCTACTATATACAGCGCTGTGTTGCCATGGTAACTCTGAGGCACTAAATAGTGAAGGCAGGGAGGGAGAAGGGGAAGAAAACAGGAGAAAATGATTAGAGAAGTGCTCAGAAGCCATTTATTTTATAGACAAAGGCAAAGAAACATACATAGTGAAGTGAATCATTATTTTGCCGTGAAGTATAATGGTCACAGTGAGACTCCCAGAAATGAGTGACGTGGTGACTTGTGATAAGTGGTCCAACCATTCTAATATAGACGGCTCTAAGGGAAAAGGAGAAAGTGTTAATATGCTGGAGAAGTGAACATATATTAACATCACTGCACTAGGTACATATGTTACATCTCAATGACAATGTAAATTTCTCTCTAAGCACTTGAACATGCTATAAAAAAGCAGATAATTCATATTCCCCATTGAGGCCTCTCGGATGCATAGTATCTAATGTGTGTATCCAATAGGCTTCACGTTTTTTTAGAAGCTGGATCCTATTGCCTCCTCTCCGAGAGGGTGGAATTTGCTCAATGATTTGGAACCTTAACTGGGACACATTATGACCGGCATTAACAAAATGGTAAGGGATAGGAAGAAGGAGGTTCTTACACCGTACTGTAGATTTGTGCTTCGATATTCGGTCCCGTATGGTCTGTGAGGTCTCCCCAACATATGCTAGGCCACAAGGGCACTTGATAACATATACTACATAAGTAGAGTCGCATGTAAAATAATTCCGAATTTTAAATTCCTTACCGGAATGGGGGTGGAAAATTTTGTCCCCTTTAATGATACTATTGCACTGTACACACCTTAAGCATGGAAAAGTCCCACATTTAGGTTTTTGTAGAAACCGCTGTGTCACTGAGGGTGATTTAGATCCAAAATCTGCTTGGACCAGTGAGTCACGTAAATTTGGTGGGCGTTTGTAAACATGGTAAAAATGGCTCTTTGAATTCAATGACCTCTGGGTATGCCTTTGAAAGGAGGTGCCAGTTTTTACGTATGGCTCTATGAAGAATATTGGTGATCGGATGATACGTGTGTACAAATGGGATACGTGTGTCAACTTTCTTGATCGGTCTTGTGTCAGGTTCCATAGATTTTTCAAGGATAGAGACAGGATACCCTCTGGCCTTAAATTTGTGTGTCATTTCTGAGAGGCGTTGGCGTTGTACAGCCTCATCAGAGACGATACGTTTCACCCTCTGAAACTGAGATTTGGGAATGGCTTTTTTAGTAGCAGGTGGGTGGAGACTCTGGTAATGTAGTAAACTGTTTTTATCTGTGTCCTTAATGAAAAGATCAGTTGAGAGTTTACCTTCAGGGTCTTTCATGACCAAGGTGTCAAGAAAGTTAATATGCCAGAGATCATGATTCATGGTGAATTGTATCCCTGGCCAGGATGAGTTTAGCAGTTCAAAAAATCTCTGTAAGTGTTCTACTGGGCCTGACCAGATACAGAAGACATCATCAATATAGCGCTTCCATGTAATGACATGGTCGCGGAATAAAGGATGTAGATATATGATGCTCTCCTCAAAGTCGGCCATGTATGCATTTGCATATGGAGGTGCTGCGTTAGACCCCATAGCGGTCCCACGCGTTTGGAGGTAAAAATCATCCTGGAAGAGGAAGAAATTGGAAGTAAGAATAATTTTCAATAAGTCAACACACAAATCAACCTGGTCACTATCCATAGTGGTAGATGATAACAGCCGAGTTACTGACTGAATGCCCTCGTTATGGGGGATAGAGGTATACAGGTCTTTTACGTCCAGTGTAACCAGTAACGAATTTGGGGGAATCAATTGGAGTTCCTTGATTAGTTTAAGAAATGCTCCTGTGTCCAAGATGTAAGACCTTGTTTGCTTAATGTGGGGAGTAAGAATTTTCTCCAAGAATATTGCTAGAGGAGACAAGATAGAATTAGTAGATGCTACAATTGGCCTCCCTGGGGGTTTTTCAAGATTTTTGTGGACTTTCGGGAGAGTGTAGAATACTGGCGTGCGGGGATTCGTATTAGTGAGGAATTCGCAAGTTTTAGGATCTAATACTCCCAGATTAGAGTATTTTTGGAGAATCATCCTGATCCTCTGGCCAATATCAGGTGTTGGGTTTTTAGAAAGAGGCTGGTAGATGGATCTGTCACCTAGTTGGCGTTGAACCTCTTCAAGGTACATGGATTTGTCCATTACAACTAGGGCACCTCCCTTGTCGGCTGGCTTCAGTATAATAGAATCATCATCCTGTAAACATTTAAAAGCCGTGCGTTCCTCAACAGTGAAATTCGATGGATAAAACAGTTTACCTTTATCAATATCACAGCGTAAAGATTGAAAAGAGTTATACACAAAATTAATAAACGTTTCAACAGCATGTGAATTCTGAGGTGGACGAAAGAAACTTTTACTGCGTAAGCCTAAGCTAAGCGCAGATAAAAGTTTAGGATTAGATGTTGTTGGTGGCTCAGAAGTATCAGGTCTAGAAGCATAATATGCTTTGAGTCTGATATGACGAAAGAATTTTTGTAAATCCATATCAAGATCAAACGTCCGACAGTGGTAGGATGGACAGAAAGAGAGACCTTTCTGTAATACCCTGTGTTCAATCTGGTTAAGAGTTCTGGAGGATATGTTTATTACCAGATTGTCCGTACCTTCGAGCGGGTGATCCGACCTTGTTCCTGTTCTCTTCTTCTGCCCCCTTCTGGTCTTCTTCTGTAGTCCCTTCCCCGACGTTGTCCTAAAAAAGGAAGAGATGTGGTGGACGATGTAGGACCATGTTCCTGGTCTGATCCAGAGGTTGAGTAGTCGGTGGATGTATGTTGGCCAAAATTCGGACCGCTGCGCTTGAGGTTGGTATGCCATCTGTAAACTTGATTTGAGCGGTAGTCCTCTGCGTCTCTGGCGAATTTATTACGTTTCCTCGTCTCAATGTCGCGTTTATGTTGATTGATGCGTTCCTGTATCTCTGATTTAAGTATACCGAGTTCCTCTGGAGTACTTGTTGCTGCCAGTTGGGATTCGATCGTTTTTACACGTTCAGAACTGGAAATAATAGCTCTCTGTAGAAATTCAACTGTCAGTGTTATTAAATCAAGAGAGCATTTGTTTAAGATGTGCTCGAATTTAGTGCAGAACTCTGGTGAATCCCTGAATAGTGTAGGTCGCAAAGGAACCCGGAGGCCTCGTGGAATGCGTTGGACGCGTAAGTATTCTGATAGGGTAGCACAATGGAGCTCCGTATTAGTAAGTGACCGAAGTTCCCTTTCCCAATCCCTGCCACGAACTTCATGTGATGGGATTTGTAAGAAATCGCTGGATAAATTAGACTGAGCGAGGATACTCGCGGCTTCCTCTGCGTTATACGAGAAAGTGTTGGTGGACATGACCCCAGGTGTGCAATCACGTATGGGAAAATACTATGAAAGAAAACCGTGAGCACAACCTGAATGAAACTGGTGCTTTAAAGTCTAGGTTCCCACACCGGGTACTAATAATGAAAAAAGGCTTAAGCACTCAACTTAAAAGGTTTATTAGTAGTATCTCCAAACGTTTCGGTCAGAAAAGACCTTCATCAGTGACTACTGTAATCACAATATAAACGCATAAGAATATGTACAAACAAAATAAGAAACATTGCGATAAATAAAGTATATACAAAAAAGTGAGACACGGGTCACAGGACGGACAATTATAAAAAACGGTGGGTCAGCTCTGAGTATACCAAGACAGTCAAAATAGTATCCAAGAAGAATGAATGGGTAATAGTGCCATACCTTATTTTTATATAGAAGATTGTCTCCTAAAAAGGGGAGAGGTGCGTGCCCCAAGGAAAGTGTGCTGCCTGGATAAGAGTATAACATGGTGAGCATATTATGCCACAGCTGTGAGTCTAATGTGACTAATCAAGTAGTACTTACTTAAAAACAAACGTAGCTTATAAGAATGCTGAGGAGATTGAAGAAAATGAGCAAATTTGAGTAAATAAGGAATATCTTGTGCTCCTAAACAAATGTTATCCGGTCAATATATATATATATATATTACCTCAGTAGAAATATCCAGTGACTAAGCTTGCGGTATCCACCGCTATGTAGACTGGAGCTGTCATTAGCAAAAAACAAAATCAGGGGCATAAAAAATCAGGGGCATAAAAACCATTGTAGGTAAGAGTTATCAAAAGAAATCCCTTGTAGTGTCAAAACCACTATATTACCTCTGCCAGGACGCTGTCTGAGCCTGCTGATTTGATTTCCATGAGTATGTGGGGCGGAAGTGAGGTAATGGCTCAGAGGGTTCCTTTATATGGAGCAGAGGTGGGACTAAGAGCACTGCTGTCAGTCAAGAAGCACAACCAGGAAGTGACTGAGCAGAGATGGGCAACATAAAAAAAAAAAAAAAAAAAAGGCTTTGGATCGCTTATATGTATAGCGCTACTATATACAGCGCTGTGTTGCCATGGTAACTCTGAGGCACTAAATAGTGAAGGCAGGGAGGGAGAAGGGGAAGAAAACAGGAGAAAATGATTAGAGAAGTGCTCAGAAGCCATTTATTTTATAGACAAAGGCAAAGAAACATACATAGTGAAGTGAATCATTATTTTGCCGTGAAGTATAATGGTCACAGTGAGACTCCCAGAAATGAGTGACGTGGTGACTTGTGATAAGTGGTCCAACCATTCTAATATAGACGGCTCTAAGGGAAAAGGAGAAAGTGTTAATATGCTGGAGAAGTGAACATATATTAACATCACTGCACTAGGTACATATGTTACATCTCAATGACAATGTAAATTTCTCTCTAAGCACTTGAACATGCTATAAAAAAGCAGATAATTCATATTCCCTATTGAGGCCTCTCGGATGCATAGTATCTAATGTGTGTATCCAATAGGCTTCACGTTTTTTTAGAAGCTGGATCCTATTGCCTCCTCTCCGAGAGGGTGGAATTTGCTCAATGATTTGGAACCTTAACTGGGACACATTATGACCGGCATTAACAAAATGGTAAGGGATAGGAAGAAGGAGGTTCTTACACCGTACTGTAGATTTGTGCTTCGATATTCGGTCCCGTATGGTCTGTGAGGTCTCCCCAACATATGCTAGGCCACAAGGGCACTTGATAACATATACTACATAAGTAGAGTCGCATGTAAAATAATTCCGAATTTTAAATTCCTTACCGGAATGGGGGTGGAAAATTTTGTCCCCTTTAATGATACTATTGCACTGTACACACCTTAAGCATGGAAAAGTCCCACATTTAGGTTTTTGTAGAAACCGCTGTGTCACTGAGGGTGATTTAGATCCAAAATCTGCTTGGACCAGTGAGTCACGTAAATTTGGTGGGCGTTTGTAACATGGTAAAAATGGCTCTTTGAATTCAATGACCTCTGGGTATGCCTTTGAAAGGAGGTGCCAGTTTTTACGTATGGCTCTATGAAGAATATTGGTGATCGGATGATACGTGTGTACAAATGGGATACGTGTGTCAACTTTCTTGATCGGTCTTGTGTCACCCTCTCGGAGAGGAGGCAATAGGATCCAGCTTCTAAAAAAACGTGAAGCCTATTGGATACACACATTAGATACTATGCATCCGAGAGGCCTCAATAGGGAATATGAATTATCTGCTTTTTTATAGCATGTTCAAGTGCTTAGAGAGAAATTTACATTGTCATTGAGATGTAACATATGTACCTAGTGCAGTGATGTTAATATATGTTCACTTCTCCAGCATATTAACACTTTCTCCTTTTCCCTTAGAGCCGTCTATATTAGAAATGGTTGGACCACTTATCACAAGTCGCCACGTCACTCATTTCTGGGAGTCTCACTGTGACCATTATACTTCACGGCAAAATAATGATTCACTTCACTATGTATGTTTCTTTGCCTTTGTCTATAAAATAAATGGCTTCTGAGCACTTCTCTAATCATTTTCTCCTGTTTTCTTCCCCTTCTCCCTCCCTGCCTTCACTATTTAGTGCCTCAGAGTTACCATGGCAACACAGCGCTGTATATAGTAGCGCTATACATATAAGCGATCCAAAGCCTTTTTTCTTTTTTTTTTTATGTTGCCCATCTCTGCTCAGTCACTTCCTGGTTGTGCTTCTTGACTGACAGCAGTGCTCTTAGTCCCACCTCTGCTCCATATAAAGGAACCCTCTGAGCCATTACCTCACTTCCGCCCCACATACTCATGGAAATCAAATCAGCAGGCTCAGACAGCGTCCTGGCAGAGGTAATATAGTGGTTTTGACACTACAAGGGATTTCTTTTGATAACTCTTACCTACAATGGTTTTTATGCCCCTGATTTTTTATGCCCTGATTTTGTTTTTTGCTAATGACAGCTCCAGTCTACATAGCGGTGGATACCGCAAGCTTAGTCACTGGATATTTCTACTGAGGTAATATATATATATATATTGACCGGATACCATTTGTTTAGGAGCACAAGATATTCCTTATTTACTCAAATTTGCTCATTTTCTTCAATCTCCTCAGCATTCTTATAAGCTACGTTTGTCTTTAAGTAAGTACTACTTGATTAGTCACATTAGACTCACAGCTGTGGCATAATATGCTCACCATGTTATACTCTTATCCAGGCAGCACACTTTCCTTGGGGCACGCACCTCTCCCCTTTTTAGGAGACAATCTTCTATATAAAAATAAGGTATGGCACTATTACCCATTCATTCTTCTTGGATACTATTTTGACTGTCTTGGTATACTCAGAGCTGACCCACCGTTTTTTCTATTGTCCGTCCTGTGACCCGTGTCTCACTTTTTTGTATATACTTTATTTATCGCAATGTTTCTTATTTTGTTTGTACATATTCTTATGCGTTTATATTGTGATTACAGTAGTCACTGATGAAGGTCTTTTCTGACCGAAACGTTTGGAGATACTACTAATAAACCTTTTAAGTTGAGTGCTTAAGCCTTTTTTTCATTATTAGTACCCGGTGTGGGAACCTAGACTTTAAAGCACCAGTTTCATTCAGGTTGTGCTCACGGTTTTCTTTCATAGTATTTTCCCATACGTGATTGCACACCTGGGGTCATGTCCACCAACACTTTCTCGTATAACGCAGAGGAAGCCGCGAGTATCCTCGCTCAGTCTAATTTATCCAGCGATTTCTTACAAATCCCATCACATGAAGTTCGTGGCAGGGATTGGGAAAGGGAACTTCGGTCACTTACTAATACGGAGCTCCATTGTGCTACCCTATCAGAATACTTACGCGTCCAACGCATTCCACGAGGCCTCCGGGTTCCTTTGCGACCTACACTATTCAGGGATTCACCAGAGTTCTGCACTAAATTCGAGCACATCTTAAACAAATGCTCTCTTGATTTAATAACACTGACAGTTGAATTTCTACAGAGAGCTATTATTTCCAGTTCTGAACGTGTAAAAACGATCGAATCCCAACTGGCAGCAACAAGTACTCCAGAGGAACTCGGTATACTTAAATCAGAGATACAGGAACGCATCAATCAACATAAACGCGACATTGAGACGAGGAAACGTAATAAATTCGCCAGAGACGCAGAGGACTACCGCTCAAATCAAGTTTACAGATGGCATACCAACCTCAAGCGCAGCGGTCCGAATTTTGGCCAACATACATCCACCGACTACTCAACCTCTGGATCAGACCAGGAACATGGTCCTACATCGTCCACCACATCTCTTCCTTTTTTAGGACAACGTCGGGGAAGGGACTACAGAAGAAGACCAGAAGGGGGCAGAAGAAGAGAACAGGAACAAGGTCGGATCACCCGCTCGAAGGTACGGACAATCTGGTAATAAACATATCCTCCAGAACTCTTAACCAGATTGAACACAGGGTATTACAGAAAGGTCTCTCTTTCTGTCCATCCTACCACTGTCGGACGTTTGATCTTGATATGGATTTACAAAAATTCTTTCGTCGTATCAGACTCAAAGCATATTATGCTTCTAGACCTGATACTTCTGAGCCACCAACAACATCTAATCCTAAACTTTTATCTGCGCTTAGCTTAGGCTTACGCAGTAAAAGTTTCTTTCGTCCACCTCAGAATTCACATGCTGTTGAAACGTTTATTAATTTTGTGTATAACTCTTTTCAATCTTTACGCTGTGATATTGATAAAGGTAAACTGTTTTATCCATCGAATTTCACTGTTGAGGAACGCACGGCTTTTAAATGTTTACAGGATGATGATTCTATTATACTGAAGCCAGCCGACAAGGGAGGTGCCCTAGTTGTAATGGACAAATCCATGTACCTTGAAGAGGTTCAACGCCAACTAGGTGACAGATCCATCTACCAGCCTCTTTCTAAAAACCCAACACCTGATATTGGCCAGAGGATCAGGATGATTCTCCAAAAATACTCTAATCTGGGAGTATTAGATCCTAAAACTTGCGAATTCCTCACTAATACGAATCCCCGCACGCCAGTATTCTACACTCTCCCGAAAGTCCACAAAAATCTTGAAAAACCCCAGGGAGGCCAATTGTAGCATCTACTAATTCTATCTTGTCTCCTCTAGCAATATTCTTGGAGAAAATTCTTACTCCCCACATTAAGCAAACAAGGTCTTACATCTTGGACACAGGAGCATTTCTTAAACTAATCAAGGAACTCCAATTGATTCCCCAAATTCGTTACTGGTTACACTGGACGTAAAAGACCTGTATACCTCTATCCCCCATAACGAGGGCATTCAGTCAGTAACTCGGCTGTTATCATCTACCACTATGGATAGTGACCAGGTTGATTTGTGTGTTGACTTATTGAAAATTATTCTTACTTCCAATTTCTTCCTCTTCCAGGATGATTTTTACCTCCAAACGCGTGGGACCGCTATGGGGTCTAACGCAGCACCTCCATATGCAAATGCATACATGGCCGACTTTGAGGAGAGCATCATATATCTACATCCTTTATTCCGCGACCATGTCATTACATGGAAGCGCTATATTGATGATGTCTTCTGTATCTGGTCAGGCCCAGTAGAACACTTACAGAGATTTTTTGAACTGCTAAACTCATCCTGGCCAGGGATACAATTCACCATGAATCATGATCTCTGGCATATTAACTTTCTTGACACCTTGGTCATGAAAAACCCTGAAGGTAAACTCTCAACTGATCTTTTCATTAAGGACACAGATAAAAACAGTTTACTACATTACCAGAGTCTCCACCCACCTGCTACTAAAAAAGCCATTCCCAAATCTCAGTTTCAGAGGGTGAAACGTATCGTCTCTGATGAGGCTGTACAACGCCAACGCCTCTCAGAAATGACACACAAATTTAAGGCCAGAGGGTATCCTGTCTCTATCCTTGAAAAATCTATGGAACCTGACACAAGACCGATCAAGAAAGTTGACACACATATCCCATTTGTACACACGTATCATCCGATCACCAATATTCTTCATAGAGCCATACGTAAAAACTGGCACCTCCTTTCAAAGGCATACCCAGAGGTCATTGAATTCAAAGAGCCATTTTTACCATGTTACAAACGCCCACCAAATTTACGTGACTCACTGGTCCAAGCAGATTTTGGATCTAAATCACCCTCAGTGACACAGCGGTTTCTACAAAAACCTAAATGTGGGACTTTTCCATGCTTAAGGTGTGTACAGTGCAATAGTATCATTTAAAGGGGACAAAATTTTCCACCCCCATTCCGGTAAGGAATTTAAAATTCGGAATTATTTTACATGCGACTCTACTTATGTAGTATATGTTATCAAGTGCCCTTGTGGCCTAGCATATGTTGGGGAGACCTCACAGACCATACGGGACCGAATATCGAAGCACAAATCTACAGTACGGTGTAAGAACCTCCTTCTTCCTATCCCTTACCATTTTGTTAATGCCGGTCATAATGTGTCCCAGTTAAGGTTCCAAATCATTGAGCAAATTCCACCCTCTCGGAGAGGAGGCAATAGGATCCAGCTTCTAAAAAAACGTGAAGCCTATTGGATACACACATTAGATACTATGCATCCGAGAGGCCTCAATAGGGAATATGAATTATCTGCTTTTTTATAGCATGTTCAAGTGCTTAGAGAGAAATTTACATTGTCATTGAGATGTAACATATGTACCTAGTGCAGTGATGTTAATATATGTTCACTTCTCCAGCATATTAACACTTTCTCCTTTTCCCTTAGAGCCGTCTATATTAGAATGGTTGGACCACTTATCACAAGTCACCACGTCACTCATTTCTGGGAGTCTCACTGTGACCATTATACTTCACGGCAAAATAATGATTCACTTCACTATGTATGTTTCTTTGCCTTTGTCTATAAAATAAATGGCTTCTGAGCACTTCTCTAATCATTTTCTCCTGTTTTCTTCCCCTTCTCCCTCCCTGCCTTCACTATTTAGTGCCTCAGAGTTACCATGGCAACACAGCGCTGTATATAGTAGCGCTATACATATAAGCGATCCAAAGCCTTTTTTTTTTTTTTTTTATGTTGCCCATCTCTGCTCAGTCACTTCCTGGTTGTGCTTCTTGACTGACAGCAGTGCTCTTAGTCCCACCTCTGCTCCATATAAAGGAACCCTCTGAGCCATTACCTCACTTCCGCCCCACATACTCATGGAAATCAAATCAGCAGGCTCAGACAGCGTCCTGGCAGAGGTAATATAGTGGTTTTGACACTACAAGGGATTTCTTTTGATAACTCTTACCTACAATGGTTTTTATGCCCCTGATTTTTTATGCCCCTGATTTTGTTTTTTGCTAATGACAGCTCCAGTCTACATAGCGGTGGATACCGCAAGCTTAGTCCCTGGATATTTCTACTGAGGTAATATATATATATATATATATATTGACCGGATAACATTTGTTTAGGAGCACAAGATATTCCTTATTTACTCAAATTTGCTCATTTTCTTCAATCTCCTCAGCATTCTTATAAGCTACGTTTGTCTTTAAGTAAGTACTACTTGATTAGTCACATTAGACTCACAGCTGTGGCATAATATGCTCACCATGTTATACTCTTATCCAGGCAGCACACTTTCCTTGGGGCACGCACCTCTCCCCTTTTTAGGAGACAATCTTCTATATAAAAATAAGGTATGGCACTATTACCCATTCATTCTTCTTGGATACTATTTTGACTGTCTTGGTATACTCAGAGCTGACCCACCGTTTTTATAATTGTCCGTCCTGTGACCCGTGTCTCACTTTTTTGTATATACTTTATTTATCGCAATGTTTCTTATTTTGTTTGTACATATTCTTATGCATTTATATTGTGATTACAGTAGTCACTGATGAAGGTCTTTTCTGACCGAAACGTTTGGAGATACTACTAATAAACCTTTTAAGTTGAGTGCTTAAGCCTTTTTTCATTATATGTGGATTTATGTGACAAGAAGAACGCTGATCAGCTTCCTCCTCACCGTCCATATGATTGTCCAATTGAATTATTGCCCGGAGCCGAGATACCTTTTGGTAAGATCTACCCCCTAGCGGGGCCCGAGCTAAAAGCTTTGAAGGATTATATAGACGAAAATGTAGCCAAGGGCTTCATACGCCCCTCTTCATCTCCCGCAGGTGCACCCATCTTCTTTGTGAAGAAGAAAGATGGATCTCTGAGACCCTGCATAGACTATAGGGAACTCAATAAGGTTACTATTAGAAACCGTTATCCATTGCCTTTAATCCCTGAGTTGTTGGAGAGAGTGCGGCATGCCAAAATTTTCTCTAAACTGGATCTCCGTGGGGCCTATAACTTGGTCCGTATTAGACCTGGGGATGAATGGAAGACTGCTTTCAGGTCACGCTATGGACACTTTGAATATCTAGTTATGCCTTTTGGTCTGAGTACCGCCCCAGCCACTTTCCAACACTTCGTGAATGATATCTTCAGGGATCTCCTAGATACATTTGTGGTGATTTATCTGGATGATATTCTAATTTTTTCTAACTCCACAGAGGAACATCATGGACATGTGAGAATGGTCGTAGAACGCCTAAGACAAAACCATCTCTACATCAAGCTTGAAAAATGTGAATTCCATAGGACAGAAATTCAATTTCTGGGGTATGTACTATCTACGCAAGGGATTAGTATGGATGGAAGCAAGACCCAAGCCATCAAGGATTGGCCAATTCCTAGAAATGTGAAGGAGGTGCAGCGTTTCATTGGGTTTGCCAACTTCTATAGACGTTTCATTAAGAATTTTTCTGAGGTAGTGTCACCTATCACCCAACTTACCCGGAAACAGTCTAGGTTCTTCTGGACCCCGCAAGCTCAGGAAGCATTTTCCTGTTTAAAGGATAAATTTACCACCGCACCTATCTTAGTACATCCCAACCCCGAGCTTGCCTTCATAATAGAGGTGGATGCTTCAGACTGTGCCGTTGGAGCTATACTCTCTCAGAGAACAGGTGAGAAGAATGTCTTGCATCCCTGTGCCTTCTTTTCCCAGCAGTTGTCTTCGGCTGAGAGGAACTACGATGTGAGCAATAGAGAATTGTTGGCCATTATTGCCGCCTTCAAGGAATGGAGACACCTTCTTCAGGGAGCTGCACAGCAAATAGTCGTCCTGACAGACCATCGTAACCTTGAATTTATCAGGTCGGCTAAGTGCCTGACTCCTCGCCAGGCTCGCTGGAATCTTTTCCTAAACCAATTTAATTTTGTCATTTCTTATAGACCAGGATCGCGCAATGGAAAGGCTGATGCACTCTCTAGGATTCATTCAGCAGAGACACGTCCACTTACTCCTCCTAAAGGTACTGCCACACTACACAATCCCGCTAGCGATCTCGTTAGCGTCGCATACTAATGAGATCGGATTGTTTGTATGTCGCTGAGTGCGGCTTAATTTAGCGATATCGTTAAGGACGCTATCGCGGTTAGCGATCTCCTTAACGACTTTAGCGGTACAAAAGTACCGCTAAATCGATAAGAAAAGGTGCCACACTCAGCGATAATACTTACCCAGCGGGAGCCCGACGATGAAATAGGGTCCGGAGCGATTCCAGCGACGAGCGAGATCACAGCAGGAAGCTCGTCGCTGGCAGCTGCCGCACACTACAACATCGCTAACGGGATCGCTAAATAGTGACGTTTTTTAGCGATCCCGTTAGCGATGTTGTTTAGTGTGGCATACCCTTAAGACTATTCTTCCTGACTCTAGATTCCTGGGAGTGATTCATAATCAAGACCTACTTAAGGACAT